>JBAMBE010000051.1:2127500-2727500 GCA_037043585.1 Drosophila mimica | reverse complement strand
TATGTCATTTACACACCTGTTAACTTGAATCCTCCAAAAAGCAATTTCACAAGCCACACATCAGTTCAGCTTGTTTCTCTTTTCCATTAATCGAAAATATGATTAGCACATTTGATGTATAAGTAACACTTACGTCTTCATTTCTCATGAATTAATGAAATGCGACAAATTTTGAAACTTGTAATATAATTATTATCGCACTAAACCAGTTGTCGGAGTTTGCATTGTTTTCATCGGATCGGTTTTTGGCGATGAGTAATCCAAATGATAAACAAAGAACCCGAGCGCCAACTAGCGACCAGCCAGCGACCGAAGGCGAGATAAACACCTAATATAATTATCACTTATATAAATGTGATGATAATGGCGCAACAATATTCAAAATACAAAATCGATACAATTTCCTGGCAAGCGTATTGGATTTTTTTTTTTAGACAAGCCAACGCCGCTGCGTCATGATAATAATAATAATGACAATGTTGATGATGATGATGACGATAGCCGTTGCCTTTGCTTCAGCCTATAGGGCGAATCTGGATTCACTTTGAATCTGCACTTCAACAACACATTTTTTGGCCAGCAAATATTGAATTTGCAATATTGAGTTTCATATAGTGATTCCAGATTAACTACACTTGTATATTTTACCGTTCGCGAGCCGCGTTTATCTTTCACTCTTTCGGATTCGGAAATTTCGCGTCTTTCACGTCGAACTGGCATTTGGCAACTGAGCGTCAAAAGAGCCATTGACTGCCTATAATATGAGTATACTGTCTATAATATGAGTATACTCATATGGCATTTCAAATATGAAAAATGGCACTCAGCAGTGTTTGTGGTACTCAGTGGAAAGAGGCACAAATCAGTTGGCCATTTAGCTGGATAATATTTTTGCTGATATGGTAATTGAACTGTTTAGCGGTAAATGGTCGATTCAAATGACGAGCAACAATCGATAAATATCGAATTTGAATGAAAACAAAGGTCGGATATTAAGCTTGATAAGAAATTAAAAACTACGTATTTTAAAAAATATTCCAAATCTTTTTTATTAATAAAAATAAAGTTTTTAGCAAGTAGTTGTGTTTTACAATTTATGCTTTATTTATTTAAGTTGCAGTATAATGAAATTCATGTTTTTACAAATAATAAAACTTATTCAATTATCTTCTTTAAATGCACATAAATGAATAAATTGGAACCACATCAGCTAAACAACAACAGAATGAAATTCTGGAAACAGTAGCTAGCATTGAAATGAATAAATAAATTGTAGTAAACATATTTACAATTAATTTAAATTCTAACGGAAATTGCCGTTAGTTTCTTATCAGTGGGTATCAGTGTCCATTTCGTGTTGTGGCAGATACTCATCACAATCATAAATATTAACTACCTGTTATTCAATTCACCGTTTCACAAAGGAAATGTGGCCAAGGGTAAAAACGATTCTCGGGCCAAGTAAGTAAGACTTTAAAAGGGGGGAAATGGGCTGGTTTGTCGATAAATATGGCCGATAAGAGCGTCATTCAGGGCTCATTGTTGTCTTTGTAGAGGATGGTTGTTGTTATTGCCTGTCAAATGTGTTGTTGGGTGCAGTTTTTTGTTTTGCGCAGGATATTCTGTGTTCCTGCGAAATTTCCTGTCCGCTGCTGTTGTGCGTCGTGTGTGTGTGCGAATGTGTGTGTTTGTGTGTGTGTTTGTGATATGATATGAAATGTCAAGGCATGTCTGCAACGTTAGCTTTTATTTATGTAGGCACCAACTGTTGGGGTTAGTTGCAAAGTCGCCAACCAGTCAGCAATTCATCCAACCAGACAAGTAGCCCAGAGGCGGCTGAGTGGGTGTGGGTTTCAAGTCAGCCCTTTTTATGAGCTTTTGTTGCCTTGTTGAATTTATGGCCATAAGAAACTTGTTAAAGCGTATTATTGGGTGTGTAACAAGTGTGTGAATGCTGTCTTTGTGTGTGTGTCTGTCTGAGTGAATTCTATGAGCTTGTGTTTATTTTTTTCATTCTCTACTGGGGCTTACAAGCTCTGAAGTGAAAAGGAGAAAAGCAGAGAGAGAGCGAGAGAGAGAGAGAGAGATTGTTAGAGCTACGTAAGCTACTCTCGAAAGTAGATTAAAGTCATATTTACACGCCTCCCTCATCTGCTTCCACTCCTTTTGTTGTGGTTGTGTTTGAGTTTGTGCTCTGCGTTAAGTGGCAGTAATTAACACTTGACATATTTATGCTTGGTCCCCCCTTCAATTGTGCATTATGCCCTGCATGAAGACAAACAGGCGCAACATCAACAAAAGAGGGAGAAACAACCACAACAACAACAACAGCAACAACAACAACAGCTACAACAACAACAGCAACAATTAAGGCAAGGCCAACCCATCGATATGGTAACAAGCAAGCTGCTTATTTATTAAACGCTTAAGTCTTGCGGTGGTGGTTTTGACGACGTTTTGAGGAATGTGTTGACAATGAACATTATAGACTGGGCTTATAGAGTGGGTTGTGGATTGTGGGGCGGGACTAGATTCCGTTGAGGGCTTGTTAGCTTGAATATGTGTGTTTGCGAAATATTTAAAGATAATTAGCTGAAGATGGCAAGTAACCACTGAGGCTTACAGGCATGAATAAATACTAATTACATAAGGAGCAGTAAGCTTATCACTTAAGGGGGCAAAGGCATAGTTAATTAGTCTTTAATAATTGTTAAAGTCAATATTTTGTCGCAGTCAATTAAATATCAATCAGGTTAAACAAAAAACAGTCTTTAATTTATGGTGATCTTAAATGGTCTCTGGCATTATCATTATCGATAATGTTTACTGTATTCTTTTCTTGGGCGTTTTCTAAGTAATCAATTAATGCCTTTTTGTGTGTAGCAGCCGATGAGTCGATGTAATTAATTTCAGGCACAAAGCCTAAATGCCTTCCAAATGGCAGTCAGTCACTCACAACACAGCCGAGGGAAACGCAGCAGGTGGCAAATGTATTTTTTTTCTCTTTTTTTTTTGTTTTTTTGCCAACAAGGACATTTTTTTGTACACAGAATATGGTTGATTCATTTAGCTAAAAGTCGGCCACAGAGACAATAAAATGCTGAAAGAGACAAGTAACGAGCGTCTTCGACTTGAATGGGCGGAGATACTTAGAGAGGGAGAGTGAGATAGAGAGAGAGAGCGAGGTAGGTGGAAGTAATACCTTATGTCAAGTGGCAAGACTCAAGTTGAAATGTATGTGTGTGTGTGTGTGTGTGTACATTTTGGATTTGGGTTAATGTTGTACATGGTCAACATGGGTGTGCTTTTGAAAGGGCGCAACAAAGCAGAAAATAGAAAAATTACTCAGTGGCACAAAAAAAGGGACATTTGCTGGCGTTCCAGTTAACCCTTTCTACCATAAATCGCTCATAAGGATGTAAGATACTATTTGCTGCAACAAAATAGAAAAACTTAAGCTAGCAATTTGAAATTTAAATAGTCAAAGTGATGAGGGCGAATACGCTTTAGAGAATACTCAACAGAGTGAGGGAAAGAGAGGGGAAGAGAGATGGAGAGAGGGATAGCAGTGTCATTATAAAATACCAAACATTGTTTGGTGCTTCTTGTTTCTGTTACGCATTATTATGCAGAAAATGCGCTTAAGTTGCCCACAAGCCGTCAACCAGCGCTTTGATGTCCTTTTTCCGAGGACTACTTTTATTTTTATTTTTTTTTTATACATATTCTTGGTTCGAATCAAAGCTATTTATTTGTGAGGTCGTTTGCTGATTTGAGTAAACACTGAAGTGCCTCAGCAATTGGGTCTAGATGGGTGAGTTCTGTGTACAAAAAAATGTTTTGAGCCAGTCTAAAAAAAAAATGCAATAAGCCGTATAAGTGGCCACTTTATAAGGCGCACCAGGGTTCGCAAGAAGCATTTGATCAGTCATTCAAAAGCCATTAAATTTGATAAATTGCCGGTACGGCCAAAACTCACAAATCTTGATATTACATTTGAGCAATAACAGTTTGAAAACTCAATTTATTTTTGACAAATTCGACCGACAAATGCCTGAAACAAAAAAAATGCAAACGAGGCACATTATTTTTATTTATAATTTTATTTTTTACATATTTATTGCTGTTGTAATTAGTCAAAGCTCGCATTGCGAATGCAGATGTTCAACAACAACGTGTTGCAAAGTTGCGCGTCATTAAAAGTTAGCGATATCATTTGATTTATGCTAATGCGGCCTTTCACTTTATCCGTGTCTATGTTGAATTTGGGGCAACCATCCTTAAGTTGAACTTGCGTCAAAACTCACTTTTATAAAACGAAACGTGACACAGTCGATGTTAAACCGTGAATACAAATTTACCCCCTTCGAGTTTTAGATGCATGTTCGTCCTTGCAGAAGGTACTAATATACCCTGCTGAGCTGTGCTTTTAGTATCAACTGGATAAACATATCAGATAAATATAATAAATATCCATTATCTTTTTACGCACCTTAAAAAGTCCACTAATGACTTATTTTCTGCTTATTGATTCTGAAAATATTCAACCAAATATCAACAAATCAATCAATTATCTAGTTTAGCAAATGCAGTAGTCTCTAGGGTATTTCCTGGGTTAGTAATCTTTAAGACTGTTGTTGTATTTACTTGACTGGTTATTTCCTTCGCTGTTTGCTGTTTATTTTACCAAATTTGCATAGCAAAAGAAATTAGCATAAAATTATTTAGACATTTTGAGCTGTTGTCGTCTGGCTTTTGCCTTCACAGCTGCTCTTTGGTTCTCAGAAATCGAGAGTTAAATATGTATATATAAATATATATTCTAGTTTAGAAAAGTTAAATTCCATTTAATTGCAGTTGTCTTAAGGCCGATTGCCCTGCATGGCTGTTAACAACTTGGCTCAGACTTTCTGACATGGGTTGACATAGGTAAATACATAAACACGATAAATATACAAAATAAAATCTAGGTCAACAATCTGTCTTAAATGGTCAGGCTTATAAATGCTCTTCTGCGTTAAGTGTAATATTTTATCTTGCCAGATTTAAATTGTTGTCAAGACCCTTCCTACTCCTGTGGGTTGGCCTTTATGCAATCAGCTGGCAAAAATCCAGCCAAGTTATGTAATTAAAATTGCATAAGTTAATCAGGCCAGGAGTCGACTTTAATTTGTGTGCACACAGCGTATGAGCAACATTGTTTGCAACCATTTTCCATACTTTAAGCTGCAATTAATTGGCAATTGCCACTTTGGTCCATCTTAACTAATTGGGCAACCGAACAAAACTCATAATTGCATGAAGTTGTGGCATTTTGACCACTTTAAAAGCGACCAGTCAAAAAAAAAAAAAAATAAACACATAGAACAACAAATGTAGAAAGAACACCGCCAGTCTGTCTGCTGTCATTTATAAAACATAATTGAAATATGAGATTGACATTGAATAGCTGTTGCTGTTTTTGTTGTTGTTGCTGTATTTGTTGTTGTTGCTGTTTTTGTTGTTGTTGCCGCTGTTGCCGTTGACGCCACTTTTGTTTGGGGCTTGTGCGCCTTTCAAAATGCCATTGCGACAATATTTTTGCTTTTTTCTTTTCAGGCTTGTTGCTGTCGTCGGCGGCATCTAATTGATTAATGTAAATAGAAGAACACAACACATTGCCTCCCTCTCTACCCCCCTCTCTCCCACTCTCTTTCTCTCTCTCTCTATCATATTTAATTTCGTCGCCCAGTGAGTAGTGAATGACAACAAGTGCAGTTTGTTGATCTCGCATTATGTTCAAGTGTGTAATGGACTCAAATTCATACTGAGTTCTGTCTGAGCATTTGCCACAAGCAACATTAAATTAAAGTGCTTATTTATGAGGAGTATTTATTTAATTTATATTTGCACATTAATTGAAGCTGCTGACATAGACAAATTGGTATCTAGGTATACAGAACTGGCTAAATACATTTGTGGTCCTGGTTTTGCCATTTATATCAATAGATTGTTTATATTTGGAGTCACTATTTTTAACTGAAGTTCATATAAATAAACTAGTTCAACAAAACCTATTGTTTCCAATATTTGATTTTAAACAAAATCTAAAGCAAGCTTAATTTAAACCTATTCAAATTGTTACAATATAACAAAAGCCCACAATTTAAATAGCAGACGTTGAGAGCAACCAGAAATACACTCACCTGAGGCAAATACGCTCCTCCTCCTGCTCCGCATTCATTGTATTGTAATGTTTTGGGCTACACCTGCCTCCTCCGCCCTCAAATCTGTATTCTGTTTTTTTTTTTTTTTTAGAGGTTTATGCTCCTTGTCAAGAGTGAGAGTTTTTTTGTTGTTGTGTTTTTTGTATTTTTTGTAGGCAGCTGGCAGCAATTGAGAATTCTCCTCGAGTTTGACAATATTTGTTGGTTGTTGTTGGTTTGTTGTTGCTTTAAGGTGCTGCAAATCGTTGTAAGCTGTTGTCAATTTGCCTAATGCCGCACTGAGCCGTCGCGCAGAGGCCGAGGATGTTGTCTATTACATGTTTTGGACATGGCCTGCTGAGATTTGCTGAGCTGTAAGCCAAAAAAACAGGAAATCGCATTTATTAAATAATGCTTAAAATAAAGCTGTCCATTCGGACAACATCTATAAATACTTAAATTAAATACAATCGAAATAAAAAAAACTGTCAACAGAATAATGGCAGAGAATACTTGGGGCTGTCCACTCTCTCTCTCTCTTTCTCTCTCTTTAACTCATCCTGCCTCTCTTTCTTTCTTTTACCAAAGTCATTCGCATTTCATAGAGGCAGTATATAATTTAATAAATAGTTGCAGTTGACAGATTTCAAGTGGAGACAAGCCGAGTGTTGCTGCCACTACATGTTGTCAGCAACAAGAAGCATAACACCCGTTGCTGCTGCTACAACATCAGCACCAACAACAACCACAACAATTCTCCTGGCAACAATAACAAGGGCTTTACACTCGTATTCCTCGTATATCAGCGCCGACAAGTGCTAAAGTGTGTGCAAGAAACAGCAAGTGTGGCAACCCGATTGTGGCACGAACCACAACGAATTTTCAATGGACTTTCAACAATTGATATTTAAAGATAATACATTTTCAGAATCACTTAGCAAGAGAAATTCAGTTTTGTATTTTGATTGGCGAACTCATTTTAGAACTAAAATATGTTTTACGATTTCTACAGGATTTTTTTTTAAAGATATTTTGAATCCTGGAATGTTTTCCTCCCTGAAGCCATAAAATCATATTTTTTTTTGGAAAAAAATATCGGAATATTATATATATCCTTATTTCTTGCAATTAAAATAAACATTCCTTCTATATTTTGCTTTCATTTAACACAGCCTGCGTACAATGAAAATAAGCAACCTAGAAGCACATATACATGCATACACACATATGTATACTTTATGGCATTTGCTCAAAAACAAGCACTACTAATGTCAAGTGTTATTCTTTGAAACCAGCCACAGAAATGCTTGCAGTTTGTGGCATTGTAACTGGAGCAGAGCAACCAGCTGTCGACATTGTGTGGCGCCTGCGGCAATGTGTGACTCTCTGGGAAGTGGAATGCAGGCGGCCAAGTGACACGAACATCAAGTCAAATTCAATCAGTGCGTGCAAGTTAATGACCACTACTCGATGCTATTTGTGGCTGCCACTGATGCAGCAACTGTGGGCAGTGGCTTTCTGGATGTTGCAGCTTGCCATCAATAATTGCGAACCACAATTTGCACTGGTCAGCCTTTAGCTGCGCAATTTGCGGGTAATTGGAAGACTCTGTTCGAGATGCTGACTATGAATATGCGTCCCGTTGTTGCCGCACAGTCTTGCCACATTATTAAGTCATAAAACTCAATTTAAGGCGCTTTAATAGGATGCACTTACGCGTAATCGGATTGTTGACTGCCAAGCTGCCTATTGGCCAGGATGGCATTTTACAGCAATATTTCACTGCTGCAACACACACACACACGCACACACACAGTTACACATAAAAAGAGGAAGAGAGCAGCCTTTTTTAAGGACATGCTTTAACAGCCATGAGGGAATTTTTATGCATCCTGTTGCATACAAGACATCGTGTCAAATGAAAAAGTATTGGCGACAAGGAGCGTGGCAGCGATGGTGGTGGCAGAGAGGGAGAGGGATATGTAGCATTCTGCACATTTCTTTCCACATGTCGCGCGCGCTGAGCAGGTTGACAATGTTACATGTTTATGAGTGGCGCTGCCTAAGTGCCTGGACTGAAGGCTCCTCCTCCCTTCCTCCTCCCCCTCTGGCTTCCCTTCTGATCCTTGCTGACATTTATCCGGCGCGTGGTATGCAGCAACGAATGTGTCAAGAGTTATGGTGGGAATGTGTGGCATAAACTCTGATATACGAGGGTCGTTCCTTAACTAACTTTGCCTATTTATTATGTGTCAGAAAAGTTGGCAAGATTTCACCTGTTCAACTTTGCACTGCTTCAACTTGGAGTCGCCATTGAATTCAGTTAAAAGAAACCGATTTAATTCAAAAGTTGACTGATTAAATTGTACATTATTATACAATAACATTATATTTATTCAGTGGAAATTTAAAAATATTAATATGATTCACGCTTAAAGTTCTTAAATTATATCTAAAGTGCGTAATTCAAGAAAAACCCAAAACACACCAGCGCGAAACGAACCGATATAGAGTAAAGACACGATATTACTAATAAGTAAACATACATAAATTTTAACCGACGGCGTTACGCAAAATATAAATCTTTAATAATAGCTCCAAGTTACGCTCTCGCTGCAGCCCAAGAGATTTAGACGAGGGATCAGGAAATAGGGGTCAGCTATCGAAAGAGAACTTTTCGCACAAACAATTTTGTATTCACAAAGTGTCATTTCTACAAATGGCAAAAAACTTTTAAGTTGAATTCAATTTACAAATATTGTAGAATTTCTTACAAAATTAAGTCGCGTACACAAATTCTTGTAGCAAACCATGTCCCTTAAATCAAAATACATTCGAAATGCGTGTTGCGTTTATGTCTTTTGTTCTATAAAAAAACAACTACAAACAATTTATGACACTTGGATCACGTAGCAGCGCAGCGGAATATCCTTCTTTCCGCTTTACATACACACGGACACACACGAATCCTGGTGTGTGGGGATTGGGTTTGGAATGGGGTTGGGGTGGGGTGGGGTTGGGGATGGGGTGAGTAGCAAATTGACTGTAAATATGCTTGCGATTGCATTGTTGCTGCAGAAGAGTTGTAAAATTTTGCGAGCTGCGTCAAAATGTCCGTTGGAAATTTATGTTGGCCCTTTATCGTTGCTGTACTTATTGCTGTTGGTTTTGTTGTTGTTTTTTGTGTTGTTGGTGTTGTAATTCTTTCTTGTTGACTTGTTTGTTTGCGCAAAACATTTTGCCATCGTGCGGCTGAAAATAATTAAGTTTTTGATTCATGTCGACGATGCTAGAAGCAGACAAAGGCGCGCTAACTGCTCCTTCCAAGGACATGGCTAACAACGCTTAAATGGTGGCCAGACCACAGCAGACTAGACAAAAGCAAAAGAAGCGTGCAACATGCACAGTGGTGCTTCAGTGTTGCGACCCTTGTTGATTCGGTTTCCTCATTGCCATATTTTCGCATTAAAGTTACGATTTATGTGGCAAACGAGCGTGAAAAACGCGAGCAAACAAGAACTCTGCCGCAGATGGAAGGCGCCTTTTAAAATCCAAATCGAGCATGAAACTTGAGTTGGCTGCAGTTGCAGTTGCACTTGCAGTGAGTGCTGCCAGCTTCTGTTGCAATTATCCCTGCCATTGAAGACGGTGAACACGATGCACATATCAAATAATTAACGTGCACAGCAACTGGAGCTCTTTTACGGGTCAAGTAGCTGAATTGCTTCGTTGTTGTTGCTGTTGTTGCTGTTGCTCTTTTATACTGTTCTCGTTTCTGGGTAATTATGCGCTTCTTAAAAATAAATTACTGTCCGAGCCTGAGAATGGCCTGATTGTCAGCAGGTAATTAGTTCTTGTTACGCTTGTTGAGACTTTGAACTTGTCTGCAGTTGAGTCTTTTAATTTCCTCAGAAGGAGGACTTTAATGAAAGGGTTTAGTAAAAAAGGCGGGATCGTTCAAGAAATTGCTAACAACTTTTCGCTGGCACTTCATATTAAATATTTTATCAAAGATTTCTACCAAATAGAGAATAATTAAAACTGTACCTCGCAGTAGATTTGTATGCAAATTAAACAGTTGACAATTTGAATTATAAATGCAATTTTACACGTCATGTTAAATATTCGTAACATTTTTTGTTTTTAATACAAGTGAGCTTTTCAATTGTGTAAAATGCGGATAATACACAAAGGCTTCTTTTGAACTTGTTATGACAACGCTGCGTATGCGCAATATAAATGCCAGCATAAAAACCGTTGCATACTTTCAGGCGTCGCGCTTTTATTATTTTAATTTATGGCGTGTTAAATTGCCGCATCTAGTTAGTGTTAATTGTTGGAAAATTATTATATGTACCTGCACAAACACACACACACACATAAATATTTTTATTCTATAATGCAATTACATTTTTATTGAATAAGGCAGCCATCAGCTGTCGATGCCATTTTAATTGAATTTAATTTCCACGTGCAAAAATCGAATTCGATGTTGTGGTTGGTCACATAAATAAGCCATTATTTTGAAAATAAGCGAAGTGTAAACCCAATTAATTTTTAGCGAAGTTGTTATTTGAATACGATCTGGCCAAATGGCAAATAATCATGTGATTTGCTCGTTTGCATTACATTTGAGCCACTGTTTTAGGCGCTGATGTGAAAAGTGCATTAGTCGAACAGCATATTTTATGTAGATGATAAATGGATGCGGTTGGCTGTGATGCAAATAAATGTTTTGTTATTTTTAATGAGGAATTTGCATAACTTTTACGCAGAGGAAAATTCTATTTCATATAATTATCATTTGCAATCTATCATTATTCCCCGGCAGAATTACTGCTGCATCTCATTCAATTTTGGCGCCCCTTAATTGAGTTTATATCAACATAAATTTGAATAATGTGGATTTATGTGCCACACCGAAGCAGCGTTAAGCAAAGGAACTGCATAAGCGATTTACAATCAAAGTCGAAATTAAATTTCCTTACAGCCTGGCATTTATAAAATTTAGGTTCATTTAAAACGAGGCACTAAAAACTGCAAGCCAATTTGAATAATGGCAAGCAATAAAGTGAAAGAGAGCCCACAGCACTTTAGGTTTCAATTCCAGAAAGTCATAAAAAACAACAGAAGGATCATAAAGCATAACAATGACAGGCTTTATACACAATACCAAACGCACTGCCATAATTCAAAACAAAATAAAGCCTCAATGCACTTTTTGTTCGAGACAAATGCTATTTGCTCTCTGTATTTGCCAGAAAAGAACCGAAGGATAAATTGAAAAGGAGTTGTCGACAGACTGATAAGCTTTGCATTAATTAACAAAGCGTTTGCTATTCCTTGGGGGTTGCAAATTAGATTCAGGGGTTGTTTTCCCTATTCGGATTGAAAAATAATTGTGATGTCAAGCTGCTTTGACTTTGAGTGACGTTCAAAAGCATTAAATTATGATTAAATAAGGGAATTAAAAGGGGTTATGTTTTTCTTTAACATCCGAGTTGTACACAGAGAAGCTACCCCTCTCCTCACCTTGCTCCCCCTTTTTCTGACTTACAGTAAATAAAGGAGTACAATTAAATCTTGAAAACAAAGATTTAAGAGATTTTTGAGAAATGTAAACGTGCTTCGAGCTTAAATCGAGTATCCATCGTTGAATGTAGTATTAATCGAATTATGAAAAGGTTTTGGTACTTTTTGGGAATAGAATTTTAATATTTATATAAAAGTATAATCCCTTTTACAACTTTGGATGTATTTCAACATGGATTTCGAGTTGGAATTACGTTTTCTACATTGAATGTAAAACTATTCTAGAGATCAAAGCATGACCAAAAAGCATTGGTTTTTGAAAATAGGTTCATTTTTGACAAAGTTATGACTCTGATAAGTTTGACTTTGAACAAATTAAATGCTTTAGCCACCAATTCTGAAAGAAACCTGGAAATCCATTTATAAATTTAGCGGCTACGCCAGAGTCTCTTAGATTCCACAGTTTTATAAAACTTTAAAGGTTGATTGCTACTCTAACTAGTAAATAAATTCTAAGAAAATAAATTCGCTTCTAAAATTAACAACTTTTGTGATCGATAGACCATTTTCATTGTAGTTTCTATGTTTGGAATTGCAAAGCAATATTTATTATAATTTTTGTTCACTTGCTATTATCAGATAACGGCAAACTACACATTGTTGTTGTTTATTTTTGCTTGAAGTTTGTTTCGATCGCTTGCTTATCAGCTTTTTTTTTTGTTTTTTTTGTTCATTTTTGGCTCTTTTGTAAATAGGTAGGAAATTAATAAATTAAGATGTGCGCTGAGTTTGTAATTAATTTTTCAATTATGAGGCTTTAACTTGTGTTTGTTTTGGCCGCCTAAAGGTAACGCGGCATTTAATGTGCCGTGTATTTTTTTAAATGCGACTTTTATCGGTGTTTTATCAAAAGACGTTGCATCATTGTTAACAGACAGCGACAACAACGAGGAAGTTGTGGAGAGGCAAACAAACAAGCAGCAACGAGCAAAGAGCAAGAAGAGGAGCAAACATGCGACGCATTGGGGCAAGGCACACAATGCGAAGCAACAATAACAAACAAACTATGAGTGCTTCGAAGTACTTGTACTTGGTAGAGTTGACAGTTGACTTTTTCGCCACTATTTACACATGCACTCTGCAGTGTGCCACCACTTGTGGCAAGGGTCGAAGCAATAGAAGCAGCACACAAAAACTTATAAATTGAGCAATGTTAAGGGATTTGACCTTTTGGCTTCTATGAAGTTTGTTTTTAGGGAATATGTTCAGCTTAAGCTGCTGCCACATAATCCACATCTATTTAGTTATAGCCTAATTGTTAATCAGCTTGTGCAAATAGCAGCCACAAGAAGCATGCAACCATTTTTATAATGCTTTGTTGTGGTTTCTTGGCCATGACGTTATTGTTACTTACTTTCAATTGCATTTACAATTGCACATTTGTCTGCTTGTTTTATATGACGCCATTGTCTGTGGCTCTAACGAGTTCGGCTCCAGTACCGCCAACCCCCTCCCCCGCCAACACCCCCTGTTCCTCGGGCACCTCATCTGAAATGCGGCAAATAAACAGACAAAGTGTATCAAGTGAATTTTTATCAGCTAGCAAATAGCAAATACACAACAAGTTCTTGGCAACGCCCCATTGACTACGTCTCTCCCTCCCCCCTCCACCCTCACACGGTAACCACTTTTCGCATATAATTTGGTGGATAGGGGTAGGTTGAGCCGATATTTTCTTTTACACAAATTGAAAATTGAAATTTTAATGTCGCACATCTGAATAAAATTCTGGTTGCTTTTGTCGCTTGGCTATTAATACATTTCCAAGATAAACAAATAAAATTAAGCTAAATTTGTATATAAAAAGGTATGCCATAATTTGTCTATGTGTATGTGTGTGTGTGTGTGTGCTTATGTGTGTCGCAGTCACAGATTCTTTTATCACCAAAACTTTGGATGAATAACAAACTGTTTATACAGACATTAGTTAGTGCTTCCGAATTCTGAGTCATTTCTATTAGTTTTTATTAGTCGCCTTTTCCCCTAAATGGGCAGCCATCAGTAATGATATAAACTGCAATTTGGTAATCCAAGCGCTCAATCAATCATGACTAGATATAAACATTCAGATATATATATATCCGTATAAACGTCTAGCCAAATTGGCAAATGCTTTTGGCTGTTATAATTATTTTTCTAATTTGTTTATTTCTGTTGGGGTTATATGTAGAGCCAACAAGAGCTTAAGTGATTTTGATTTTTATACTATGATACCGAAGCTATAAAGTATATTGGATTTTCGGAGTATAATTTTGACTTATGTTCCGACCCAAAATCACGTTTTCAACTTTAAATGTACGATTGATCTAGAGAACAAATTATGATTAAAACGCCCTTGCTTTTGAAAATCCGTTGAGTTTTGACGAAGTTATGGCATTTTGAAGGTTCGACCTGTGCCCTTATGCCCATATTCCGATTTTCGGACTATAATTTTGACTTATGTTCCGACCCAAAATCACGTTTTCAACTTTAAATGTACGATTGATCTAGAGACCAAATTATGATTAAAACGCCCTTGCTTTTGAAAATCCGTTGAGTTTTGACGAAGTTATGGCATTTTGAAGGTTCGACCTATGCCCTTATGCCCATATTCCGATTTTCGGACTATAATTTTGACTTATGTTTCGACCCAAATTCACGTTTTCAACTTTAAATGTACGATTGATCTAGAGACCAAATTATGATTAAAACGCCCTTGCTTTTGAAAATCCGTTGAGTTTTGACGAAGTTATGGCATTTTGAAGGTTCGACCTATGCCCTTATGCCCATATTCCGATTTTCGGACTATAATTTTGACTTATGTTTCGACCCAAAATCACGTTTTCAACTTTAAATGTACGATTGATCTAGAGACCAAATTATGATTAAAACGCCCTTGCTTTTGAAAATCCGTTGAGTTTTGACGAAGTTATGGCATTTTGAAGGTTCGACCTATGCCCTTATGCCCATATTCCGATTTTCGGACTATAATTTTGACTTATGTTTCGACCCAAAATCACGTTTTCAACTTTAAATGTACGATTGATCTAGAGACCAAATTATGATTAAAACGCCCTTGCTTTTGAAAATCCGTTGAGTTTTGACGAAGTTATGGCATTTTGAAGGTTCGACCTATGCCCTTATGCCCATATTCCGATTTTCGGACTATAATTTTGACTTATGTTTCGACCCAAAATCACGTTTTCAACTTTAAATGTACGATTGATCTAGAGACCAAATTATGATTAAAACGCCCTTGCTTTTGAAAATCCGTTGAGTTTTGACGAAGTTATGGCATTTTGAAGGTTCGACCTATGCCCTTATGCCCATATTCCGATTTTCGGACTATAATTTTGACTTATGTTTCGACCCAAAATCACGTTTTCAACTTTAAATGTACGATTGATCTAGAGACCAAATTATGATTAAAACGCCCTTGCTTTTGAAAATCCGTTCAGTTTTGACGAAGTTATGGCATTTTGAAGGTTCGACCTATGCCTATATCCATAGGAAGATTATTATCTTATATTTACCTCAATCTGAACACACAAATTATGGTATCATAGTATTTCGCTGTCGGTTACGTCCGACTGCAACGTTCTCTCTTGATTTTTTGTGGAATTTTCATTAAAGCCAACTAATTCGTTTAGCTGGCTGACTGCATTTGTTGGCGTGGCCCAAAACGGCACAAAGGCAACAATTTTTGATTGGCAAAAATCCTCGCTAAACCAACAAAAGTTTTGGCCACAATAGTATTTAGTGTGAGTTCCCTGGGTTGCAGTTTTTGCCAATGTTTTTGATGGAGCCTTGACAGCAATTTGACAGACACATAAATAAACAACATCAAATACGTGTTGGCGTGTTGGCCATACTCTGGCATACTCTGGCAAAAGCATAAAATTACCAACTCTACTTATATTTTTCTCTTACCAGGAATTGTTTTGTTTACTACTAAAAGTTGGCTTTTATTACCGGAAACTTGAGTATATTGAAGAACTTTACCTTGATTCGGATATCATCATAAACAACGTATTAAATTTGGCTTGGAAATAAGTTTGGCATTTAAAATCTGAAACGTTATCTCTAGACCGTAAATAAAGCTGGTCTATAAACAATTTTAATCTTTTGAATTGCTCTCAGTTTGCCATATCAATTGAACTCACATGATCTCGGATCCGCTCTAATATTTATTCCGCTACAATGTATATTTAAATATGTTTACTGCAAATAAGTGAACAAGTTTTTCTAGTTGTGCTTTGAATAAAACAATGTAAAGAAATTATAGCAATTAAAAAACTTGAAAACTTTTCAAAATATTAATACAAATTCAGAATGATTAATTAATGTAGACAATAAAGAAAGACCAAAACGGTGTTGGAATAAAAATCTGTTCAGTTTGGTCAACGTTATGGGTGCTGAAAATCTAGGAAGGGTATTTTTTAACAAACTTTGAACATTTTTTATTTTGTTTTTGTAAGTTTTACGGAAATTGCCGCAACTGCAGCTACAAGTTTTGTGCGCATGAAACTGGGCTATCAAACCAAAAATAAAAGCAACAAAAAAACAACAAAAAAAGGAAACGAAGAAGAGGAAAACAACAAAAATTGGCACTATTAACTAACAAAAACTGGTTGGGAGACAGTCAGGTTTATTAACGTCTGGGGAGTGCACTTGGCTTTGGCCATTAGCCATTGTAGCAGTTAGTTGGCTAGTTCAATGGTTAGTTGGCCTGGCCTGGCCTAGTCTGGCTTGGCTATTAGCCAGTTACGCCTCCCAATTGCTCCAGTTAGAATGTAATTTACAACAAATGTGAGCTCTCCCAGCATGACTGTAAATGAATAAACATTCCACACTCGTAACTCGCATTATAACATTTACAACATTTACAACATTCACATTTCTGATGGAGTTTGAGACGCGCCCTTTGAGCTGCTTAGCGAAACGTGGCCTTTAAGTAGATGCCACATGATACGCAACACAATGGGCAACAGGCTCAACACTCAACACTCAACACCGATTTGCAGCAACAAATTAAAGCAGCGACAGATGCTTTGTGCCACAATTGACAAAATGCTTAATGTTCGAATTATTCATGAATTGGAATAAATTGCGTATGATTGAAGCGTAAATAAATTCATTAAATTGTTCTTGGAGCACACTGAGGAAGCCCGACTGTGGCAGCCAGCAACAATGTGAACGTTGTGAGCATTTGTCTTTCAGCATTCGAACAATGCAATTGGATTTGTTAGACATTTACTCAACAGGTTTTCACTTCTATTCAGAGTATTCTTTGTTGCCACAGCGACGCAACCTTCGCATTGGCCTGCAGCCAAGTCCATTTCTCCATTGGCCTTCGGTGTGCGTCTCATTGATTCAATCATGGGAATCATATCAGCTTCTTTCTACACCTTAGCATTCATGCACCTTCCCCCTCCCCACAAGCTGCAACTAATTCTGTTGTGGCCGCATTTAGCTGTCTCGCCTTGGCTCGTCTCGTCTTTCGCCTCACACAAGACACACGACACACGACACAAGACGCAAGACACAAGCTGCGCCTCAGTGTCAAGGCTGCTGGGAAAATGTGATTATGACCCTGTCACAAGAGATTGATAATTCGCCTATGGCCTGTGACAAGTGTCGGATAGTTTGTCATGTGCCTGTCAACTACTTTAACCGCAAATCATAAATACACATTTTGAACAGTCTGCAAAATGACATTAGACGAAACTGGCACTTGGATTAAGCTAACTGATTAACCATCATATACACGAAATACGAATATGTATGAATTATTCAATTAATATAATCAAACATACTTGAATCTTTAGCAAAGGGCGTAGACATAGTGTGGCACGGGGGGAGGGTTGTCAGTCAGATTGAAATAAAGATTGAAATTTATGGGAAAATTATAATGGAGGGCCAATTTACAAAACAAAAACTATTTTTAACTTGAATATACTATTATATAGTTACAACTATCCGATTTTTGTGTTTAACCACAAAAATTTAATATTTAACTAGTTGTGAATTTAAACAGCTAAAGTTGTAAAAATTAGGCGAGACTAACGAAATTTCACTGACTAAGCAAATGTTAGCGTTTGCTGCATGAATGAGTGAATGAATCATGAATGTGGCATTTAATCAACTCGAACTCATTATGCACCCCCACTCGACTAACTCGACTCGACTGCCTGTGCTGACCACTTTCCCTTTGCCTAATCCTGCAGGTGTCCTAGTTAATGCCAGCACATGCCCACGGCCCAAACATAATGCGCCAAAACGGATAATTAACAACTGCAGTAGTCGCATTTTTTTTTCCTTCTCTGTGCTTTCTTTCTCTTGTCCTGACGCGATTACTAGTCATAGCCATTAGTCGTGGCATGGACATGGGGCTTGCGTGTTAAATTATTGCTGGGCATTCATTTGATTATGACATACAGCTAAACACACTCGCACACACACACACTCACACACATTCACACACACTCACTTACATTTTTCTCACGTCCTTTTCACACACGTACACAATTAGCCCAAGGCGTGTCCGGGCTGGTGCTGAAAGGCAGACTTGGCTTTGTTTGTTTGTTTTTTTTATTATTGTTGTTTTTGGTATTTTTGGTGTTTCTTTGGCCCTTTCGCCTAGCGGCTGTTAAGCAAAACTTTTTTTTTTGGCCAACGCCAGTTGCCAAAATAGCAACAACCAGCGAAATTGGTGTCACAAGCACCCAAAATCATTAGCAAACCTTAACAATTTTAATAGACGAGGGTCGTTTAATATCTGGCTTATATTTAGATATTTAATATTATCGAATGCTCAATAAAAACTAGTCATAAGACACACAGCACTTTTAGTCTTTCGTCTGGAAATACATTGTTCCAAAAGTCGTTAAAAATTTATGATATTAGCTGCGTCAAATTTTCCAAAAATTTTAAATTAATTTTATTCATTTCTTAATTTGGCACAAAAATATAATTTTTTGTTGGAAATTGCTACGCAGCAAATTTTTAGCATAGCTTAAAAATAGCTAAGCAGGCAGGGGTTGGCAATTATTATTTTTATTTTATTTTTGAATATAAGGGGTCAAGTGCTGACTGGATAAGTGCTGACTTTGGACCAATCCAGTCCAGACGACACAGCCACCATCCGCGTCCGCAACGCCCAGCCCCTGGGGCGCATTGTATTTTAAAATTAAATTTATTTTTGTTACTACCAAGAGAGAGAGAGAGACAGAGACAGAGAAAGGGGGTAAATGGGGGAGGGGAGAGTTGGGGGGAGTTTGTTGTGTCGGTTGTGGGTTCATGGGTTTCGGGGCGCAGCGAGGCTGCAGTAATGCGCATCGATTTTCATTGGAGCCCATCCATCGATCCGGCATTGAGCCAGCTACCAGTTTACCACTAAATTTCCCTAGCCAAATCTCTCAAGCCCAAAACTCGAACACGCACTGGAACAAGAAGTTCACCGCCTGAAATGGGGGGCAATTTGACGCCAAAATACCTGCGGAAATTGTTGATTTGATTTGAGAGCGTTAAAACTTTTTAATTAATTGCTAAGAGTTTGTAATGTGTGGCTGTTGTGCAGCTCCTTTATCTATCTAGCTAGCTGGTAAGTGAGTCTCCTTTGTTTTGGCCAGCAAACTTGCTTTCCATCATTTCGTTAGGCCAAATGTCAAACGTGACCCAAAAGTTGTTTGCTCTTCCCGGCCTGCCTAGCACTGGACGTGACAGTAATAGGTCATGCTCGATTCGATTCGATACGATTCGACTTTTTGTTTACCTCTGCTCTGACTGCCGGGTTTGCTTTATTGGAATTTAATTTGATATTTTTTATAACGGCACAATTTTGGAACACAAATTCCATCTAAAAGTTTTTGCTCAAATTTGTTTTCATTTTTATGCATTTTAGCTTCATAAAACTTTTGTTGTTTGCTTGCAGTAAAATTAAAAGATTTCCATGTAGATATAAAAAGTTGCTTATATAGCTATCTAAAATGTTGGATTGCTCTTTAGATTAATAAAAAATAATACATACATTAAATTCATATCTTGACGTGCAAAATTTAAGTTAATAATTTCCAGGTAGTCGTCAAAATGTATTAATCTATAAATAATTTAATTTTCACCTTGTATTATTAACGTTGCCTTATTATTTAGACACTTTGATTATCATTTTATAATTGCATATCCAATATTGTTGAAGCTGCCATTGACATTATTAAATTGGCGTGCAAATTCACTTAAAATTCACTTTGACAACGTTTCACTCAAGAAATTATGTTGTTAACATTTTTACGCACGCTTGGCGCTCAATTTGAAAAGGCAGAAGACAACGCCGCAGCATTCTTTATCGCAAGAAATCCTGCCACATTAGGGCAATTTACCTTTTTCACATTCCTTGCAACTAATTAAATTTCGACTAATTAACACCTTGCCAGCCGGCAACCGAAAGGCAAACTTCAAAAAACGCGCGCGCGCTACGAAAAAACCGCACTTGAAAACGTGGCTCGGGGATTATATTTCCTTTTTTTAAAGCGCTTTGGTTGAGGCAACGCGTCGAATACGCAACTTCCTGCCGCACTGCGACGCGTTCTAACGGCTACTAAATGACCGTTCGGCATTTCGCACACCGACAGCGAACCAACCAACGACGACGTCGGCGATGATGACGACGAAGACAACGGGCGACAATATTTGAAGCAACAAGCAATTGTCCAGGAGCGGTACGCGGGACGTCATCGCATTCTACATCTAGTTAGCTACTATCTGTGTTAGTTGCTGACATAATCTATTTTTAAATTTTTGGTTAATGTTTTTGTTCTTTTTGCCTTATCGTTTGTTTGACGACGTGTTGGACCCACAATTAAAATGTCTGCTTAAATAAACACATAGTTTTATCTCGCCGAGCTGCCAACACAGACGCATTGAAACCACCTGTTAACAGCAGCAGCAGTAGCAGCCGTAGTAGCAGCAGCAGCAGCAGAGCAGCGGCAGTAGCAGCACTTTTGCTGTTAGCTTACATTTCTCTGTTAGCAGAAAGCTTTCGCTTACATTCGTTTTTGGCGAAAAGCTTCGTTTGCACTTTTTTCGTGTGCCAAATACTATAAAAATATATGTTTAATCGCTTAATCAATTGCCCAATTGAAAAATGCAACAAATACTAAATGCGCTACGTTCTTGTCAGCTGCAGGCTGTGTATAATAAAAATGATTTATTTTGCAGTTAACCTCTGTCAACTAACCACAATCAGATACTACATTTAATTGCTATTGAATTGAACTTAAAATATAATTATTTTATTTTCCTTACTAAATATACACACTTGAATTTAAATAAAATATCGCATCAATTCAATTTTTTTTTTTTACTTCCCAGGAATACTCAAGCATTCTCCTCTTTAACTGCTTGTGCTTAAAAAAATGCTGAATTTTAAATAGTTTCAAGCTCTAATAACGACTTAATCAATGCTCAAAAATTCTACTAAAAAAAATGCCGAACTACAGGTTTTCGAAACAGTTAATTACCCAACAAAAAAACAAATTAAATCACTTTTAAATTATGCATAAAATATCTAAAATTTACATATTACATTGTGGGAAAAAGTGTACACTTAAATTCTTATTACTGCCTCAAAATCTAGATTTGTTTACAAATAAATCTTACTTAAATAAGATATCACTTACATTGCATCAAATATTTAAACAAATTTGTTTATATTATTTTGTTTTATTTATAACAGCGAGCCACTGTTTATAATAATAATAAATTATATTTAGCAGGTTGTGCTTTTTCTCAGTGTTTAGCTATTAGAAGCAAAATGTGATATTATCATGCTTTTTAACGATTGTTACGATTGATTCAAGTGCATTAATTAACCAAAATTATGCATAAATTAGTTGTCCAAATAACTATAAAAGCTATGTCCGGTGCCAGATCTAAAACAGTTGCTGCTTAAACTAGTGAAAAGTGAAAAGTTCAATTCGGGATTTATTATACCAAATAAAATAAAAAATGATATTCTAGGAGAATCAGAAGTATTTCAAACATCCTTTTGACTTAGTTACTATATTGAAAATATTGTATTAAATATATATTAAATTATACTAAACATGTGCGGTATTTTGGCCATTTTGTCCGCTGACGGTCAGCCCATTGGAACGCAATCCTTTCAAGGCAGCGAGCACAGTTTGCGGGAGTTGGCCTATCGCCAGAGTGGCAAGCAGCGCCATCGCGGTCCCGATGACACGGGCATCCTGGTTATCCAGGAGCAGGGCGTTGCTTTGGTGCACGAACGTCTGTCGGTTATAGGCGTGGCAACAGGACACCAGCCGCTGCAGTCTCGAGATGGTAACATCGCCCTCATTACCAATGGTGAGATTTACAACTACGTAGAGTTAACCCGGCAGATAGCCAAACGTGTGCCTGGCTATCAGCCCAAGAGTGATTGCAATGTCATCATTGAGCTGTACGAAGAGCATGGCGAGAAGTTACTGGAGCACATAACGGGCATGTTTAGCTTTGTTCTCTACGATCGTCGACGTCGGCAGCTGTTGGTGGCACGTGATCCCTTTGGCATTATACCACTGTATATGGGAAAGGATGCGGCGGGCAATCTGTGGTTTGCCTCCGAAATGAAGTGCCTGGTAGACGTTTGTAATCAGCTGCAGGTCTTTCCGCCGGGTCACATGGCTATGGGTACAGTGAAGCAACTGCAGTCGCCAGTGCGCTATTACCAGCCCAGCTGGAGGCAGCTAATCCCAGCGGCTGAAGTGAATTTGAAGCATATGCGCCTTCAATTGGAGCAAGCAGTACGTTCACATCTGCAGTGCGATGTGCCCTTTGGTGCCCTGCTCTCCGGCGGAGTCGATTCCAGTCTGATCGCAGCCATTGCGGCGAGAATAATGCGGGAACGCGATCCGAGCTACAAGTTGCGCACCTTCTCCGTGGGCATGTTGGGCTCCCCGGACTTTGAGCACGCCCGGATGGTGGCCAAGCATATTGGGAGCGAGCACACGGAGATCACTTTCGATGTGGACGATTGTCTGGATGGAGTAAGGGATTTAATCTATCATCTGGAATCGTATGATGTGGCCACTGTGCGTTGCAGTCTGCCCATGTTTTATCTGGCGAGGCATGTGAAGAGCACCGGGATTAAGATGATACTCTCCGGCGAGGGTGCCGATGAGATCTTTGGCGGCTATTTGTACTTCCATAAGGCGCCCAACTACGAGGAATTCCACCAGGAGATGATCACTCGCTGTGAGCAGCTGCATGTCTCCGATATTTTGCGTGCCAACAAGGTGACCATGTCCAAAGGCCTGGAGCTGCGTGTTCCCTTCCTGGACACGGCTCTGGTTGACCATGTGATGGGTATACGACCACAGGATAAGATGCCAGGTGCATTGAATGAGTTCACCGGCGACCGAAAGTGGCGAATGGAGAAGTTTGTGCTGCGACAAGCCTTCGCGGGAGATTATCTGCCGGATGCCGTGCTCTGGCGCCAGAAGGAGCAGTTCTCGGATGGTGTCGGCTATGCTTTAATCGATGCCCTGCCCAATTTTGCTGCTCGCCATGTCAGCGATGCCCAGCTGCTGGAGGCGGAGCAAAAGTTCCCCATCAACCCGCCAAAGACGAAGGAGGCCTTCTACTATCGCTGCATCTTCGAGGAGCAGTTTCCGGGCGAGGCAGCGGCCAACACTGTAGAGAAGTGGGCGCCACGCTTGGACTGGGGCTGTCCAGAGGATCCTTCGGGTAGAGCTCAAGCAGCACACGACAAGGCCTATGGAAAGTGTACAATCGATTATTAAATATTATTCATTTTTTGAGTGTTGATATTTTGGTGGTAGTTTGTTTTGTCAGCAACTGGAAAACATTCCATTAAAAAATTAAAACGGAATCACATATTTTTTACTGCAAACTTTTTCTTGAATTTCAATAATTTAAAGTTATTAAGATATTCATTTTAATTACTTAATATTTAAGCTAAACAAATTACTTACTATTTATGCTTAGCTAAAACTGTTAAACTGTTTATTTTACATTTGAAAAACACTTAGAAGGCTGTAAAGTTTTCTAAACAAATTGTTTGCGTATTTTTATTAATGAACTCGTGAATACTGATGTTAATAATAGATAGACCTTGAACTTGTTCATTTGATGTTCAATTGATGTTTAATGAATTAATTAACAGACCCGGAATAATAAATCACAATGTGAAAGTTATGCCACGCGTCTGAATTTTTAAATTGCACGTGTGCATATTAAAACAAAAACAGCAGCTGTTATCTGCATAAATCGGGTCACTGAGCCATGAGAGCGAGGGAGAGAGCGTCCATCAATGCTATGAACAAATGCACAGTTATATTGCATGTATTTTTAGTATAATCAAGTTTTTTTACCAAAGCCAACTGCAAAATCAAAGACACGGAGAGAGAGGTAGTGAAGATTGGACAGTGTAAAGTATGAGAAAAAACAGACAACAAAAAAAACGTGCTCGAAAATGCCTGACGCAACACGTCGTTCGAATTTCAACTCAGTGCTGATAGTGCTGCGCTCTTAGCTATTCTAATTTTGAGAACAATTCAATATGCGGCCATTTATCAGAATACACAAGCTATGCGCCTAGCTAAAAATGTTAACCTTAAATAATAATATTGTAACTTTAAAGCGATAAATGTTTTTATTACAATAAAGAAAGCAAACCAGTTTGATAACTTCATTTTAATAAGAACAGATGTGTGTACAAAAAGCTTAAGTGACAGCACTGCTGCGCAAACGTCAAAAGATATAAAACGCGGCTGTCTTGACGTAAACGTTTTCAGTTGCTATTGCACCAGCCAACAAAGCGGACAGCGATTGGATTTCGAATAATGTGCGGTATTTTTGCCATATTTTCAAGTGATGGCGAAGCCATCGAAGCCAGATGCGTTCACGGCAGCAAACACACTTTGCGAGAACTGGCATATCGCCAGAGTGGCAGGCAGCGGCATCGCGGACCCGACTCCACGGGCGTTGTGGTCCTTGCCGACCAGGGCGTGGCCATGGTACACGAACGACTACGCATTGTGGGCGTAGAGATGGGCGATCAACCCTTCGTCTCCGACGATGGCAACTTAATACTCGTCGCCAACGGCGAGATATACAATTATCTGGAACTTGCGGCGCAGATTGCTAAGCGACGTAGCGGCTACAAGCCGAAAAGCGATTGCCACGTGATACTCGAACTGTACCGGGATTATGGAGTTGAGCTGCTGCAGCAAATTACTGGCATGTATGCCTTCGCCCTGTATGATAAGCGGAGCAAGGAGCTGCTACTCGCCCGTGATCCCATTGGCATTATACCCATGTATCTGGGCGAGGATGCATCGGGCAACATTTGGATTGCCTCGGAGATGAAGTGTTTGGTAGGCGTTTGTGAGCGAGTGGAGACATTTACGCCGGGAGAGGCGCGATTTGGACGCGTCGGCGCAATGCGTCGCTGGCGTCACTTTGAGCAGCCGTGGATGCAACAGCTGCCCAAACTGCCCTGCGATTTGTCCCTGGTCCGCACCAGTTTGGAGTCAGCGGTGCGCACCCATCTCCACTGCGATGTGCACTTTGGTGCGCTGCTTTCCGGCGGCGTCGATTCCAGCTTGATTGCCTCGATTGCCACGAAAATTATGCGCGAAACTAATCCCGACTACAAATTGAAAACATTCTCGGTGGGTTTACGCAATGCACCAGATTTTGAGGCTGCTCGCCAGGTGGCCAAATACATAGGGAGTGAACACACCGAGCTTATCTTTGAGATTGAGGATGCGCTGGACGGCATACGGGATATTGTGTACCATTTGGAGACCTACGATGTGACCACTGTGCGCTGCAGTCTGCCCATGTTGTTCCTGGCACGCTACATCAAGAGCACTGGGATCAAGATGATCCTCTCCGGCGAGGGTGCCGATGAGATCTTTGGCGGCTATTTGTACTTCCACAAGGCACCCAACTATCAAGAGTTCCACGAGGAGCTGGTGAAGCGTGTCCAGCAGCTACATTTATCCGATTGTCTGCGTGCCAACAAGGTGGCCATGGCGAAGGGTGTCGAGTTGCGTGTTCCATTTCTGGACACGGCATTCGTCAACTATGTGATGAACATACGACCGCAGGACAAGATTCCCGGTGAACTGAACACCTTCAACAATGAGCCCAAAACTCGTATAGAGAAGTTTGTATTGCGTGCCGCATTTGCCCAGGATCATCTGCCGGATGAGGTGTTGTGGAGGCAGAAAGAGCAGTTTTCCGATGGCGTCGGCTACGCTTGGATTGACAGCATACGCCGTGTGGCCACCAGTCATGTGGGGGACGAGGAGTTCGCACTGGCCGGCGAGAGATTCCCCTTCAACACGCCCACAACGAAGGAGGCTTTTTATTATCGCTGCATCTTTGAGCGGCAGTTTCCGGGCGAGTCGGCGGCAAAAACGGTTGTCAGATGGGTGCCACGCCTCGATTGGGGCTGTCCGGAGGATCCGTCGGGTCGGGCACAGGCGGTGCATCAGAATAAAGAAGAGCGCGAGAGAGCTTAAATTTTTGAGAATCAAAGTTGCTTTCTGAATTTGCTGAATTTGCATATTGCCAATTCAGTTGCCAGCTAAATTTGCTTGAGTACAAAATGCAAACAATACGTTTATTGTATCCGTCATCAGTTCTTGTCTGGAATAAGAACTGATGACGGATACAATATTTGTAAAAAAGAATAAATACATAATTAATTATCATTAAATATGTCCATATTTTTTTGTTGACGCTTAATATCCAGACATTTGATAGCCTCGCTTCTGGTTAAAATGAATTGCAGACCCAACCGAAGGTCGGCACGCATAGGCCATATTTGGCCCGTTGTGGTACCATATGGATAAGCGATGCAAAGACTAAACGCTCACGGCCATCAAGCCGGCTGCTTGAGTGAGATACGTGTGTGGTTTTGAAATCAGTTGTCTTTCCCGGAAATATTTTTTATCGTTGACAAATATTGTTATCATAAATGCTTGTCAAGGTTATTTGCATTTTTAAAAAAATCAAAAAGAGGTTGCCTGACTTGCGGCAGAAGGTTGCCGGACCTCTGCAACAAGGTCAAGGCAACACTGGCATTCCTCTTGCGATATTTTATCGCCAAGACAACTGCGCATGCAACCCTGTTAAATATATATATCGATACATGGCAACAACCGATGAGCAAGAAGAGGCAATTTTTCGCAACGCGCAACAAAGTCGGTGTTAAACTTCAGCAAAAAGTGTGAAAAGAATTAAGCAAATAGGCGCAACACGAAGACACACTGCAAATGTGCAACAAAATGTGATGTTTGTCGAACAGAACATCCGCTAAGCGGCCAAAATTCACAGTGCAAAACTGACCCATGAGCGATGAGAGAGCGAGAGGGAGAGGAAGAGAGCGAGAGAACACACAGCAAGCAAGCAGCGAGCGCGTCACTAAAAAAGTTCACGAATGCCAGCAGCAGACGAGACTTTGAAGACGTTGGAATTTGTGTTGAACCCGCGGCAGCAGACGTCGCTGCGACTGCGACGTCCACCTTCAGCAGTCACCAATAACGGTAGAGATAGAAAAAAAAGACAGTGCGAGAGAAAGAGCAACAACAAATGACATTTAATTTGACAAAGTGAAACTGTGCGCAACAACAACAATAATAACCAATAACGGAGCGGAGAGGAAACAACAAAAAAAAAAAGTAAAGAAAAAACTAAACTGTGATCTCTCGTCTGGCAATTTGTTCAATAATTGGCTGTGCTTGAATCGACATAGAATTTATTTAAGACGCGTATTTGTGTGCATTGCGAATTGTTTGTTAGATTTCCAACTGGAAAATCAATTCTTAACATTGGCTAAAGGGGCCAAGCAGCCGCAGCAGTTGTTGTGTTTTGCTCTGCTTTGCTTTGCTTGCTGGCGTCAGACCAAACCCAACCCAAAACAAAATATTGAGCGTAAAACGAACAGAGAGAGACAGAGAGAAAATCAAGAAGAAGCAGCAACAGCAGCCGGATTTGCAAATAAAGTGAGTATTTATTTGGGCATGTGTGCGTTTGTGTGTGTGTACGTATGTTTGTGCGCGTATCTGTGAGCGTGTTAAAAAAAGATCATGCAACTATTTGGCCAAGACACGCATTCGCATTCGCCTCCGCTTCCGTTGTTTTATTTCATTTGAATTCTATTTTTTTTTTCTGCTCGCTTTTCATGTGACATTTAAATTTGACAAATTTGGCCGCTGTCGCTGCCGCTACGTCGGCAGAAGCAGCGCAGTCAGCAAATCTATCTAAATCACGTTTGTCCAAATGGCTCATAAAATAGCAGATAAAACAGCTGGTGTTTGTCTTTGAAACAATTGACGCCGCCAAATGCTTTAATCGACTGTGGGTATCTTATCGTTTTTTAATTTTCTTAAAAATAGTTACGAAAGCTACGCCCAGCGCTTTGTAATATTTTTTCTGTCTTGTTGCTGTTCATGTTGTTGTGTTTTATTATAAATAGAAAATTGCGTATGCAATGCTAATTTGTTGCTTGCTCGCTCGCTCGCTAACTTAAAAGAGCGCTCTCTTTATCTCTCTCTCTCTCCTTATCTCTCTCTGTCTATCTGTCACTCACAAATGAGCAAACAAGTCGCTGTTGTTGCTTAGTAATTGTTTGCCATATTATCTCATTCAGCCATTTCCATAAATATATTTTTTTCCTCTTTATTATTATTCGCTTTTTTGTTTTGTGGCGCTCTCTCTCTCTCCGGCAGCGAGGCTTGACGCCGACGCTGACGGCAACTGCGACTGCGAAGCTGGCGCTTAGCCGTTTATGTCGCTGCCATTTAGCCGAAAACGTAACAAGAGCCACCAGTGACAAGCAGCAGTCAAGTCAAGCAGTAGAAGCAGCGGCAACCTTCTTGCCTTGGCACGTTGCCTGAGCTGACGCTTTAGCTTTACCTAGAGTTAAGCGCCCAACCCAACCCAACCACCCACATACTGAACACCATTCCTGGACGCCGTCACGCTCAGCGCGGTGAGATGATTCATATTTGTGCACAACAACAACAACGACGTGACAACAGCCCGAACACAATCTCTCCACTCTGCCCTCTGCCGCGTATGTCATTCCACAGCACTCTGGCATCTGTGTGCATGCCCATTCCCATTCCAATTCCCACCCGCATAGTCATTCACCTACTTTTCGCAGCCCAAACACTGACTTCACTTCTCACACATAAACACACACTGATACGCACTCCGACACACACACACCCACACATGCACGGACAGACACATGCATAAACACAGCAATTGTTGTCCATTTTAAAGCACACGGCTTGTGCGACTGTTGCTTTCGCTTCTTCTTCTCGCTGCTCCTGCTTCTTCTTCTGCGCGCGCGCAATTCAAAATTTGTATCAAGCGAACAATTTAAAATTGATTAAAATTTATACAATCGATGATGTGAGCAATTTTTCATCGTACAGCAATTATTTATTTTTATTTGTTTTTGGGTAATTACGTTTAACCTTTTATGATTTGTTAATCTAAATATTTTCATATTTCCTGTGGCCAATTTATTTATTTAATTATGCATCTTCATCTCGCTGCACACTGGTAAATTTCTATTGACCTGCATTGTGGTTGCTCGTGCCATAAATCTTTAATTTAATTTGCCAAGAGAGACAACTGCTAGAATCAATTTTTATCCATTCACTTTTATTACAGCTGCAAACCAACCACACACAACAAACAAACACCCAGGGGAGAGAGAGAGAGAGTCACAAATAAAATATGGCGTATCGAAAGCCAAGCGATTTGGATGGCTTCATTCAACAGATGCCCAAGGCGGATATGCGCGTCAAGGTGCAGCTGGCCGAAGATCTGGTGACA
The DNA here is from genome assembly GCA_037043585.1 of Drosophila mimica. Lineage (NCBI taxonomy): Eukaryota > Metazoa > Arthropoda > Insecta > Diptera > Drosophilidae > Drosophila > Drosophila mimica. Next base: position 2,697,861 of record JBAMBE010000051.1, on the reverse strand, counting down.
TTCCTCAGTGACGACACCAATTCAATTGTGTGCACAGACATGGGCTTCCTAATTGACAACTTGATGCCCTGGCTAACTGGCAGCCATTTCAAGATCGCACAAAAGTCACTGGAGGCCTTCTCGGAGCTAATCAAGCGTCTGGGCAGCGATTTCAATGCGTACACAGCGACAGTGTTGCCTCACGTCATCGATCGCTTGGGCGACAGTCGGGATACGGTGCGCGAGAAGGCGCAACTCCTACTCCGCGATCTGATGGAGCACAAAGTGCAAGCGGCGCAGACACTAGTGGACAAACTGGCGACGAGTTGCTTCAAGCACAAGAATGCCAAAGTGCGCGAGGAATTCCTGCAGACGATCACAAATGCCCTGCACGAGTATGGAACACAACAGTTGAGCGTCCGTGTCTATATAACGCCCGTGTGCAGTCTGCTCGGCGATCCGACGGTGAATGTACGTGAGGCAGCAATCCAGACGCTCGTCGAGATCTACAAGCATGTCGGTGATCGTCTGAGGCCGGATCTAAGAAAAATCGATGATATGCCCGCCTCAAAGCTGGCCCTGCTCGAACAGAAATTCGATCAGGTGAAGCAGGAGGGTCTGTTGTTGCCGTCGGCACTGAAGAATGGCAACAGTCTCGATGAGGCCGACAACATTGGGCAGCGCGAGCGCCCCACAAAGATCGTTAAACGTCAACTGCACTCCGCGTCCTCCTCGTCATCGTCGTCGTCCATGCTGATGATGCGCCAGAAGCCCAATCCGAATGATGTGGCCGGTGATGCTGGTGCCGTCACCATGGAGATCTTTGAGGCGAGCTTTGAGCAGGTGCCCCAATTGACAATATTCCATGCCAAGGACATGGACGACATCTACAAGCAAATATTACTAATAATAAGCGATAAGAATGCGGCATGGGAGAAGCGTGTGGATGCCTTGAAAAAAATCCGTGCCCTTCTCCAGCTTAATTACCAGGCACAGCCACAGTTTGTAGCCGTGCAGCTGAAAGAGCTATCGATTGGCTTCCTCGACATACTGAAGGAGGAGCTGCGCTCGCAGGTGATACGCGAGGCGTGCATCACCATTGCGTACATGTCCAAGACGTTACGCAACAAGTTGGACGTGTTCTGCTTTAGCATATTGGAGCAGCTCATTCTGCTCATTCAGAACTCGGCCAAGGTGATTGCGTCCGCTTCGACGCTGGCGCTCAAGTACATTATAAAATATACGCATGCGCCGAAGCTGCTCAAGATCTATACGGACATGTTGCAGCAGTCCAAGTCGAAGGATATACGCTCCTCGCTCTGTGAACTGATGGTCCTGCTCTTCGAGGAGTGGCAAACGAAGCCGCTCGAACGGCATTCGCTCGTTCTGCGCGACACCCTCAAGAAATCCCTGGGCGATGCGGACAGCGAGGCCCGTCGTCAATCTCGTCTCGCCTACTGGGCCTTTCGACGACACTTTCCCGATCTGGCGGATCAGATCTATGGCAATCTGGACATTGCCGCACAGCGTGCGCTGGAAAAGGAACGCCATGGCGGCGGAGCAACTTCAAATGGTGGGAGCCAACAATCGTTGGATTCGCGACGCACTGTGGCCCCCTCGCGCATTGGACGCACGCCGAACACACTGCAGAAGGCGACGCCTAGCATTCGTTCCATATCCGCCGTGGACACGGCGGCGGCACAGCGCGCCAAGACCCGTGCTCAATACACGCTCTACTCCCGTCAAAAGAAACCTGTCGCGTTGACCAACTCCTTGAATCCGACTGGAGCTGGAGCTGGCAGTGGCACGTTGCCACGACCCCGTCTCAATTCCAATAGCAACAGCACCAGCAGCGGCGCTGCCGGTGCACATCACACAATTTCACCGGGTGCCGTGACGCCCATCTCGAGGATTGGACGTTCACGCGCCGGCGTCTCACAATCGCAGCCCGGCTCACGTTCCACGTCGCCCAGCACGAAGATGCGTGATCATTATGGCATGGGCAGCTATTATCATCGAGCGGGCGCCACGGGTGCCATACCCAAGAAGGCATCGGGCATACCGCGCAGCACGGCCAGCTCGCGTGAGACGAGTCCCAATCGCTTGGGGAGCACCGGCGGTGGCCTGATGAAGCGCAGCATCTACTCGACGAGCTCGGCGAGACGGACACCAGAACGCAATAATCCGGTGCGCAGCACAGCTGCATCTCGACTGCTAGCGCAATCCCGCGAGGCCGAACACACACTGGGCTCCGCGGACGTGGATGCCACCGATTATATGTCGGGTGATTTTATGCGTGCGGGCGGCGGCATGCATCGCATGGGCCGCAAACTGCTCGGGCGCGACGAGTCCGATGACATCGACTCGGAGGCGAGTTCGGTGTGCTCGGAGCGTTCCTTTGACTCGAGCAATACGCGTGGCGGCAACAACAGCAACTCGAATTACTCGCTGAGCGGATCACGGAATCGGCTCGACTGGAGCAACAGTCAGCAGCAGCGTGCACCCTTCGACGATATCGAGACAATCATACAGTATTGCGCCTCGACACACTGGTCGGAGCGCAAGGATGGTTTGATTAGCCTCACCCAGTATCTGACCGATGGCAAGGAGTTGACACAGCAGCAGCTGCAATGTGTCCTCGACATGTTTCGCAAAATGTTCATGGACACCCACACGAAGGTCTATTCGCTGTTCTTGGACACGGTCACCGAACTGATTCTCGTCTATGCGCCCGAATTGCACGATTGGTTGTTCATTCTGTTGACGCGGCTGTTTAATAAGCTGGGCACCGATCTTCTTAACTCGATGCACAGCAAAATCTGGAAGACGTTGCGCGTCGTCCACGAATACTTTCCCACGGAGCTGCAACTGAAGGAGCTATTTCGCATCATTTCGGACAATACGCAGACGCCGACGACAAAGACACGCATCGCAATCCTACGCTTCCTCACCGAACTGGCCAACATGTACGGCAAGAGCAGTGATTTTCCCAGCGATCACAGTCCCAGCTGTGAGCGCACCATCCTGAAGCTCGCCCAACTGTCCAACGATCAGAAATCGATGGAGTTGCGTTCGCATGCGCGTCTCTGCCTTGTCGCCTTGTATCATTTGAATACGCCACAGATGACCAAATTGTTGGCCACATTGCCGAAGGGGTATCAGGATGCGGCGCTGTTGTGCATCCAATCGCATATGCGCCGCCAGAGCAGTGGCGCAAATTCACCGAGCATTTCGCCGTTGAGCAGCAGCAGTCCCAAACCGTTGCAAAGCCCCAGCGTTGGGGGTCCCTTCGCCTCGCTCAACATGAGCATCAATATGAATTCTAGTCCGAGATCGCGTCAGTCGTCTGTGGAGCAGGAGCTGCTCTATGGCTGCTCTGAGCTCGAGGTGCAGCACAATATACAAAAGACCTCCGAGGAGATACGACACTGTTTCGCCGGTGGCCAATACCATTCCCTGGTCGCACCCAATGGCTACAATGGCCATCATCTGCAGTACACCATTGAGCAGCAACAGCAGCAGCAGCAACGAGATTTGACAGCGCAGCAGGACTCGCTGTCATCCAATTCGAAGACAACACAATCCTCAGCAAACACAACGCAATCGAATACACCGGAATCGGCGACAATGCGACTGGATGCAGCTGCTCCTCCATCGCAACCGAAAGCGAAAATCTCGCTAATTGTTGCCGCAAATGGTGAACTGATATTGCCGGGTGATCTACAGGAGAGCGAAGTGATGCGGATCGCCCTCACCCTGAACAAGGATCAGCCGGTGGATCAGTTGCAGACTGGGCTGGCCAATCTGGGCATCTGCATTCGGGGCGGCAATTGTGATCTGCCCAATAAGCACTTCAAGTCGATAATGCGGATGCTGCTCCACATGCTCGAGGCGGAGCATACGGATGTGATCATCTCGGGCCTCCATGTGCTCAGCAAGATCGTGCGCAGTGATAAGATGCGTCACAATTGGCTCAACTTTTTGGAGCTCATCCTGCTGAAGATCATGAATTGCTATCAGCACAGCAAAGAGGCATTGCGTGAAATTGACACCATGATTCCGCGGATTGCGCCTGCTCTACCCCTCGATCTGACGATCAATATTGTGAATCCGGTGATAGCGACGGGCGCCTTTCCCGCCAATCTGTGTGCGATCAAAATCCTGTACGAGGTGACCGAACATCATGGCACCGATATCACCGATGCCCATCTGGATATTGTGTTCCCCAATTTGGCACGTTCCGCCGACGATCAGCAGTCGATGGTGCGCAAGGCGGCCGTCTTTTGCATTGTCAAGCTGTACCTTGTGCTCGGCGAGGAGAAGGTCAAACCCAAGCTATCCGTGATGAATCCCAGCAAGGTGCGTCTCCTCAACGTCTACATTGAGAAGCAGCGCAACTCCAGCCACTCGGGCGGTGGCTCCACAAAGAACTCCTCGGCCGCATCATCATCATGATTGCAAGCCAATGTTCAACGCTCACACACACCCAAACACACCCAACACACACACAGAGACACTGAGGCAGCGTCTCCATTTGCCTATGCAAGAAAGTGAAAAAAACTAAAAAAAAAAAAACACACACGATTAATGATATATAATAACGATCAACAATACATATAATAATAATACAAACTAATTATTTATATAAAAAGGAAAAACAAACAAAAATGAAAATTCTAATCTAATTATTACTGATGACGATCAGAATCAATAATTGTGTAATTGTTTATTATTAATACACGCATAGAAAACAAACAAGCAAAAAACAAAAAACAAAAATAAAACAGGAAAAGAACAAACTATTTATATACGTCATTCACTAAAAACAAACAAAAAACTATAACAAACTTGTAGCCAACTGTCAGTCTCCCAACACACACACACACCAACACACACACACCCAGTTGTTTTGCTATATTATTGTTTCTTCTTCTTTTGTTTCTTATCAATTTTAGTCACTTAACCGTTTAATTTCCTTTAGTTTGTAAGTCTCTGAAAGTGAGCCTCAAATTATTTTTTTGTGTCTAAATTATTTTTAACGTAGTCCTGCCGTATTTCTGTTTGATTTCCGCTCAACTAAAACTAAAAACTAATTATTATTATTATTACACGATTTTTGCTGTTTTTACAACTGAACTATTTTTGTAATTAATTTAAAACAAAACAAACAAACAGTAAAATCAAAACACTTATAGGTTATGTAATAATATTTATAAATTAATTAAATGAATAAAACAGTTAAACAAACATAAAAAAAAAACAACAAAAGAAAAAATAAACCAACAAAAAAACTCCCAACATATAAACACCATTATCTGGGTTTTCTTTTTCAAATTAAGCATTAAATAAAAAGGCCAAGCCATTATTTGTTCAACAATCAGTTTTGCTAATATTTTAATTTTCTTCTTGTTTTGTTTTGTTTCGTGTATTTTATTTGTTGCTTCATAAAATTTAAACGTTCAAATATTGTTTTTATTTACACATGGACTTAAATTATAGCTACAATATATATATATATATATCAATTTTTTTTGTTTTCTTGTAACTTTGAAAAGGTTTTTGTTTTTTTTTTTTAGTTTTTGTATCATAAAATGTCAAACACTACAATTGTTTCTGTTTTTCAGTTTTGGTGAGTAATTTGAAATATATATTTTTAACAACTAATTATTTTTTTTGCAATGGCTTCTCTATGATTTGACTAAAAAACATTTTTGAATGTTACTCGATGTGTTTGGGTTTGGTTTTGATTTGTTCGTTTAGCAATTTGTGAATTTTTTTGGGCCCATTTGAAACCTGAACTGGTTGTTATACTTAATGTAAATGATAAAATTTCATTAATATAGTATTTTATTTGTTTGTTTTCCACGCACAATTCAATCAGAAAAACTGAAACTAAATTAAGGCACTTAAATCGAAACAACATTTTTTGGAAATCAAACGACAAGTGACAAACCAAATAAACATAAACTGTTAGCAATTAAATTGGACAAGTACAAATAAAGTGCGGTGGTTTTTGTTAGTGTGTATCTATAGACTTAAAATTTAGTGCTTCGCTTTAACTATTTGATATTCCAATCAATTTAAATTACTTTAGTATTGTTGTATATGTATTTATGTATGTATATATATAATAACTAAACGTAAACCTTAAAAGTGTTCTTGAATTAAAGTTATTTTCAATGGCACATCTTTTTTTGTTTTTTGCTTTTTTTTTTGTTTGCTAATTAGAATTATCAATATGACTCTTGGGCTAAAGTTACATTTTAGTATTTCAGAAAAAGACAAGGACAGACAGAGAGAGAGAGAGACAGAGAGAGCGAGAAAAAATGCCTACTTCTCTAAATGGATTCTACTACGACTCTGCGACTGCTGAAGTCTTTGTTTGGTTCCAACATTTTCTTTTTTGGTAAACTGAATCGATACCCTGACACTTGCCACTTGCCACTTACCACTTACCACTTACTGCTACACAAAAAGTACTTACGAAATGCATTGCTCTACGAGTATGTACAGTGGGACAAAGTTTTCAACATGCGTACAAATTGTATATTTTGTATGGCTTGACTTCATTTTTTTTGTTGTTTAAAAACGCTTCGATTTAAAACATTCAACTACTTAAAATTACGATTAATTTACATTTTGGCCAGTTTTGGTTTTCGTTTTCTACTCTAACTCTGGGGGTTGTTTGTTGTTGTTGTTTTTAATGAATTTTGAACGCAATCATTGCCAGCAATGCCCGATCTAAATAGATATACATATATATATTATATATATGTGTTTATATTTAACATCTGGCGAGCATTGCCGTATTTTGACCGAAAAAGGCACACACAGAGAAAATTTCAAAATGACAAACGACGAGGGACACGACTACTGTCTATGTAAATAATTAAACATATGCACACAAATAACGACTCTATATATATATATATATATATATGTGTGTATGTCGCGTTGACTTGGCTAATAGCCATTGCAGCGTATTTCAGCATAGCGGGACCGGTTCGCACTGTAGGCCGCATAGCCATAACGCTCATAGGCCCCATAATCTGGGTAGGGATAAACCTGGCCACGCATTCGACTCCTGGCCATCTGCTGTTGCAGCTGGTGCTGCTGGTGGCTCATCTGATAGCTGGGAAAGCTTGATGGCTCCTCGTACGGCCAGTAGTTGTGCATGCCACCACCAGCTGTGGCATCATAGTAACCACCGCCTACATTGCTTCCGTTGCTGGCATATTCCTCCGCCAGGCGCTCAACCAGACTTTCGGGCGTTTGCAGAAAACGCTCCGAGAAGCGACCAATTTCGGTGGAGCCAAAGGCCTGTTGAAAGCCAGGCAAAGGCTTTATATCCTGTAGATGAAGAAAATTCGAATTAAATTAAATTAAATTACAATTAAAATCTTTGAGTTTTAAGTTGAAACAAACTTGCTAATGCTAATTATCAATTAAGTAAACTCATTTTAGTAGCTTACAAATGAGGCTAAGATTTCGATTAATTAAAATATTTAATAGGGGCTTAAAGAATAAACGTCAAAAGTAAATTAATGAAATCTTATTTCCTTTTAAATTTAATCTTGGAGCCGAATCAATTGCTAGGATACGCCAATACCAACCCAAGAAGGGAAATTGATTCAGTTTTAACTACGTTGCTGGAATTTTGCGATAAATTTTTTTTAAAATCGAATTTTCAGTTGACACTCAGCTTTTGTGGGTGTATTCGAATGGGGATAGCATCCAACTCACCCTTATTTGCTCCCGGACCGTGGACTCCATTGCCTCAACCTGCTCCGTTTCGGATTGCTTTTTGCTTGCCTTGCGTTTTGATTTCTTGCTCGGAATGAGATCGCATTCGATAATGCGATTGTTGTTGCTGTTGTTGATGTTGCTGCTGCTGCTGCTGTGGTTGTTGCTGTTGTTGTTGCGATTTTGGCTATTATTCCTGCTGCGATTTTTGGCATTCGCATTTCGTTTGTTGCTGACGGGTTGCTGCTGCTGCTGTTGTTGCTGCTGTTGCTGTTGTTGCTGTTGTTGCAGCAATGTCGCCAGCGCAGGTGGCACAGTGGGTGGCGCTGCTGACGCATTCAGTCCGTAGCCCACGGGCGAGTTCTGTGGCGCTGGCGGGGTGCGCGGCTGACGCGACTCCGTGGGACTCCAGTTGTGCGATAATGTTGCAGGTGGTGACTGCTGCTGTTGCTGTTGCTGCTGCTGCTGCAAGTCAAACAAAAATCGATTTAGTTTTCAGTTGCAGCACTCGCCGGGGGGGCTGTTACAACAACAAATTTGTTATGCTCAAGTGACGGGGCACTTGAAACTTGCCCCAACCAGCAGCAGCAGTCAAGCTCGATGTTGCCAAGCGACCAAGCAGCCCTATTAAGGACTCTCCCAACTCCCCACCAAAGCTGGCTGAAGTTCAGCGCGCAGCCCACAAAAATCAATAGGCGCCCCGTTTGCTGTGACACCCTGTAAAAAGGCTTCCGGCAAACGAGCGAGAGAGTGAAAAAGAGAGTGAAAGAGAGAGAGAGAGAGAATAGGAGCTTAAGCATATTTAATGCGCACTCTCTTGCTGTTTGACTCTCTCTCTCTCCGTATCACTTTGTCTCTCTCTGTGTTCCTAGAAAGCCGGTCGATGGAGCTAAACGCATTTCGCTTTTGGGTTTCTCTTTTCTGTCTACTCCTGCTGTGTTCCTTGTTGTTCTTATTATTGTTGTGTTTCGGCATCCTTGCGCGTCTGTCATTATCAGGCAGTCGTTCCATTTTTTGGTCGGTTCTTCCTTTGGCCTAATTTGTCTGGGTAAGTGCGTAGCTGCTCTGTCGACACCAAACACCTACACCTTGATGCTTGCAGCAGTTTTGATTAGTTTTTGACTTTGCGTTGACAAACTTACCCCATGTTCAGGATGCAGCTCATCTTCATTCATTTGATTAGTTGCTGGCTGCTGCTCCTCAATATCCTGCGGCGCTGTTGCCGTCTCTTTGTTGGGCTTCGCCAAATTGATTTCCGTCCGCCTCACGACTTCCGGCTGCTCTTCGGTTGATGTTGACGTTGTCGTTGTCTTATCAATATCGTTGCCAATAGGCGTTGTTGGTGTTGTTGGCGTCGACGTCGACGTCGCTGCTGTCGTGCTTATGTCATCTGGAAAATTAGCGAGCAAAAAACAAAAAAAAACATAAGTAAATAAATAAAATAAAAGGGCGCCCAGGCCAGGGCAACGTGTGTGTGCTAAAAGAAAATCAATAAAGATTTTTTTGCCCGTACGCTATTTGTCGGTCGGGTTTATTGTCAGGCTAGGCGTCTGTGTAATTATTTTGTCATGCGTGCTGGCTGGCCATCAAGGGTTAAAAAGACACAAGCAGCTTCAGGAACAGGTTGACCAGCCCGCGAGAGAGGCCAAATTGTTGTGTTGTTGTTGTTGCTGTTGTTGTTTTGGCTTTTCTTCTTTTTGTTTTTTGCACGCCGCGGCTTGTCCAAATTTTGATTATTGTTTTTGCATTCGGGGTAGCTGAGAGAGGGAGCGAGAGAGAGAGAGGGAGAGCGCCTCCAAAGAGAGCAAAACTCAAACGTGCACTTGTTGAACGTGTTAAGCAAACACTTGCAAAGTTACACACACACACCCCCAACACACACAAACACACACTCACTCGGCGTTGCGTGAAAAAAACCATAGCATGCTTTTCGGCGCATGCGACTGAGCCTGCAATGTTTATATTATTTTATTTTTTTTTGTGTGGCCTGCTACGAGTGCGTTATTCGAGTTGAGTTATTGTTATTGTAATGCTCTTCGCGTCAAATAAATCAATTACAATTGATTTAAACGACTGCAGCTGACTGTGAGAATGTCAAAGCATTAATTATTTAAAGAACAACCGATTGGTTTTGATTGGTCAAAGTTTGAAATTCTTAGGGATTCAGTTAACAAAAAACACATGAAACATTGATCGTGTTTGTGACTGGACTTATTCTTATAATCGAAGAGATACAGTTGAATGTTACTTAGCTTAAAGCTAAAAAAATTCTTTGTAACTTAGAATTTTTAAATTCCTAAACTCTTTACATAAATATAGTTTTTTCAAGCTATTGTTAATCATTTAAAGATCCTTGCCGATTGACAGCAGTACTCATATATATACTTTTTTTTGCTCAACTCAGGCTATCTGTCATAACGGACATTGATTTTTTGCGTCAATGTTGGATACCTCTCCAACACGTACAACAGCAGCAACAACAACAACAACAAAGACAGCAGCAACAGTAAATATTGCAATTGGGGTGCTTTCGGGGAGGTGTCTCCTCTCTGCTGTTCTGCTGCCTCTGTATGTTCTGGGCAAACAGAGGCAGCTACAATAACCCACCACAGTGCGTTGTAAAGTTCATTTACATGCTCGGCTGTGATGACATTCCACGCAGACAAACACACTCAACTTAAACACCCCCATAAATGTGTGTGCGTAAGTGTGTGTGTGTGTGTGTGTAAGTTGAGCGCCCATTGATAAGGACGGCATTGCTTACAAGTCTCGTTTACATTACGGAATATTTAGAAAAGCTGTCATATGCTGGGGCTTGGGGAGCACTCACACACTCATACGTTACACCTTTTTTTGCCAGTGCTGTGTGGGAGTTCCGACACGACATCGGAAAAAGCAAATTATTGATTTGCGCACCCTCACACACTCGCACACACCAACTCGCACACCTCTGCCAAAAAGTCAAATCAAAAGCAACTCATCAAGAAGCAAAACTCGAGCTCCATCTCATGTCAGCTCTATAGTCCCCGTTTGCGTGCCTAAATAGACAGCTAATTTGCAAGTCCTTTAAAGCGACATGACGTAGGCGCTTCACGGCTGGTGCTGAGTTGGGCCAGGCCAGGAAACGGAAGCATTTCAGCAGTTAACCAACGCTGATTGGTTGAGTGTTGTGCAAAATGCCAACTCCCCTCAAAAGCGACGGCGTCGATTGTGTCAAAACTGGCCGTCGTTTGTCGTCTCGCAAATATAGCTCAACCTGCCACTGACAGGCGGCGGACGACAGTCTGACGGGCTAAAGACAGACAGGACGCTGACGAGGCTGTCGGCGGCATTGCTGGCGACTCAAATGGACAGTCTTTGCATTCATTTGCATTCAAAATCACACCAGCTACAACGACTCGAGCACTGTGGAATGCTTAATTAAGTTTGTATATAGAATTCCACTAAATGTGATGAAAGGCCCACGTTTCTATAAATATTTCATGTATCTAATTAAAATTGTTATTCTACGTCAGGTTCTTTAACGTGCATTTCTAATTAAAATTCATTGCCTTGTAGAACTTGTTCGAGCTCTTTTGAAATTTGATCCTTCTTAGACAACATCTGTAATAATTATGCTAACTTTGCAGAAAATATTAAATTTATGCTCATTCTTCTGCAATGTTATGCAAAGTGTTGCTGACTCTTTAATGTACTCTGTTAACTTACAACAGTTACTTATTTACTTTGCAGAATATTTGAAATTTATCTCCATTTCTTACTGTTCCTGTTATGTTACTTTTATACTGTTATGAAAGCTGTTGCTGAGTTTTTAGTGTACTCTGTTAACTTACAATAGAAAATGTTATGGTTGTATTTCAAATTGATCTTCATTTCATACTGTTAATATTATTATTATGTTATATTGTTAATTAAGCTGTTGCTGACTCTTCTTTTTACGCTGTTAACTTATTGTGAATTACTGCTAAAGTTATAACTCTGTTGCCTCAGTCGCTCCACAGTGCCAAAGACAGATGCTTCTGCTTTTGCTGCCATCGTGCCATTAATACTTGTGTTACATAATCTAGTCTGACATATGTTTGCATAAATTTAGTAACCATTGACTCCGCTCCCCCCACCTTGCATAATTGTAAATTAAATAGAGCGTAATGTAAATGCTGACAACTTACCGGGAATATCGAGCGCTGAGCCAACAGCTGTTGCCTTACTCTCCTCCACTTCTGGTTGCTGTTGTTGCTGCTGCAGCTGTTGCTGCTGCTGCTGTTGCTGCTGTTGTTGCTGCTGCTGCTGTTGTTGCTGCTGCTGCTGCTCCTCCTCGTAGTCCCTGCCATCGGCTGGACAGTGATAGGAGACACATGACGCCGACTCGACGGACATATTCACCGGATATTCGCCACTGTAGACTGGCGTACTTTGACTGCTGTCGCTTCTGGCGCGAGTGCTGCAATTGCTGATGCCACTGTCGGTGCCCGTGGCACTGATCATTGGCGGTGATGTGGTCAATCGCTGCGCTGTTGGCGATGCCGCCGCCTCCGTTTCGTGCTCCTGTTTGATAATCTGTTGGTCAGCGGGCAGCGTCTCCTCCGGCTTTGGCATCGATAGCGTTAGCTGATGCTGATGCTGTTCCGCATAGTTGCGCAACGGTTCGAGATAATTTGGCGGCATCACTGTGCGATTTGGGGCCGGTGTCGTGGAGCGTCCGGGCGGCGCATAATGTGGCATGTGCGGCGTCGGCTGATAGGCGGCAAAACCACGCGATTGCCCATATGAGGAAGAACTGTAGAGCGCAGGCGCTGGCTGCTCATAGTTGATGCTGCTCGGCTGTTGCTGATACGCAAGATGCGAATGCGAATGTGGATGCGGATGCTGTTGTGTATGTTGACGCGGCGGATAGTGAAGAACACTGGAGGGGATAAGCTGCTGGCCAGCTGGTGTGAACATGCCACCCGCCACCTGCTGATGCGGATGTGGGTGGTGCAGATGATGCGCCGGCGGCTGGCTGTAATGTGGCGAGGCATACGGCGCATAGCGATAATAGTTGGGCATATAGGCGCTGGGTGCGGCGCCGCCGGCATAGCCATAGCCATACGGATTATAGGCGCTGCTGTTCCGATAGCTGGGCGACGCTGCATAGTGAGAGATGGCGGCCTGCGCCTGTGCCTGAGCCGGATGCAGTTGCTCGTAGTAGCTGGCAGCGGCGTATCTGTCCGACATGTTTGGACTTTAATCAGCGGCTGCAATTTTTTCTACTAGCAACTTTACTCGTGCAGCAATAATTGTAATAACAATTTCCAAGCTGACTGCCCCGTCCTATTTGCTATTCTTGTTGTTGTTGTTGTTGTTGTAGCGGCCATATTGCGACGCTTTCGCCTCCTTTTTTTTTAGTCAATGGCCAGGATATTCGTTTACATGTATTATTGATTTTCTCTTTTTTTTCTTTTCTTTTAAATCCCTTTCAGCTGAGGTGTCCTGCTGCACCTGCAGTTATTGCGCGACTTAATCCTGCAAGTACACAGAGAGTCCTTTAATATGAAAGGCAGAATGTGTCGGCAAGTCTTTGAGTCTGCTGCAATATATGCCGCAGTATTCAATAGTACACTACCAAATAAAATAACATTTAATGCCACAGGACAACGGGACACACAATTGTCATCAACAAATGCTCAGAATAAGCGTTTAATTGACAAATATTATTCTCTTCTCAATGGTTCATAAAATTTTGCCTCAAGGTAGGCAATTAAATTTGTACTCTCTTGTGTGAATTGCGCTAATTAATTGTGTTAATTAAAAATATATAATTTGTAACTTAAATAATGAGAAATACCTTTAAGTCAAATGACAAACATTATGACCAATTACTAATTAATTAAGTAAACATATATATATACTATTTTTAGAATTTCAATAAAAGCTGCATTTAAAATTCACGAAATTTGAAAGCTTTAGTCACCAAATTTGAAAGGTATTTTGCTGGTAACACCCTTCATAAAATTGGAATCCGCCCATATGCCGATTTTCGGACTATAATTTTGACTTATGTTCCGACCCAAAATCACGTTTTCAACTTTAAATGTACGATTGATCTAGAGGCCAAATTATGATTTAAACGCCCTTGCTTTTGAAAATCCGTTGAGTTTTGACGAAGTTATGGCATTTCGAAGGTTCAACCTATCCCCATATGCCGTTTTTCGGGCTATAATTTTGAAGTGCCGATTTTCGGACTATAATTTTGACTTGTGTTCCGACCCAAAATCACGTTTTCAACTTTAAATGTACGATTGATCTAGAGGCCAAATTATGATTTAAACGCCCTTGCTTTTGAAAATCCGTTGAGTTTTGACGAAGTTATGGCATTTTGAAGGTTCGACCTATGCCCATATTTGGCATATGCCGATTTTTAAAAAAAAATTTGACTTATGTTCCGACCCAAAATCACGTTTTCAACTTTAAATGTACGATTGATCTAGAGGCCAAATTATGATTTAAACGCCCTTGCTTTTGAAAATCCGTTGAGTTTTGACGAAGTTATGGCATTTCGAAGGTTCAACCTATCCCCATATGCCGTTTTTCGGGCTATAATTTTGAAGTGCCGATTTTCGGACTATAATTTTGACTTGTGTTCCGACCCAAAATCACGTTTTCAACTTTAAATGTACGATTGATCTAGAGGCCAAATTATGATTTAAACGCCCTTGCTTTTGAAAATCCGTTGAGTTTTGACGAAGTTATGGCATTTTGAAGGTTCGACCTATGCCCATATTTGGCATATGCCGATTTTTAAAAAAAAATTTGACTTATGTTCCGACCCAAAATCACGTTTTCAACTTTAAATGTACGATTGATCTAGAGGCCAAATTATGATTTAAACGCCCTTGCTTTTGAAAATCCGTTGAGTTTTGACGAAGTTATGGCATTTCGAAGGTTCAACCTATGCCCATATTTGGCATATGCCGATTTTTAAAAAAAAATTTGACTTATGTTTCGACCCAAAATTACGTTTTCAACTTTAAATGTACGATGGATTTAGTGGCAAAATAATGATTAAAACGCCCTTTCTTTTGAAAATCCGTTGAGTTTTGACGAAGTTATGGCATTTTGAAGGTTCGACCTTATATCTTATCTTATATCTACCTCAATCCGAAAGGAAAACTTAGACAGCATTTCTTGGCTGCACAAGTTATGGTATCAGAGTATTTCATTGTCGGTTACGTCCGACTGCCATGTTCTCTTTTGTTATATATTAAATGATGAGAAATAGCTTAGGTCAACTGACAAAACTTGTGGCTAATTACTAATTAATTAGATTAACTGCGATTAAATTTGTGTTTGCCAGAGCAGAAGCTGCCTCTCAAACTGACGAAAAATATTCTGCTAAAATGTGGTTTAATTTGTGTGCAGAATTGATGCAAGTGTGGTGTGGAAAGTGGTGTCGAGCCTGATTGATGATGGATGCCTGCCTGATGTGCAGCTGTGCAAATGATGATGTTTGGGTTGCACTCTCGAACAACAAGCAGAAGAACAACAACAAGCCACTCAACCTAAAACTCACATGCAACGAGATGAATGCATAATAACCACAAGCATTTTGGCCACACGCAAACCGTTAATGAGCCACAAAAGTGCGCACATATTTCAAGTGGGAACCAAGAGGACCAGAAGCAGCAGCAATGGATGTTTGTGTGTGTGTGTGTGTGTGTGTGGGGTGTTAGCTGTGTGTCTGTTTATGCCCCGTTTATTGATTAATAACAATGGCTGATTATATTCTATTTTTTATTTGTTGTTGCTGTTTTTGCAAATTGAGTGGGAACAAAACAAAGGCCAACATCAGTTGGGAAGACCCTTAATAATTTGAGGAGCGCCCAATTTTATTGATTGGTCGCTGTAGACGCTGATGATGACGTTTTCTTTTGGATGATGATGTTGTCCAGCACCAAATTAGCAAATCACCCAGCAAGAGCTGTGCAACGGAAAGGAGGGAACGGGGAAGGGGAAAGGGAGGGACATAATGGCAACTCTATTAGCAGCTGTATAACATAATCAATGTAAATGTAAACACGCGCTCAGCGCAAAGAGCAAAGAGCAGTCTGCAAAAGAGAGTGCTACGCCGGCAGAGAGAGAGAGAGAGAGAGCGTGAGATGAGAGAGAGAACGAGAGAGGGCAATTGAAAGGGGTTATGTTGAGTGCGTGTGCAAGGCGCAAAAATGTGAACTGTAAACTGAAATGAGCCTCAAGAGCACAACTGCAATTGAGCTCAGGCTACTATTGCCACTGCCACTGCCTCCCTCTCTCTCACTCTTTCTCTTTCTTTCTCTCCCTCTTCGTCGCTCTTTGTCTTTCCTATGCTCATGCGTTGCAAGTAAACCGCAGGAAACGGAAGTTGGGTGGCATGAGAGAGATGCTGCCTTTTGTCTGTGTGTGTATGTGGGTGTGTTGTGTGTGTGTGTGTGTGTACTGTTTTGGGACAGCAACAGCCGCCCAGTTCCATCCAGCGCATATAAATCAATAAAAACACACAGCAGCCACGCCGACTTGACTCGACAGCTTGGGCTTTGGCTGCTGCTTCTCAGCACAGCTTCATTAATTCTTTGCTATGCTCTCTACTTTTTAACAGTTTCCTTACCCAGGCACACATACACAATTACGTCTAGGTACATATGTGTATGTGTGTGTGTGTGTGTAATCATTACTGTTGACGTCGTTGCTGTACGTCACAAAATGTAAGCGCACTTCAGCTGCAAATATTTACAGAGCCCGAATGTATATCTTCCCCTGCTTCTTTTTGTTTTTGTAAATGCAATTTTAATTGTGAGCTTGCAATGCGAGCTGTTGTTGTTGATGCTTCTCAATAATTGGGGCAAGTGCGCGGGAGAGCGTAAGCCTGGCAGCGTGGGCGATTAATAATGAGATAGAGCTTGCAGGTATTTCGAGTGAATTAAAATATTCCCATATGAAAAATGCTAACTTAAATCTTATTTTTTACTTACCTAAAATTCCATTTAATTAACGTTTGCACTTAATAATTTCTGCATAGTTTATAATTCATGTGAAATATGCTTTCAATTCAGTTGCATTCAATTGTAAATTTTGCTCTATTCAAAATACCGTTATACCGTTAAAATTCAAAATATATTGTGAATACTCACACACACTCAAACACAACTAAGCACACATACAAGCGTAATCTTGCTCTCGCGTAAAAAATCGAAGAGCGGCAAACGATCAGAATTCGTAGAGGCACTCAACATACACACACTTACGCACACGCACACGAGCACACACACACGCGGACATTGCCAAGTGGCGGTGGAAGCGTCGACTGATTAACCCTTGGGATGTAACTGCGTTACTTATACGCTTCGTGTGCGACTCGCGCCAAAGTCAAACGTAGACTGAAATGCGATACGGCTGGCGCGCTTCCATTTATACACAAGCAGCAGCCTCAGCGGTAACCCCTCCCCATCAACAAAAAAAGTAAAGAAGAATAGCTGGCAAAAGACGGCGGCGAAAAAGCAGCGAGCAGCAACAGCAAAAAAAGCAACGGTACAACGGGCGCTGTGCTGCACTGGCAACCCAGCGCAAACTATGTGACCCGATTTGATGGGCAACCTGCCCACACACGCGCTGCTTACAGAGCGAGCTTTCGCTTGGTTTCGCCAAGGAGACGACCAAGACGAAGGGGACATAGAAACAGAGAGAGAGAGAGAGAGAGCGAGCGCACATTTGGCAATTGCAATGGGGCGAAGCTCTCTCGCAGGCAAATGTCATTTGTAAATTCTTACTTACTTTGCTTACGAATTAGAGCACAAAACAGAAACCGAACAAAAACAGAGCGGTTCAAAACAACAAGAAAAGGAGGCGCGCAAGAGAAAAAGAGAGCGAGAGAGCGAGTGCGCAGCATGGCCAATTGCCTGGTGGGGTTTCCCTGTTGTGTTCAGTGTTGCTCAATGCTTATCAATAGTAATGGGTATGTATTCTCCAGCATTATTGATGTCTTCGGATAACAGATACCAGATAACAGATACTAGATAAAGTATAGCATACATCGCAGCGCCTCTTTTGCTGGAACAAGCCTGCAATTGGAAAACCCCGCAATAACAGCACACTCTAGCATAATATTGTCGCAAAGATAAACAGACACACACGCACACATACACACTTAATAAGCACCATTATTATTGATTGAATCTGGGAGAGAGCGCCAAAGGCTGCTCGGCAATTGTTCCTCTCCCGTACTCTCTCTCTCCCACCAGCTGCACGTGTTGTGTGTTTTGCGGTTATTCGCAGTAAACCAAAAATCCTCCAAAAATAAGAAAGATAGAAAAAGAAAAGAAAACGTAAACAAAGCGTGCGCACGCAATGCCATATTACAGTGGGGTAGGATAAGGAGATAAGAACGGGTGGTGAATATGCGGAATATGTGAAATATGTGTGGAATACCCCCTTCAATGCACAGGCAAAGCAAGGGTGTTTTTGTTATTGATTCCTGACACGGCTTACAGGGTGTAATATGTCAATTAAATACTAAGTGAATAACACTCATAGAGAACTCTATATGCATTTGTAATAAGCGCTGATTTATAATTGGTACTTTATTCATTTCCCACGATAATGGAAGCAATTTGGACTCTTTCACTTATGACTTATACCAATAAGCAGAAAATACAATACTGTCTGCTTATACACAGCTAATGCAACAGTCTTTATAACGATAACAGAATAGTCAAATAATAAACATAAAACATGAGTGAAGCTTTTGATTCTTCACTTATCTCAAGAATATGGCGTTTCTTAGCCAAACCAATGGGCACCCATGCAATCCCGCGTCCATTCCGTTTGGCAAACCCAACACCACTCAAAGCCGCAGCCGGCTCGGGTGCAGACCATGTGCATGCAGCCGCCTAGAAAGGAGGCGGAGTGAGGAAAGTGAGAATTTCTACCCGATAAATGGCCGATGGCAACTCACCATCCCGTTCCGTTGGTGTGCGACATTTGGGGCAAGGTTTGGTGCTGACTTTGATTGTCACATTGGTGGCCTCTTCCCAGCGGGCCTCCGCAGCGCGCTGTCCAAAATTATAATGCATTAATTCTAGATGCAACCATAACTTCTGGGTAAAGAAAACACACTTACATTGGGATCCACGTTGTATTCACAGGAATTCTGCGCGCTGGTCGTTTCGCCCTCGGGCAAACATTCACCAATGTGATAGCCCTGCAAACAGTTGCGACAGAAGACATAGCCACAGCCGCTCTGACAGGTAACCTTGCGGCAATCGGGTTCGATGAGCAGGCCCATGCCACAGCCTGGCTGCGGGCAGAGAACGCCACCCGCCTGCAGCACAAACTCCTCGGTGGCAAAGCGCTGATAGCGTTCATATTCATCACGTGAGAGCAGCTTGAAGTGATGGATCTCTTCGATGAAGGAATGCTCACAGCCCGCCGGACAGGGCAGCGTATATCCAAAGTCCGGATGCGGCATAAACTGGCGTTCGCTGAGGCGCGAGCGACAATAGTCGCGGAAGCAATCGATGCAGGTGACGTGCTGCGAAGCGCACGGAAAAACCAAAACTGTTTCGCTACAAATTAAAATACAATTTCAAAATATAAACAACACAGAGATAAACTTGCAGCAGTTTGGAATGCAGAGCAAGACACGCTCACCTGACCTCTGTGCAGGCCAAACAGGGCACATCTTTGATATTGTTCTTGATTAGACTCAAGGGTGCCGCAAAGTCTTTTTCGCCACCCGAAACATGCTCGGCGCACTTGAAATAGAACTCGGCGAACGGCGGATCGCCCGCTTCGTTGTCCACACAGGCAATTTCGAGACTCTCGCAATGGCCGCGAATACGTCGCGCTTTGAGCACATCGTCCCAACACTCTGGATCACGATGCACAGTGAAGGCGCCACCCTTGCAAAGTGCACATCTTACTCGGAGTTTGCCTCGGCACAGTTTCTGGCACTGGCCGCAATGCACAAAGAAATGCGCCTTGGCACGCACTCGCTCTGCAGAGAAGCAATGAATGTTACGTAATAACTCGCTCCAGCCGTAGCGAAATGTGGCTCACCCACCTTCTTCGGTGATATTCAGACGCTCCTCGTTCTCCAGCTGCAAATCGAGCAGAGTTTCGCTCAACGGCTTGGACGGTTCTTCCGGGGATGGCTCCTCCTCCAGCAGAGTGCTGGCCTTCCGCTCCCGTTCAGCGGGACGCAAGCGTATGGCGTGCAGCACACTTTGCTGGCCAAGATCACATTGCTACTGAGACGCATTATAAGAATTGTGCATAATTAAAGTGAATTTCGCACTTACCTCAATTGTGGTTGCATCGCTTAGCTCTTTTCCTGCAAATATGATCTTTACTTCATCGGGGTGAAGACCTAGTTGTGGAGCCACCAGCTCCTTAACGTTTTTGATGTCCCACTGCGGCTCCAAGTTGACGGACAGTGTGCGACCCGTGTTGGTTTTCACGTAAATGCTGAGTGTGTGTGTCAGCTTGCCTCCAATTTGCAGCAACTCCAGCATTTTGCGTACAAGGGATGCAATAAAATTGAAAATAAAACTCATCGAAAGCAGCCAGCAATCATAATAGCATAATCTAACACAATACTAGAAATTTGATAACAAGAAACGGGTATTTTTCGGTGTCTCGGAGCTATTGATAAGGTATTCAAACTAACAGTTACAAAGTCTCAATGCGCGTAGTTTATAAGAATCGTCATACAATTCTTATCATTGTGTCGTGAAAATAGTTATAAATTACATTGAATTTGTGCTATAAATGTGCTTCAACATTTACACAATGCTAATTAAAAGTAGCAGCTCACAATTATTTCTAACACTGACAACACTTATTCGTTGTACAACACCAAAGCAATCAGCTGGTGTGTCTGTGCAACAGCTTTTGGCATTCGCTTGTCTACGTTTCGTGCGTTTGAGCGGCAATATTGGAAAGGGTGTTCAAGGAAATTTTGTCATATTTGTTTTTTGATAAAACGACAATGTTTAAAATAAGCGAAGTCAATAATGACTTATTTGCAGCTGGAGCCGAGTATTCAATGTGCCATTGTGTGGCCGCCGACTTGCGTATGGGCAAAGGAATTGCCGTAAAATTTCGGTAAGTTTATTTTAAATAAATTTTAATTGTTAATTAACGGAATTTGTGCATATTACAGTAATAAATTTGGAGGGATTGCCGACTTGCAAAAACAAAATGTGCAACCTGGTGGCGTTGCTATACTGCAACATCAACAACGCTACATTTACTATCTAATTACCAAGCAGAGCAGCTGGGGCAAACCCACATATCAGCTGCTCCACAGCTCGCTTACTGCCATGAAGGAGCATATGGTAAGCAAGTGGAGATTAATCCGTGAATAACTATATTAATAAATAGCCATTATTTAATATTTCCTCTCCAGCTCAAACATAATGTACAGAAATTGGCGCTGCCTCGCATCGGTTGCGGCTTGGACGGCCTCAAGTGGGCCACAGTGAAACACATGCTCGTCGAGATATTTGCAGGAGATTCTGTCGAATTACTCGTATTTAATTATATAGCAAGCCCAATGGCAACAATAAATAAATAAATAAGAACGCATTTACTCCGGCGGCGGTGGCTCATAGTTGTAAACGGTTATCTCCACATCCTCGCGGCCAAAGACTTCTTGCAGCAAGACGCTTACAAAATTCCATTCGAGTCCATCGATGCCACATCCTATGCGTGGTATAGCCAACTTATTTATATCATTCTTGAGCTGCAGTAAAATGAAAATGCGAGATTCATTAAGATTACATTATTTGTAGATTAGTTGATTCCTTACCATATGATCGCGCATCTTCTCGAGCGATGACTGCATCGATTCGTATGTGGGCTTGGCCCAGCTGTGCGACTTGGTCACCAGATAGTAGATATAGCGATCCTCGTCCTTCAGCACAGCCACTTCACCACTGCGTGCCTTCTGGGCCAGCAGCTCATCTACCTTGCCATAGACCTCCTTGAACTTAACGGCTATGCCAGCGCCCATGGCCATATCGGCGCCAACACAATGCGCCAGCGAATGGGTCTTCGGTGCCGAAAAGAGATCGCCATTAACTTCCTTTAACTGATAGCCAGTCATGCCGTTCACGAAAGCCCGGTGAAAGGCGAGACGCAAATCAGAAACTGCCGGAGAAAACATTTATGTTTATGTTGAGTGCAGAATTCGGAATGCTTGAATATATTTTGGGAAATGTATATATGCAAAGCAAGAAAGCTATTCGAGATTGTCCCGACTAGTATATATCCAAAGAAATGACTTAACACGCTTAACTTACTAACATCAGAAGTTTCTTAAAAAAATTGTGTATTTATTTTTCGACCGTTATAACATTTTCATATTCTGATTGTTGCATACACCAAAAACGAAGTCTTTTAATTTTCGTTTTGGTATTTTTATTCGATTTTACAATGGATTCTTAAATTTGTACATTTTCGATTAATTTCAGGCATTGGCCTGTGTCTTTTTATTTGTTGTACAATATATTCGTAATATAAATATAAATAACCATAAATAAATACATATATTTTTATGTATTTCTCTGGTGCTCTTTAACGCAACGCCTATAAACTATATTTTTAACGGTGCATTGTGTGCTTTGTTCGAATACAAATAAACCCATGCAAACCAGTTCGAGTGTCATAAATTAGCATAATTATATAAATATAAATATATATATATACAGAAATTCAATATTGCTCCCCTCCCGCACACACTTAGAAAGGGGTCTTCTCTCTGTGAAGGGAATGTCGCGATGAGCTGACGCTACGCGGCAACTGCATAAGCTTCATGTGATGACAGGTGGGGCACATGACCTTTATGGTGTCCCGCTCCATGCTGGGCGGTTCGTAGAAGAAGGCAATGATATCAACTCTATCGCTGACAAAGACCAGCTCCAGCAGATTGCGCACTCGGTACCAATCCAGACGATCGATGCCACAGCCCAGACGTGGAATCGCCAATTTGCTCACATTGTGTTCACGCTAAAAAAATGATGATGATGGATGACAAATCCGAATGGATGGATAGATAATCAGAAACCATGCTCACCATATGTTCTCGCATGGCTAGCAGAGCGTAATAGAGAGCTGTATAGGTGCATTTCTCGTGTGCCCGCTCCTTGGTCACCAGATTATAGATGTAGCGACCGCCCTGCTCCAGCACGGCCACGTTGCCAGTATGCCGCTGCTGCTTCTTTAGATCATCCACATGACCAAATTTGCAACGAAACTGCAAATTGATCCCGGCACACATGGCAAAGTCGGCACTAACCGAATGCACCAATGCAAAGTTTTCCGGTGCGCTAAACAGATTGCCCTTCGCCTCGGTAATTTGACACTTGGGCGCAGCCAGCTGCAATAGGGGGATTAACAATAAGTCGCCACTCGCAGAGCAGATTTGCAGCAATTACTCACCTCGCTGCTTATGTCGTCATGCTCACAAACTAATATCTCGATGGGGTATTCGCCATGCGCAAAGATCTGCTGTAGAATGCGCTTCACTTGCTTCCAATCGAGGCCATCGTTGCCACAACAGATTCGGGGCATCGCCACTTTGGTGATTTCATGATTGCGCTATATAAAAGTACAGAGTACATAAGTGATTTATTGTGCCAGCAAATCAACTGTAAATTAACGAAGAATTATTGAGAACTGTCTTAAAGAGCTTGCTCCACAAAGAGACTTGACCTAACGCAATTGAAATATTTAAAGAATAAATAAATAAAATATATGAAATATTTTGCAGCTTATGAAATATATGTAAATATCGATAAGACTTCTGTATTCAAATTTCAAATAAAATAGCCTTGATCTAAATATTTAAATGGTATAATAAAATATAATTATTATACTACTATGGAAATATTTAAAATATATATAAATTTATAAACTAAATATATTTAATAAATATATCTTATAAAATAGATGTAAAAAGTGCTTAAAATTTAAATAAAAAACCTAGACTAAACTCAGCAGAGAGAGAGGGTCTCTGTTTCTCTCCCGATCCTTCTCGCTCCCCTTGTCTCTTACTGATATAAAATAATGACTTTTAAATGATATACTCACCATATGCTCCCGCATGCAAATCAACGCCGCCTGAACATCATCGTATGTTGAGGTCGCATACAGATTCGACTTGGTCACCAGATGGTAAACGAATCGTGCATTGTGCTCGAGGACAAGGCAATTGCCGCTGGTCACTCGGCGGGTGCGCAGCTCATCGACATCGCCAAAGATTAGGCCAAACTGCCAGGCGAGTGTGCCGCGTATGGCACTGAAGGATGACTCCACGGCGTGCGCCAAAGCATAGCTCTGTGGTGCTTGGAACAGATCGAGTTTCGCCTCGACGATTTTCACGTTCGTGTTTGCCATTATTGTTTTGTTTCTTTTGTGCTAATTGTAATTGTTGTGTTGACTGCAATTAAGTGTGATTATTTCTGGGTTGAAAAAGATGCCAATGCCAAAAAGCAAAAACTTACCCGTTGCACGCACTGCGGAAACTTTCACGAGGCCAAAACGAACACTACGTTTAATTTTTTATTTTTGGCTGTTTGTTTTGTTTGTTGAAGAAGAACCAAAACCAAAAAAAAAAGTATATCAAAGCAATTAGCGAAAAATTTTCTGCGCCTCACGTTTTTCGATAAGTTTATAATTGACACCAAATAACAAACACACACCACAGTTAGTAGCTTGTTTAGTTGTGCTTATATACGTTTAAAAATATATAAATACACTTTATTTCTTTGAGTTGATTATTTATCAATTAACACAGGCTCGACGACTGTTCGACGACCGTGCGACTGTCGCCAGTGGCGTTCTGCAGCTGAATGGAATGCGCCGATGAGCGTGCCGACTGTGAAAGCAGCTCTTGAATGGCCCATAAGCCCCGTCCCAAGCCACCAGAGGCCCCAAATTGCGGCTTTTGGATGACAACTCTGACTCAGCAGTGTTGTTGTCGTTGTTGTTATTGTTGTTATTGTTGTTCTATAATATGCCATCATGCTGCTGATGATGATGACATATGATTATACTCTGTATATTTGTGTGCTTGTATTTTCTGTTTGCTTGTTATCGTCTGTTTGTTTGTTTATTAGTTTTTTTTTTAAATTTTATTTCTTGTTATTGTTGTTTTGCCCCAGGCACAAGAGAAGAACTTTTATTTTGCCCAAAAATAAAACTCTTCTAACTAGATTTCGAAATCTATGCCCCATAAAACCAAAGCTGCTTCAGCCGATAACCATATTGACATTGCGGCACCCGACTGACTAAAAGTATGTTTAGTTATGTGTGTGTAGGCGACTCTCGTCAACGGTAATCAGTGGCATGTTCTAAATAGGGGCAGCCAAGCGAGCAGCAATTAAAAAAACACGGACTTGTTCAAATTAAATGTGACTTAAATTATAATTATTTGTGCACAGAGCCGGTGAAATCAAATATTAACATACACAAACACACTCACATACACACACATATATATAAACAAACACCGCATACAAATTACCATATTAAGCGGTTAGTAAGAGAATACCGTATTAGCAGCAGCAACAACAACAACAAAAACGAAATCCACAACAACAATGACGCATAAGCTCTTTTTAAGTTCGAAATATTTGTCAATGGCGCCAAAAATAGTATGGGACTGGTGCGTGTCTCGGCTAAGCGTGCCGCTATACAACACTGAACCTGCCTAATATAAACAATAAGTATTTGTTTATTATACGCTTGCACAGGTAACAAAAAAATGCATGTAACTAAAGGAACTTGACTGAAGTGCATGGGTTTTTTTGTTTTATTGCAAATTAGCATTAATTAGTAGCCTTTTAGAAAGTGTGCAAGCAACGTGCATTCGTCAAGGTCACTTTAATTAATTTATATGCAAACGAAAATCCTCCTCTCTTTCTCTCTCTAACTTGCGCGTCTGCTTCTACGCAGTTCCACGCATGGCGCGAGCAATTGTTTATAATTTAAATTTCACTTTTCATTAATCGAGACGAATCGCCATCGTCGACGTAGTCGTTGTCGCAGTCGCTTGGAGCACCTTGTGGAAAAGCGATAGCAGCATAGTCGTCGACGTGAACATCGACGACGTCTCCAACTCAGTTCATGGCAGTTTAACTTTGCGTTCCGACGGCACACAACGAACACGAGAGGCACAAAAAAAAACTAAATTTATAGATTTATATATAAACTATAAGCATTGTGCCTTTGATTTGTTGTAGTTGTAATATTCGGTGTTGTTGTTGTTAGTGTTGCAAATTACATAAATAGTTTGGTTGCGTGCAGAGATTGCGATAATAATAAATTTGTATGTGTATTGGTGTTAATTAATATACTTTACGTAGTATTTGTTTAGTTAGTTGTTGTGCCTGCCGGCGCGCTGCAAACATTTGTTGTATTCCTCTTTTGTTGGGCAATTATTAAGCGCACACTAAATCTCCCAAGCAAGCGAAAAATACGCAAAGTAAATGAATCACTATTTGAAGCGCGCTTAACAGTTAAAACGTTCTGAAACACACACGGCTGAAGCGTTAACTAAAAAGTGCAAGGCAAAAAGGCAAAAAACAAACTTGAGAGCAACAGCGGGAGAGACAACGACGTCGACGTCGAAGCGTCAGCTGTTTTGGTTAGATTATTTGCTGCCCCTTTTTGCCGTTTTCGTACGTTACGTAGCTGTTGCTTCTTAGTTGTTGTTGTTTTTGTTTTTGTTATTGTCTTACGAGTGTGTTCTTCTCACGTAGCTTCAACTTGTTTCTCTGTTTTTGGGTTTTGTTTGTGTATTTGTGTATTGTGTATTGAGTGTTGTTTTCTATTATTTGTGTATAGTATTTGTTGTGGCATTTTGTAGAACGCTTTTGCCATATTTGCTGCAATGACATCGCTGACATTGTGCTGCTCGCGTCGTGCGATCGCTGCGAACGCCTACGTTAACGCCAATTGGCGGTCTATTCAAACACTTCAAAGGCGCCAACAATTACAACAACAACAAAAACAGTTATGTGGGCGTCACTGCGCAGCTGCAACAGCAACAGAAGCAACAACAACAGCTCCAAAAACAAATGCAAAAATGGGCGGTAAGTTGATGCTTTATTATGCTAATTACGCGTGCAATTGTTTATTATTTATTATCTTTACGTTACGATTTATTTGCCTATCTTTAGTTTCCCACTCTTCACGCAGTTTGACAGTTGGCTGACAACCCTGTCCATTAATTTGAATGCTGTCACCTTCAGTTCCGCACAGACGCGAGTCTTACGTATTACGTAAACAAAATATTTTTGCATATATACACAAAAGTATAGATTTATAATTGAACCACTTGTCTTCTGCTCACACGCAGAGCAGCGAGTAGCATCTGTTTAGATATATGAAGTCAATTTCATTTATTGATAACAAGAAAAGAGATGAACAATCTTTTAATTAAACAATGTTTTAGGGTTTAGTAAATAAGCATTTTGCGATAAGCTTTACAAAGAATTTGTGGCAAATAAATATAAAATTTCACTTAGTTTCTAGCACACTTAATCACCAGCAAGGGCGTACAGGTCAAATATATTTTTAGTATGTTATTTTTTTTCAAAACCATAACAATTATGGTCAAAGTTTGACTTTTAGATTAATTAATCCATACGGAATTCATATAAACATTCTATAGCAAAAATGTTACCCTGGGATAACTTGATTAAAACTGAATAAATTTTCAAATCAATATGTTTTTTGTTGTTTTGGCTTGGCGCTTAGATTAATACAGCAATTAAATAGGAACTACCTCAATTAAATATTTTGTTTATTTTGTCGTCGTTGCGTCTTTTATTCATTTTCATTCATTGAGCATGACAAATGACATTTTGATAGCCTAATTGAAAGCGCATTAAACACTCCGACACTTGTTCAATAAGCTGAACAAATGTCTGTCCCAAGACCCGTTCTGCTTCAATGAGCGTCTAATCAATTTTGTATACAAATCGAAACGGGCGCTGACAAATATCGTACAATAAAAGCCACACAGATATAACTACATATAGACCTTTTCCAGGTCTAGACTTTATTAAAACTTTACGCTTGAGTGCAAAATTGATAAGTTCCTAAATAATCAAAATGAAAATAAAACTGAAAAACAACATAAAAAAACTGAACTTGATAAAGAAATCTGGGCTGATAAGATTGGGTTTGTAAGGCTATCAACGCTATTTGGTTTTAGTTGTATAGGTCATCGATCAAACTTAGCAGGGTACCCAATGTTTGAGTGTGTGTGTGGGTGGGTGTGTTGTAAGTAGCTTTTAACACATGTAGCAGGTAAACACTGCTTGGTAAACATTTCCGTAATTAATCGAGGAACCAGCGTTAATGCAACCATCTGGTTACACATGAGTAATTTAGCCACAAGTTAAGCTAAAAATACTTGGGTGTATTGCTGCTATTCAAATGGATCAATTGAAGTTCAAGGTCATTAACAACAAACGCTCGCGCGTCCCACACACACACAAACACACACACACGACGACGGCAAACTGGAAGTGAGCTACAAATAAACACGAATTCAGTCGCATGAATAATGAATTTCGGTGTATTTGTCTACGTATTTGAACAGTCCGCGAGCCCCCTTCGACAAGATAGCTACAAAAATATAAGCAACCCGAAGAGCAAATACACTCGTTAGGTATATATAAGATTTGTCCAGATATATGTATATATAAATATGTACATGTATATGAATTTAATTGAGCTTAGTTATGCAACCTGTTGAATTGAATATGTATCAGTTAGTTGAATAAATTTCAAATAAACAAAAATAATCTCCCTATTTAAAATTTAATTTGTTGCTGTTGAGAAGAGCATAAAATGTTTACTGCTGGCTCGAGAGTTCTAGTTCCATATCAACGTCTATCTAAATCGAGGTATACTTAACGACTGCCTGCTGCTGATAAGTGTTGGTAAGCACCTCGCTCTCCCGCACTCTCCCTCTATCTCTCTCTCTTTCTCATTACCTCTCTCGCTCGCTCTATCTCTGTGCGGCATTTGTGCTTTGAGCAGTTTCGGGCTTGCCAAAAACAAAATCCATAAATATTGAATTCTCGCTCGTCGTCTCTTTGTTTGCTGTTTCTAACTGGATTGAGGAGGGGTTCTCAGCGCGAGATCTGCTGCCGCTAGAGAATTTGCCAGATTAATTAGACGGCGAGGGGCCCTTGTCGCTTAGGCACTTATAAGCCTAAAACTGAAAAGGCAGTCGCATATTTCTCGCGTAGCTGAAAGCAACACGCTTCAAAGATCATCATCATAATTTTGTTCTGTTTGTTTTTGTAATTTTAAAGCATTTGCCATTTCAACGCGAAACATGTCGTCGTCTTCCCCTCAACAACTGGTGGCCGTGGATGAGTCGCGTCGCTTTATGATCGATTGCTTCAAGGCCGTCAATGTGCCCGAGGAGCATGCTCGCGCCCAGGCGGATCTGCTGGTGGCTGCCGATTATCGTGGCCATTTCAGTCATGGCATGAATCGTCTCGAGATGTACATCAATGATCTGGCCATCAATTCAACGAATGGCGGCGCCGAACCACAAGTGCTGAAGGAGACCCCTGCCACAGCCTGGGTGGATGGATGCAATGGTTTGGGCGCTGTGGTTGGCAACTATTGCATGGATCTGGCCATCAAGAAGGCGAAGAATGTGGGCGTTGGCTGGGTCTGTGCCAAGGGATCGAATCATTATGGCATGGCTGGCTGGTATGCATTGAGAGCAATGCAACAGGGCCTGGTGGGCATGTCCATGACGAACACATCACCCCTGATGGCACCCACGGGCGCCAAGGAGGCAGCGCTCGGCACCAATCCGCTCTCGTTGGGCGCACCCGCCAGCAATTCGGATCACTTCCTGCTGGACATGGCCACCACGGCGGTGGCTGTGGGCAAGATCGAGATACAGAGGCGCAAAGGCGCCCCTCTGCCCGATGGCTGGGCTCAGGATCCCGACGGTAATGTGACCAACGATGCCCAGTTGGGCTTTGCCACCGGCTGCCTTATGCCACTTGGTGGCTCTGAGCTTACCTCCGGCTACAAGGGCTATGGACTGGGTGCCATGGTGGATATTCTGTCCGGTGTGATGGCCGGCGCTAAGTACTCCACTCAGGTGCGAAAGTGGACGCATGCGGGCGCCAATTCAGCAGCAGATCTGGGCCAAGTGTTCATCGCTGTCGACCCGAACTGTTTTGCGCCTGAATTCGAGGAGCGCATGACTGACTTCAATTCACGTCTGCGCGGCACAAAACCAGTAAGTTTTTCTTCTCTTTTGTTCTTAACAAACATTTTCAACTTTAAACAATCTTCTCAAATTTCACAGACCGATCCCAAGAAACCTGTGCTGCTGGCCGGCGACAAGGAGGAGAACAACATGAAGGCTGTGGATGCAGCTGGTGGTATTCAATATCTGGCGAATCAGCTCGAGACTTGCGCCGCCCTGGCCGAGAAGCTGAAGATTAAGCCGCTGAGCTTTAACTGAGCTTTAAGCAGAAGAAGAGGACCAAGTGTTGCACACACAAAGCTGCCACGAAATCTAAACATATTCATGCCACAACTTAAAGTAGTTTTTGCATTTCTATTCTGACCAAAGGACTTTTGATTAGTGCCTAAGTTGAATATCACTTCGATATAAAAGTTTGATATATATTTATATACACTCACTAGATGCTTGTTATTTAATATGATATTGTCAGCTAATAAATAGCTATAAACCTTAAGAAGAATTCAACAATTTTTAAGAAAACCCTTTTCGTTTAGAGATTGTCCAAAGTGAGAGCTTTAATAGTAAGCACTGCCTGCTTTTTGGCATCCTTGTCAGCTGTTATGGACTCCTTGGTATTGCGCAGTTTGTAGAAACGGCATTTTGTATCGAAGAGCAGTGGAACCTTCTCGATGACGGGCTTCACCATCATTGCCGTGCGCAACTCCTCGGTATTATCCGTCTTGCTCATCGATTTGATGAAATCAATATAACGTTGATTCTCCTCGGTCAACGAACGCTTCTCCTCCAGCAGCAGCAGGTTCTGGGCCTGAGCCATGGCCTGCTGGCGCCAAAAGTTCTTCATGCTCTTATTCAGATTGACCAGATCTTCCTCACTGAGGTCCACATGCTTCTTAATGTCCAGCGTTTGCAGTGTGAAATTCTCATCGACTTCACCAACATCGATGGGTTCCACAACCTCACCGCCCAGAATAATCTTCTCGGACTCGGTTTGCAATTTGCGACATGTGATGGATAGTGACAGGAGCAGTTCACCGCTCTTGACAATCTTCTCGAATTTCTACAGGATGGAGTTGCGTTACCATGTTAAAGAGGGGATGTATAATGAACTCTACCTTGGTCAGCTCGTAACACTCTGTGCCGAGAATGCGCAATTTCTCATGTGTTGCTGTTCGATCGGATTGCATCCCTTCCTCGATCTTCTTGCGCACATTGGTAAAGTATTCAAGTTCCAGGCGCAGATCATTGATCACCGAATTGTTCTCCGTTTCGACTCGCAGCATTTCAGTTTGGATTTCATTTTGTTTGTTGATCATCCTCGATTCCTCGGCATCCAACTTTTTGCTCTCCTCGACGAAGGCCTGCTGGCGTTCGGTTAACGAGCGAATTCTCTCATATTTGTGTGCATCCAATTCAGTGTTGTGAAGCGAATCGACGAAATCGTTGAGTTGATGTTGCATCTCCATCATTTTATTAACGACCTGATCGCGTATCTCGAAACGACGCTCGATCTGGCGATTGACTTTATCGTCTCGCTGCTCCAGATAGATCTGATAGTCCTCCTGCAGTTGATGGCGTGTGTGCAGATTGGAGGCATGGATAATGTTCTCGCTGTTCTGACGCATTGCGTCCACCTCCTCGGTGCGCAGACGCACCTCGTCGTAGAACTCCTTGAGCAGATCCTCCGCCTGCTGCTCGTACATCTGCTTAGTCCCCTCGAGCATCGCCTGATAGCACTCGCCAATGTGATCGATCATCTCCAGCGTTTTGCCAAAGCTGCTCGAATGCTGGCGATGCGTCTGCGCCATATCATCCAGCAGCATCTGGATGCGATCGTTTTTGTTGTCGATGATGCGCTGAGATTTTTCCCCCCACTGAATCATCTCGTTGCGCAACTCAACTATTTTGATCCGTGATGCCATTTCGTCCCACTCCGCCTTGCCACGCAGCTCCATGCGCTTGCCCAGCTCCAGCTCCACTTCCAGGTCATGCTGTGGGCATATTCGCATTTCATTAAGTCCACACTACACTCGAAGAAACTTACGCGCATGACCAGCTTCTGTTCTTCTATTTTCTGCACACGCTTGGCTTCCTTGCGCGCTGCCTTCTTCTGTGCCTTGGTGGGTGGGCGTGGCTTCTGCGCATTCTCCTCATCGGCAGCATCTTGTAAATAATTTTCCGAAATACGCGTTATGCGTATATCCGGCATAACAATATGTGGATCCTTCACCGACATTTTGTTAGCGTTTGAGAAAAAACTGAATTTTTGAATAGAAAGTGTTATTTTTTGTGTTTACCGTTTGAACAACGTATTTGAATGCCAAAGCAAAGCTTACTGCTGTCAATGGCGTTTGTCAACACTGCAACTGGAGCTGAGCGCCAAATATTTGGAAAAAGCTCTCTCCCGCGCAGCATCTCCAGAGCCGACTGCTGTCTGTGTGTGCGCTGGCCAAGTCAGTAGACGTTAAAAGCTTGACACGTACGGTTGTTCTCACAAAGCGCACAAGCAACAGCAGCCAGGACAACTCAGATTAATAACAATTCAGCCAGTAACGGCACGCTGTTCTCTCTCCGTGTGTTTGTCTATGTGTGTGTATGTGTGTGTTATGTTTTTTTTTCCCGGCTGCGCGTTGTAAACAAAAATAGCTGTGCTTGTTGTGACTGTGTGTAGTTGTGTGAGCGTGTGTGTGTGTGCATCTGTGTGTGTGTGTGTGTGTGTGTGCCGTCCTAGTGGTGGTTAACAACCCCCAACAACATCGAACGAACAACTACAAGGCTCGAGTGGCAAGGGCAAATCCTGGCAAAGTTTTTCGGGGTTGCAGACAGTTGGCAAACAAGCTGCGAATTCCTCTTTAAATACCTATAAATATTCAATAAAAATACACACTTAAAAATATATATACGAATATAAATATATATATTTAAAACGATATTCGAATATTAAGTATCCAACATGAGCGATGCTGGCCCCAATGGCGGCTACCAGAAAATGCCGCCCGGCTGGGACTGTAAATATGATCAGGCAACGGGCAACTGGTAAGTACTGGTTTACATCGCATATACCGTATTAACAAACAAAAACAAAGTGCATAAAAACCTTCACAAATATTTATGCATGCGATTGAAACACATAAATAAAAAGCAGCGTATAAATGTTGCATGTAGTGTAGGGGCTGGGGGAGTGGGAAGGGAAGCAGTAGGGAGTAGACTGACTGGTTTTACTGTTACTCGTATACAGTACACAATGTAAGCAAAGAATTTCCATTGCATGCTTTTAGGCGGCGACATTTGAACAGCAAGTGAGAGAATTCTATGGCAACCAGCAGTTGGGTGGAGGAGGTAGGCGAATTGATTGTTTTCCTTTTATGGGGAGGCCACGTTAAATGTCAAGTTCTGCTAGCTGTACGCCTTAAATAACATGGCATAAATTAGGGGCTTAGGACATAAGACAGGACTTGGGGAGCTTAATTGGGTATGCTAATTGTAAGTAAAGGATTTGTTGTTGAGATATGAAAGTGCTTAAGGGCTTTATTATTTTAAACATAGAACATCAATGAGTTATGCCAAACAGCCAAACAAGTATAATATGGCTGCTTAATTAATTAAAAATATAGAGATTAGCAAAAAAAGAAGTAAATTATAATAACATGTACAGTTCTTCAGTTTCCCTTTGGTAGTTTTATTAAATATAAACATTCTCTATATATCTATAGGAATGCAAACTTAAGTGATTTTTGAAGTTTTGCTTTTCCTTAATTGCTAAATTTCCCATAGGAATGCAAACATCCGAATGACTTTGTAGTTTTGCTTTTCTTTAGGGTAGTCATTATGCTGAAAACACCACTTGAGGCCTACACAAAGACGCCCCGCAACGGCAATTGGCCCCATTTGGGCGCATAAATTGTGTTACTTCCGCAAAAATACAGCTGCGGCTCCTCCCAGCTCCCGGCTGTTGGCTCCCAGCTACTTGTGCGACTCCTGCTCAGAGTTGTGCGCTGTGTGCAATTAAGCAGCGACTGTCGTACGTTAAATTCAAGTGGCTACTTGAGAAGAGTCTCAGCTCGACTCTTCTGCAGGCGGAAGAGTCGACTGCAATCAGTGCCGGGATTAGCTGTCAAATGTGATGATGTCTGCCTTTTGGCAGCTACTTGGCACGTGTCGCTGTTTAGGAGCTTGCCACACTTTCACTCTCTATCTCTCTCTTACCCTATTTACCTGTCTGTATGTGCTACAAAACGAGCCGCAAATTTCCCAAATGTGCCATCAATGTGTGTATGTTTTATTTTTTGTTTTTGTTGTTGTTGTTGCCGAGAAATTTACAGCTCAAAAATCAACCCCCAATGCTGTGAGCTTTTCTAAGGGTATATAAGAGGGGGTTGTAACTATTTTATGGCCTTTGATTTGCACTTTTATGCAGCAAGCCAAATTGACCCCAACTGAACATGTGTGTCTTGTTTCTGTGTCATTTGCAGCTATTACATAAACTATCTCACCAAGGCGATGCAGCTGGAGGATCCACGTGGTGGACGCAATTACAAACAGTTGCAAAACGAACGCTGCTCGACAGAGTCGATAGCGTTGCAGGTGAGTGTTTTGGGGAGAGTTGTTTGGCCACTCACTCATCGAGGTAAATATTTTGCAACCTACTCTCCATTTGTAGCACATTGCACCGAACTCCCATCACGGTTCACCCTACCACGTCGTGCATCCCAGCAATAATCTAACAGCGGTGCGTGCCTTCCAGGACCGTGAACGCCACCAGCCCGCCCTCCACAATCTATCAACGAGTCCGCTGCTCTCCGCCTCCTCACGTGGCCAACTGGTAGGAGTGGTTATTATAATTTTGTTGGGAAGTGTGGTCGTCTCTGAATCTATGAAGTTTATATATTATTTTTAACAGTCGAGCCGTTATATTTATTTATTAAATAACAACTAATTTCATTCGAAACAGTAAAAGTACAAAAAGTAAAGAAATAAATTAAATTAAATTCAAAATACAATAAATTGAAATTCTGCTGACATATAAAATTCAGAAAAACCCCCTTCAGACCAGAAAAATTGTTGGTTTAAATTAGTTAAGTGCATGGGAAAATATTAGTCACGGAACGTGACGTTTAAAATTGAATTTTTAATTATAGAAATAGATGATAGCCATGTTCGTCTGTCCTTTACTTCTCCTATCTAAGGTACTTGTTTATTTTCTTTAGATATCTTATTGAAAATCTCTTTATAACTATATCAAATAGCTCCAATTAAAGCAATTGATTAAAAGATATTCTGACAAAACTAGTTTTATAATGTTCATAATATTTTAATTATATTTTATTTATAACGCTGTATTTCATCTTTTTTTATGTTAATAATTAATTTAATGGCTGTAGGGTATTTTAACTTTCGAGCAGAACTATTATTTCTGGAGCTAACCCATAATTACATTTAATTGTGTCTCCTAGGAAATGTCGTCGCCGTTGCCCTTTCAGCGTGCTCGCCTGGCCTCAAATATGTCGCGTCGCTCCACGATACAGGAGACATCGTTTAGTCATCCAAGTGAGACACAGGCGGTGGTTACCAAGATACAGAACATGTTTCCCACTGCCGATGAGAACCACATACGTTTGCTATTGAAACGGTAAGTCGCATTGCTCACCACATGATCCACTGCTAATCTCTGTATGTATATATATATATATATCTGTGTATCTCTCTATCTTTCTCACACGCTGCCATTTGCTGCACTTACTCCAAACTAACACTCACACACACACACACTAATGCTTACTAATCCAGCTATTATAATCGCGAGGCCGTCGTCATCAGTGCGCTACAGGTGGAGAAGCATCCGGTGACGATGCCGGGTCCGTTTGTGACGCCACCCGCACAGCGGCATCTGTTCCACAGCAATTCTGCTTTCTATATGACACCACCGGCGCGCCGCCTGGACATGGGCGCTAGCCGGGTAACAGTCACTTCACGCACGGCCAGCCCTCTGCCCGGCGGCCGTATTGGTAGTCTCATGAGCATGCACAGTGCCACTCCCCCCCTGACTGCCGCCCCTGCTGTTCACGGGGTGGGAGGTGTGGGTCTGCACGGTTCGCCGCAGTGGCGCAGTTCACCCAAGCCACATTCGTCGCCCAAAATGAAATTGAGGTGCGCCGCCCGGATTAACCCTATATATACATATATCAGATCAGATATTCACAGAAATGAAATTAGTTAATGGAAATTGTGTACAGAAATTAAACACGTAACTCTTTTTTATCTAATCCTTATGGTTTTTTTTATTATTTTATTAATTATTTGTTAGATCCACTGTATATAGCATTTAATCGGAACTTGATAGGGAAAATAAGTAAATTTGGTATATGTTTACTCCCAGCAATACTAATGGAATTGGAATTGGATTAAGAAACTAACTCACTGACAGCAACTACTTAAATATTAATTTCCTGATTTGTTCTATTCACCCTGTATATGTCCAAAACAAACATATATTTCTTAGATTCATCTAGAAAATGGTTTCTTGTCCTACTCCATAAATAAGGTTACTTGTCATTTTGTTAAACCTGTTTTCCTGCTCTTAGATACATGAAGAATATTTTCCCCAAGGCGGATGAGATGCTGCTGCTCGACATTTTGGCCAATGCGGACAACAATGTGCAGTTCGCATCGGAGAAGCTGATCTCATTGGGTTACACCAAGAGGGATATGCAGTTGCCGCATAAACCCAACAATCGCCCCCCGCAGCTGGGAATGGATCAGCAGGCTGACAATGAGGCCGTCAGGCACATTCCACTGCGTCCTAAAGAATATACAAAAGAGGAAAAGACAGACAGTGAGCACTTAACTCTTTATACCTTTAACCAGACTCATTCCTCTCTCTCTCTCTTCGTCTTCACAGTGGAGGCATTGCTCAAGGAGAAATATCCCAAAGTCGCTGAGCGCATTATTCTAATGGCTCTGGAGTCTGTCAACTATGCCGAGGATCGTGCCACGCAAATTCTGCAAATCGTTCAGGACGAGGATGAGCAGCGCAATCAGAAGCAGGCTGTGGACAATGGCTTGGCCTTGGACACCACCCAAACAGTTGTAACTGATCAAATGGATGCACCTGCTCCACTCAGGTGAGTAGCAAAGAGACTGCAGCTGTTAGAGGCTTCTGTTTTGGTTTAGTCCGTCCCCCCCTCATCATCCCCCTGCTCAGTTGTCAGCTGCTGCACCCCGTCTGCTTTTGCTGCTGCTGCTTTTATCAATTTTGTTAATCGATTTGCCTATTTTCTCTGTAAAACTTTGTTGCTTCCTCAAAAAAAAACAAAACAAATCAAAAATATGCTCAACACACACCTTTGCTTGCTGCGCTGCTCCCATCATCTTCATTGTTATCATCATCATCAACACCATCCAGCAAGCCACATAAGCTACATCGCCACTTGCCATCCATCAATGTCACCACACCGACAACGGCCACCACACAGATCATTCTCAGCAATACGCCAACGCAGGAACCCGAGAATGAGTATGGGAATGAGCAGGTGACGGTGGCAGCTACAGTTCCCGAGGCAAGCCAGAAAACCATATTGGCCACATCACCCATTTCCAGTGCATCAACGCATTCATATGCCTCACCCGTCACCCAGTCACCCTACGAACGCCTCACAACCAAAAGCATCCTGGCGCGTTCCCTCAACAACAACAATAACAAAAACAACAACAATAACAACAGCTATGGCATCAGCGGCTATTTGCATGGCTTGCATAGCAATGCGAGCAGCTATTCCTCCTATTCCACATCGATGACGTCCTCATCTTTGGCATCCGCCTCGGCCAGCTCCATAACGAAGGCAATTGAAAGTCGCGCGCGCACCAAACCCGATTCACTGAAGTATGCCTGTTAAACCGTTAACCTTTAACTGTTAAACCGTTATTTATGTACAGTTACGCATGCATTTTTTGCACGTTTACTTCCTTTTTTTGTATATAATTTTTGGGCATGTTATTCCTCTTATTTAGATTATTCTAAAACATTTTAATTTAATTCTTCAAATTTTTAACTTTATTGAGATGTTTTGTTGTTTCTAACAGACAACGTCAGCATTCTTTGCTCTTGGAGAATGCACACAATTTGGAATCCTCGGAATTTCAATCGATTATCGAAAGGATGGCCACATTAGGACCCAATTCGCAGTTGTCCAAAGGAGCCGATGAGAATCTCTTACTGTAAGTTGGATTTCAAACTGCAAACAAACATTTTTCCTAAAAGCTGTCCTTTCGCAGTGCTGATTATGTCACCTGGAATGGTCCAAATACGACGTTGACCCAGAAGCATATAACACAAGGAGCGGATGCCAGTTTGTTGAATGGCGAGCGCAGCTACAAGCCAAGTGGACGCAATGCGGAACTGTGCAAGGGCGCCAAGAAGGATCTGACCAAGGGTAGCATCTATACGCAGGGCAAGGGAGCCAACATTAAATGCAACTAGGATCCGGGAAGCAGCAAAGTCCTTTCTGTGCTTTCGAGTGCCAAATATAAAATATAAAACACAATGCACCATCCAAGAAATCCAGACTTCACTCTTTTTCTATGTCGTCGTAACATTTTTGCTCTACATGTGTTCCACAAACTGTGTATAAACTATATATGCTATATATATTCGTGAATATTTAAGTCTAACACGCACAACTCACACATATACATATATACATTCTACTGTTCCATCCAATCTCCAAATGAATTTTTTATGAACAAACTTTGCAGCTTGAAAAATATATAAATCGATATTTAAAACTATAAAACTATCTTATTTACTGCAGCTTAAACTTCGTCCTCGTTTAGCAGCATGTTGGGTATGCCATCGGTGATAGGAAAGATGCGTCCCGTTTCGGGGCACTCCATCTGACCCTCGAGCACATCGATCTCAAAGAGCAAATGATGCAATTTCTGCATCAACTGCTCATCATCGCTAATATTCTCGGGCTGCGTTGCGGGAATATCTTCGGCTAGTTCCGCCTGCAACAAAATACAATCTTAGAGGATTTCTTTAAGGGGCGCGCAAGATGCACATTTACTCACCACCTGGGCGGCGCCATACACGGCTGACCAGTCCAGCTTGGGCAGCAGTCGTTCTATAAATATTGGATTGAATTCGCTTTCAACCACGTCCTTTTTGCTAATCTAAAGAAACTTTTGAATGGTCAGTGAAACAATCAATAAATGATCGAGTTAAACTCACCGTTAGTTTCAGTGGATAACCAACTTTCACGCCTTTGATGGCCATTGAAGTTAGAAAATTGTATGTGCTCAGTTTCATGGCGTAGCTTCGACAATTGACTTTGTTACGGACAATAATTTATGATTTTAAATGAAAACAAATGCGGTACGATAAATGCACGTTTTAGCCATTCACCGGGAAGCGCGTGAACAACAGCTGTTAATATATGCATGTTGGTCACATTAACAAAGTTATCGATAGCAAGGCAGCTGCTAGGCGTCTTTCATAAATTGTGGGAATTACATTCAAATTTATAGTCCTACTTTTTATATTTAATCGTCTTTTACATAATAAAATGTAATTAAGCAAAAGTCATTGTTATGTTAAATTTAAAAACTAAAAGACGAGCAACTTATGCAGTTCAAATTGCAAATCGCTGTTAATAACAGATTAGCGAATGTTGAGTTGTTTGTTGCTGTATAAGGGCAGTGTGACCAGCCAGCAGCATAACGAACCAGCAAAAGCAAACAACTGCTGCAAATTTACGCGTTTTAAACGTTATTTGAATGTAATTCGAGTGCAAATTGTTATCTAAACATTCTTTAAAAACATAATAAACGCATATCAAGCCGTAATGGAAGATATTTTTCACTGGTGTCGCGAGGGCAACTCAATTCAAGTGCGCCTCTGGCTGGATGAAACCGAGCATGACATGAATTTGGGGTAAAATCGAGTTTAAATCAGTGCCAAATACCTCACCAAACAAAAACTAAAATCAAATAATATTAGTATAAACATAATATAAACATAAAATATAAATTGATATGCTGAACAGCACATTGCTCATAAATCAATTGAGGCGTATCGGTAGAGTGACGTCATTATGTATTCTAGTGTTGTGTAAACAACCTGTGCACACATACAAATAAAACTTTTCTCTCTCTCTCTCTCTCTCTCAATTTATGCTTTGGCAGTGATGATCATGGCTTCAGTCCGCTGCATTGGGTTGCCAAGGAGGGGCATGCCAAGCTGGTGGAGACGCTGCTGCAGCGCGGCGCACGCGTCAATGCCACAAACATGGGCGATGATATTCCCCTGCATCTTGCCGCCGCCCACGGTCATCGCGACGTTGTCCAAATGGTGAGTAACAAAAAAATGAGCTCAACTCAACTCAAATTAAAATTGATTCCATTCAGTTGCTGCGCGAGCGCTCGGATGTGAATGCTGTGAATGAACATGGGAATACACCGCTGCATTACGCCTGCTTCTGGGGCTACGATATGATCTGTGAGGATCTGCTTAGTGCCGGCGCACTGGTCAGTATTGCCAACAAGGATGGGCATACGCCGGTGGACAAGGCCAAGCCTAGTTTGGGCAAACGCATACAGGATCTGGCCGAGAAGAGCGGGCAAGAAATGAAGGTCATCAGTTTTAAGGAGCAGAGCTGGCTGGGCATGAAAACACGCTCCAGAGACGCCACCTTGTCACGTTTCAAAGGCATCAGCATGGGTGATCTGGACTTGCACACGAAGATCTCCGTGACGCCATCGGGCGAAACGTGGCGCGGTCGCTGGCAAAAGAACGATGTCATAGCCAAGGTACAGATCAGTATTTAAGCAATATGATATATCTATAAATATATCCATATATATTTGCTGTCCATAGATTCTGGCGGTACGGCAGTGCACATCGCGCATGTCGCGTGACTTTAACGAGGAGTTTCCCAAGCTGCGCATTTTCTCGCATCCCAACATTTTGCCCATCATCGGTGCCTGCAACTCGCCACCCAATCTAGTGGTCATAAGTCAGGTGAGCATGTTGCTAGCGACTCAACAGTAACAACTTCTAATCTCTCTTAATATTCTCCCATTTGCAGTTCATGCCACGTTCATCGCTGTTCAATTTGTTGCATGGCGCTTCCGGTGTCGTTGTGGACACGAGTCAAGCGGTGCACTTTGCCCTGGGCAT
The DNA here is from genome assembly GCA_037043585.1 of Drosophila mimica. Classification (NCBI taxonomy): domain Eukaryota; kingdom Metazoa; phylum Arthropoda; class Insecta; order Diptera; family Drosophilidae; genus Drosophila; species Drosophila mimica. The sequence goes on along the minus strand of JBAMBE010000051.1, from coordinate 2,656,699 downwards.
TGCACGTGGTATGGCCTATCTGCACTCGCTGGAACGGATCATACCAACATATCATTTGAATAGTCATCATGTGATGATCGATGATGATCTTACGGCGAGGATTAGTATGGGCGATGCCAAGTTTTCGTTCCAGGAGAAGGGACGCATCTATCAGCCGGCTTGGATGTCACCGGAGGCTTTGCAACGCAAGCCAAGCGATCGCAATTGGGAGGCATCCGATATGTGGAGCTTTGCGGTCATCATTTGGGAGTTGACCACACGCGAGGTGCCCTTCGCCGAATGGTCGCCCATGGAGTGCGGCATGAAGATTGCGCTCGAGGGATTGCGTGTTAAAATACCGCCTGGAACCTCATCGCATATGTCCAAACTAATCTCGATCTGCATGAATGAGGATCCGGGCAAACGGCCCAAATTCGATATGGTTGTGCCCATTCTGGAGAAGATGAAGCGCTAATCGTAGCACTGCCTTAAAAATTTAGTAAAAATCGTTGCTTTTTTCTCGTGAATGCATCGAAATTACGAAGCCAAAATGTGCCTGTTTACAAAAGTGTGTATCGTAAAAAAAAAGAAGAAAAATGTAAAAAAAAATAGGAACAAAAAGAGAAGGAGCTAAAGGACCTGCTCGTTCCGTGTGTTTGCCAACTAATAATAATTACTACTTATGTGTTAACTGACAGAAACTTAACTGAATCTAACTGAAACCGCACGTGCCTAAAAACTAGAGTTTTTCAAATAATAACGTTCTTTTTACAGGTAAAGCTTCTCTTTTTGTGTAGTTTTTATGTTTTCATCCAGCTTATGTTTTGTTTGATGTTTAGACGGTGCTCGATTTTGTATTTGTTTTAAGTTGAAATATACATACATACATTAATAGTTTAAGCTTTTGAAGTACGTATTTATACTACATATATTTGTTACTAATGATTAAACGAAATTTGTGTACCTTTAAAACAAAATCGAATATTTTTTGCATATGTCTTATTCCTGCAGCACTTTACAAAGCTCTTTGTAGCTTTTTGCCGCTCAACAGCAAATCAGCAAAAGCTTTTATTTGTGTCTGTGTGCGTGTGTGTGCTCGTGTGTCTGTGGTGGGTAGTCAGCGTGAGCAAAACGGCCCTGACCTGATTTCCATTATGTGCACGCCATTCTGCAGCGCGTGGGCAGAGCAGAACCAGAGCAATGCATTGAAAGAGAGGGAGCTAGAGAGAGCGCCGGCGTGAGAGCTCAGCTGTAAAACTGAAAACTTTTAATAGGCACAAGTTTAAACTTTAAAATATGCCGTTTTATTTCCATTTAATGTACAAGATGAAATTATTAATTGAATTTTACATTTTGCAGGGTTGATTTGTGCTTTGTTTTTGTATTTTTGACTGCACTTTTTGGCACCCATTTTCGTTTGACGCTCTCTCGTCGTGTTTGTCGATTGTCGGCTTGATGGTTGGGCTCTCTGTTTATGTTTTTGCGGCACCGTTATATGTATATAGGAAGATGACGCTGCGGCGACTGTTGCTGTTGTTGTTGCGGCGAGCTTGCACCATGTGATTGTTTTGTTCGCTCGCTCTTCGTTCAACGGCACATCCTGTGCCTGTGTCTGTGCATAGGTGTGCGTGCATGCGTGTGCATTTGTGTGTGTGTGTATGAGTATGCTATTTTGCAGCTTTAAAAAGTTTTGCTGCATTTTGTTGCTGTCGTCGTAGCTAGTGTCGCTGTCGTCGTGCTTTTCGGCCCAGAGGCTGGTCGCTCGGTCTCCAAACAGCAGCAGCAGCAGCAGAAACAGCAGCTAAAGCAGCGTGCAACGCTGCAGCAGTGTATCCAAAAGCCGATTTACAGTTTTATATGCCAGTTATGAGTGCAACCAACAAACAGCGACAGCATTTCCGCAATGCCGATTCACACAAATGGACAACTACAGCACTAAAATAAACCGAAAAATGTCCTCACTCCAACCGTGAACAATATTTTAAACTAAAAGAAAAAGCTTAAAAAACTATACAATAAAAAAAAACAAAATAAAAACACTAAAGCGCCACTAAATACAAATCGGCGTAGTGAAAGTGCAGATGCAGAGAAAAATCCATGGCATCTTTTAGGCGCAGCGCATAAAAGTTTCGCCCTCAATTGATTTGTGTGCGGTTCTCGTTGTTGTTGTGGTTGTTGTTGTTTTGTTGGTTATTGGACCTATCTGAAAAAGGCATCAACAGCAGCTGTTTAAATGTATTTTAGTGCTTGCACTCAACAACGGCCAGCCCCCTTGAGGGCCGGCAATCCATGGAGTATTCAAACTCAAAGTGTTTGAATCACAACGAGGAGCACGAGCCGCAAACCAGGTAATTTCTTTACATACTCTATATATATAAATTAGTAGTTGCCCCATTTTGAAATGGCCACACCTGAGCCGCACACTTTTTTTTAATTAACCACACAATGCCCAGGCACGAGTGCCTTTTTTGTCGCATAAGTTATGCAGCAAAAAAATAAAAAAAAGGGAAAATAGAAAACAGGAAAAATAGAAAATAAATAGCACAAGTTTTGTAGTATCCAGAAGCCAGAGCTGCTCATCATTCATCATTTGGCTGACGAGTGAGCCACTAACCTACTTCCTGCCCCCGACACAGTCAGCAGAGTCACTCACAACTAACAAAAGCCGCACCAACTTGCCATTGTTGTTACCGCCTGCGTGCCTGCTTCTTGTTTGCCGGCATGCCACGCCCACACGCGCCCTCTTGCTGGTGTTGATGAGCGCAAATGTGAAAATGACATGGACCAAGTGGCAGCAGGAGACGATGACGATAAGTAAACGATGCCAGGAAGCCGCAAAAAATGATGAGATTCTAAAGCCTTCTCTCAATTCCCAATGCCCATGCATAAATCAAAAGTTCAATTTTGCACATTTCATCAGAAAAGCACAGAAAGAAAATACACACACACACATGCACACACACATGCACACACACACACCCATACACACACACAGTGGCACATGACAAAGCGGCTTCTTGGCACAAACTAAAAACGCCACATGGGCAAATATTTCACTTGTGCTTTCCAAAAGCGAAAATATTGTGACAACATCAGCAGCAACAACAGCAGCTGAGAATCTGTGTGCTTTGAGTGCATGTTGTGGATGCTGCTGCTGCTGCACTTGTGTGTGTCTCTGTGTGTATGTGTGTGTGTGTGTGAAGTGCATAACAACGTTGAAATATTGCAAAAGCAAACTACAAGCCAGACAAGCAGGCAGAGGGAGATAGATGGACTGATGGGCAGACCATTTTAAAATGCCTGTGCAAAGGGTGGGGGGTTGGGGGTTGGGGGCGCCACAAACGAAATGCAATAAAGCTCAGCACAAGGCATAGCAAACATCCAACATGGCACATGGCACATGGCGAATCTGTTGGTGTTGCTTTATACCAACAACAAACAGCCAACAACAACAACAACAACAAACATACAAACGATGCGGATGGCGAAGTCCTGCGAGATGGGCATGCAAAACTCATATTGATTTTCAAAGTGCCCTCGAATCGAAAACAGTTGAAGAGGAGTTTGTGCCACAGAACTAAATAAGACTTGGGAATAGCGAACAGCATATTCAGATTAAGAAAGAGTATTTTAAAAAGATTCTAAAGCGTAACTTTAGGCAAAATACCATTTCTTAGTTTATTTTTAAAATCAGATAAAAGACTTGATAAACGTTTCCCATAAGTTTCTGAAACGTAAACTGTGTGAATCAAAGATAACGATTTTTAGAATTCTTTAAATTTATTTTTAAATGAGAAAGTAAGCTAAGAATTATTAGTTTTTCAATCTTTTTAAATATGTTTCTAAAAATTGAGACTTTTAGTAGAGCGTGAATAAAGAAACACTTTTTAAAACTTAGTTTTAAAATGAGCAACAAAATAAACAAATTTATTTTGAGTAACATTAACTCCTAAGTTGCTTGCTAAAAGCTAAAAAATAAACAGAGAAAATTGTAGAATAAATATTCAGAATAGGTGTCAAAAGTTAGAGAGTATCTTCTAGTCGACTTCAGCTAATTGAAATGATTGCTTCTATGGCTGCTGTCAAATGCAAAGGATGCCACAAAGCAAGTTGGCTTGTGGCTGGTTGCGTTGGGTAACTGGAAACGGGGACGCGGACCGGAATTGGAATGGGAATACGTGTGGGGGGGGGGGGGGGGCAGGAGAAGGGGGACAACTGCAGTGCGTATGCGTAAATAAAGTGAGTAAAGCAATTTACTAGAAGCCTTCTGCCTGGCTTCTTCCACAGCAACCACAGTGCGTATGAGCAATGCAAATGCTCACCAAGTATGAGTTACTGACTTAAATTTATTGCTGCCAACTTTAAGCAAAAGTGAATTTAATTTGAAAAGTCATGTTTATTTAGCCAACTCAAAGAACAATACAAATAAGGACCGGTAGAGGGTAAACTGAATGTGTATTCGGCTCAGGCTATCGATCAAAGTGGGTGTTTTACATTTTGTGCCCACTTTTGAGGCACTCTCTCTCGCTCTCTCTGTATCTCTATCTCTCTCTTGCTCTTTCTGTATCAACCCATATTGGCTGGTATTCAATAAATTCTGTGCCGGACTTCTAAGGAAAATGGCCAATTACGTGCAATAACGAGCAACGATAAGTCTACGAGTTCTATAGACTTTGTGGGCTTTGGAGTGGGTTTAGGGGTTGCCTGGGGTTGGTGCTTGTGCTCCACTGCACTCAATGCGAGTGGCCATTTTTCCAATCAATTACTTTGCTTTGGTCGGCAAATGAATCGAACTGAGTCTTTGACAAATGGTCGGGTCGATAAGTGGGGGAATGCCTCCGATTAAAGACAATTGGCATTCGATATGCGATAATCATTTTAATAATTCAACAAAAGACAACTGGCATTGACAGTCAATTGGCTCTGACATTGGCAACGGAACAAGGACAATATTTGAATATTCGCATTTTTGAAGAGGTTCTCAATTTAAGTTGCCACCTTTTCAGGTTATCCGTTCTTAGCAACTATATTTGCAGCAACGAAACGGAAGCTAGCGAAGCGTCAGCAACAACTGCAACTGCAACGGCGACAACAATATTGGGGAGTCAACGTTGCATCAACACGCCACCCACAACGCCCAGCAGCCCGTTGAGAGAAGCACCCCAGAGTCCATCGGATGATCACATCTCATCGCTCAGCTCACATTCCGGTTCCACAGACATCTTGTTGGGCAAGTAAAACAAATATTTATTTTAACGTAATATTTAAAAGTTAAGTGAAAATTAAATGAAAATGAAATTTCAACGAAAAAATATGTGCAATATTTATAAATTTTTTGTGGATATAAAAATGTAAAATGGTTCGACATTTATTGCATAAATTGGGGAAAACTGTGAAAATCATAATTATCAATTCTATATATTCTTTATTGACTCTCTTTGTGTTTATTTCGAATAAGGTAACAAACCGCATGGAATTTTCAAGCATATCAAAATTAGTTCTTATGAATATCTAAAAACAAAGTTCAGATTTTCTTGAATGTATTCTAAAAATTCTCAGAATTTTATTATTGATCATGAAATAAAAGGCAGCTCTCCAAAGTTCCATTGATTTCATTACTCTCTTTCAACATACCCACTTGTGTAACTTTAACAGGGTATGAAAAACGTTTGTTACACTTTGCTTAGATATCGTTTTGCCTACTTTTTTATATGTTGGCTTTTTTGTTGCTTTGCCTCTGTTATTTATAGCTGCCCAGTTTCGCTCACGAAACAGATCATGACCCAGGAAAGAAATAGCAAGAACAGCAGCAACAACAACAACAACAACAACAACAACGCAAACAACAGAAACAACTGCCACAACAGCAACGCATAAAATCGCTGCATTTTATTGAGGTTGCTGACATTCAGCCAAACGTTGCACATTCCTCTAGCTGCCCCCACTCCCTCCCCCCTTTTTGCCCACTCACCACTCCCGCCCTCAGCTTCCATTGAGGTTACTCGACCCAAAATGTCGTTTGTGCTGGGTTTGGTTTGGGTTTGGCTTTGGTTTCTCTGGCATCACCAGGGAAACAGCAGCTGCTGCAGTCGGTCGCTTTTGTTAACACACACATACACACTTACAGAAGTGTTGGCTAGGCACGCCACATGCCACATGCCACAGGCAAGCAATCTGTGCTGTAGGCCCATGTGGCAGCTGCTGCTCTTTACCGCTGTGTGGCATCGTGTGTGACATTTATATGGATTTTGTGTGTGATTCTGTTCCATTTCTGGCACAAACGTTTATGCTCTGGAGATCGTTTGGACTATACGGTCTATTCGGCTAAATAGCCTGCTGAATGGTGTGATAGTTGGCTAAAACAGTTAATGGGCTCTTTTCGAGATCTTAACGTTTCCTCCATTTAATGTGGCAGCAGTGTTTGCAGTAGCATTTATACTAAACACAGACTTTGATTTTGAGAAGTATTTGCAATATTTTTGTTCAACAAACTGAATGGCACATAGATATTGCCACATAAATTAGGCTTATCTTATCTAAGCCCTCTAAGCTCGTTTCCCAAAAGTATGCTATGAAAAGTATGCAAATCACAAATAATTTATAACTGATTTAATTTATAATTATGTAAGAGATTTCAACTAAATGTCAAAATTAATTAGTTATAATTAGCGGAAAACCCCTCAATTAAATGTTCATTAACCCTTTACTTTTTCACTATCCAAAAAGAGTCAACGAAAAGTCTGGCTTTCAATGGAAAACTGGAAATCCCCTATTTCTGTCGCTGCATCGCTGCTGCATTTAATTGGCCTGACAACCGATGTAGGCATAAATTTAAAATTGATAACCACTGTTAATTGTAACCCTCGTAATTCTTCTTAATAACTCTCAGAACCAAATTAGTTCACACCAAAAGTGATAATTTCTAACGCCTACTTTATAACTTGTTTACAGCTCTGTTGCTATCATATCAGCCAAGCCCCAACAAGCAACAACAACAACAATAACTAAAGACGCCAAGAGCAGCAGCGAAAAAAAGAAAATACAGAAGCTATGAAAAAAATGTGCAAAGTAAACAAGAATTCAAGAATCTAGCAGCAGGGGCATAATAATGAGCAAATAAATAAAACTAAACGCATTTGCGCCACTTTGCTGTTGTTCTTTTTGTTGTTGTTGTTGGTGTTGTTGTTGTTGTTGTTGGTGTTGTGGCTGTTGCCCATGACGTTACTCAAGTCATTGAACTTAGAGACAAGCAAATAAAAAGGCAGCATAAAAAAAAATGACTAAAAGCAGCAGCCGACGCCGTCGTCGTCGCCGTTGATAAGTGAAATGCAATGGGCGCACACGCCAAAGTAGAAATGGGCATGGTCCACATATTGGCATAGGCAATGGGCACAACAATAACAACAACAACAGCCCACGTGGCTGTGGTGAAGGGGCTGCCTACCATCAAACAACTCTCACTCAAAGCACACTCACACACGCATACACTGACAATTGCTCTCTCTCTCTCTCTTTCTCTCTCTCTGACGTTCGTTCGCAGTTTCTCGCAGAAACACACACACACACTGACAGCGATTACACAATCAACGCCTGCAGCAGCAGCAGCGGCATTTTTATATTTCTCTTCCTGGTTCGTTGGCGTCGCTGTCTACGTCGACGTCGCTCGTCGCGTGTCTTATGGCGTCGTCGCTGCTCGATTGCATATGTATTGGTGTCTTTGCTTGCGAAGATCAGGTTTTATCAGGCAACTGCAATCGAACATGTTACGATTGTTGGGGGCGGCAGGCGTGCGGGCGGTCGGTCGGGCAATCGTCTGTCCGCTCGTTCATTCGGCTCCACGATCCGATTCGCCTTCGTCTTTGGCGCTGCGTCGTTGACTTTTCGCTTTCGATCCTCGCGCTGGCGTCGCTGTTGCTGTTGCCGTTTCTTGTTATTTACAGTTTCTGGTTGCTTTCGCTGCCGTTGGAAAAATAGCAAACTAGACGCAGTCGCCGCCGCCGCACGCTGATCATTGACTTTCGTTGCCTCTCTTTTGTGCCAAGCATTCGTCATGGAAATTGTCTGCAGCGATCGTTGCGAAATGGGGAAAATTGTGCGCATTCAGCACTCGCACCCCCCGTTGGGGAGAAAGGAATCAGGAGTGCGGAGAAGACGCATACGATCTGATGGACTTTAAAGAAGTACCGACTACACATTTTGCATCCAATTAATATGTTTTATAAATATAGACAATCATAGAACAGTGGGTTTTGGGAAAATTAAGATGCACTAAATGGAATTCTTCAGAAAATTCTTAAACTTAATTTATTTCATTTTAATTATCTATATTTTAAAAAATATTTCGTTGCTGAATTGTGAGTAAAATTCATAGAATAAAATATCCTGTAGAACAGAGTTGCTTTCATTCGTAGTCAACCACGGTATCTGTCTTATACACATGCACACATACATACAAGTATTCATGTTCCTATTCAATCCGTCTTTATGAATAGTTCTTTCCGCTATGTTGCGGGCGTCTTGAATTCTATTTTCCTTTTTTTTCCCTTCAGCACAACTCAAAATCTTTGGCCCAAAACTCGTTTGGCACTTTCTACTGCTTAGCAACAACACAAGAGCAACACCAACTAACAGCAGCAAGAAGAACAACAACAACACCAACAACATCGAGTGCAACTACAACATTTTTACTTCCGCATTGTAGAATTGTGCTCACATTTGCACTCTCTCTCTCTCTCGCTCTGTCTCCCTCTTTCTGTCTATGTTTGAGCCTACTCAAGAGAAGCAAAGGTTCTTTGACTCTGCTGCTCTCCCACTTCTGCGCTCCTTCTCTCTCATGCTCTCTCTCTCTCGCATAGTGCAAAAGTTTTGTAACGGTTCTCTCTAGACCCGTTGCCGTTCGTTGTGTGTGTGAAATTGATCTTGAGTGGAGTGTTTGCACTTGAAGTTAACGTCAGCGTCGACGGCGACGGCGACTGCGACGCAGCGGCTGCAGCAGCAGCAGCTGCCCACGGGCAATAGAAATTGAAAATAGCAACCAGGAACCAAGTCGCCCCAGCAAATGGAAAAGTGCACCAGCAGCAGCAGCAAACGGCAACAGCAACAACAACAACAAGCAGCGAGAGTGGCAATGTGTGTTGTTGTTGTTGTTGTTGCTGCTTGCAGATTAGAAAGATAGAAGCAGCAGCAACAGCAACAGCACCCCCTCCTTTACCGCTGCCTCTGCCTTTTCTTCTGAGTCAGCCTCGGCGCTACAAAAGTTTTTCCTACTCCATGCACACAAACACACACATGCTATTTTCCCACTCTTTCCACACACACACAGGCGCACACACACAGGCGCACACACAGACGCACGCGCCTTCTTCTTATTCTTGTTCTTTTCTTGCGCTCCGTCGCTGTTCTCGTTGTCGTTGTAGTTGTAGTTGTAGTTGTCGTTGTAGTTGTAGTTGTAGTTGTATTTGTAGTTGTCGTAGGTTTCTGCAGTTCTGCAGTTTGGTTTGAATTTCTGTTGTGCATTTGGAGCGCTGCGAAGTTGGCGCTTGGATCTCGTCGAGACGAGAGTTTTGTACGCGCGATCGCACATTTTCACAATTTTTCCATTTGGCATTTTCCCCCAAAAACCGCAGTTACGTCGCACAGTCCCCGTCCGCCCGCGATTCTCCCCCCGCCACCCTCCCATCGAATTCTGAAGTGTCCTGCTTAACCAGTTGATACAATCTTGAACAGTTTTGAGTGCCAAACGAAGAAAAAAAAAAGAAAACACGGGAGTGAATTGAAAATTATGCATTGTTGCCAAACAAATTGTTAATCAATTTAAGTGAAGTGTGAAAATGGTTTAGTCTTAAGCGAATTTTCAGCAGTTCTATAAATAAGTTGAACATTCTTCTTAGAAATTTGCTCAGACTTTCAGAGTTCTTGAACTTTTGAAAATTTGAGCACAGACATAATAAATATCTATATATATTTTTAGATTTGCCATAACAATGTTTAAGCTAAACTAACTAATTAATAAATAAATGAGAAGAGAATTTATTCACATTGCAATGTGTTTTAGATTTAGTTTTAGATCTGCCTTCGATTAAAGTATATCATAAATATATATATTTAATTAAGATTCTTACTAAATGGTTCTACAAACATTGAGAAACAACTTTATCGAGTGCTAATCGAACTGAAATCAAAATCGGGCAACTGAGAAACTCCGGAAAAATGCTGAGAACGCTCCAGCGAGTGTTGCCAGTGTTGAACTCAATTTGCGTAACGATGCTGATGATGAAGATAATGGATAATGCCAATGCCAATGCCAATCCGAATGCAGCGACGCCAGCAACATGGATGCATACCAAATAGAGCTGGAGGCACACGAACAAATTCGCTCCCATCTGCTGATCGACACGGTGGTAAAGAACTTGGGGCAGCCGATACGCCCACAGCAGCAACAGCAACAGCAGCAGCAGCAACCGCAACAGCAACAGGACGATCTGAAAAATATTGCAGAGAAGGAGCAGCAGCAACAGCAGCAGCAAGCCGACGACGACGACGAAGAGGAGGAGGAGGACGAAGACGAGGAAGAAGGGGACGAGGAGGAGGACGAGGAGCAGGAAGAGGACGAGGGGGAGAACGAGGCAGCGTTGCCAGAAGTTAGTTTCGATGCAAATTCTGATTTCAATTTGCATTTCTTTGACACGCCCGAAGATTCATCGACGCAGGGCGCTTACAGCGAAGCCGGCAGTCTAGACTCGGAGCCCGAGGAGGAGCAGCAACAACAACAGCTGGTGCAGCAGCAGCAGCAGCAACAACTACCGACAGCAACAACAGCTGCTGCCGCACAGGAGCTGCAACATTGCCTGAGTGCCATCGAAGCAGATCCATTGCAGTTGCTGCACTGCGATAGCTTCTACACTGCGACAACGGCAACAGTTGCTGCCGCAGCAGCAACAACAACCGCAGCAGCAGCAGCAGCAACAACTCCCGCAGCAGCAGCCACAGCAGCAGCAGCAGCACATTTGAGCTGCACCACACTGAGCAATGGTGGAGGTGCTTTGTACACCATCAGCAGTGTGCATCAGTTTGGTCCCGCCAGCAATAGTTCCAGCTCAGCCGGCGCCCATTCCTCACCGGACAGCGGACGTAGCAGCGGCTGCTCGTCCAGCTCCAGTTCGGCAACAGTCTCATCCTCATCATCATCATCGTCGTCCGCATCCAGCGCTGAGCATTTCAATCGAGCGACGCTACTCAATGCCGGCGCCAATCAGCTCCAGCTACAACAGCAACAGCAGCAGCAACAGCAGCAGCAGCAACATCAACATACAACACCCTCAGTCTCTGTCTCTGCCACATCCTCGTCAGCGGTCAGCAGCTCCTCCTCCGCCAGTCACGCGACAGCATCTTCAGTTGTTGCGCATTTGAGCAAAGGACACGCAGGTATGTCAACTTGTGGCATGTCACATCTCTTCCGCGTTTCGTGTTGCACATACACTCACACACACACACACACACACACGCACACACACACACGCACACATATTTGTATGGCTGTGTTGTGCAACTATTTATCTAATCTTGCATTTGCATTGCACAACAACAGCAACAACAACAACAGCAACAACAACAACAACAGCAACAACAGCAACGATAACATCGCCAGCCAATTGAAAGCTGTTGCCTTTCTTCTTTGCCATCCACACACTTTTCATTTCTGCCTTTTCTGCGGAAACTATTAGTGCGCAGGCATGGAAAATGTGAAAATGAATGTAATTCCCTGCTGCCTGCCGTTGTTGTTGTTGCTGTTGCTGTTGTTGCTGTTGCTGTTGTTGCTGTTGTTGTCGTGGCAAGGAAATTGTTTTGCTCGTTGTTGGCGTTGGCTGTCAATGTGGCCGCTGTTGCATTGCCGCAATTGAAAGCCATGAAAAATCGTTTTCATTTTCATAACCAACTCGAAATTGCATTCATAACTCGCTTAGCGCTAGACTTTAATTAAGTTGCGTTTATATCTGATTTCAAGGAGCAATTTGGGAAACCATTGAAAAGCTGAAAGCAAATGAAAATTACATATTTTCATTATTAAAATGCTTTCGTGATAGGCTCTCCTTAAGTGGTTTTAATGTATATGAAAAAAATGACTGATAAATTAATGCTGATAAGTTTGTAGATAATTAAATAAAGGCGATTAATCTCACTTAAGTGAAACTATAAATGTGCCCTTCACTGTTCTTTCAATTTGTTTGCATTCAGAAATTCATTAGAATTCTTCTAAGCTCTACGAACTCTTCAAAATATACCTCGTTTAGTCAGAAGATACCTTAATTAATTGTTGTTATTTAATTGTTAGCCTTTTATTCTAATTAATTCAATTTTTTTTAGTTAATATATATAAAACTTTAGCAACAGAGGATTCTGGAGGATTCTTACACCAAATTTTTCAAGTGTCATTTTTTCATTTAAGTGTTTTACTTGGCTGGTGTATAAGTGTAAGCTGCATGCCACTTGCCACTTGCCTCCTGGCCGTGTAAGTGGGCTTGGTAAATAACCAGCTTAGTAGAAAAGTTGTGGCAATATTGTTAGCCCCGCTTTTTAATTGGCTGCCGCAATTGCACAGTTTTGCTGGCAAGGATTTATTTGCCGCACTTAATTGCGGCAATTAGTGAGGCGGCAATGCACAACAGGAAAACAAATTAAGTTGCATGATAGTGGTGGATGGGGGAGGGGAGGGGGCAGTGGATGTGCAACCCTACCAAATGCTAGTTGATGTCGTTAACTAGAGTTGGCATTGGCCTAACCAGCAACTCAATCATTCCCCAAGCATTCAATCAGATTTCCTCGTTTTTCTTTTTTTGCGTTGCATTTTTTATCAGCAACAAGAAAAATGCAAAAAGCAAACAACTTGCCACAAAGTTATGAACTGGTCGTCGCTGGTCGTCGGTTGTTCGTTGGCGGTTGTTGTCGGTTGTTGTTTTGTCTATCGCCAGCCACTGTCTGACAACGCGGAAATGCCAAAGCAGCAACAGCAGCGGCAGCAGCACCGCGCGGCAATCTGCAATGCCCCATGCAACAAAGCCAGCGCAGCAGCAGCAGCAGCAGCAGCAACAATGGCGTCTAAATTGTCAACTCACAAAGGCGGCCAAGTGATTTGCATTTGAACGCCGCGCGAAAATGAAGTAAAGCAGCAACAGCAGCAGCAGCAGCAACAACAGCAGCAGCAACAGCAGCAACAACAGCAACAGCAGCAGCAGCAGCAACAGCAGCAGCAGGGGCAGCGCCAGTAAATACACTCAAAAAAATATTACATACAAAATGAGCTCAACTTAGCTTGCAGCAAGTGATTTTTTTTAGTTAGTAAAATAATCTATTAAATTAAAAAATCAGATTAAAAACCAGGAAAGCCTTTCTTAGAAAAAAGTATTTTTTTTTATTTTTTGTTTAAATTCAAATAAAGATTTTTTTGGGCTAATAAATTTTGAGCTTTTTTCTCTTAAAGCTGGATGCAACTTAAGTTTAGTCAAATCGAAAAGTTATGGGGTTTTTTTGTTGAGTGTATGAGTGGCACTTGAATTTCCTTTTTGCGCGCCCAAAGCCGATGACATTTTCCAGACGATTGTGGTGACTGCTTGACTTGCCCCACCAGCAACAACAGCAGCACCACCACCACCACCTACTCCAACTGCCTTCAACGCTTTTGGCTGAAAATTCAATTTGCAATTGCACAAGCGCGTAACACGGTGGCTGCCCCTTGTGCCGCAGTTTGTTGCAGCGCACCCTGCCACAAAACTGCTGTTCGTCTTGGTGCGTTGCATTTTGTTGGCGCGTGCAAGTTGCACATTAATTTCATTTCATTTCATTTTGCATCGCATTTCGAGGTGTGGCACTGTCGATTGCGGCAACAACAACAACAACAACTCTAACAACAACAACAACAACAACTCGTAGTTCAAACTCCGCGCTTGGTTCATTTGCCTTTTTCTCGCTGTTTTGCATTAGAAAAAGGCAAATTGAAATGAAATCAAATGCCAAGAAGCAAACAATTTCTAGTTGTTGTCGCTGTTGTTGCTACTGTTGTTGTTGTTGTAGTCGCTGTTGCTGTTGTTGTTGTTGCTGCCTCTTGTCTGCCTTCATTTTTCCAGCAATTTGCATTGCAAATTTTTGGTGCTTGCAGTGAAAATTGTGCGGCTGCTTTATGCCTTTTGTTGCAAGTAGAAGTAGCAAGCAGTTGTTGCTGGTTTTTCCCCGTGACTGATGACAACGCGTCTTCTTCTTCTTCTGCTTCTGCTTCTGCTTCCTCTTTGTGTGGTTGTTGTTACTGCTGCTGCTGCTGTTGCTGTTGTGTAGGTGGTTGTCGCTGTCGTATACGTGATTTTTTGGCATTTTTGCTTATCACACATTCAAGCAGCAATCATCGTTGTTGCTGGTTTGCTGTTGCTGCCGCTTGCTGCTGCTGCTGTTGCTGCTGCTGCTCTTGTTGTCATTGTTGCAGTTGAATGCACTTCTCAGCTGCTGCTGCTGGCATTTGAATTTGAATTTGCGCTGCTGCTCGCATTGTTGCTGCTGCTCTTCTTCTTCTTCAGCAATCGCTTTTGCAAAATGCGTTTTTCTTTTGCCATTTTTATGATAAATTCTCAGGTTTTTCACATTTTTTGGGTTGCCTAAAGGCTCAGTGAGGGGGCATCACTCTTGAAGGGGCATCAAAGTGAAAGATGGAAAATTGAATACGACAAAAAATACAACTTAAAGTTAGTTTGAGTTCTGCAAATGTATTTATAACAGTAAATTTGTGGCAAGTTCAGCAAATGACTATTTTTCTGCTGTTTAAATTCTGGCATAACAAAATCTTAAGTGTACTCGGAAATTTCCCTTTCTGAGAGCCTTGCGAGTTGCATGCAACTAATGCATTTTATTATTATTACACACAATTATAATCATTAAGAAAATTGCATAAATAATTCAGAAATGTTTGCAAGTTTGCTTAAAGGAAATGTGCCACAAAACTCGTAATTTGCGCTCGCATTTTTACTTGTGGCAAGTTTGCACAGGAACTCACCTTATCGCCACAAGCAGGCACTCTTGAGCTGAGTTCCATTAGAGCTGCCAATTGATTTTATTTGCCATTCATCAAAAAGGGGACAGGAATGGGTTGGGGCAGAGGGAGAGGTGGACTATTGACAGCAGAACCATCACTGGTTGTCACTGACAAATGAGGCGACAGTCGCGAGGAGCAGATGTGGAGCAGGCGATTGCTGGTTGCCTGTGTGGCAGCAACAGCAAGCTCATTTAACCAATTGCCACTCGGGCGAGTAGCGTATGAGTAATGTGAAGTTGCTCGAGTTGCATAAGCAGCGACAACTTTCCAAAAATGTAGCATAGTAAATAAATAACAACATCCATTGCAACTTGCCATTGCAGAGCAACATTCGCAGCAGCAGCAACAGCAGCAGCCACAACAGCAACAGCATCAGCATTCACAGCAGCAACAGTTGCAACAGCAACAACAGCAGCAGCACGCGCAGCAACAGCAATTCGGCATTGTTGACTCCAGCAACAGCAACAACAACAGCAACAACAGCAACAGCAACAACAACAGCAGCAGCAACGGCGTCTCCTCCAAGTCGTTTGTGCCCTGTAAAGTTTGTGGCGACAAGGCATCTGGCTATCATTATGGTGTAACCTCCTGCGAGGGTTGCAAGGTAAGTTGTGTTGCATGCAACACTCACAACACATTATAATGGCTACATACATATGTATATCGATAACATTTTCAGGGCTTCTTTCGTCGCAGCATTCAAAAGCAAATCGAGTACCGTTGCTTGAGGGACGGCAAGTGTCTGGTGATCCGCCTGAATCGGAATCGCTGCCAATATTGCCGCTTCAAGAAGTGCCTCTCGGCTGGCATGAGCCGTGACTGTGAGTAATAATTTACAGTTTATGATTAACTATGAGTGCAACTCACACAAGAGAATGGCTGCAACTGCTGCACCCACAGCTGGGCTGCCAGTTCGAGTTGTCGTCGTCGCTGTTAACCCATTGATAGCTTTATTGGCCAACTGCTTGAAAAGCGTTGCCACATTTTGCACTTTGCCCGATTAAAGATTGTGTCCGTTGCAGCTTGTCGTGGCCTGTTGCCAATTGGGAATTGACAGCATCCGATAAAGTGCCACAAGATAACTCAGCTTAGCTCAACTCAATGAAAAGCGGCATTTTGCTTAATTGATAAGTTTACGCTTGAAAAGCAGATAGCCTTAATTTGATTAGCCAAAGTGGCAAGTAAATAACTTAATTTTGAGTTGTATTAATTAACTAATAGGTTTAGTTAGTATGCTTGATTAAACTTAGATGGTCTCAGGAAATATTTAATTATATTTTTAAGCTATATTGTTTAATTGATAAGTTTACTTTAAAGTGCTTGATTAAATTAAGATAGTATTAATTTAATTGGGCAAATTGGCAAATGGGTGCTTTAAAAATTATAAGCAATACATTTTGAATTAAGTTTTTACTTTTAAATCAATACTGCATTTAAATTACAAATTTATGAAATGAAGTCACTCAAGAATCCTTAGAATTCCCAAGCAGTTCTTGCGCATTTCCCAACTTTAAGTGGCTTGTCTTTGTTTTTATGTTCTGGCCAAGACACAAATCTTCCTCTCGAAGGGTCATTCATCTAAGTTGATCATCTGCGTGGCTGCCACAGCTGCGTTAACAAGCAGAGAAGACAATGTGCCGCCAGCAACAACAAATTTAGACTCCTGTCAACATAAGTGGGAGCTCTTCCTGGAATCACAATCCGGCAATCACAAAAAGGAGCCTTAGAAAGCAAATTAGTTTTTATGAAGCTTGTCAGACGAAAATGTTGCAACACAAAACCAAAGCAGCAACAGCAACAACAACAACAACAACAACAGCAATTGCCGTTTGTCGTTGTTGCGTTTAAATGCAATTTATTTGATGTTGCACAATTAATTGCCTAAAACGTGAAAGGGGCAGGAGTAGTGGAGGTGGAGTGAGGAGGCGGGGGGAGGGGATGCTGTCATTGTATGCTCAGTGGGTGTGTGACAGACATTCGTTGTTGTCATTGTTGTTGTTGTTGTTGTTTCTGTCAGTGGTGTTGGTTTGTTGCTGTATTGCTTGCAACATTTATTAGTCGCCCTGCAACATTTGTTGCCATTTTTTATGGCCTTTGTGTGCAACAAACAGCCTAAGCAAACACTTCCTTCATTTTCGAACACCGTTCGTTGCCCACGCAAACTCCGACCAATCCTCTAAAGCTATCTCTCTCTCGCTCTCTCTCTCTCTTTCGCTCTCTCCATCTCACTCTAACTGCAAATGCAGAGCAGCCCACACAGAAATGCATTTTCATGTTTGCTTTTCGCCAGTTTTTAATGATTTTTCCAGCCAAGTTTTGCAAGTTTTCAGCTTCCTCATCCTTTTAACTGTTTTTCCGTTGCATATGGAAAGTTTCAATAATTCACCCAAATTGCTTTTGTGGCAGCTTGTGATTGTTGTTGCATTTGCAGTTGCAGTTGCAGCAGTTGTTGCATTTGCAGTTGGGCGTTTTGTTGGCTTTGATTTGCTGGCCAGGTTTTCCGGCTGCCGTTTAATTAGACTCTTGGCCCGGCTTATTCGTGTTTATGGCAATGCCACTTTGCCAATCGCACGCCGTGAGAGAATTTCCAATTAAGTTTGCAATTTTCATTTCGATCTGGCCGAAAAGCAGCCAAAAACTTTGCTCTCAACTTGCCTTAAATTATTTACCAGGCAAAGAGCAGCCTCGCTTGGAAAACACATCTCATTTTCTTCGTATTTTTTTGGGTCAACTCACGTCATGCGAATAGGCAAATAAATGCAATTATGCCGTGAGTGGGCGTGGCTAACTTGGTTTTCTTTTTGTTGCTGCCACACACTAAAAATGCAAAAAAAAGTATTTGTTTTATTGCGGCCGTGTGTTGCAGGAGCCGCAACATTTATGGTGCAATGACACGGCCAAAAAAGTGGCACATCAAATCTAGATATAGAAAAGTTGCAACCGGGACTTGTAAAGAGTATTAATTAAAGTTAGTTTTTCCACTTTGAAAGCTTTAAGCTTTCACTTAATTTGTTGCTTAAAGTTTGTTTTTGTTGGAGCGAAGTTCCCCGCGTCACGGAATGCCTGGATAAGAAAAGTAATACTGAGTCCCACCAGCGTTGTGTACTCAATCAGCGTTTATTCAAGACTGCTACTTTACAGTATGAGTAGCTATTAATGAGAGACTTAACATAAGTATCGATGCACGATTGCATTGAATGTTAAATAACATATTTTCAACACCCTTCCACAATGCAAGCATGCTTACAAAAAATCATTTCAAATTTAACATGTTCCTTAATTCATTATGCTTCGTTTTGGACAAGTTCTTTGTTAGCACATCTGCTATCATAACATTTGAAGGAACATATTTCAAAACAATTTGACCCTCATTAACAACTTGCCGAACAAAATGATATCTTATATCTATGTGCTTAGTTCTACCATGATGTACAGGATTCTTTGCTAATTGTTGTGCACTCAAGTTGTCTCCGTACAACACCGTCTGGGTAGTTTCAGTGCCACAACCGACTTCGATAATCAGCCTGCGCATGACGATAGCTTCCTTGCACGCCGTCGACAAAGCCATATACTCAGCCTCTGTGCTGCTGAGTGCTACGCTGCGTTGTTTCTCCGATTTCCACGAGATCGGCCCACCAGCGAGAAAGTATACGTAACCAGTATACGATTTACGATCAATCTGATCGCCAGCCCAATCAGCATCAGCATAGCCTTCGAACGCCGCTCCACACTTTCTGTAGTGTATCTTTAGCTCCACTGTAGACGCTAAGTACCGCAGGACATGCTTCACGCCTGCAAGATGTTCGCTATGCGGATCCATGTTCCGTTGTGCCAACTTTGCAACCGAGTGCAAAATATCCGGTCTTGTTGTAAGAGCCAGCCACATTAGCTCACCCACTTGTGCTTGGTACGATGTCTTATCCACCTTTAGACATTGGCTGCCGTTGCAAGCTGTCTGGTACCCAGCATCCAATGGCGTAGCTGCTGGTCTGCAACTTTCCATACCGTGTTTACGCAAAAGATCCTTGATGTATTGCGTATGGCCCAGAGTGATCTCTCCAAGTTCACCCTCACGTTGAATTTCCATGCCAAGAAACAGTTCTAGCGGTCCCTTGTCAACGCACTCAAACGACTTCATAATATCAGATTTGATGCTGACCAAGTCCGCTTTCGATTGACAAGCTATAAGGAGATCATCAACGTAAACTAGGATTAGTGCCAAATTACCTCCCTTTCGTTTATAAAGGCATGGCTCATTGTCGCATGCAATGAAGCCAATTCCACGCAAAACGCTGTCGAGCTTGGAGTTCCACTCCCTTCCAGATTGCTTCAATCCATATATCGCCTTTTTCAGTAGCAATACTCCATCCGCCCGATTGTCTTCAGAGTATCCTTGCGGTTGCTTCATATAAACAGTATCCCTTAGATCGCTGTTCAAGTACGCAGTACAAACATCCATCTGATGTAGGTACAACTGCAATTCTGCCGCCAACGCCAATATAAACCGCATGCTCTCCAGCCTGCATACCGGTGAAAACGTCTCATCGTAGTTAACACCGTACTGCTGTGCGCATCCTTTTGCCACCAGTCGTGCCTTAAACCGTTCTATCTGGCCGTGAGTATCCCGCTTCAGACTGTAGACCCACTTGCAACCAATTGCACGTTGTCCTTTCGGTAAATCTGCCAGCTGCCAGGTTTGATTCGTAATCAAAGCCTCATACTCCTTTTGCATCGCTTCTTTCCAGAACGAAGCATGCGTACCGCGCATTGCCTCCTCGTAGGTTGCTGGAATGGGTACATCACTTGTAGCCATAGCGCCGAGTATATTGTATTGCTTCCTTGGGCGACCAGGTCTACCCGTCCTTAGCAATTTCGGTCTTCCAGGTCCACCTCGTGGGATCTGCTCTTCCTCCAGCTTTTCGTCGTCTTTTGCACTTTCAAAAGATTCATCCGCATTGCTTTCATCAGTTGCATTTGACCGAGATGTGATGTCTTCGCTGCTGGAGTCAACCTCATCATCATCCTCTTCGTCAACTTGCTCAACTCGATGCCCAACATTCGACATATCAAATGTTACCGCTTCGCCCTTTGCCTTTTCCAAATAGCTGACCTCATCAAAGATAACATCTCGTTTGTCGACCACTGTTTTGGATTCTGCATCGTAGAGCCGATAGCCTTTTGCTTGCATTGAGTAACCGACCATGCGGTATTCTTTCCCCTTGGGTTTAAACTTGCTCTTATGACGGACCCTTATCCAGTGCCACTGCAATGGAACCAAAAACTTTAAGATGACTTATCGTTGGTTTCTTGCAAGTCCACGCTTCCATTGGAGTCATCCCGATCAGTGCTTTTGTGGCTGCACGATTGCGTAAATACACCGCTGTGTTTACTGCCTCTGCCCACAATGACTGGTCCAAGCCTGATTGATCCAATAAGCATCTTGCCATCTCCACAAGCGTACGATTAGCTCGTTCTGCCACACCATTTTGTTGCGGAGTGTACGCCACCGTCAATTGCCGTGCAATTCCATTGGTTTTCAAAAACCCGTCGAAAGTTTTATTAACATATTCGCGTCCGTTGTCGCTGCGAATACACTTGATCATCTTTCCTGTTTGACGCTCTACCAGATTTTTGTACTCCACGAACTTGCGAAAGACCTCGTCCTTCCCTTTCAGGAAATACACAAAAATCCGTCTTGATTTGTCATCAATAAATGTGAGGAAATACTTAGAGCCGCCAAGAGACTTCGTTTCGAAAGGGCCACACACATCAGTGTGCACTAATTCCAGAAGTTCTTCCGCTCGGCTTTCTGTTGATCCTGGAAATGGCTGCACGTGAACCTTGTTCAGCATGCACGTCTTGCACGACACCCGTTGCAATACGTCAACATTTTCCATTCCTCGTACCAGCGCCTTGTTTGCCATTTCACGCAAACTATCGTAGTTCAAATGACCATATCTGTTATGCCACAACTCGCCATCTGACTTAACAGCAGCATAACAACTGTTACGATGACCTTCAAACGTATACAGATTTCCTACTCGCTTGGCCTCGAGTATACATTTGCCGTTTCTGCAGACTCGAGCACTCTTTGTATCAAAGTGAACATTGCACTTCATTGCGACGGCCTGTCCCACAGACATAAAATTGCTCGTCAACTTTGGTACGTACAATACGTTGCCTAGCACCAGTGTACACAAATCCGTTTCCAATTTGACTTCGCCTCTGCCTTCTGCTTGCAAGGTACCGGCGTCCGCCAAACCGATCGTTTCGGTATGCGCCTCAAATTTTGAAAACATTTGTTTATCACAACACATATGACTTGTTGCTCCACTGTCCAAGCACCAGCCGATTTTCTTAAAACTGCTTGCATCCAATGCGTTGAGTAAGCTGCAATTCTGCTGTTCTGTCTTCATTACGTCATTTTTGGCAATTAATCTGCGACAATTCGCTTTAATATGCCCTATTTCACCACATTCGTAACAGGCGATCTTTTTCTTTTTCTTCTTTGTAGTGACCTTCGCACTAGCGCTATGCCCTTGTCTAACTGTAAAGACGTTCGCCGTTTCGTTGTGCTTCTCGGCGCCTTCTTTTCTCTCGCCTTCTTCCTTCAACTTTATGCACAGAATTTCAAACGACGGCAGACTGTCGCGCGTCTGGATGGCGACAACGAAATTCTCATAATCTTCTGGAAGACTGGCAAGCAAAATTATGACCTTGAGCTCGTCAACTATTTCTATTCCAACTCCGGCAAGCTGATCCACGATTTCGTTAAATGTGATCAAATGGCTAGCCATGCTTTGCCCCTCCGCCATGCGAGAATTGTGCAAACTTTTGTACAACGAGACTTTACGCATCGGCCCGCTTGGCTGATGGACTTCGCGCAACTTAATCCATGCCTCCTTCGACGTTGTGCAATTCTTGATGTATCCCAACTGCGATTCCTTAACACTTAGCGTGATCGTTGACAATGCCTTACGATCCAACGCCGTCCAGTTAACATTTTCGCCAACATCAGACTCCAGTAAATCCCCCGACGCAACTTCCCACAGATCCGCATGCACCAACACGCTTCGCATCAGTATGCTCCAAGAATCATAATTCTTTTCTTCAAGCTTCTGTATTTGGTACAGCCCACTCATATTTCTATTTTTGCGACGCAATTTACATTTACACACACGTAACTGCCGATTTTGTCTTTTATCACATCCGAGTTCGTAACTCTGGATATCGAGTCAATAAACTATAACCGATCTTATCACGCCACGTTCCCTGGGTCCCATAACCTGTTGGAGCGAAGTTCCCCGCGTCACGGAATGCCTGGATAAGAAAAGTAATACTGAGTCCCACCAGCGTTGTGTACTCAATCAGCGTTTATTCAAGACTGCTACTTTACAGTATGAGTAGCTATTAATGAGAGACTTAACATAAGTATCGATGCACGATTGCATTGAATGTTAAATAACATATTTTCAACAGTTTTAAATGTGTTTTTTATTTATTTACAAAACTTGGAAGCTAGTTTTAGATTTTTATTTTTTTCTTAATGCATTGCAAAAATTATAAAATCAGCAAAATAAATAAAGAAAAGTCTGTTAATCAAGTCAGATAATCTTTTTCATATGGTAAATAAAGTTAACTTTAATGTGCTTTATTTAAAATTCTTAGAAGCAGTCTGGTTATCTACTAATACAATTAAATCTAGTTAAGCTTTTAAAAATATATATTTATTTTATCTCTTTGCAAATCTGCAGAGTAAATAAAAAAAAAATTAATTAGGTCAGCTAATTTTATATTTTAATGCATATGGTAAATATATGAAATGTGAACTGCTGTTGACATTATTATTATGATAACTTAAGCCCTGCTGCTGCTGCTGCTGTCATAAATTAGGCCAAACTTCAGGCACACGTCAGCAATATACAAACACAAGCATATTTTTGCGGTATTTTGTGGCAGCAGCAGCAGCAGCAGCTTCCGCAAATTAAATTTTTGGCGTTAATCAAATTTCTGGCTAATTGCAAAAGTTGCTGCTGTTCCTGTTGTTGCTGCTGCTGTTGCTGCTGTTGCTGCTGCTGTTGCTGCTGCTGCCGTTGCTGCTGCTCCTGTTGTCGTTGTTGCTGAGGACTTTCTGCGGTTGCTTCACGTGGCATATGCGGTCTGTCAGTTGGAATGCAGTTGAAGCAAAAGTTCCCTCATTGCTGAAGTGGCTTGGGAATGAGCGCAGAGTTGTCGCCAGCGGCAGCAGCAACAGCAACAACAGCAACAGCAACAATAACAAGCAACACAGACTGGCTCCGACTCCAATTGTAGTCAATTTGAAAGCAAACTATCAAATGTCAGCTCCACAGATGTTGTTGCTGTTGTTGTTGCTGTTGTTGTTATTGTTGTGGATGCCTTTTTGGGCAGCCAAAATCAAGCTGTTGTTGCTGTCGCTGTCGCTGTTGCTGTTGCGTCTGCGCAGCCAGCAAATGACAGCAAAGTAGACACGAAACAAAAACAACAAACAAAAATGAGAGACGGAATTGTAATTGTGGCCTAAACTGGGTCAGCTGACAGGCCACATCCACTGCCACACAATCACAATCAAATCCACATCCACATTCAACTCAAGTTCTATTCGAATGCGAATTGTGTTGCTGCTGTTGCTGTTGCTGCTGTTGCTGCTGCTGTTGCTGTGGTTTTTGCCCATTGTTGTTGTGCTGTCGCCTTCTTTTTTTTGACAATTGCTAAGCATTGTTGCTGTCTACAACAAAGCGCAAGCAGAGCAAATGGCAGCAGCAACAGCAACAATAGCAACAACAACAACAACTAACACCTATTTGCCATTGTTTTTTACAGTTCCATTGTGTTAGCTTCATAATTTGGCAATTGAAACTGCCACAGAGAAAAGTTGGCAACAACAAAATATACCAATTTTCGGTTTGTTTGACTCGAAATGAGTGATTGCCTCATGTTGCTCGCATTTTAAAATGGATTAATTGCAAATGGGTGCAAATATCGGATTAATGTTGTCCACGAATTGTGTCAAATTTATATTTTGTGTAAAAAAGGGGATAAATTGAGCCTATGGAATATAAGTGTATTATGTATGTGCTCAATCAATCAATCAATCAGTCTGAATCTGATGAGAATTGTTAAATGGAAAGTTTATGCAGAAAAAACAAAATAAAAGCGTGGAACCTTTGAATAAATGTCTTCTCAAAAATGTTTACTTTCTTAATAGCATATTTATTTATTAATTTGTAATTATTTTAAAATTATTATAATTATTAAAATAATTATAATCGTATTAAAAGAAAATTAAAATAAATAAATAAAATAAAAATAATATTAAAATAAAAAATAAATCAAAGTAATAAAAAATTAGGTATAATAACAAAAATATTAAAAAAATATTACTTAGGACTCTTAAATAGGCTTACATATTTGCATTAATATTAGCAATAAAACGATCTCAGATACTATTTAAGACACCCAAAATTAATTATATCTCATAGAGTTTAAGTAGTCAAAAAATCATTTAATTTTCATAATTTTCATCATTGGCAGAGCGCATTTCCACTAAATATTACTCATTCAATTCAACTTAATTGCTAAAAGTAAATAATGTTAAACGTTAATGAAAATCGCATTCGTTTTTCTTAATTTAATACACACTTAATGAAATTATTACTCATTCATAATCAACTTAATTGCTTAAAGTGAATTATCGTGTTTTTTTTTTTGGCTGTTAAATATACTTTTTTATTTATACAATATTTATTCCTGTTAAATGCCAATTTTTGCTAGATTTTCAAATGCAGCAACTGAAGAGGCGTGTGTTATTTTTGTATATATAATTAATGTATAAAAAAGTTGTATTTTTTTTATGCATTAGCAGCGGGGTTGGGGTTTGACCTGTGTTTTTACAGCTGCCCCATAATGTTCATTGCACCCATCGAAAAATCGCTAAATGACTCCAATAAAAAGGCTGCTTTTCCACTTCCTTTGCATTCTTTAAGCGCCTTTCACTTTCAGTTGTCAGCAGCCACTTCCGCTGCTGTTGTTGTTGTTGTTGCGGTTCTTCCAATAAAAAAAAAATCCAAAAAACAAAGTCCAATGCACGCAATTTTTATGAGTTTTAAACAAAAAAGCGACAAATATATATTTATTTGTATTAATGTGTTGCTGCTGAAATATCTTTAAATTTTTGATTATGCATTTAAAAATTTGTTGACTATTTATAAACATTTGGCATTTTCAATACGTATTTTGGCAATTATTCATGTTTTGCTGGGCGACAATAGGCCACAAACGAAAAGTTAAGTAAACATTAAAAACCATCAAAAAGTGGCAAATGATGTGTAAACAATTTGTGAAGCAGCCACACAAAAAAAAGAAACCAATAAATTAGCAGCAGTGGCAGCAGCACCATCACCTGTTGCAGGTGCGATTAATGCCAGCAACTGCAATCGGTGCCACACCCATTCGGCTGTCTGGATGACTGATTGCCAAATTCTATCAGTTAATCGATGTTGCCAGTTTGTCACCGTTTGCTGCTGACGTCGCTGTTGCTGCTGCGTTACGCATGCGCGCGCCCCGCGGCAACATTGCCATTAACATGCTGTCTGTTGCACTTTCTGGTAATTGTCGCACTTGTTATTGTCGTTGTCTATTTGTTTTGTTGAATTAACACATTGTCGCTGCGCAAAAATTCACAAGAAAAAGGCCAGAATAAACAAATGAGCAACATTTTGGCTGCGATGCGACGACAGCGAACGATTAACAACAGATTCTTACACATATTCTTTGCGCTGACAAAAGAGCGAAAAAATAAAAATAAAAATAAATATTTTACAATAATAATAATAATAACAACAACCCCGAAGTTCAATGCACATTATGTTGCAAGCCTTTGAGCAACAGTTGCTCTTGTTGTTGTTGCTGTTGGGTGAGTAAGCGTATAAAAAAAAAAAAAAATTTTGTTATCGCTGCTGCTGCTGTAAAAATTTACACATTTCTGCATCAATTGCAAATTCATTTGTGTCCAGAAATGAGTCAACGAGTCACAAAAAATCCAACTCAGGTCATTTGCATTTGCTTTTGTTGGTATTTTTTTTTTTTTTTTTGGGCGGGGGGAATTTTCCACGCGACGTATGCGCAATTTGTGTGCACTCCGCTTAAATAGCTAAAAATCACAAATCACAGAAATCACATCGCACCCTTCACGGGTGAACAAATATTAAACAGAAATTGTCATTGTTTAATTTAAAATGAGCAACTTTGACACCTGTCGATTGCCTCGATTCCAAGCAGGTGACAGAATCTTAGACTCGATGCGTTTTACACAATGTGGATATTTGTGCCTAGATGTGGGTTATTGGGAAAATAGATTAAAAAATAAGAGTGAAAAGTAAACAACTCGTTAAACCAGGTTGTCGGAATCGGAATTGGAATTGGAATTCAGAATCCGAATCGCCATCAGAACGGAACGAATATTTTAGAACTCAGTCCACCTGCTGACAACTCATTTACATATCATTATATTTGTCCGATGTTGAAGTTTTGATTACTCAATCAGAGATATCAGAGAAATCCTAACTTTTGTGTTGTACGACTAAGAGAAACATCAAAGTATCAATACCTAACTGAATATTGTGAAGAAGTTTGGAAAAAATTTCGAATTTCAGTATCTCAAATTGAATTTATACACTTTACTTATCGGATTCTTTTCAATCCTGCTTAAAACTAACAAAAAGAGAAACCAGTTAAAATAGTTAATATTTCTGCTTAAAACTAACTGATGGAGAATTAAGTTCAAATTAGGTAATATTTGACAGCAATGATGACAATGTTAAATTTTTAACTTAAAATCAAGTCTTAGTAATTTAACTAAAATATGGATGAATTTTTATACCCTTAACCCATTAAAAATGGGTAAAAAGGGTATAATGGTTTTGTGCAAATGTATGTAACAGGCAGAAGGAAGCATCTCCGACCCCATAAAGTATATATATTCTTGATCAGGATCAACAGCCGAGTCGATATAGCCCTGTCCGTCTGTCCGTCCGTCCGTCCGTCCGTCCGTCTGTCCGTCTGTATGAACACGCGGATCTCAGAGACTATAAGAGCTAGAGACTTCAAATTTGAAATATAGGTTGTCGTATACCAGGCGCAGAACAAGTTTGCTTTATTTTATCGATAACTGCTTCAGTTTCGGAATTATCGATACATTTAGATTTCCGATAGCAATAAATTCCACAATTTAAGAGGCAGAGGGTTCTAATTTATACATAATATGCTTATACATATTATTGATCAGTTGCCAAAATTTCATTAAGTTCGGATAAGAAACACCAAAGTTATAGTCGAAAATATATTTTCATATTGATCTTCTTGTTGTCAGCAGCCGGAAGCATTTTCTGTATGCATAAATAGGCGAGCGCATGTGTGAGAAAGAGATGGCATGATAATCGACGCTAGTGTCAATATATTTGTGTGTATTCTGCAGAGCCCCGATAAGTACTGTTTCGTGTACGCATGTATGTCTGTATGTATGTATGTATATGCTTGTGAGTAAAGACTGTAAGAAATGCACTTGCAGAACTGAACATTTGAGTGCAAATCATTTTAAAGGGAAATTATCCAATAAAACTAGAATATATTTAACAACTGGGTTAAGGGTATATCGTAGTCGAGCCAACTCGACTACAGCATCTTACTTGTTTTCTATATTCTATATTCAAATGTTTTTGCTGCTTCTCAAAACAAACTGGAAAAAAATGACTTAGTTTGAAATTTGAATATTGAAAACTATCTAACACAAAACTCAAAATTTTGAATGTCAATTAGTTAATACAATACAGGATAACCCAAATGCAACTGTCATTTCTAATTGCAAAATAATCCATTTCACACTTTTAAATATACTTCTATATTTATATAATTATATTTATATATATATATATATATGTGTGTGTGTGTGTGAGTGTGTGTGTATATTTTCCAATTATCTGTCCATTTTGTGAGCACACAAATTAATGACAGGGCCATCAACAAATTACCAGGCAAAATGTCGCCCACAATGTTGTCGAGGATGGTTTCAAGTTGCGAGGAAGACAACAGCAACAACAACAGCAACAGCAACAACAGCAACAGCAACAACAACAACAACAACAACAATAACAACAACAACAGCTGCGCTTTTGCGATGCGATGCGATTCGAGCGTTGACTTCTAAATGTCAATCACAACAGCGAACACTAACCGATACCCCACCCCGCCTCCCCCCAGTCACCCAACCCCTCCCTCAGCACCTACAAATTGTTCAGTCGCGTTCGCGCTCTGCATACAAATTTCTTAGTAAATATCATAAAATCGTGTATATGCAAAAAAAAAAGAAGAAAAATATGTGCAGCACTCACTAAACGCAACAAACAAAAACAAATCACGCCACAAACACAAGCAAGAATTGCACGACTTCAAGATACCCTATTAAATGTGTAATTATATTTTTTTACTGTGTAAATTATAGAGAGGTGTAAAAAAGCTAAGGCATCGCAAACAGATGAAATATTGAAAGATAATAGCTTTAATTTTAATTTATCGGATATTAATTGCTATCGGAAATCGATAACAATGAGTTCTACATAAAATTAGTTTCAAATTTGAGAAATGCCTTTGTTCAGGCAGAAAGGCAAATAACAATCCCTAAATCAACTCTACAGTTGATCTAGATATAGAATATATATATATATATATTTAATTAACTCGACTGTCTTGTTACATAGCCCTTTTACAGGGTATCAGCAAATTACAAAAGTAGAAGAAGAAATGTAAATAAAATTAGTCAAGGCACTTGAGGGTTAAGTGTTGTTGTTGTTTGTGTTGTTGTTTGTGCTGCTGTTGTTGTTGTTGTTGTTGCAGTCATTGTTGTCGCGGCTAGTGCAAAAATAAATGATTATGATGCGTTGCCATACGCCATTTAAACACACACACACACACACACACACACACATCCAAACACAGCATACGTATACTTAATAGTTGACAACGCATCGCAGCAGCAGCAGCAGCAACAACAACAATTGTGAAATGCACCCGCCACTGGGTTCAACGGCCAGCTGTGGCAACAACAACAACAACAACGACTGCGACGTTCGTTGCACGCATTTTTCTTGACGCTTCCGCGATTCCTTCTCGAGCATTATCAGCCAGCGACTGCTTTGATAAAGCTGCCAATTGCAAGAGTTGCTGGTGCTGCTGCAGCTGCTGCTGCTGCTGCTGCCACTTCACGCGTCGTTTGCTGGTTGGCATCTTGCTAAATCTGTTGGGCAAAGCGCCACCCGGAAAACATTTCGCAGCCAAACTGATTGCCACATTATACTTAAAAAAAAAAAAAAACATAAAGCTTGATTTTCAGCTGCAGCTGCTGAAGTTGTTGCAACAGTTGCTGCTGGTGCCGCCAACAGTTGCCAGCATGCAAAAGCCATCAGCAGCTGATGATTCTGGCGAAGACCTTCGGACTGCAATAAACTGAAATTGCATTTAATAATAATTATTTATGATTATAGCTATTATTTATATGACAACTGCACATTTAACTGATTTATTAATTAAAATAATGTTGTTGGTTTTAATGCCTAACTCAGGTTTCCATTTCGCGAAAGCAAGTTCAAATTTAAGCACCTAAATTAAAAGAAGAGGGATCCATAAAAGTAAGCATTACAAATGAACATTTAATTCATATTTGCTCACCAGGACCATTTCATGTGGTACAAAATTAAAAAAAAAAAGATGAAAAAAACTTGTCTGTCGGACAATGAATAGACTTATATATCTCTGTTGCAAGAGTAACAGCAAAATGGAGCAAAATGTGCAACAAATAGTGTGCACAGCGAGTGGACTTTGTCTGCCTTGCGGCATTGTGCAACAAGCACTTGAGTTGCACTTTGGGTGCCTATTTAATTGCAACAAATTTACAAGCGCAAAACAAAAGCAACAAGAGAAAAAGATTTTGCACAGATCAAAGTGCGGGGCAGGCAAGCAATGCATTTAAGTTATGCGGTTGCACATGCAACAAAAATGAGGAAGCAACTGCAAAATGCAGACGGAGACGATTGCAACAACAAAAGCAGCAGAAAATGTTGCTGCTGCTGCTGCTGCTGGCAACGCAGGAATCGGTGAAGCGTTTGATTTTTACCAGAAATGCGAAACAAACAACACCCAAGCAGCAACAGTAACAACAAGCCACAAATGGCGGCAATAATAAAACAGATAGGCTTCACTTGCAACAGCAGCAACAAAAGCAGCAGCAGCAGCTTTGAAGCTGGCCAACAAACTGAACCTCAGCTTTGGCCAGCTTTGCCTGCTTGTCTTCAATTAACACGCCGCTTCGTTAAGTGATGTTGCTCGTTGTTGTTGTTTTTGTTGTTGTTATTGCTGTTGTTGTGTGGCATTTCCCTTTAGCAGCAATAACAGCAGCAGCAGAATGCGTTGACCTTTTGCTTGGTTGCTGATCGTGTGCTCTCAAGTGTGGCCACCGCGGCGGCAACTTTTAACAGCGACTCGTTGAAACACCTCCGGTTGTGGCACAACAGCAACAACTACAACAACAACAACAACAACAACACACACACACACCACTCGATGCTCATCCGCCTGATGTTTGATTTAACTGCTTAATCAAGTGAAGTTGCATGTCGCTTAAATTGCTTGATCTCTGTCTGTCATAAGCACCGCTTAATAAGTACACAACTATACACTCAAAAAAAAAAAATACCTAAACATTTTTCTTAAAATAAGCAAGTCTTGCCCTGAATCGACATTTACAAAAAATTATGCTTTTTATATTTTTCTTAAGTACAATTTTGAATTTGAAATTTGAAACACTTATTTTTTGGAGAAAATCGTTTTTAAAATTCAGAAAAAGTATTCAATTTTACGTGCTTGGCTTTTATAATATAATTTTATTCAATTTGTGAATAATTAAAAAAGTTTTTTAAATTTTCTAATATTTTTAAATTACATAAAAAGGATATTTAAATATGAGAAGTTTTAAGATACAATTGCTTAATGATAATATAAGAAATAAGAAAGGAAGAGAATTCACATAAAGAAACCGACACTCAAAATCCCTGGAAATTAGATTTATATTTTTTGTAGTTAAATTAATTCAAAAAAATCCATTTTTAATTTAAGAAGTGCAAAATCTCATTTTTAGATAGCTCCAATCTTCAATTTTAATAATTAATTAGGTGAGGAACCCTGGGCCTAAAATATATTTCGCATATCTAAAATACAACGCAATTTTTTTTTTGAGTGTATCTTCAACTGCTCGGCAAAATCATTATGATTATGATCATTATTTTCATGGGCTCTCTTGTGGTCGTGATCGATGACTGTTTTCCTGCTGCTGCTGTTGCTGCTGCTGCTGTTGCTGGTAGGGTCTCTGTTTCTGTTGCTGTGTTGCAAGTTTGATACTAAATTAAATCAAAGCTGGCAGCGTGTTAAAACGTGCCTGACATGCCAAAAAGGGAGCGGAGGAAATCACCACTTGAGACGCGTGTGCGGCAACTTTGCAGATGCCTCCCCATGCCCCCTCCCTTACCCCAACCCCACCAATACTTTTCTATATACTGCCCTATTAATACCCTCTTTAAGCATGCATTTGCGTGCTGTAAATTAGTTGCAGTAATAGTTGCAGTTCTTTAGCTCTATGCCCCCTAACGGTTCGTTCTTTAGACAGAGACAGGGATAAATAAAGAGAGAGAGAGAGAGGGAAGCATTTACATTTGCACCCATGTTTAGCAACAACTTTAATCGGCAATTAGTTTATAAAAAAGGGGCGTCGGCGTGGCATCCAGTCCCCATTTAATACTTGATTAAAAACTGCGTTGTAATGCTAAAAATGCAAAGAAAAAGAAGAAAAATAATTGTAATTGGGCGTGGTTGGCAATAACTTAAGTGGACAGCAGAGACTCGAATTTTCCTAACTGTTCCTAACTATTGCAACTTGACAGAACAAAACAGTTTCATGGGGCTTAAATAGCTCAACTCCAGTAGACAATAATGTAAAACAAATTCTTAAAAAAAAATCTTAGAATTGCTTGCCAATTTCTTGGTATGTTTTTATTTTGCAATCCTGAGCTTTGGCAACATTTCATTCACTTTTTTTCGGCGTGGTTTAGTTTTGTATGTCTGACGGAAACAATTTAGTGATAGTTTTTGCTGGTAACATAAATTGGCAATCACAAGCGGAAAACTGTCAAGCGGCTCATCCTGTTTCCTTCGGGCGACTAGCAACTTGATCGAAAAGTGCATGCAACATACAACAAAAGCTGACATGAAAAGTTACTTCCTTATTGCCAATAACCAAAGACACACACACACACTCGCACACCCTTTTAGCTCTGCACGTACACACATCTGAGCCGTCATCTAAATCAAGGCTTATGTAACTGCCAGCAGTCGCCATGTTTGAGTTGCAACGTTTCTTTTTTGTTGCTGGTGCTGTTGCAAATTGTAAAACGTGCCGCTAGCCACGTTGCCAAATGTGCAGCAGCAGCTTCAAAATGCAAATACATCTAACACCGGTTCGGCAGCTTTTTGTTGCAATCTCACAGATGCATCACACACACACACACTCACAGTAACAAAATCTCGTTACTCAATTTCAATTGGTTTGCTGCCGCTGTCAACGTTAACGTCGACGTCAACTGCAACGTCGCTGCCATTGCCAGTTGCTGGCTGCAATGCTTCCTGCTGCATTTGAAAGTTCTGCAAGAAAAGCTCGCTCTCAGATGCCGTCTCTCGCTCTGGCTCTCCTTCCCGCTCTCTCATGTTGGCTGGCAGACTCTCTCTGCTCTTTGCACTTCTTTGTTTTGCTTCCCATATTCTTGTAGTGCTGCTGCTGCTGGTGCTGGTGCTGCTGCTGTAAAAGCTTTGCGTCGACGTCGACAGAAGCAGAGCGGCGCCGCTGTTCGTTCGCGACGCTTCGCAGTCGCTCGTTTGCAGCTCGCTTACAGTTGTCTCTCGTTGCTTGAAGCGCGCGGCACGCGAACGCTCCCCAAAAACAGCAGCGAACACAGCAGCAGCAACAATAACAACTCGCAGCCCCGATTTCGTGTTCAATTTTTGTGTATTTATCAAAATTAAAAAAAAAAAACAATAAAATCAAGCGAAAATGTTAATTAAAAAGTGCGTTCAATACATACAAACACAAATATATTTATATATATACATAGGTATATATATATGTATATAGATAAGACATTAAGACACGCATACATACATACTTGCAACAATTGATGCGTCCAGTGTGTTGCATAAATTGCTAGCGGGCATTGTGATTTGAATTTCAAAATCAAGTTGAAGTTGCCCCTTGAGGCTGCCTGCCTGCCTGCTAGCCAGCCTGCTGCTGTTGCAGTGTGTGTGCGTCTGTGTGTGTGTGTAAGTGAGTGTGTGAGGCAGAAGAGAGTTGTTCCCCAATTCCAGCTGCGAAGTGACAGTGAAAAAATCAACAACAACAAAAAAAACCTTACAAAAGGGAAAATGTACAAAAAGAAAAAAGCAGAGCAGTGAAATTAAAGCAGCCTTTAAGTGAAGTTTCTGAAATCAACACGAGACAACAGCAACAACAGCAATAAAAATTAAAAAAAAATATCCAACGAACGGGGCTTTAAAACCAAACGCAACAAAATAAAAACCGAAATAAAGGCGAACCAAAAAAAAGAAAAGAAAAAAGGCAGCGCCTATTTTTGGATACCAACCGACGAATTGACGATTGGCAGCAGGACGAGCGCGGCGGGGCGGGGGGTAGACACGCATTTGTGAGCTGCTCCCAATTGAATGGTAAATTGAATTCACATTTCTTCTTCTCTTTTTTCGCATTTCCTTTCGCCGCTGCTGCTGCTGCTACTCTCTGATATCAAATCCTCTCTCTCTCTTTCTCTCTTGCGCTCTCTCTTGCTCTGTTGCTCCGCTTACGGTATAAATAATGCAGGCCTACACAGCGTATGCTTAATATTAATATAAGCATCGAAAATCACACACACACACACACATATCTCTTACTCCTTCACACACACACGCGCGCAGTTAATTTGCAGGTTCATTCACATCATTGCAAACTTCCTGTCTCGTCTCTTTGTTATTGTTGTTGTTGTTGCATTTTACTTCCTACATTTTCCATACCAAAAAAAAAACAACAACAAAAAATGTAAAGTAAAGTAAATAAATAATAAAAAAAACAAACTGGTTTAGTTCAACAATCTGCTTGTTGCGACTATTGCGAAACTGGTTGCAATTATTGTGCTTTTGCTGCTGTTGCAGTTGCTTTGATTTTGCTGCTGCTTCTGCTGCGACTGTTGCTGCTGCTTCTTTAGCCAATTGATTTTTGTGGCCAGTTAGTCTCGGTTAGCATTTGCATTCCGGTTTAGGGCGCATCTTCTTCGGCTGCTGCTGCAGCACTAATCACAGCCGGAAACATAAAGATTGCTGACTGCCTGCTGTCTGCTCAAAGGTCCAGCTATGAAAATGGCTAACGACGTTGGCCAACAGGTGCAACGGCTGCAACTAAAAGCTGACCAATAGACAGAGATACAGAGTGAGAGAGAGAGAGCAGCTGCTCCTGTTGCCAGATTTCTTTTCATATTCATTCACATTTCTTAAGCCATTTTTGAGTGCGTTGCATAAATCAAAAAATTCAATTTGTTTACTCATTAGCGCGACTACTAAATACTCTGTAGTTAGTAGCTTAGAATTTTGTAGGATCTACATTTTATGTTTTTGTAGATTGCTGATTTGCTGGATTCAGGTTAATGGTTTTTTATATACTCCAATATATTTTGAGCCCTGATGGGATTCGTCTACATCACCAATAAAAATAAAAAACATCTTCTGCTGCATCTATTATCTAGGGAACCAGCAATTTAGCAAATATGCCTTTAAATCTGAACACATATAACCCCTCAAACATCTTTCTATAATTACTAATATATATGTACATCCGATTCCCTGCAAATTTGCATAGTATATCTTAAATTACTGTAAACCCAAATGACCAATGAATAAATTAGCTTTAGCCATTAAATACAACCCATTCCCTGCATATTTCCATACGTTATTTTGGAAAATCGTAAACCCAAATAACAAAATGTCTATGAATAAATTAGCTGCCATTATGCGCTACACATTTATGTGGATCATTCAACAAACGAATAATCACATTAAATAGTTGACAAATTGGCAACTAAAATTGCAAAAACACATACAAACACATCAACACACACACACACACAAATAGCGAGCACTTGGCGTCAAAATGTTTGTTTACCGAGTTCATTAACATCAAAATTCGTCCTTGTGCGAACAAGTCAACAGAATAAAACAAAAACAAACACAACAACAACGAGCCAAAGCGAATTGCAAACATAAATAAATGATATGCAACAACAACAACAACAGCAACAACAAACAGAAAGCAAGTGAGTTTTTTTTTTGGGAGGCCCAGGTGGAGCTTACTTAGATTGCCAAGGACAAAAGCGACACGTGTGTCTAACTAAAAGATACATATATGTAACTGACAGCATATTAATTTATCTGTATCTGTATATATAGTTGTAGCTGTATCAGCATCTTAATCTATTGGCAGCAGCAGACGCTCAGCTCAATTCAAAGTGGCTGCAACTAGTCATCATCATCATCATAAGTCGCATTATCATTATGATCAGCGCATAATCATCACCATCACCATTATCATCATCATCATCATGAGCATTGGCAGTCAGTCGAGCCAAACGCTTAGCTCGGCAAACGGTATTCGTTGTAAAAACGCGGCCAATAAACTGAATGCGGTGCGGTTCAAGGTTTGGCCAAAGCCAAAATGAAACTAAAGCAACAACAGCAACAACAGCAACAAACAAAGCGAATACACACACACACGCACACACACACACTTACACACACACACAACGAGAAACGAATGACGAACGCGCGCCGCGCAGCCAAATGAATAACAATTAAATCTCACAAAAGGCATGAAATCATCTGCCGAGCGCAAAAGAAACAAAAAAAAAAAAAAACTAGAGAAAAAAAAACAGATAAAAGAAAAACTAGCACAAAGTCGAGCTGTAGTTAATGTTAAAAAATATATCCATGAGATAGTCGCAGCTCAAATGGCTCCTGAGCTCAAAGCTCATTGACCAAAACAGTCAGTGCCCCAGTCTCCATTCTACAAAATTCTGCAGTTTTCTTCAGTCTCCAAGCCCGTTTACCGTTAAGCTCAGCTCGAGGCGGCCCATTAACAGTTAAGCGGGCCAATTACCAAGGCGGATAATTGCTTAAGCAGCGCTCATTTCCCAG
This sequence comes from Drosophila mimica, assembly GCA_037043585.1. Classification (NCBI taxonomy): domain Eukaryota; kingdom Metazoa; phylum Arthropoda; class Insecta; order Diptera; family Drosophilidae; genus Drosophila; species Drosophila mimica. Next base: position 2,620,302 of record JBAMBE010000051.1, on the reverse strand, counting down.
TTGCCAGTTGGCAGAGGGCAGCGAATTCTCTGCTCAAATTGTTGCTAGTCGTTTGCCATTCCTTGGAATCATTCAAGTTGTGTCAGCCTTGTCAATCAATCAATTCAATCAGCTGGCTCAGCTCAGTGGTTCTCATTCTCATTCACGTTACAGTTCCAGTTCCAGTTTCAGTTCCATCAAGGGGTAGTTCTGCGTGTGCCGTAATTCTATGGCTGCTTCGTCTTCTTCTTCTTCATCGTCTTCTGTCTCTTCTTCTTCTTCTTGGGCTTGCTGTCGCTTCTAGTTTATTACAAAATTGACCCACATATTTGATGTTGTTTACTCTTTTTGTTGTTGTTTTGTTTTTGCTCTATAGGCGAATGGCCATTATACACACACACAGATGTATTAGCGAGTGTCTGTGTGTATCTGTTGTTATTTATTCATTATTATATTATTTTAGTCATTTCGGTTTTAGTTATTTTTTTCGTTTTTGTTTCGCTTTAATCGGCGATTTTTTCTTTGCTGCCTGTTTTATTTTATTTTTCGCTCTTTGCCTTTGGTTCACATGGCAACAAAAAATGAAGAACAAGAAGAGGCAGAGAGGAAGAAGAAGAAAAGTTGAAGTGTGTTGTGTATCATGACATTAATGAACTTATATGGGATGGACAATTTAGATTTGATGTGTCAACAATCCATTTGGCATTTGTGTGCCTGTATGTGTGTATGTGGGCTCTTATAATTGTATTGATTGTCTGATGTGCTGTGTGTGTGTGTGTGTGTGTGTGTGTTGGAAATGGGTGTGGTTTAGTGTTGAGCAATTAATTGACAGACATTACGTTGATCCACACACAAAGATAAGCGAAAATTTAGAAATCCATTACACGTAATTAAAGCAAAATGTGCCAAGCTTAAGTTTGATGAGATAAAGTTGTATTTTGTAAATTATAAATGTAATTATTCATTTTGTATTTATTTACATTGAACCAAGTCTTCAAGGACTTGGCTTAAAAGCACTGTGCAATAATTGCAGCAATTTGAAATAATTGAAGCCATCGCCGGCTTTTTAAGTTATGATTGACATTTTGATGCCAAGAATATACCGCAAAACTGATTTAGTTTAGGTTACTTTTCGATTCTTGTGTTGCTATGTTGCCATGTTGCCATGCATGGCTGCAGATACAAAGAACACAGCTATAGATACAGAGATACAACTACAGCTACAGATGGAGACACAAATGCAGTTAGCAGCGAGTGACCTCCAAATTGAATAGAATCAAGCAACAGAGACACCTCCACCAATACAAATGCCACACACAAAATGTGTGGCAAGGTGCAGGCGAGCATAAAGCCACAAAAGCCACGATGATCATCATCATGATGATGATAATGATGATTAAGAAACAGAGCTTTTAACTGTTTATTTAATAAGTGCATGTGTGATACACATATACATCTATACATATGTGTGTGGAGGTTTTCTATATATGATTGTTATATGGCTGTCATAGACGCTTGACGAACCCATTCAAAGCGCCAAACAGAACAGAACCGAAACGGGCAACAAACAGAAGATAACCAAAAAGGAACAGTAAACTCGAAAACTAACCAAACATTTGTTATTTGTTGTTGAGGGGGAGGAGTAGATGCAGGGCCTTGGCGTTTTTTTTTTATAGAGAGAGTGCCTTTGTAATGCTGCTGCCCTTTGTGGCGAAAATGTATTTAAAAATGTGACACAGGTGGTGATTGAACTGAATTAGTAAGTGACCAAGAATGGAAAGGGAAGGGATGGGAAGGGAAGGGAAGGCAGCAAGGCGTTTAACACGTAAAATGAAGCAGAGGCCAAACGAAGTCCGCGTTGTTGATGGGCCGCTTAAATGCTGTTGATGGCCATTGTTGTTGTTGTTGTTGCTGCTGCTGATGTTGCTGCTGATGAGACATGCGATTAAAATGAATATATTGTTGTTGTTGTTGCTGCTTGGCTAATGACTGTGCCCAAAAATGCAGAAGACAAGTTTAAAGTAGGTTAAATGCTGTGTGTGTGTTTTAGCTAGCGGAAAGTTGCTTTCGCATGTTTAACTTGAGAAAATACAAACACAAATATGAAAAACATAATGTGTTATGCCGACATTAAAAAGAAGGAGAGGAAGCAATGCCCTGCTTATATATGTATATATGTATATGTATATGTATAGAAGAGATCTGATAAAAACAAACAACAAAAGCTGTGCACTTGTAATTCTCAAAGATTTTAAGCTGAGATACCTTAAATTAGAATGCTGCGAAGAGCTTAACTAATGCCGTTAGTCAAATCTGTATGTGAGTATGACTGAGAAAGAGAGAGAGAGAGAATTTGAAGTCATGTATGTCCCAGCAGCGAAACAGTGAATGATCCCTCATTACGGAATGCATTCTGTATGCACACAATGTGATTCATTACCTAGTAATGCTCTTGTATGCAGAGTTCTGTGCTGGAGCTTCTAAGTTAAGCTGAAACTTATCTCCGCGAAAGCATCAGCATCAAAAGATCTTACTACATATTTCTTATATGTATTGGTTTCCTATTTGTTTTACTATATCTTTTAATTATTTGTAAAATGTTTAATATTAATTTTTGCAATTTGGATAGTGAAAAGTAAAATATATAATAAACTTTCTAAATTATGTTTATATATGTATATTACTACATTTTGAACATATATTTGCCGTATTTGGGGGTGTAATGCAACTGCTTTACAATAGTCTGGTATCTGGAGTCGTGCCATATTTCGTTCACGATCCCAAACACAAGGCATGCGAGCTTGTAGAGCGCGTAAACTCTTTCGGCAACACATACTTTCAGCATTACAAAGTAATGCACCATGTAGATTGGTTACTTTACCACTGAGGCCATGTTTATGGAAAAATAATACGGGTTATGCTATTGCGTAAGGAGTACAAAGTATAGATTACGAATCGAATTCGTAATGGGGTCTTTTCGCTGCTTGGTAGTTGAGTGTGTGTGAGAAAGAGATGAAGAGAGAGGCATAGAGAGGAAGAGAGAGAATTTGAAGTTTGAAGCTGCCTAAAACGTAATTATCCATTTTTTTTGGACTGTCAAGAAAGCGTTCCTTGGATTGTCAAGCAAGTGAATGTATTCCTTTTTGGGAGTCATCAGCTTAACTTAAACAACTCGACCATTAAAATTTGTAATGCCAGCAGGGTATTAGCATCGTTTTAATAACCTTGCATATAACAAATCGCTGTTTTTATCGGCTTCTGACCCCCAAGCGCACCTCTATTATATATGTATGTGTGTATTTGTGTGTGTGTGTGTGCATGCTTTGTTTTGTATGTTTGAAATGTGAATTGCAGCAACTCTTTGGCCACTTCTCGCAAGCCCTTAAGCTAATGTGTGCCCATTTCGCATTTATGCGTAACTGCGCCTGTGTGTGTGTTTGTGTGTGTAGCACGCCTCTGCTCATTAGCAAACGCCAGACGCAGGCGACAAAAGACGAAGGACAAAGGGAGAGAGAAAAAGAAAAAGGGTGAGGGAGGGGTGAGAGGCAGCACTTGGCAACAGCTTAGAGAGCTAGTTGCACAGTGTGTGTGGCTGCATCTGCAATTTTCACTTGCACTTTGCTGCTGCTGCTGGCAGTTGAGTTAATTTTATTTGCAAAATAAAGCGAAACAAACTTTAAATGGAGTCAAATGCCAATACAAACACAAACACACACACACACAGTAGAATAAGAGGGGGATGGGGGAAGAGAGGGCACAGGCCAGACGTCTGCAGAACAAAGATTGCACACACAGCAGCAGAAACAACAGCAACAACAACAACAAAAACAGCAAAGAGCAAACGGCAAACAAGAACAAAAAAAGTTCAAACGCCAGACAAGGATGCACCAAAGTGCAAAGGCAGAGAGCAAACGAGCGACCAACGACCGAACAACGAACGAAAGAAAGATGAGGGAAAGAGAGAGGGCGAGGAAAGAAATGGCAAAGCACTCGACGCAGCAGACGACGACGACGACGGCGACGTCCCAGCGCTTCAAAAGCGGAAAGCAAAAAGGATTGAACAACAACAGCAGCAGCAGCAGCAGAAATTAAGCGACTGTTGCGTGAGGGGGAGAAGGGGGTGCAGTCAAAACAGCAGGAGGCAAAGGCGACGCACGTGAAAGACGCAGCAAAGCGCACGCACACACACACAGCGCCATACAGAGCAGCACACACAATCACACAGCGAGACTGACTGAAACAAGAACAAGTGCATTGACACTTTGTATGACGATGACGGCGACGACGACGACGACTGCAAAGGGTGAAGCAGACAGCAGTGCGACGATGCGAGCAGCGACACTGGCTGCGCTGCATTTTGATAGCGCCCAGTGCTGTAAATATGGAAAGAAAGAAGAAGCAGAAGACTCGTCGGATGCAGACGAAGAGCGCAGCATAAAGGGATCCAACTCGAGCCAGACCCACACGCAGCTGATCAGCAAGAGAGAGCGAGAGAATGGGAGAGAGAGTGTGAGAGCGCGGGAGAGTAGAATAATACGAAGTAAAATGCAAAAAAGGGAGAGAGCGAGAGAAGAACAACTTAAAGCATGCCCGAAAACTGGCGATCGTTGCACTGCGAAGAGCAACAACAAAAGCGTACTGCTTTTATTTCTTTCTTTTACTGTTTTCGTCTGCTGGAGCCGGTAGCTGATTATGAGATTGCAAAACGAGTCTCTCATTATGAGCGCGCTCATAATGTCGATGATGACGATGACGTTGTCAAACAAACCGGGCAACAACAACAAAAAAAGTCAAGAATTAAATGCGACCAGTGAACAAAAATAACAACAATAAGGAGGGGTGGGGTGGGAGGAAACAACAACAAAGATCACTGACGATCAACGACGACGACGACGTTTATAGTTCAACGCACCGTCAGAGAGTGCGCCCCGCTGCTCGGATCGTTAGCGGTAGCCATTGGCCAGTAGTGAGTGAGTGCGCTGATGATGATGATGATGGGATGATGGGGGTCTCCTTGCAGAGGAAGAAATCACTCAGACTTTGGCTGCTGCAGCAGCACTCGTCTTCTGCTTCTTCTGCTTTTTAATGCTCTTCTTTCCATTGTCCATTGTCGGTCATTGATCGTGCGTGCTCATAATGTGAAGCGAACGACTCTTTGACTCTTTCATTAACTGCACCGCTCTCATCTCGTGAGAGAGAGCGATATAGAGAGACAGAGAAGTTAACCCTCCCTCCCACATTGTGCATAATAATAACGGATCTTCTAAAACATCGACACTTTTTTCCAACTATTCCAACTGGAATTTTCCATTGAGTTTACCAACACTTAGGGAATAAAAACAGATTTCTGGGCACAGTTTTGTTCAGCTCCAAGTCAATTTTCGATCAATTAAATGTTAAATTTATTTCCTCAAATTCCATTGATACAAGATTACATCATTAAATGAAATCGAATTAGGTCTTGTTATAGATTAAGTCAGTTTTTAATCAAGAAAATGAAAAGACGACTGAAATCGTAATTGTTATTGCTGAGCTCTTATCTGATTTTGCACAACACTAATAAAAATTAGTAATAAAATTCTTTACAAATTGCACACAATTGCTTAACACCATTTTGATCAGCGATTGCAGCTAAACGATTTGTGTTTTGTTAGGCACAAAATTGGGCATTATTGCAATGACACTGACTGACTGACTGACTGATTGACTGACTGATTGAGTCGCTGACTGATTGAGTGTGTGGGTAGAAGATCACTGCTGCTGCGGCGACGGCGGCGGCTTCTTGACTTGGCTTGAGATCATTGATCTTACCTACTTGGCGCTGCTAATTTGTATTATTAATTCAATCAATCACAGTCCGCTTAACGCAGTCCCTAACGATCCAATCGCTGCCGATCGACAGCAGCTGCCTTCGAGCATTGATCTCTCACCCATACACATACACTATATATATATTATATATATGTATATATGTATTATATATACATGTATCTCGTCTCGGTCATTCATTCTCTGGCGATTGGCATTTCACAAATGCGCAGCGTTCTAGTTTCTCGTCTCGATGTGAATATTTTCGATGTTGATGGCTGATTCGCATTTTCGTCTTGTGGCCTTTTGGCTGGCTAATTTAATTGTTTGCTTTTTCATTAAAGCGCTGCCAGCGCTTGAGTGGGGAGTGGGGAGCGGGGAGCGGGTAGCTGGTCGCCTCTATTTAGCTCATGGAAACATTTATAGCTCGCTCGGATCGGCTCGGCTCGGCTCGGCTCGGTCAGCGTTTAATTCGCTAATTGCTAATGCGGCCCAAAACGCTTATCAAATTGGAGCATCGCGCCGCAGACTTTTATTTAGCTCTATTCCTTCTATTTTTTTTATTTTTGTTTTTTTATTTTATTTTGGCTACTGTCTGATGTCTTCGAACTAGCTTTCGGCTGTTGTTTGTTTGTTTTAATTTAGCTACACATTTTAGTTCAAATATTTGATAAGCAGCCCGTCCGGCAGCGAGGCTGGCGAAGCATTTGCGTAATTTGCGGCATTACTCATTCGCCCCGTTCGACTCGCTCCCCCCTTAATAGTGTTTACGGCGGGAATTGCTTCCGCCAGCTAAAAAGAAAAAGAATACTTCGTCTCGACTCGTAAAATAATATTATCTGCACTATAATTAACAATTGTTTGTTAAGTATTTATTGAACTATGAACGTTTCTTGCATTTTTAATTGTCATCTTTAGTTGAATTTTTTGAATATTGCTCGTAATTTCATTTAAGCTGCCAGGTTCAATAAACGCTTAATGCGCTGCCGAGGAGTTGTTGTTTTTTTTTATTTTTTTTTTTTATAATCGTTTCAGCTTTTATTTAAATTTTTATTGTGCTTTGCACTCGGCAAAGTTCAGCGACAAAATCGATGGATACTTTTGATAGGTCAAGGAGGTGTTTTTTATTTTTTATTTGCAATCAGTTACTAGGAAGTGGGAGAAAGATATAACTATAAAAATAATTATAATAATAATACTAGATAGAGCTAAAGTAGATAAAGGTATAATGTCTGTGTTATATAGGAAATTGCTTTATGTTCGGATAAGTGATAAGTTTTCAAGAAATTGTATTTGTTTTAGCTTTTTACCAATTTTGAAACAGTTCAATTCTTATTTATGTGAAAATATTAGTTGAATAACAATAATAATAAAGTGAAAAGTATTCAAGCCAGACTTGCTTATTAAAATTGAAAGCGTGCTTCAAGTTAGTTCTTAAAGAATAAAGTTGCAACTCACAATTCACAATTCAAAGTTGAACTTCTTTTTAATGCTCATCACCATCATTTGCACTTTAGATTTAGTGCTGGCAGATCAAATGGCAGCAAAGTTGCCCTCATTTATGCAGCATTCCTGTTTGTACAGCCCCCGGACACACACACACAAACACACACACACATACTCTAAGTGGGGCACACACACACAGCCAATCTAATGTTGCAAAGAGACAGAACTAACTCAAACTTTCCAGCTGGCGCCGCACACAATTCGACACCCGCTTGCAGCAGTAGCATTTGCTGCTCGTGCTTGTGGCAAGTATTGCCTCCACATTGGAGCCAAGTAGTGAATGCAACTTCTGACACCTCCCATGGGGCTTTAGCAGCAGCGGCAGCCAACTGTATTTTTTTCTTCTTATTTTTTTTTTTTTTTATCTAATTAGGTAGTCAAAATATACGCTCTATGTGTTAAGTGTATATGTGTGTTGTGTGTGTTGGGTGAGTGTGTGTGTGTGTGTGTAGACTAAACTGTGTCACTAAACAAAAATCCGGCGGAGACTGAGGAGGCACGGGGCAGCAACGCGCTCAACTTTGCGCTGCTGCCCAGCAAATTGTGTCAAACAGATAAAAAGTGTTGATGGAGACGCGGATGAGAGGCGGATGCGGGCCCGGGGTGTGGCGGGGCGGGGCCGGATTGGATGACTGTCTATGGGCCACTCCTTTGGGGCACACAAAGCTAAAGCAGCAGCAGCAGCAGCAGCAGCAGTTATGATTATAACCTCAATTCCCATGCGCTTGACGTGTTTAGTGGAGAAAACTGGCCCGAAAATTGTGGAGCATTTGAATAATTTTACAAGAATGCAATAAAGAACAACACAAAAAAAAAAACTAAAAAAAATAAAAATAAAATAAATAAAAGCAGAGATAAAAGCGGCTAAAAAAAAACAGTGTCCAAAACAGGCGGCGACGTCAAACGTTGATTTAAATGGCACCCAAAAAGTCAGTCATGGAACGAGAAGACAAACAGACACTGAGAGAGAGAGAGAGAGAGAGGGAGACAGACAGACACAAAGAGTGAGAGAGAGAGGGAGAGACGTTCAGATGGATGGACAACTATTCAAATTGAGGTCATTCATCCCGCTTCGTTGAACGCGCTTAAGTGAATTATATGTGTACGTAGCTTGTAGATACTCATGCCATGAGTATCTGAGAGATACATGTGAGCTAACTTACAGCTATATTCACATAGCAGTGATGCTAGAGGTTAGAGGAGGGGGGGGGGGGGGCATTAAAAACTATTTTTGTCATCGCTGTCAGCGGGGCAATAGTGAGAGAGAGGGTCACAGATCTGTGCCACAACCATTTACACCTCTTCAAAAAGCACTCAACCCATTTTTGAATGTATGTTTAAATGGGGAAAGCCTTTCTCTAAGCCGCTTAACATATTTTGGATTAACATGTCGTACACAAACACACACACCAACACACACTCACACAACACACACACACACACACATAATGAACACGTTAATTGCTGACAATTTGCCGTTTCTGACTGATTGATCGGACAGCATTCAAAACTATCTAAACGATCCATTCAAAGATCGTTCAACGCCCCCAGCTTGATATCATCACGCACTTTACATAAATATATCTGCACACATACATATATACAAATATATATCTATATATTGTCCAATTTGTATGCGAATTTGGACTTTCGTCTGTCTGTCTTTCGGTCTGTCTGTAACTCTTTTGGGGCGCCTCTTTGCGTTCTTTGGGTTCGCTTCGTGCGTGTTTCATTTTTTTTTTTGCCTTTTTCTTGATATGGGAGTAGGTCAGTTCAAAATTTGCATATGTGCCTTGACTGATTTTGATTTCTTGCCGATTTCTTATTCATATTCGCTACACACTCCGCTGTGACTCTTATGGCCCCGCCCAGTTGCATTTATTGACTGATTTAGGCAAACAAACAAAAAAACACCTTACCCCCTATATTTTTTTTTTTCTTTTTTTGGTGGCACACGTGGCAAAGTTCGGTCATCGTCATTTAAGGCGATTAGTTGCCGACTTTCGCAATTTGTTAGTCTTTGCCAAATTTGTGCATTTGGGTTGTGGCTTTTCGCACAATGCGTGGGATTTGAGATTTGGTTTTTTGTTTGGCTTTTGGCTTTTGGCCTGGCCTGGCATTGATGTGAAAAAGGTCGCCGATTGCTTCACAGACCGCAAAATTAACTTCAAGTGGCCGTCAATGGCCAGTGGGGAATGTGACCGCCCTGAAACGCAAAAGTTTTTAAATCATAGTCTGACTTAGAGATCAATTGTATTCATTCAATTTCCGTACTTAAAAACCCTTCGTATTTGACAAATACCGTTAGATTAATAAAGTTTTTTAGCTACTGCAAATTTATATTATTACTTTTATATTTATTATTTTGAATTCTTTTGAAAGTGCCTTTTACATTTATCAAAGTGGTTTTTTTATAAAATGAATTTTTAAATTTTTCGCTGTGACACTTTTCTTTATCTTATAGAAAATTGTTAATTTTATACTTGCTTTTAAAAAAGTTTTCTCTTAAGTTCTTTAATGAATGCTTCTAATTTTATGGATTCCTTATTTAAAGATTTATTACAATCAAATAAAGATTTTACAGCATATTTTTATTAACTGTAAATTTTCCATCTTAAATTCTTATATGCCCATTAATGAGTTTCTAGTTAATTCCAAGGAATCGCGTAGTTGTTAACAAAATCTGATTGTTTCTATTAAGTTTTCTAACGCAACAAAGTATGGTGGTCTGCAAATAGTGCTCGATCTATTGGTAAATCACTTAAAGTTAAGTCGAGGTAGGTCAACAGCAGAATCAATAGAACTTATCACTTGGCCAGCATTGAGTTACATAATCCATTTGACTGAAATCCTATAAAATGCCAAACCCACAACTCGTGCCACAATCAGTTTTAATTCTAACGCGCCAAAGGCAACAAGAAAATCCATTAGAAAATCGAAATGAAGCTCGGTAAGGTTTTCCAGGAAACTTGTGTAATTTTTTGTAGAGTTAACTTTTCGAAAAAGTTCTGCAGTTTTGCCTGCTGCTTGCCAGCTACGAGTTGGCACTTGGCTGGAATCCTGCCACACGGATGTGCCGCTTGGATGGCATTTGCTTCTGTGCGGGGCATGAAGTGGGTGATTTGGTGCCGGACTGCGACGATTGCATTGCTTACTACAAATGTGGCCTGAATATCATCGAGCGGGAACTCTGCCCCTTGGGACTCATCTTCGATGACCAGCTGCGGGCCTGTGTGCCCGGCAAGTGTCCACGCATTGATGGCCAGTGTTCGGTTCCAATAACACCAACTACACCCAGTACACCAAGTACACCAATGACATCAGCATCCACACCGGATGGTTGCCAAAATTCTGCAGTCCGGTGCAGTTTCCATGGCCAGATAATAGGACATGCCGAGCACTGCCGCTTCTTCTGGACCTGTGTGGAAAACTGTCCCGTCTTGGGTTTCTGTGAGATTGGAAAGTGGTTCGATCGCCAGCATTTCGTTTGTGATTTCCCACAGAATGTGCACAATTGTCCAGCGGGCAAAGATTAAATTGTGATGCCGGTCAAATGACAAAAATCATCCAACTGCAATTGACTCCATGTCAACAACAATTCATAATATTAATAATAATAATAATAACAATAACAATGTGGCGATAATATACGCAAATTGCTTGACACAATTTTTGTTGCTAGTTTTTTTTTTTTTTTTTTTTTTTTTTTTTGCATGCTGACTGACTAGTTTGTGGTGGGCGGCTGGTCGACGGGGCGTGGCTGCTGTGCTGTGTGTTGGTTTCTGTTGCTGTTATTATTGTTGCAGCAAATTTAGCACGCAACTAACAATTTTAGCTGCTCCAGATAGAGAAACTACCACCAACTCAGGCGCACACACATCAACACACACAACAACACACACATCGGCACACCTCAGCGCAAACAAAAGCAAACAAATTCAAGAAATTGTTAATGCACTTAAACATGTCGACATTTGAATACCCTAACATGCTAGTTTCTACATTTATGTATATAGAAACAATAGCAAAATACTTAATGTATTTAATTCTTCAAAATGTAAGCGTTTTTTAAGAGCAACACAATTTTTTTCATTGGTTTGGCATTTTTGAAAAGACTGCATTTTTATTTCTTCATTAACATTTAAAATTAAAGTTACAAATTAAATAATTTTAAAATTCAAAGAAAGAAATGAAACTACAAATTTATAATTAAATGACAAATTAAATACAATGGAGAACATAATAAATAAATAAAATATTTATGGCAAGGATTGGGTAAACCCAGAAAAATCTAGAAACACTTTTTTATTAACCCAAATTCAAATTGTGTTTTTCCACACTAAAGACATAAATATTAATTCTTAAAAAAGTCAATCAATTTTTATAATTCGTATTGCATTTATAGAGATTGATTTAAGACAGTTTTAAGCCACAGGCCTTTGGGCCTCTTTCTGTTTATGGCTCAAACACAACTCGTTTGCTTTCGCGTTAAGTGGAACACTGCAAATAATCAAATGCAACCATCAAATGATGGCTATCCAAAATTGTGCTAGTAAAAAAATGGAGATTTGTGGATAGAGACTGTCAAATCGAGTGACATAGTTATAGCCACCCGATATTGCAATGACTGCAATGAAACACAAAAGTTGTTTATTCTTTTTGGCAGCAACAGAAACACAAACAAACTTTCACCCAACTAAGCCGCAGCATTTTGGACAATTTCGTAACTGGGTAAACATATATAAGTATACATATATATATATATATATATGTGTTTATATATATGTACATGTGTGCATGCAAATGTGGAGTGCATAAAGTGCAGTCGGGCGACAGCAACAGCAACAACAACAACAACAACAACAACAATAGCAGCAGCAGCAGCGGCAGCAGCAACAACTGCGACAGGTGAATGAACGACCTCAAACGAGGTCAGCAACAACTATGGGCCAAATTATGCCGCTGCTTGTGGGAGCCAGTGCAAGGGGCCGGAACCGAGGGCCAAACCCGGGCTCATTCATGCGCACAATAAAACCAAAAAAAACAAAAAAAAAACAAAAAATAAAACAAAAAAAATAAAACAAAAATCAACTATGTTTGCAGTATGATTATGTGTATGCTTTGACTACTGCTGATGTTGTTGTTGTTGTTGCTGTTGTTGTTGTTGTTGTCAGACCGTTGATGGCTTCAGTTGGCTGCAGTTGGCTTCAGTTTCAGCTTTAGCTTTAGCTTCAGCCTCGCATGCTAATGGTCAAAAGTGGGCAGCATTTGGGCCACTTTACGGCTGCCCGACGCTTCACATTTCACAGTGACCCAAATCCCTAACTGCCACTCAGTAGTTGCTATAGATGGACGGATCGTTAGATGGATGCTTGCTTCAATGGATGCTGAATTCAAACAAGTTTTATTCCCCCTCCCTCCATCTCTCTCTCTCTCTGTGTCTCTATCTCTCTCTCACTGAGAGTTGGGTCATTTGGGCACTTTGGCTGCACTAAATCACTTAAGATGCTTTTAGCAGGCAACAGAAGAAGTTTAGGCTTAGTCTTATTTATGTGATTGCTGCCCCGCTGCCCCGCTGCCTCCTTGCCACGCTGGCCCTGCCTCTCCGTATAATGGATGATGTTGACCCGCACAGTTTGTCGAGTGGCAGCGAGTGGGTGCACAAATGTGTGTACTCGAAAGTGGGTGGGTGGATGGGCGCTTGAGTGGTTGGGTGGTTGCCAGGTGGCAGGCAGCAATGTGGAGCAGCCTGCTTGCCTAAGCTGCCACGATTGAATACCTAATGCGGTAGATTATGGCCAAAAGCGGAATAAAAAGAGTCCGAGTCCAGTAACAACATTACTTATGTTTCCCCTGATTAAATGCGACTTTTCTGTACAATTTGTGTCAAATAGTTGTTTGACTTGATTAAAGGCCTTTAATTGAGTTGCCTGAGCATTGATAAAGTTTATAATAAGTTAAGCAGCTTCACTTAATTACTAAAATTAATATTGAGTTCAGCTTTATTTGGCAAAGATTTTTATTATCAGTTGTTGTTTCGAGTATCTTTTTATACTTTTGCTTGATGATAGTTTTTTTTCGAAGTTTCCGACTGATCTTTTGATCTGCACCACTTGTGGACAGCTTCAAGCTTAGCCCTGAGCAAGGCGGGCAAACAAACTCAAAAAATAGGTCTGCAACAACAACAACAACAGCAGCAACAATGGGGCAACGAGAAGCGATAAGCAAACAAATCGTGAATCTGCCATCAACGAAATGAGCTGCTAATTGGCGACACCTTAAAAATAATAAAAATAAACAGAGCGAAGCCAAATGCCCGCCACAAGCAATTAACAGAGTTGAAGGTGGCATTCAACATCAATGTGCAACTCGAATGTTTCTGTTTTAGTGGGTGTGTGTGTGTGTGTGTGTGTGTAGTTATTATGTCATAATTAATTTACGAGCTGTGACAATTAAGATGAGCCGAGCAACTGATGCAAAGCGTGACTGCATCACACACTCACAAGGCCTGCGACAAAATGGCCAACGCAGCAGATGTGGGTCAATGTGTTTTTGGCCAACTTAGCCAACTTAACCAGCAACTTCCCACGCGCGCAAAAGCCATTTTCCGTTGAAGCACACGCTGAGTATGCGCAATTTCTTTTGAGCCAACACTTTGAGCCAATCCGTTTGGCCAGTTTGCACAACTCGAACGGGCCGCCGCACGCTTTCGTCATAAGTGCAACTACAAACACACTCATAAACACATACACACATACATATATATGAATGTATCTTTTGGATTGTCTGCTGTTGCTGTTGCTGCTGCCGCTGCTGAAACTGACGCCGCCGCTGTCGAATACCACAATAATAACAGCAACAACAACAACAACAACAACAATACAAAACGAAGCAAACAAAATCAGTTGCCGACAGTTTTATTTTATTTTTTTTTATTTATTTATTATTGAGCACAGTGGGTCAATGTCCCACTGATAAAGTGAGCGTAGAGTCGACGACGCCATCGTCTTTGCTGCCACCAGTTGAAAACCAGCAGCAACTGGAGCAGCAGCAGCAGCAGCAACAGCGGCAGCAGCAGACGTCGCTCTGTCGTTTTGTCTGCCAAAAGGCAAATGCGATTTTAATTAACAAAATATGTTGGGGATTTGGTTGCACAAAAGAAATTTTACGTTTACATTTTTTGCAATTTGTTGCGTTATTTTGGTTGAAAACCAAACCCGTCAAGCTAATGAACATTTCAAAAACACACATTTCCTCTACGATTTTTTTGCAGTCTGCCAATTTAAATTTTGAGTACAAATTTTCTAGTTGAGATAGCACAAGAATTTGTTGCTACAAATTATATATTTGTTTTCAGTTTTTTTTTTTTTATGTTTTTGTGTGATTTATGCGTGTGCCACTTTTATTGTGTGTGGTTTAAATTTAAATAGGTTTTAGAAACTAATAAATTGGTTTTTCTTTTGGATTAATGCCCAACAAAACATAACTTGTTGCTATGTTTAAGATATATAATTGATATTATATGTTGACTATATAATAATATAAATAGAATAAATATGAAAGTTGAACAATGCCTAAAAGTATGCAACAATTTCTTGTCGCGCCGTTGGCTGAATTGTGCCTTTGGATTGCTCGCATTTTGTGTAGCATACTTTTGTGCTGTGGTGATAAATAATTTAATTTGCATTTTAAAAAGTTAACCGACATTTCAATCTGTTTCTGCCTCTTGCAGCTGTTCGTTATGGTCGCGTACCGAAGCGTTCACGTGAGCTGAACGGTGCCGCAGCAGCCGCAGCCGCTGCCACAGCATCCGCAAGCAGCACGCCGCTTAATGTGGATGAGACCAGTGCCAATAATTTGCATACAAATCTAATACAACAACAGCAACAGCAACAACAGCAGCAGCAACAGCAACAACAACAGCAACAGCCGCATGCGAGCAGTGTGCGTGTGAATACACCAAGTACACCACAAACGCCACAAATGTGTTCGATAGCCTCGTCGCCATCGGAGCTGGGCGGTTGCAATAGTGCCAACAACAACAATAATAACAATAACAACAACAACAATTCAAGCAGTAACAACAACAACAACAACAGTAGCAGCAGTAACAATAATAGTAATGCATCATCAGCTGTGGCTGTGAGCAATCATCATCAGCAATTGGTCAACATGGGCAGCAGCAGCGACATGACAATGACCCAGGTGGCCATGTGCCACTCCCACGATCATCACGATGGCCTTGCCGGCACCGCCAACGAACTGACTGTTTACGATGTGATCATGTGCGTCTCGCAAGCGCATCGACTCAACTGCTCCTACACTGAGGAGCTGACACGCGAACTGATGCGACGTCCAGTGACTGTGCCACAAAATGGGGTAAGTGCGAACATCAATATCGATATTGATATATGTTAAATGATTTGGATTTGCATAGATTGTCACCACTGTGGCGGAGAGTCTGGAGTTCCAAAAGATTTGGCTGTGGCAACAGTTCTCGGCGAGAGTTACGCCCGGCGTGCAGCGGATTGTGGAGTTCGCGAAACGCGTACCTGGCTTCTGTGATTTCACGCAGGACGACCAACTGATACTCATCAAGCTGGGCTTCTTCGAGGTGTGGCTGACGCATGTGGCGCGTCTGATCAACGATACGACGCTGACGCTGGACGATGGCGCCTATCTCACACGCCAGCAACTTGAGATACTCTACGATGTGAGTGTCGTGCCACAATTTCTAATTAATTATTTGACGAACATTTAAGTAATTTAATGACATTCCGATTGCAGTCGGACTTTGTGAATGCCCTGCTGAATTTCGCCAACACACTGAATGCATATGGCTTGAGTGACACAGAGATTGGCCTCTTCTCGGCGATGGTGCTGCTGGCGTCGGATCGTTTGGGTCTCAGTGAGCCCAAGGTGATTGCCCGTGCCCGCGAACTGGTCGCGGAGGCGCTACGTGTTCAAATACTCAGATCGCGTGCGGGTTCGACGCAGGCGCTGCAATTGATGCCGGCGCTGGAGGCTAAGATACCGGAATTGCGATCGCTGGGCGCCAAGCACTTCTCACATCTAGACTGGCTGCGAATGAACTGGACCAAGCTGCGTCTGCCGCCGCTCTTTGCCGAAATCTTCGACATACCCAAGGCGGATGATGAGCTGTAGAGCATCCCCATGTTGCACAGCCAATTAATTCGAGCAACAATTTGATATTCTACAATGTGTAGCAGTATGTTTAAGTAATTAGCGTTAAACGAAGAGTTGGCAGCATCAGTTACCAGATACATCAACTACAACTACTCAACCATTATACATTTTACCAGATACCGATACAGATACAGCTACAGCTACAGCTACAGCTACAGCTACAGATACAGATACAGATAGTTAACTACGACTACAACTAATGTTATGCATACAAAAAATATTTAGCAATGTTAAAGACGTTCGGAAACCCCTTTTAGCCACACACCAAACCACACCACACCACAAACACACACACAACTCTCACACATCCACCCACAATTATAGACTTTCAGATACTCTCTCATCTGGGAACTGTTTCTTTTGTTAATCTTGAATCGTTCTAGCGAATCAACTGCTTGAGCTCAAGCCCTACATATCCCATGCGCAACATACAAATTTATTTATTTCATTGTCAAGCTCATCAAGTCATCCACTCTATTATAAAGCAAAGGAAAACAAAAAACAACATAAAAAACAACCCAAGTCCAATTCCTTTCCCAACTTAAAAAAAGAAAGAAAAAAACTCGACTGAAGTGCGAGCGTTCAAGTTCGAAAAATACTGTTTATTATTTTTTTTATTAAATACTTACTGTATAATTAAAGAACTAATTATAAATATATCAAGTGTCTACATATACATATATATGTATGCATATATATATAGTATATATATATACTTTATACTATGTAATCCTAGAGTTATCTAATGTAGTTCAAGCAAAAAGACCCAATTATCTTTGCTCTCGTTTTATTGTATCTGCATGTAAATAAATCTAAATTAATTCTTAACATTTAACAATGCTACGGCTTGATTATTATTTCTTTAAGTTGCTACATGATGCTCTCTTCAAAATTCGAAAATGAAGGAGGGTATTTAATTGGCTAATGTGTGTCCTTCTTCGTTTATTGTATTTTTATTTTCACTCTTTGGAACGTTTTAAACCAAACTACGGCCTGTGACGTCACTCATTCGAAATGTGTTCATATTTGTTTAAAATTTAAAATATCGCATAATTTTAAGTGCTTTATTTGTATAACTTGGAACAATCAAATAGTTTGATGAATTTTTGAATAGATTGGTGCTAAATTTTTGTGTATTACGTTTTCGAAAACCGAATACATGTTGAAAAACATAAGCAAACAACTAAAATCATAACATATATCTTAGAAAAAACATAAATAATAATAAAAAAAAAAAAACTAAAAGCTTCAATGTTGAATTTATATAGAAGATTTTGTAAATTTTATTAGTGTGAACAAAATAAAAAACAAAATACATATTATTAAAATATATAGAGGGAGCTACGTACAAGGCCTAAATAAATGCTAGAATTGGCGTAGCGACCGTTTTATGCTCCATGTGTACCTTTCGCTTATTGAACTTAGAATATGTATCTAGAACTATATATATTCAAATATATTTGATTTATTACAATTTGCAATAACTTAGTAAATACACAACCAAATCAATGTTCTAGTTAGCTGCAGACTACGATCCCTGCTTTATCCTAAATTTATTTCAAAGCCCAGTAAAGACCCAAAAAATAGTTAATAGAACCTTTCCGAAGGTAGCTATGATATTTTATTTAATTACATTATTAAATTATACAAGTACATATATATATATATATATATATATATAAATTTAATCAATAGATAAAATTTTTTACCTACTGTAGCTTTGATTACATTTTTCAATGATGTGTCAAATTTTAAATGGTATTTATATGGTTAGAGATTACAAACAAGCATAAAATACTCCAAAAATCAAGCATTAATAAATGATCAACATCAAAATGTCTATAATGTTAATAAACAAACGTCGACTTCCTACAAATAATAAACAAAAAATCTCTCGCTCGTTTCTAGTTAGTGTTTAGCACTCCATAGTCTACTCATAAACCAGATCAATTCAACATGCATATAAATATATATATATGTGTATATATATATAAATCGCTTTTACATTAACTAAACAAGAGCACAACTATATAATTGTAATAGCCGCGTTGTCGACTATGATATTATGACCAAGCAATATGTATTTATGAAAAATGCAAACCACTGGCAAATAAAACAGATAAAACGCTGACTAAGCAAAAACCACAGAAAGTAACCCATAAACAGAACCGGTTCAAGCAAGTTCTTGAACCGTTGAAAGCCATCAGTTTAATTTGCATGGAAAATTTTAATATTTATCTAGTATGTGGTGCAGATAATCAAGAATTTGTATACCATATACTATATCGCTTGTCCATCAATTGTTTTCCTTAGGAAAAACCACAAGATTTCTGTCTACATGCCATACAAAAATATAATAAAAATCGCTTTACTATCAGCAAAAAAAAATACGAAAATTATATACATATAAAAGATCAACAAACATAATGCTTGAAAAAAGTAGATAAGAATACGTAAAGTGAACAAAAGCAACAAAAAGAAACTAAATAAATTGCAAAACAAGAGCAGCAGATTGTAATAAAATTACAGAGAAGTACTTGAATGCAAAACAAACAAACAAACAAACATACGTCTTTGAATAAACTGAATACATCTTCTATGCCAGTAGATATACAATTCTAATTACAATTACACACATCTATATGTATGTATATATATATATCGGTATATATGTGCATACATGCACACGAGTTTTATTTCTCATTACAACGGAAATGCCTGCAAGTTACTTTGGACGCATAATATTCAAATGCTTTTTGGATTAGTCGTAGTTGTGGTAGTAGTAGAAAGACTGGTACAGATCAATGCAGCCTAATCGTCTCGTGGTTGTGGGTAGAACTGTGTCAACACCTTGGCCAGCTCCTGGGCCAGTTCGGGCGTGGCAGCGGCCAAAACGCGTCGCGACATCACATCAAATTCGCCACCAGCTGGATCAATGACAACGCCGCCGGCTTCCCGCACAATCAGATCGCCGGCACAAACGTCCCAGGCATGGATACCCATCTCGTAGTTGGCATCGGCAGCGCCTAGTGCCACCATGGCCATATTCAGCGCAGCGGAGCCCAGCACGCGCAAGCTGAACAGATTTTACAGAAATGCTTATCAATAATTGAGAATTCGTTGATGCAAATTTTAACTTACCCATGAACTTGTTTGGCGATTTTCGCAAAATTTTCATTGACCGCCAGCATTTTGGGCTCATCGCGCGAGGTACCAAACTCACTGGTCACCAGAGCCTTGCCCAACTCCTTCTGTCCACTTGTTTGTATGCGCCGTCCATTATAGTAGGCACCCTGGCCGCGACGAGCCGTGAATCGTTGCTCCAGCATCGGATTGTAAATAATCCCGATTTCAGTGACTTTGTTCACCTTGAGGCCCACCGAAATGCAGGAGTGGGGAAATGCGTGCACAAAGTTCATGGTGCCATCGACCGGATCGATTATCCAGGTGGGCGCATCGGTCAGCTTATTGACACCGCCGCCCGAACTGCTCTCCTCCTCGCCAATAAATCTGCAAGCATAAGAGTTAATCAGTCAGTTTCACCATTCCTTTGAAATTTGCCGCCTACTTATGATCTGGATAATGCTGACGAATGCCGTCCATGATCAGCTTCTCGACATCCTGATCGGTTTGCGTGACTAAATCGATATCACCCGATTTGCAGACAAAATCCTGGCGTGTCTCATTATTGCGCGCAATCAGCTGAATGAATGAATTTTAAATTTTTCCATCGGGCGTATGGAGAATCACTTTGCACACTCACCCGACCCGCCTCGGTGGTCAGATTGTTAATAATCTCAAAGCACTTGCCCAGATCTAAGCCCTCAGCCATTGTGTGTTTTCCACGTCCAGACATTTACTAAGTGCGTGTGCGAATATAATTCAATTAGGGTCCGGCCTGCAATGCATACAAATTTATTTGTATGGCTGTTGCTGCATCAGCTGATTGCCCAGTGTTGTGTAATTTTGCCAGATATCGATTCGTGTTGCAGGGCGGAGAAATTAACATATATCGATTGCAATCGACTTAATCGATTTTTAACTCAAATGGAAAACAGAACAACGGTTATTTATCATACCAAAATATTTACTAATTTGCAATTAAAATTCATGGTGAGCAACTGGTTGATTTAATTGTGTTAGGATACATGATATCTGGACACTCGCCCCGAGTTCTCCGATTCAAATGATGAGCTTGAGTCGGTAAAATCTGTCTGGGCATTAAAATCCCTTGTTAGCGGCTCAATGGGTATCCTTGACTCATCGTCGCGTGGCTTGGGATAATTCTGTACTAGATTCGTGGACAATGCGAGGGCAAGTGGTCTCGTTGCCGCCGCAAGGACTCGTCGCGACATAATATCCACCTCACCACCAGCGGGATCGATGACGGTGCCGCCAGCTTCAGTGACCAATATGTTACCAGCAGCCATATCCCAGACGTGCAGTCCAAAGAAGTAAAATGCATCCGCTACACCAGAGGCAACCATTGCCAAACCCATCGCCGAGGAACCAATTGAACGTAATCTAATAACTCAAATCTATTATTATGAAAAAACGATGTTATTTCTGCCTTCTTACGCGTGTGTCTTCTGGATGAGCCGCTTCGTGTTCTCCATGGAGACTGAGGTGCGTGATTCGTTTATGCCGGAACTGTACTCTTGCAGAATCATGGCACCTCTGAGGCTCTCCTGGTCGGTGGTATGCATTGGTACGTCATTAAGCTGGGCACCAGCGCCCTTGCGTGCAACATAAAATTCCTGCAACGGCGGATTGTACACAATTCCGAACGCGGTCTCCTGATCAACGAGTAATGCCACAGAGATGCAGTAGTATGGGAAATGATGTACGAAGTTCATGGTGCCATCGATGGGATCAATAATCCAGGTGGGCAGACTGCTCAATGTGACTTGACCTGTCGCCGAACTCGACACGGCCTCCTCTGCAATTATCCTATTCGAGTGATGCTCTGGTTAATCAATCTCACTCGAAAAAACTGAAACTTAAAACTTACTTGTGATCGGGATACTTTTCCGTAATTGCGTTCACAATCATCGCCTCGATCTCTGTGTCGACGCGTGTGTTCAGATCTCTCTCATGCTCCTTGGTGGTAAACGAGAGCCTAGCCTTGTTGGCAGACAATGCATATGCCCCGGCCTTCCTTACCAGCGCCACCGCAAAAGCATAAACTTCGTCCAAGTTAAATTTTGTTGAAATCACCAGTGGTACTGGCTGTGGTGCACACCTCTCCTCCTCATCATCTGTGTATAGTTTGCCCGAAGTGTTTGTGGTCTTGGCGGCGAACTGCTTTGATGGATCGAAACTGATATCGGTGTTGGTATACTTCGAGATGACCATTTTCTTGTCTCGCCCTTGGCTCGATTCCGGCTGATCAGTGCGCACAGCTGATGGTTCCAACTGCACAGGCGGAGTCTGCGGGAGTCTTGCCGCAAATGGCGGCTGTGGTGGTTGCACAGAATTTGCTGCTTGTGGTGAGAGTTTTTGGAGTGATTTAGCTTGTGTATTGATTGGTGTTCCTCCACTGGGCGTTTTGAAAACCACAACGGATTGTGGTTCCTGCGAAGTTTTAGGGCCGCGCTTTGACTGTCGCATATTGATAATCCGTGGATCATTCTCGGTGGCCTTGCGACCCTCGAGGCCATAGCTAGTCGCCACATTAGTGGCTGGTTGATGTGTAATCATGCTTGCATTTGCAGTCAGCGGCTTTGATGATTTAGATAGCCGGCGAGCATGCTGAGAGCGTGCCATCCTCAATTCATTGACGCGCGGATCTGCACTAGTCGCCTCGTGATCTTCGAGGCCATAGTTAGTGGCAGCATTGTCCGGCGGTCCCTCAGTTGATGGCGTCTCCTTATTTTCATTTAAATCGCTTTTCTTTCCATCAGCCATGACAAGATTTGGGTGCTCAAAAGCTAATGTTATTAAAGTCCAGACCAGCCGCCACCACGAATTTACATGCTCCTAAACCAAATCAGACTGTCACAGAACCGAAACGAGTGTGTTCGACTCAAAAACACATCATAAATTTTGACTTTTAAAACAATGCCACATTTATTAATCTACCGGCCAACGTTTCCGAATAGATTTCGATTATTCCCATTCCCAGAATTTAAACATTCGGTTAATAATAATTATAATATTCTTTCCAAATTTAATGACTGCTAATTTAATTGTAGAGATTAACAATTTATGAAACAATTTATAAGCTGTGACCGGGCAAATGTGGATCCGTTGGTGATTCTATCCATTCAGCTGGGCATGTCCTAACATTCTTCTTCCTTTGACCACGTTTAGGTTTATGCTCTGGTTCAGCTTCATCTTGTGGTGATTTTTTGCTATCGGAATCATTAATTTCAATTTTGATCGAGTCTTTGGGCTGATCATCTCCCGGTTCTGGCTGCAACTGGATGGGTAGCAATGAGTTCAAGGGATCGAGCAATGCACCATCCGTCTCCTGGTCAGCCACATCCGCAAATGCCTGAACAACCATGCACTTTTCCGCTGTGTGCTGTTCACGCCAAATAACCCGATGAGGATTGGGATTGAGGAGTACGGTCTGCAGTTAAAAGATAGCTCAACTCGGGACTTACGCATGTGCAATGCTTGTGACTCTCTCTACGTTCTCCGGTTGAGGAACGGGATATGGGAGATCAGTTCCCAATTCATGCTATGACAACGTACTTATTCTTTGGATAGTGCTTCGAGATGTCCTTCACTAGCATATTCTCGAAGAGCGTGTCCCACTCTGCACTCTGACAACTACGCTTCGTTCTCAGGACATCCGTCAGCTGTCTTTTGGCCATGTACATGGCAGGCTTCTCCTTTCCTGTTGCTGGAGTTGCAGCAGAGTTGGGCGAAGGAACGTTAACCCAGCCAAGACTGCCATTCAGCAAGCCCCTTAATAATCTCTGCATTTGAGCAACTAATTATTTAAGAAAATTTCGAAATGATTTGTTGACAAGTTTTTGAGTTGAAAGTTGAGCTGCCTTTTACAAGTCGTTGTAACTGTTGGTTTATAGTTGGGTTAAAACGGCGATTTAAACACATTGAAACAATAAACTTTATTTTACACATATACGATTCGATAATTATACATTTAAATATTAATATTGTATATCTTGTGTAACTTACATGTATATATCTATCTGTGTCAGGTTATTAATTTAGTGTTATCTCTTCGCTTCAACACTGTAAATATCGCCCACATTTTTACAATCAGACCTGATTTATCATCATCAATAAAGATAAAGAAGCACTGGGTTCCGTTTAATCTCTTTGATTCACTAACAAACTTCCTCGATAACTAACAATAACAATACTTACTTATGGCTTCTGTTGAGACGAGTGTTCAGCAGCTAATCGGATAGATTAGATTCATCCAAACATCGGGCAAAACTAGCCTAACAATAACATGATATGTATATTTTTGAGTTTTCTTGCAGCAGTAACTTCAATGATATGTTCTCGTTGCAGATAGTCTTTGTTTGACCCTATATAGCATACACATAGATGTGTGTAAATCCATTAAATACATATATATAAATATATGTATATATCTATATCAAATTGGTAACTAGGAATGTTGATAGGCATTGATATGTATCGTTCACAATTTTCTTAAAAACTAACAAAAAGCACTCCGAACAACTAGTAAAATTTCGCAATTACGGTTTACAGATCGTTAAATTGATTTGATTTTAATCCGGACTTACGTGTTCCTTAACTGGTGCTGAAAACATGTGAAAGATCAACAAAGATAACGAAAACTACCAAAAACTGTACTACAAAAGAATTGAACGCTATAAGTGAAAAATATAAATGTGATAAGTGTTTGTTTTTGGTGGATATTGGTGAAATTGTGTGTATATATATATATATATTTGTATTTGTTTTTGTATTCAATTCTACTAAAAATACATGAATAATCGATAATTAAATTTGTATCACAACGAATTTAGCAAGAACTTAGGCTAAGACTACAACAAAGAAACGAAATCAACTGGGGGGAAAAATGTGCGTGCTCAGCATAAAATGAACTATATATTAAATGTACAGTTAATTCTTGTTGTTGTTTTTTGTATAAACCAAGATATAAATGATATATCAAACATAAATCGCGACTGTAAAAATTACTTACGCACACAACTTAAAAACTATGTGGAATATTCGTAAGCCCGGACTTTCACTTGGGGGTTAGCATTAGGTATTATGTGGTAGGTGTGGGGGGCGAGGGAGGAGATTTACAAGATTCACGTACTTATGCATACGTACATATATATATATATGTAAATATATATATACATATAGGATATAAACCGGTGAAGTGCCAGCCTAAATGCGTTGGCTTAGTAGAGTTGGAGAGAGAAAGTGAGATTTGCAGAGCAACACAAACTCATGAGGCTATTTAGAAGCGAATCCAAATGGAGTAACTCTAGCACTTGTTCCATTTACTTGGTCTCTACGGGACGATTGGCGAACAGCTGCTCCACAATCTGCTCGTCGGCCAACGTGGATGTGTCGCCCACATTGCGATCGTTGACAGCAATCTTGCGCAGCACACGACGCATTATCTTGCCGGAGCGCGTCTTGGGCAATCCGGGTGCATTTTGGATGACATCCGGCTGGGCAAAGGGTCCGATGCGTTCGCGCACCATCTTCTTGAGTTCGGCAATTAGTTTTTGATCGAATGGCTCATTCTCATTGGGCGTGATGAAGCAATAGAGGCACTCGCCTTTGACGGGATGGGGTCGAGAGACCACAGCCGATTCGGCGACACGCGGATGCTCCGTGAGAACAGACTCCACCTCGGCAGTTGACATCAGATGACCGGACACGTTCAACATGTCGTCCACGCGACCAGTTATCCACAAATAACCATCAGCATCGCGACGGGCGCCTAATGTAAATGAGACAAGTAGTTTATAGATGAAGATTTTTACTCGATGCCATTTGAACTCACCGTCTCCGGTACAATAGTAGCCCGGGAATTTGGAGAAATATGTATCCTCGAAGCGCTCATGATTGTTGTATAGGGTGCGCATCATGCCCGGCCAGGGCTGCGAGAACACTAAGTAGCCCTCGCCCTCCCCTTTGATCTCAATGCCGCACTCGTCCAGCAGAGTGGCCTTAACGCCAAAGAACGGAAACGACTAACGGAGAAATTAAGATTAATTATTTAAATCAATCGAGTTATTCTATTTGACATACAGCAGAGCCCGGCTTCATGGGCGTGGCACCTGGGAGGGGCGTAATGACATGTCCACCAGTCTCCGTTTGCCAGAATGTGTCCACAATGGAGCACTGCTCCTTGCCAATGAGGCGATAATACCAGAGCCAAGCCTCCGGATTAATTGGCTCACCAACGCTGCCCAAAACCCTAAGAAATAAATAATAATAAATATTATATGAAGAATATATTTTAAGTTAAGTTAATTGTGCATTTTTTTTCTTTGTCAAAAACGTACTTGAGTCCGGAAAGATTGTGCTTGAGCACCGGAGCATCGCCAAACTTCATCAGCGCTCGAATCGCTGTGGGAGCCGTATAGAATTGGGTGACCTTATACTTCTCGATGACGCTCCAGTAGCGATCGTTGCCCGGAAAGAAGGGAGTGCCCTCGAACTGCACGAGAAGATCAATAATTACAAATATAGCTTTCACAGATAATCCCAGAATAACTCACGATAACCGATGTAGCTCCATTGGCCAGTGGTCCATAGACAACATAGGTGTGTCCGGTAATCCAGCCGACATCGGCCGTGCACCAGTAGATGTCACCGGGCTTGTAGTCAAACACAATTTTGAATGTGGTGGCCGCATACAGAAGGTAGCCAGCTGTGGTGTGGAGCACTCCTTTGGGCTTGCCGGTGGAGCCACTCGTGTAGAGCATGAACAGTGGATCCTCGGCATCCATCCATTCGGGATAGCAGGCGGGCTCCTTGTCCTCCATCTCCTCGTGCCACCAGTAGTCGCGATCATCGGTCCACGGAATGTCCTGCTCCACATGATTCTCCTGACAGGGTGTCACACGCTTCAGATGCGATACCACAATGCACTTCTCCACTGAGTGGCCCATCTCCTCGACCTTCTCCAGTGCCGTATCGCACAGGGCCTTCAGGTACAGCGGTTTCTCGCCCCGCCAAGCCCCATCGGCAGTAATGAGCAATTTTGCCTTGCAATCGAACATTCGTTCCGCCAGAGAATCGGGCGAGAAGCCCGCAAAGACAATCGAATGGACAGCGCCGATGCGAGCACAGGCCAACATCGCAATAGGCAGCTCCAGGATCATGGGCATATAGATGGAGACGCGATCGCCCTTTTGCACCCCATGATCCTTCAGCACGTTGGCGAAGCGACAAACCTCTTCGAGCAGTTTGCGGTAGGTAAGACCACGTGAATAATCATCCGGGTGATTGCCCTCCCTGCAACAACAAGCACAATGCGGAAATTCATTAATATTAATCCATTGGCAATTTGCCCATCTCAAGCATACAGGGTGTTACCCTCCCCCCGCCACTCCTTGGGCATGTTGCAAGACAAACGCCAACGATTACCTCAATTGGATCACTTACAAAGCAATTTGGGATTTCCTAATTGTCAACGGGCAACTCAATTTGAATTTGCAACATAATTTGCTCATTTACCGATTTGACAATGTTGACTTATGGACACCAATTGTGTCTATCCACTCCCCTACCCCCCACTTGTGCCACGAATGCGTTTCCCTTCTCTTTTATTCTCAACTTGGCAAGCAAAGCCAATAGCCAAGAGCACAATCGTTACAAAAGTCAACAGCTGCATTGTTATATATATATATATATATAAACAAATATATATAAATATATTATTTGAAATACAATCAACGAAATCAGTCTGTGCACATAAGAAAAAACGTCAAAAAATATTTCGAGTTTTTAAGATTTATGAAAATGGAATTTTACATACGTAAAATCAGACAAAAGAAAATGTCTCCGAGCTATAGATATCGCATATATGTATATATCCTTACTTTCGTAGACATAATTGATGATATACAGAAGTCTATAAGAACTGCAGATCATATTTCATATTTTACACATTAGAAAAAGCCTCAAAAACAATTTCAAGTACATCTTTAAAGAGAGACCTGCTTTTTCAGACTGAAGAAGAGTTAATGATTTAAAATAGTACTTCTTAATGAGCAAAAATATATAATGTGCTGCTTAATTAAAATGGTCTTTTAATAAATAAGCAAGTTAATATACTTATTAAGCGCACTGTATTTTATTAAACGGCTTTGGTTGTTTAATTAATTGCAGCCATACACAAAATACATGAAATTTAGCAAATAATGTAATGCAAACAATAGAATTAAAATCGTGACAAGGCATATATATATATATATAAATATGTATACACGATACAATAGAAGGAAGGACAAACGAGCAATAATAGTGAAAGCGATTTTCAGGTCTTGGTCTAGGTCAGCTGCCACAATTCCAGTTCACCACATAAATCATAAATTTCAAGCACACAAACAAACCAATTTACAAACTGTCTCCAAATCATTCACTAAATGTTAATATAGGAACTACCTCTTGTGCTTGGTCATGCGGAGCGATAAGATTAAGGCAATAAGTCTGCGATCCAAAGGAAACATTTATAAAATTGGCAAGCGAATCACCCAGTCATGACGTCATCTACGTTCAGGTGCAAAGTACACATTACTAACATATGATGAGTAGTGGGCTGATATTTATATACACAAAAGCGAGCGATGGCCTAAAGAAACACTTGTGAACTCACACGAAATACCTAAATTTAATTAGTAATACGTTTAAAATACAAAAATGATAAATGTACAATTTAAAGCGTCGGCAAATAACAGATGGTGTTACGGTTAACAGCGCTGTTACTCAATACAAGGCCAAGGCCAAAGCATGATGTAGATTCGCTGTATAGTTTTACGGCAACTAGTCACAATTATCAAACAATGTTTGACTGTCAAACTGTTGTCGCATTTTTAGCAAATGAGTATTTTATAAGCTGTTAAATGGCGCGATATTTTCCCATGCAGACAATGTTGAAGTGCTTTCCGTAAGTGCTTGAAGCAAACTTGTCACTACCTTATCTATGGCTAATAAATTTTGAGGCGCAGTACGAGACATCAAGATTTGTATGCTGCCTGGAAACTAGTGCAAAACAAGACCACCTTTTGATCTTGATCGTTGTTGTTGAGGCCTCTGCTAGCAGCAGCCAGACGCGTGCCGACGCTTATCACAATCAAAAAAGTATCGCAAAATGATGCAGCCATATAACGCAGACACAAAAATCATGTGAGGCAGGCCGAAATACCGATCGACTGATCGACCGATACACACACACACAAACACACACACACACTTTTATGCTTATCTAAGCAGCTGTTGGTTCGCGTGTCTCATACAAAGCTTATTGTTTGTTAGAAGTTTAAAGCTGAAGCTGAAGCTTTTAAAAAGCGTCGCTGACCCTACAGTTTGGGAGCAACATCGTACGATCATATTTGGCTAGACAGACAGTGTCAATGACATTAACAATTGTATAAGAGATCGCACAAAATTCTACACTCCAATCAGGTAAATTGCAAATGCGTTTACAAAAAAATCATAATAGAACGTTATGTGGCCAAAAGGTCGCTTCTACACATTATTATGATTACCGACAACATTTTTATTTTTTGTTGTTACTGCTGTTGATTGCTCGCTCGAGCTTCAGGTGTGTCAACAGCATTAACATGAATGTTTTTTTGCGTTTCGCTTGCACTTACACGCAGTATAATTTCTTAGTGGGTAACTGCTCTCTCTCTCTCTCTTTCGACAATTGGTTGTGAGTAATCGGTCGATTTTGATCGCGTGATCTTTTAACGACCCACATACAGTGCTATTCAAACTGTGTGCTTTGAGTTTGCAGAGCGGAAGCTGCACTTGAAAAAAAATAACCCAGACTGCTTAACATTTGACACTGGCATTCTTCTTCACATTTGCACCTTGTGCTTGCTGCTCGGCTGCTCGACTTCTATTGCCAGACGATTTGACACAAATTGAGGCACGAATTATTTAATGGTAACGAAATCGATTTGAATAAACAATTTGCGCGCCTTGTGCACAAATCGTCGCCAACTAAAACAATCGCTTTCTACTTTTAGAAGAAATGCACAATATATTCATTTATTGACTAGTAAAACTGCCAAATAAAGATTTCTGTCTTGGATTGTTTTGCTTTGCTTAACTTTATTGTTATGTGTGTTTTTGTGTGTGTTATTTTTGTATTATCTGTTATTTGTTTGCAGCGAGCTGTGCTAATTATTGCTTATTACGTGCAAATTGTATGGCTTGGCGCCTTTATCTTATCTAAACTGATGAACGAAATTGCGTGCGGGATTTCAGTTGAACAAGTTTTCAGGTGGAGTTAAAATGCAAAAGTAATGCCCAGACAGACATTGTTTGAGTTTGACCTTGCGATTGCCTTTCTATATTTAAAGCTATACCTGACTTTGTATTCCAATACGATTTACAATACGCAGCATTTGCATTTCTTTACGCACGCGTCCATTGTTGAACTTAAATGATAACCCCGCAGATTAGACAAAATTAACATCTGTTTTACTTCTTTTTTTCTTTTCTTTTTTTTGGCATGACGAACAATAAAAACAACAAAGATTTCGACGAGATTGCACTTTGTGTGCGAATAAGACAATTATTATATAATTACTTTAAGACGTATTTAACGGCAATCTCAGCAGGTTTCATAACTTAACTTCTGAAGAGCACTTTTCAATAATAAATTATATATTTGAGTGTCCAAGTAGCACCACTTCAAATGTTCGCACATAAAACTAATTAATTCTGATTACAATTTGTGTGAGAATACTCAGTAATAGTTTGCCCATTGCCCCTTCACGAGTACAATTTGCATTTTGTTTTGTATTCATTTGTCATGTTGCGATATTTAAAGGGCTAGTGCAATAAAGTACAACTGTAGAAATAGATATCCAAATATGTATAGTGACAATTCTGGGCTTGACATTGACCTTCTCTCAGAATAGCTCTTAAACCTGAGCTGCTGCTTAAGCAAATAAATTTAAAGTCAGCTGTCAGTTTTCACTCTCTGTCTCCCTCCCTTCCTCTCTCACTCTCTTGCTCTACTGGAAGCTCTGTCCTTGAGCAGCAAGTTTACGGTACAGGTTGAACATATGTTTTTTACTTACTGTGCCTGCGCACTATACAAAGCTTACCAAGTTTACAGGCAACGAGGCAGAGCAGTGATGGAGAGGAGTGGGGGAAGATGGTGTGAAGGGTTGCGGCAGGTCGCCAACGTTACGAGCACGTTTCGTAACATCAAAAGCGTACGAAAACAAAAATCAATACATTGTTATCCTTAACGAACGTATGTGCAAGAGAGAAACAGAGAGAGTGCGAGAGAGAGTTGCTACTACTACTTTTGTTTTCATGCGACCTACCTAACTGTTTATGTATTGATTTAGGATTTAAATTCTGTCTAGGACTTACCAGTAGTAAGCTATCTGATCTCCGAGTCCATTGCGCACATTCCGATCCAGGAGATTGTAGCAGATGTTGGTCGAGGCGCCCTCCATCCATTTAATTGAAATTGGTCCTTTGGAGATGTTGAAATTGTATTGCATAAATTTCGAGGGATCTGCGGGCGTTTCCCAGTGGAATTGTTTAGCAACACGCGACCAAAACTCCGCTGGATTGTCCAAGGATTCCTGATAGAATTTCGTGTACTCTTCAAAACTGGATATGTAAGCATTGCGGCTAATTGCCGGATTCGGATTGAATATTGATTTTTCAGCTGGCATTTTGCGTCTGGCTCACTTTGTTATTATTATATTTGATTTATTTTATTTTTTGATTTGCTCTTTGACAACAATTATCCTTTGCTCATAAATGTATTCGTGTGTTTTCTGTCAGTTTAGTTTGGGTCTCGCGTATTTTTATAAGGGTGTGTGTGTGTTTGTAAATATGTGTGTCTATATTGAACACTGCTTTCGGTTTTAATATTATTGTTGTTGACCGTCGCAGCACACAAGTTCTTGGACCGCACGATTCGAGTTCTATTTGAGCACTGAGCGCTGCGCTTGTGAGTTCTCAAGCTTTTTGGCATTCCTGAGAGCTTTTCGCAAAAAGCTCTTGGGCTTTGCAGCAGTGTTCGCGCCCGTCGTCAAGTTCAAATTGAGTGCGCGGGGCCTTATCAGCATCTATGTGTATGTTCTCAGAACATATTGACTGACTGACAGATAGACACAACTCATCAAAATCTTATCGCAGGTTTTGTTGTCTTTCATGTCATAATCAGGTGATAATCGTCATTGGCTCAGCAACACATTTCTCATTACGAAAATTTCCGCCAAGTCGGAAACACGCAGCGTTAACAGAGTTGCTTTTTGAGCTTTGATAAGAGCGCACAAAGCTCGTTTTCGTTTTTAGAAAGAGCACGTTCTCTTAGGTTTTGTCTTATCAATCGCAGTCACGGCCATTTCGTGGGGGGCAAGGCGGGGGTCAATAGTAGCAGCAGCAGCGACTGTTGTTTTAAGTGTAATATTTTTGGCATTTCAATTTATTCTTAAAGCGTAATGAAATCCAATGCAACAACAACGTGGTGTGATATTGTGGGATGAGTTTTGATTTGATGAATTTTCAAATCAAATAGTGTGAGTACAAAAGGCAAGGTGTATATCAAAAATAACAATATATATCTTCTAATGATCTTCGTTGCTGCTCAAAAACTTTTTGTACTGTTCCTCGGTCATGAGTTTGTTGAATTCATCGGGATTTTGCAGATCGACCTTGAACAGCCAGCCTGATAAAATGAGTGAAATTGAATTGTTATTAATAATACATATGTTATTAATATACTCACCCTTATCGTAGCAGCTGCTGTTTACCAGCGCTGGAGTATCCTCGACCTGGGCATTCTTTTCTGTCACTTTACCGCTGACCGGGGAGTAAACCTCGCTGGCTGCCTTGACGCTTTCGAGAGCGCCACATTCGTCGTCCTGCTTTAGTTGTGTGCCCGCTTCGGGCAGCTGGGCGAAGACAACGTCGCCAAGTGCTTCCTGTGCATAGCTGGAGATGCCAACGATTGCTTGATTCGCCTCCAGCAGCTCGACCCACTCATGTTTGTTTGTATAGCGACGCTCTGGAAACGGCAACAACAACAACAAATTAATTGTGATTACCTCTTGCTATTTTAGCTACAGTGCTCCAGTAGCTCTGCAACTGTTCTTATTGCATAAATTCAATTTACCTTTTTCTAGCATGCAGCTCACGTGGAAAGTACGACACTGGGGCATTGTCAGCGGAGTAGCACGCAACTGGCGTGCCGCCTGTGCACCAAAACGAGCGAATTTCGTGATGAAAACCATTTTCCGTTTCGAATATTTATTTATTTGGCTTGTAAATTTTTTAGTTTGGAAAAACTATTGACAAGCGTGTTTCGCTTCCGAGCACGTCTCAAAACGAAATGAACAGTTTTTAGCAAGCGTTCTACGTTTTACGCTTGATCTATAATGTCACTGTCGAATTCTGTCGTTAAATCTAGCCGGCTTATCAATATTATGAATATTTCTAATGAACTATTTGTTGACCTACGTTTCTTGGATATGCTCAACGTGCGCAGAGCAAGCGCAAAATTGAGTACTGTAGTTGCGCATCGAATAATCGAAATTTAGTACTTTCGGTATTTTTGCAAGTCTGCATCGTAGCTATCGATTTCAATTGATGTCCGGCGCGCAACCGAAAAATTGAAATGTGACACTATCTTTAGCACTATTATCTCATTTTATATGACGTCGCAAATTAACTGAAACTGAAAATATTGTCAACTACGAAATCTTTGCTGGGGACATAATTAAATCAGCAGCGACATTAGCATAAAATTAGCTGTTTGCTTCGTTATCAGCGACAGAATACTAACAAAAAAACACAATTTTTGTACTATGATACCAAATGTATAATAGTATATTGGGTTTATGCATTGTCCATTTTCTGACTATAATTTTGACTTGTGTTCCGACCCAAATCACGTTTCCAACTTTAAATGTACGATTGATCTAGAGGCCAAACTATGGTTAAAACGCCCTTGCTTTTGAAAATCCGATGAGTTTTGACGAAGTTATGGCATTTTGAAAGTTCGACCTGTGCCCTTATGCCCATATTCCGATTTTCGGACTATAATTTTGACTTATGTTCCGACCCAAAATCACGTTTTCAACTTTAAATGTACGATTGATCTAGAGGCCAAACTATGATTAAAACGCCCTTGCTTTTGAAAATCCGATGAGTTTTGACGAAGTTATGGCATTTTGAAGGTTCGACCTGTGCCCTTATGCCCATATTCCGATTTTCGGACTATAATTTTGACTTATGTTCCGACCCAAAATCACGTTTTCAACTTTAAATGTACGATTGATCTAGAGGCCAAACTATGATTAAAACGCCCTTGCTTTTGAAAATCCGTTGAGTTTTGACGAAGTTATGGCATTTTGAAGGTTCGACCTATGCCCTATCGGCCCATCTGCCGATTTTCGGACTATAATTTTGACTTATGTTTCGACCCAAAATCACGTTTTCAACTTTAAATGTACGATTGATCTAATAGGCAGAGTGTTATCCAAACGCCCTTGCTTTTGCTATAATTTTGACTTATGTTTCGACCCAAAATCACGTTTTCAACTTTAAATGTACGATTGATCTAGAGGCCAAACTATGATTAAAACGCCCTTGCTTTTGGAAATGCGTTGAGTTTTGACGAAGTTATGGCATTTTGAAGGTTCGACCTATGCCAATATGCCCATATGCCGATTTTCGGACTATAATTTTGACTTATGTTCCGACCCAAAATCACGTTTTCAACTTTAAATGTACGATTGATCTAGAAGCCAAACTATGATTAAAACGCCCTTGCTTTTGAAAATCCAATGAGTTTTGACGTAGTTATGGCATTTTGAATGTTCGACCTGTGCCCTTATGCCCATATTCCGATTTTCGGACTATAATTTTGACTTATGTTCCGACCCAAAATCACGTTTTCAACTTTAAATGTACGATTGATCTAGAGGCCAAACTATGATTAAAACGCCCTTGCTTTTGAAAATCCGTTGAGTTTTGACGAAGTTATGGCATTTTGAAGGTTCGACCTATGCCATATCGGCCCATCTGCCGATTTTCGGACTATAATTTTGACTTATGTTCCGACCCAAAATCACGTTTTCAACTTTAAATGTACGATTGATCTAGAGGCCAAACTATGATTAAAACGCCCTTGCTTTTGAAAATCCGTTGAGTTTTGACGAAGTTATGGCATTTTGAAGGTTCGAGCTATGCCCTATCGGCCCATCTGCCGATTTTCGGACTATAATTTTGACTTATGTTTCGACCCAAAATCACGTTTTCAACTTTAAATGTACGATTGATCTAGAGGCCAAACTATGATTAAAACGCCCTTGCTTTTGGAAATGCGTTGAGTTTTGACGAAGTTATGGCATTTTGAAGGTTCGACCTATGCCAATATGCCCATATGCCGATTTTCGGACTATAATTTTGACTTATGTTTCGACCCAAAATCACGTTTTTAACTTTAAATGTACGATTGATCTAGAGGCCAAACTATGATTAAAACGCCCTTGCTTTTGAAAATCCGTTGAGTTTTGACGAAGTTATGGCATTTTGAAGGTTCGACCTATGCCATATCGGCCCATCTGCCGATTTTCGGACTATAATTTTGACTTATGTTCCGACCCAAAATCACGTTTTCAACTTTAAATGTACGATTGATCTAGAAGCCAAACTATGATTAAAACGCCCTTGCTTTTGAAAATCCGATGAGTTTTGACGAAGTTATGGCATTTTGAAGGTTCGACCTATGCCAATATGCCCATATGCCGATTTTCGGACTATAATTTTGACTTATGTTTCGACCCAAAATCACGTTCTTAACTTTAAATGTACGATTGATCTAGAGGCCAAACTATGATTAAAACGCCCTTGCTTTTGAAAATCCGTTGAGTTTTGACGAAGTTATGGCATTTTGAAGGTTCGACCTATGCCATATCGGCCCATCTGCCGATTTTCGGACTATAATTTTGACTTATGTTCCGACCCAAAATCACGTTTTCAACTTTAAATGTACGATTGATCTAGAAGCCAAACTATGATTAAAACGCCCTTGCTTTTGAAAATCCGATGAGTTTTGACGAAGTTATGGCATTTTGAAGGTTCGACCTATGCCAATATGCCCATATGCCGATTTTCGGACTATAATTTTGACTTATGTTTCGACCCAAAATCACGTTCTTAACTTTAAATGTACGATTGATCTAGAGGCCAAACTATGATTAAAACGCCCTTGCTTTTGAAAATCCGTTGAGTTTTGACGAAGTTATGGCATTTTGAAGGTTCGACCTATGCCATATCGGCCCATCTGCCGATTTTCGGACTATAATTTTGACTTATGTTCCGACCCAAAATCACGTTTTCAACTTTAAATGTACGATTGTTCTAGAGGCCAAACTATGATTAAAACGCCCTTGCTTTTGGAAATGCGTTGAGTTTTGACGAAGTTATGGCATTTTGAAGGTTCGACCTATGCCAATATGCCCATATGCCGATTTTCGGACTATAATTTTGACTTATGTTTCGACCCAAAATCACGTTTTCAACTTTAAATGTACGATTGATCTAGAGGCCAAACTATGATTAAAACGCCCTTGCTTTTGAAAATCCGTTGAGTTTTGACGAAGTTATGGCATTTTGAAGGTTCGACCTATGCCCTATCGGCCCATCTGCCGATTTTCGGACTATAATTTTGACTTATGTTTCGACCCAAAATCACGTTTTCAACTTTAAATGTACGATTGATCTAGAGGCCAAACTATGATTAAAACGCCCTTGCTTTTGGAAATGCGTTGAGTTTTGACGAAGTTATGGCATTTTGAAGGTTCGACCTATGCCAATATGGCCATATGCCGATTTTCGGACTATAATTTTGACTTATGTTTCGACCCAAAATCACGTTCTTAACTTTAAATGTACGATTGATCTAGAGGCCAAACTATGATTAAAACGCCCTTGCTTTTGAAAATCCGTTGAGTTTTGACGAAGTTATGGCATTTTGAAGGTTCGACCTATGCCCTATCGGCCCATCTGCCGATTTTCGGACTATATTTCGACTTATGTTCCGACCCAAA
Organism: Drosophila mimica; assembly: GCA_037043585.1. Taxonomy (NCBI): domain Eukaryota; kingdom Metazoa; phylum Arthropoda; class Insecta; order Diptera; family Drosophilidae; genus Drosophila; species Drosophila mimica. The sequence continues at coordinate 2,583,562 of JBAMBE010000051.1, read as the reverse complement.
ATCAAGTTTTCAACTTTAAATGTACGATTGATCTAGAGGCCAAACTATGATTAAAACGCCCTGCCTTTTGAAAATTAACAAAACGCTCTTGTTTTTGAAAATGCGTACAATGTTTTCACAGTTGCACATTTATTGTTAATAGAACGTAATTAAATATATATAAAATAATACGCATAATACAATCTGATAAAAACTTCAATTGACAACAAAAATGTTTGCTTAATTTTAGCGGCTTCTTTTTTCTTTTTCGAACTTGTTTGCTGGCTTAACTGTGGCGTGAAATATTTGAGAATTATGTGGATTATTATGAAGAAATGGATGTGGCGCCGTTTCGGATTTAGTAGTGATGATTGCGCATAATACCATTGGGATTGGGACTGGGCTGTGGCGAGTAGTCCGGCACCGGGAAACCGGCTGTGGCCACAACAATCGTCTCCTGCACAGGAACCTGCGATGACTGGCGAACGGGTCGATTGCCCTGATTGGGTGCCGGATACTGCTGGAAGGCGTCCAGGTTGCGGAAACGGCACTCCAAAAGATTTGCATCCTGTGACATGTGTGCAGCTCGGACAATCGCCTCCTCGTTCACCTCGATGGTCTCCGTCGTGGAGCGAGTGTCCGGCAAGAAGGCATTATTGTTATACGCCTGAACCTCGATTCTGAACAGTAATTTTAATATTAGTAATGTGATTAGTGATATAATATTAACTGTACTCACTTCTCTGTTTCGTAGGCGCGAATTGGCTGACGGGTGGTTAGAATATCGTTCGAATCCTTACGTGGCATGTACAACGTATCCTGTGGAAGAGGCAAAGTTTAAAAAACGAATGGTATTCAGCAAATGCAGCTTGGAGGTGTAAATGTGTTTAACGAGGTGAGAATTTGGAAAAATGAATTATAATAAATAAATAAATTATTAAATGGAAAAAAATATAAGTGTAATTTGTTTAATTTGGCATATATCAATGAATTTTAAACAATATATATTGAAATTAATATATACAGCTTTAATGCACAAAGAATTTGTATGACTGATTCTAAAATTTGTTATCATTTTTACGATGACCTACGTATCAGCAGACTTCTGTTATCTACTTTATATCCACTTTTATAAGCTAACCAAGTCAATAACTTCCTATGCTTGATTTTATATATAACGAATTTACAGGGTATTTATTACACTTGTACAACAAGGAAAAATTGGCATACCATCCAAAAAAAAAAAAATAAATAAAAAAATCATTCCAATTCATTATCAGCAAAAAGCATTAAGTCAATTTATCGACTGCTGGACGTTACCAGCTTATCAGTTAGCTATTCCGTAGTATTTTTGTTGGAGTACAAGTGTGCACCGTGCTAACTTTAGATATGCCGTAGTCAAAGTTATTCTTGGCGGCAAATTTCATTTCGCTTACATACCCGCCACAAGAATTTCAAATGTGTTGTCAGCATATTTTTGGAGACAACTCATTGATCTTGGGGGCGCTTAGGTGGATGACAGTATTTATAAGATACCCTTAACATGAGAGATGATGTCATCCCGTGTCTACTCACCGAACCATCCTTATCTAGACCAATGCGCACAGCGTGCACCGTTAAAACGATGAGCATAAGTAGATTGATAAGCAGCAAGACGAAACCCTTGAACGAGATGATCATCATGGACATGGCAGCAACACCGCCAGCAACCAATTGTGCTGCATGCGGATCCACTACGCCGGCATTTATATCATTGGCATTGTACTCGGATGCCTTGGCCTGGAAGCGACCATAGTCGACGCCAAAGATGACACCAGCTGTCACATCCATGACACAGATGGCGGCCACAAAGAATGCCCAACTGTAGATGACGCCAAGCGTTTGCTTCACACAATCCTTGCGCAGACCTGCAATGGCAAAGAATGAAAAAAACAATTCAGCGATATGGAAGTCATGCGGGAAGCACATCTATCAAAGTGACAGACGAAGCATTACTGATGGATGATGGCAAGTGCTCGCCATTGATTGCAACAGCTGTGAACCGTAAAGACGTACTTTGGGGATGGGAGGGACAAGATATTGTGAAGAAACCTCAGCACATATCATTATACAAGCAAAGAAAACAAACAAACAAACAAACTAATCGTTTAGCTCTGTTCAAGTGCAGAGCGGAATTAGAATTTGTTTGTCTTGTCTTTTGATTTTATCTTCACATTTAGCAACCTGATAATAAAAAATGCTATTGACATTTCATAAATAGATAAAACAAATTTAATTTCTAATACATTCGACCAAATGAATCATACAATTTAGGAATGTGAAAACTACCCGTTTCGCACAATTAATCAACTTGTATTTAGAACAAATCCCCTGAATTTGATATCCTTAGATAAGTGATTCCCCCTCCCATCATAACAATATATCTATCACAATATGTATTTATATATAAATATTTTTATACATGATAATATGGTCAGTTAGTTAGTCATTTTCTGTAGATTACTTACCAAACAATAGCACAACGGAAACGATGAACCAGCAAACGGAGACTCCCAGATAAACACAATCCCAAATTAGGAGCTGTGTGGGATCGAAGACGGTGTGGACCTGGTCGAGCATGGTTCTGTTGTAACTCTGGTAATCCTGCACTGACATCTTGCAATTGCCATGGAAGTAGACATCGAAGAAGACGGTCTTCACATACGTGCCAAAAGTCATGACATCGGCTATGTAAATATTGCATGTGTATGCAACAATTGCAGTTATCGTCAGACCTATCCAGATTACGGCTTGCACCTGCAATTCAAAGTGGGAAATGGGGTGTTCAAAGGTGGTAACCACACAGTTTACGCACGTCAATGGGACATTCTACTATCTCTCGCTTTGAACTGCAGCCATCGAATGACTCATCTCAATTCAAATTTTGGAGCTAGATAGCGATTGTGATTGATTGGCAGCAGCTGATCAGCAGTTTGAGTGTGCCGTGCTGATGGCTCTGTCATTTCACAAATGACCGTAACCAAATGAATCGCTGACTGAGAAGAGATGGTCACGGACGCCACACTGCTTTTACTCACCACACCAAGGCTACCGGCCCAGAGTGCCCATTTTTTCAGGGAGTCAAAGTCCTTGATGCCACCCCTTGATTGTGTGTACATTTCTGATGATTTATGATTTCGTAATCAAATGTAGATACGCAAAAAATTCCCACCACGCCCCCCTTGATCGAGTGGTGGGCGGCAATTGACGTATTGTTTGCGGCGACGTTCGTTGAGCAACTAAAATGGAACCGGACACGGAGAATGGGAATGCGATTGAGAATGCGAGAACTGTTGTAGCCGTAACATGCGCCAATTAATTCAGTTTGTTTTTTTATAATTCCAATTTGCTTTTGTAACAATGGTTTATTTTTCGATAACGCACACTTTGCACAATAACAACAACAATTGCAATCTCTCAATCGACAACAATAATTATGGCAATGTAAAAATACGCTTCTTGGCCAGTTTGCTTTTATTTTGAATTATTTTCACCTATTCTCTATATATTTATAATTGTGTGGGTATTTGTGGGTATTTTCGACTTTACGCTGATATGCGTTCGCTTTTCGTATCGTTTGCCAACTGAAAATGCGTGTTTTTGGCTGTGAGCTCCGTTACCAAATATGTATCAACCAGCGTTGGTAAACACTATTATATTATCGGCGAGCGGAGGTTGCTGATAAGCGTGCCTCAATATTGCCAAACGTTAACGTTATTGCTTCTCGCTTTGGTGGTGCAGTTGCCCCCGAAAAAATAATACTCTATGGACGGGCCAAATCGAAAAAAGCCAACGCACCAACAAAGGAATCTTATCGTCACATTATTTATGTATAAACTTGGACAAATTCCTATCGGCCATTTTGGGGTCGTAAATCAGCAGTAAACTTTGTTGCATTTTTGAAATTTGCGCACTACACGCGCCACCTATTGACGGTTGGCTGAAGTTGAGCGTGCAACCAATTCGACATGCAAGTCGTACGACGAAATTGACGCGTGACTTGCGAATGAGTAAATTATTTTTTTATTGTTATTTGTAAATTAAAGTGACATTTTAATAACGATTACCGTATGTTTGCTACAATTCTTATGCATTCTACAACTATTAAACCAACGATTGCAGCGTAACAACGATTTACAGCATGCATGATGGTCAACAGTTGCTTAAAATACGTGCTTGAACGTCCATGCCCACTTGGACGGCCGCCATTTCCGCATCGTGTGAAAGGGATAGCAGACTATCGCATAGACACATATCAAGCCGCATGCGTATGCTAGAGTGTGACAAGCATATGTCACTTCGCAGAATATAAGCATTTAACCCTAAATAATACAGCACTCTCGATAGACTTTAGTACAGTCGAAGTGACGCCGCGGCATATTAATGTGAATTGAACTTCAACAAATTGTTGTTGCTTGCCGAGTAATTGAAAAACGGAAAAGAAAAGCAAAAAAAAAAAGAAGGAAAATAGAGAACAACACTGCGTGCAAAACTACTTCAATATTAATTTGCCTAATAATAGTTGCGCTAGTGAATGGAAGTTGTTTAGTTTAGCAAAAAAAAAAACCTATACTAGAATTAACAGCTATCGAGAACTGCACACACAATACACACACAGCTACATAAACTAAAATGAACAATCAACTAACCCCGGCCACCTTCCGCAAATTTAGTAATTTGCTAAGCAGCGGCGCCGTCACCGTCAGCGGTCCCGGCCAGCCTCGCATATTGAAAACAACGCGTTTGTCGACCCCTGGCGGCGGCAGCTCCAACATCAGCGCCGCCTCCCAGCAGCAACAGCAGCAGAACATCATGGACTCGGATGGGGCAACACGTTGCTACATCTGTGACGAGACAATGTCGGCGAATCAGATCCAGACATCGCTTACGGAGATGTGCACCACTCACACATCGACCAAGTTTCCCAACAAGCTAGCCCAGCTGGTGGGCGAGGGCTTTATGGTCATCGTTTGCACCGAGGATTTCGTTTGTTCGCGCTGCACCAATCTGGTCAACTACTACGATCGGCTCGAGAACGATGTGGAACGCGTCAAATCAAATTTGCTCAATTTGCTGAACAAAAAGTATGGCATCAACGAGGACAGCGGTGGCAGCAGCAGCACTGCCGAATCCGCCAGTCCCCCGCTCAAGATGCAAAAGATGTCCAGCGGCGCCGTCAGTCGGTCACTAGACGAAGGTGCAAGCGGTGATTTGTCGCGTACACGCAAACTGGTGCAGCAGACAACGCCAGGTGAGTTGAAGTTACTCAATATAGAAATGGATAACTTTTAACTTGGTTTCTGCAGCCTCACAGCAGATGAAATTGGGTGGTCAGGGCGGCACAGTTGGCGGCACACAGACGCAGGTGCAGCGTAAGGCGACGAAAATCTATAAGTGCACCTCGTGCGATTACAAGACCTCGGACATGCGTCTGTTCAACACGCACTACGAGACCTGCAAGCAGCAGACGTTCCAGTGCAAGACCTGCCGCAAGATCTTCCCCCACTTTGGTGCAATGAAGCAGCACATGGTGCGGGATCATAATACCGCGATGGACAACACTTGTGCCATGTGCCACATTAATTTCGTGAATGAGACCAGTTTGCGCAAGCACATGGAATTGAATCATGCCACAAATGTGCTTGTGACCAGCACAACTACAATTCCCGCTGCCGCAGCACCGGTTACAGCTGCTGCTGCTGCAGCCGCCGCTGCGGCTGGCGTCACTGAATCCATAAGTGTGTCCGGCACGGCATTGTACACGTGCAATCACTGTCAGTTCAAGTCGACGGACAAGGGCATCTTTGATGAGCACATGCGCAAGCATCTCACCGGCAAACCGAAACCATTCAAGTGCCGTCTCTGCTCGCAGCGCTTCGAGACCCGGGAGGCGGCCACTGTGCACGCCAAGCAGCATCAGCATCAGGCCAATTATTTCAAGTGCGGACAGTGCGCCATGAGTTTCCCCAAGCGCGAACTGCTTGTAAAGCATGCCGAACTGCATCAGACCGAGAAGATGTCGGCTGGCGGCGGTGGCAGCCAGAATTTGAACACACAGAAACTGCTCCAGGAGACGATTGATGAGGCGCTCAGCGATAGTGTGCCCGCTCAAGGTGCCACAGTTGTGGCTGCGGCTGCTGCCGCCGAGACTGAGAATAACATACGCTTCTTCTCGTGCAGTATCTGCTCGCTGACTTTCATCCAGGAGACGTACTACAATCATCACATGGATACGCATAGACGTGACAAGAAGGGTGTTGCTGCTGGCGGCGGCGGTGGAGGAGGCACCACAGTCCTCAATTCCGCTGCCACAGCACTGCTCAGCGATGAGCCCAGCGACTCGGTCGGTGGCGGTGTTAAGGAGGAGATGAACGAGCAGAATGCCGAGGCGGACATTGAGAGTCTGTTCGAGAAACTGCACTCGGAGAAGAGTGATGGCGAGAAGAACAAGAATGAAATGGTCATCACCTCACAGGAGGGCAACGGCGGCATTACCTTCAACATAACCATACCACAAGTGGATGCTACTGGTGGCGAGCAATCCGATAAGCATTCGCCCAACTCGCAGGCACCAGTTTCCGTCAGCATTGACATGCCTATGCTCGATCAGGCTGAGGAGGAGGAGCACCAATCGCAGGGCAGCAACAACGACAACAAGGCAACTGACAAATCAAATGCGGCGCCAGTTTCCATGCCGAGCCTGGATGATGACAATGAGGCTGCTGCGGCAGCAAGTGCATCGGACGCAACAGATGGCAACGTCGTCAGCAGCAAGGAGAAGGCCAATGCTAAGGCGGAGCAAGCAGCAGCAGCAGCCAAGGAGTCCAAGGTCAAGGAGGAGGAGGCCGAGGGCGAAGTTGAGAGGCATGAGGCCACAGACACGCCCACAGCCGAGCAGCAAGCTGCCGAGTCGGAGGCCGCTGCCAATGAAGCTGCCGAGGCTGAAGCAGCAGCAGCTGCCGCCGGTGACGGTGAGGGCGTCGAGGGGGCAGGCGGTGAACAACAGGTCATGGAACTGGACGAGGCAATGCAGGCTCAAGTTGAAGGCGGCCAGATTAAGTTCATCGTGAATGAGAACGGCCATTTGCTCCAGCTGGACAATCATATCTTGACCGATGCCGAGGGCAATCAGATTATCGTACAGGATCCGGAGCAAATACAGCAACTGTTGCAGAGCGTCGGTGTGCTGCAGTCGGGCGAGGGACTCGAGGGCGAAACACTGCAGATGATGACCGATGGCAGTGGCCAGATGGTCCTTGTCCATGGCGATAACAATGAGCAGCAGCTAATCGATGCTTCGCTGCTTAATTCCGAGGGTCAAATCATCATACAGCAGGGCCAGGATGGCGAGGAGGGCCCCCATGTCATCAGTGAGGATGGCACCCGTATACCCGTCTCCGTATCCTACACCGAAGATGGCCAGCCCATTGTCCAAGTGCAGCAGCAGGTGCTGGAGGCGGCCCAACAGCAGGGTGCCGAGGAGAAGGAGGCGGCTGCTGCCGCCGCCGAGGAGGCAGCCGAACAGCATGCGGCACAAACAACCGAATCGGTGACAGTTACCACGGCAGCCGCCTCGGTGACCACCAGCACGGCCAGCAGTAGTACAGGCGGCGCCGCCGGCTTCTTTGCCCTCGAGGAATTCGCCGAGACGAAAACGGACTAGGACTGGCTCTAGGCGCGGGGCCGTGCACACTACAATATACGATCATACGATAAGGAATGGTTAGTCTCCCATCAAATAATCAATCTATTTTATATTCGCTTATTAATCGAACTTCCAATTTGTAGGTTTTAATAGATATAGACCAGACAGTAGCTACTCACGCCACTGACACCGAACCCTCGGCGCAACATCAAGAAGACATTCAACACACACAAACACACACCTTTATACAACATACGCATTTTATACACACACACACACACACATACACACTACATTTAAACACTAGCTTATGTATTAACACTCCAGTTGACGAACAGAACGTTTTGTAATCGATATCGACCACAATTGCTGCCAAAGATCAAATTTTGGCCATCATCGGAAATCGCAATTGTTTTTGCCAGTGTACTCATTGTTGGCACTTGGTAATGTTTTTAGGCTTAGTCTTAGCATAAATACAACAACAAAAAAAAACAAAACAAAACAAGAGTAAACTTAAAATGTAAAAAAACGAAACCAATTCATATGAATATAAACACTAAATAAAATCGACGAAAACAAAACAAAAAACAAAATCAAAATCTAACTTTTAGTGTAAAATCAAATCTAAAGTGACCCAATTTGAGGCATGCAGCATCTGTATTTGAAACCAACCCCCACTTCTGTACTAAGGCCAATCTGTACTCGAAATGTTATACAAGATAATGAATAGCTGAACACTCAACCACTTACCCGTATAGTACACACACACACACACACACACACACACCCACTCACACATTGAATTATATTGTATGGCATATGACAAAATATGCATTTGTGTGTGAAAAACGATAACAAAAAAGAAAAAAAAGAAGTAAACTTAAACAAAGCTTGTTTTGTATTTTTGTGTTTGGTGAATGGTGATAAATTCAATTTGCTTATAGAGATGTAGATAAGGCAAAAATATACATAATACCATACAATCTATATATATGCATATATACATATATATATAAATATATATGTATATCTACAGATGTATGTAAATGAATAGATGTATCAAATTAAAGTGCAGTTTGTAAACACTTGAAAGAAATATTCGTACGTTGAACCCGTTGAGAAAATGAAATGTTATTATATATATATATATATATATATATATATATATCATATATATCGCAGCTGACTAACGATTCACAATTCTTTTCTATTTGATGATAGTAATTGTAAAAAATAACTACTGCTTCTTTGTTATGTCTATGTTTACGCTGAATTTTATGAACTTTGCCTTGTTTATAGTTATTGGCTAAAATTAACTGGTAGTTAACATTTTGGCGGGGAATTATTGTTGAACCGGAATGGGCCAATACCTCTTGAGCAACATTAAATAGCAGCTTTTGGCAATAAATCTTTTAATTGTTGGCATTAGGTATAAATCTAAAATATATTGCGATGGCAACTTGGCTACTTCAGCAACTATATTTAACGGCAACCAGTTCCTTTTTTTCTGACTTGACAAATATAAATTGTAAGTTTGGAGTGTTTTAGCTGTTTTGAAGATATTCGTGTTTGTTTGGCTTTAAGTAGGGCAAATACACTTGATTAACTAGGAAGCTATGAATAATGCATAATCTTATTAACTCAAACATTCGATTCTCCAGCTAATCTGAGGTTAAATATGGCTAACTTGTATATGCAGCTATCTAAATTAGTCATGGTGCAGAATCTTGGTTTGGGCATTTTGGATGTGGCCACGCGAAGGACGCAGCCACGAGCCAGTTGTGGGATTACTCCATAGGTTGCATCAACAACAACAACAACAATATCGGTGCCATTAAAAGTAGCTGACTGACAACTATTTGATTGTGTGTGTCGAGTGGTGGGTTACATAATCCCTCGCTCCAAGACTCGGTCAATACTATGCAGTGGCCTCAATACCAGCCGATCCATATGCAAATGTGTGGCATCAATTTCGAATTCATTTCGAAAGGCGTTCTAGCCACAAGCAAGGTTTTCATTCGATTGCCATTTCTGATGAATCGAAGGAAAAAGTGAAGATGTAAACATTATGATTTTGATAAACAGGTTTTTTGTTGATGTAATTTTAAAGCCCACTCATAAATAAATGTTTAACAAGATGCCCGTTAACTCTCATTATTAAATGCGAGGTGTGACAAGAAATTAAAAGTTGTTTTAATTAAACTAATAGCATTACTTTAATTAATTTTATAAACTCGTAACTTTTAACGCCTTGTGGCTTTAATTGCTCACATTATGTTATGCACTAAGCCGGAAATTTAAATACAGGTATCTGCAAATTTATTAATGGATAGATATTTGTCGATTCATTTTGACATTTCAGTGGGTTATTTATATATGCTGTGTTCTATTGTATTAATTCTTTTCTTCAGAACATTTTCAATATTTGACAGCTGGACAGGTTTTGCATACCCTCTTTTCTACAAGCGATAAATTGAGTTATTTTCTAGATTGAAAAGTTAATACACTCTGGAGTCTGCGAGTTGACTTTTGGGTTTCATAAGTTTGTATTAAGGGTATTTCACCGTCGATCATACTCAAATAGAACATGCCACAGAAAGGCAAAATATGGGTGAAACTTATGTATTTGGATGGGATTGCCCGGGATGAGTTGTTCCGTTAGATTCAATATAATTATAATTAGCAATGCAATAATTTTTGGCATCAATTTTATTTATCATGTTGCTTTTTTTTTGGTATGCGATCAAAGCGGGCAGCTCTCGTTTAGTTGTTCTTGATTTTGGCTATGCTCGAGTTGAAGGCATTTGCATTTAAGAACGATAAACATTAATTCGCATTTAAATTGGATAATTTACAATAACCATACAAGTATAATTGACATCACACATGCTGACACCCGATTGCCAGTCGTTCAATTGACAATTTATCTATTTCTAATCGATTAGCGACACTACCAACGCCGCGACTTGGGCTCATCCACCGCCGGATGTGTTCGTATGTATTCCAGCTGACGTCTCAAGTGCGGCGTCTCATGATCCCCACTCGGCTGATAGCCATACTCGTCGGCCACATAGGTGAATGTAATGGGTAATCCCTCTTTTGAAATATACTGGACCACGCCCACAGCGCCGTGCTCGTTGCCCGCCCCCTTTGTGGTAATCCCATTGGAGGTCTGGAACTCGAAGCTATAGTGTCCATATGCATCGGGTGTCTGATTGTGATAGTAGATTGTGCGTTCGTTGACTGGACGGGCAGCACATGTGGTTATCAGTAGTGTGGCCAAGATGAGTAGCGGGAACAGTTGAAACTGGTCAGGATTTGTGAGTAACGGACAAGCAGTAAATCGAATCGACGAACAAACCTTGACAAGCGGGCGCGAATTCATTGTTTACACTATTTATACACTAAATATATATGTATATATGTATTTAATATATGTATGCAGTCTTGTATGTCAATCGAGGGTTTGATCTGATCTGATTTCAACCGAAACGCGATCCGTTTGTCTTGACAGTTATATTGGAACTGCCAAAAATGAATTTGGCAATGCAAAAAGCTGCTTTTATTTAACATTATTCTAATTTCAGCGAATTGTCTCTCTCAGAGAAGACTGCCACCTGCAGTCTCCACCAAAACTCACTCTAGAAATTTAAGGCTCTCAGTGCTAACTTGTATACTTATGTGCATATTTAGACGATAAACAAAAAGCCAGAAGTATTTAATAAATATCTTATGAATATCATGATATATAGCCGCATAAGTGAGCAGAAACAAATGCAGTCAAAGCAGCAACCTGTTTGAATTTGGATCCGTTAAAATGTGACCAATATTTGGATAAAGTTGAATTTTGATACCCAAATAGAGAGCCATCTATTAAATCATATAATGTTGTCAGTCTTTTGGTAGGTGTGCCATCAACAACCGAACAGTGGGGCAACATGCATGAAAAGTGTGCGAAAGCAGCAAATAAACACATTGTGGCAACTTCAATCGTGCCGCCGATACATAAGTTATGCATTATGAATGACATTGAGAATGATATTAATTCAAAATGCCACATGGAGTTCATGGCCAATAAACCCTGTAATTAATCACAGTGGAATGAAAACGTTATAATGTGATAATTTGATAAACAAATAAGACATTTGAGTCGTCAGATTAAAGAGTATTCCAGAATCTGGCATTAAAGTTGTATCTTTTATTACATTTATATTAGAAAATATAATATATACGGATTGTGAGTTACGGACTAATGAATTTGAATTATTGGCAAAGCAATTCAAGCAGCCACCAAATGGCTAACATGTTTAAAATTATATTTGAATTAAACTGGATATTTTATTAATAGCCACTCGACTGCCTGTCAGCTACTGCATTCCACTGTACAGTTGGCTTCAAAAGTATGCCGACCCAGGCCCTGAACGCCCCGACCACACCCCTCAATCCGAGCCAGGTGCAGAGCTGAAAAGATGTTTCCACGCCGGTCGAAAATCAATCAGCCAATCAATCAATAATTTATGAGAGAGCTGTGAATCTTTGAGTGTGGTTTGTCCAGGTCATCACAATGTTCGTGAAAGATATTAGATCAGACAACATCAAGGGTAAATCAATATTTTAAAGTATAATTTTGTGTGCCTTTTAGGCGATAACTATTTGATCTAGGTTGTCACGACTGACAGAGTGCCATTGTGGCTCTTATTATATATGATTAGTCTTAGCCTTAGAATTATTTTTGAATGCGCTACTGCCAAAAATCGAAACACGAAAAACTAGAAACATATTTAATTAGTTGGCTTCAGTTTTAGTTTGCATGGCGATTCGCATTTGCAATGCGTGTCTAAACATTTAGTAGAAGCTGCGATGCGGTTCTGACTTCGAGGCAAGCTGACTTCATATGAACTTGTACAAACAATAAGAAACAATAAAAAACCATACAAAACCATACAACACAAATGTGCCCAAGTTTCAAGTGTTGGCTTTTGATTCCAGTTCTCTAACCTGAATTTGCATAACTGGCAAGTCACACCTCCCGACCGATTCAATGCATATGTCTGAACGATAGAGTTACGCAACGGGTAACTGAGAACACAAATCGAAGTGAAACTGAATCTGAATCTGAATCGGAATCTGAATCTCAATCAGAATCAGATGGCCCATCTCGAGTCTCGAATTTAGAATCAGTCGTTCATTGGCTCTGAAGCGCTATGGAACTCAGCTGGTAGCCCATTATTTTTATCGATACGGAAATTATTCGACTTTTAATTTTGATAAAATAATTTTCATGTTTTGTTTATATTTCGCGTCATAACTCTGTGTGTTTGCCTCTATCTGATTTGCTGATTTTATTATCGATTTTATAGTAGATATTCATAAAGCGGACTATGACGTCTGCAAGAATTTGTTTTAGAGTTTAAACCATTAAATAATGCTTCCGCATTTGGGAATCTACAAAAACGCATTTAACCTATGGAAGCAAATTAATAAATACTTGTTAATTAGATAAAATTTTTACAGGAAGGCTTGAATTGGTCTTTCAAGGGTGTAACATTTAATAAAGATCTAAAAAAAATGCATTTAGTAACTTTTGTGACTTTTGAAATATTTATTAACGTTTGATGTACTTGAAAACACTAAATGGCCTTAATTACCCCAAAACAATAGGTGGCAAATCGATCAAGTCGTTAAGACATCTAATTTAGGCAAAAAAAAAATTTTGGATAAATCCATCTTCATATTACAATTCATAAAAACTGGTTCTAGAAGCAATAATATTTTATTGGTGAGTTTATGGGCCTACCAATACCATTTGATATAATCCAGCCGTTTACGATACAAATTCCGTTGGATAAACATAAATTCCGCCCATAAGTTCTTGACATTTGAAATGCAGTCAACGGTCGTAAAGTTTTTGTCAAATAAACAACATTTTGGCTATTGGCTATTGACGGAAATGGATGAATGACCGTCGCGAGCCAAGTGGCTCTTCGGCCTGAACTCACTCGTTTTCGTGTTCACAAATTATGAACGAAGCTAATCTATTGACATTTGCTGATGTTTATTAGTTTTTCATCGAATTTGATTTTGGGCCGCGCAGGTTTTCTCATCTATAAAGTTAGTAACACATGCTTGACCAGCTGGCAGTCGGGTCTCAAACTTTAAACCTTGCTGAGCTCGCGGCTAAATCGAAATCGAAATCGAAATTTAACAAGCAAACATAACGAAGATTACACAAAAAAACGAAAAAAAAAACATATAAACAAATCATAGTTATTAATAAGTGTGTGGCGTCTCGATAAATATGCGAAATGTTGTAAGCTTTTTATGACCTTGTGATAATGTTGTGACCCAAAACGTTTCAAGTTTACTGATCCGCCTCCATTTGTTTCTCGATGCAGTTAAGCACATTGTTTTGCCTGGCGCTCTTGTGGAGCCAACTGGACGCGAAGCTGGTGCGAATTCGACGAATTCGTCGCCTGGTTGGCAACAGCGAACGGGATGCACAGATAACGGATTACCGCGTGTCGCCACTGGACGAGGAGGGCGTCTTCAAGTTTGCCTTCAAAACAAGCAATGGTATCGATGTCCAAGCGGCGGGCAGTGGCCTGGAAACCATTGGCATCTTCAGCTACACCTCGCCCGAGGGTGTGGCCATCGAGACACGCTATATAGCCGATGAGCTGGGCTTCCACGTGGTGGGCAAACATCTGCCACAACCGCCACCGATTCCCAGCTACATCCTGCGCTCCCTGGAATATATACGCACCCACAACGAGGATGGCACCTTGAAGCAACGTGTGCTGTGAACAAACTCGAATCAAGTGCTCCAGAAGAAGGCTGATACACCTACGGCTACATTGATAGTTTGTCATAACTTGGAACTTGGAATTAGCTGCGCATATAACTCATGTCATCCACAAAAACAAAGCACCTGCTGTAGACAAAGTCAAACATTTGTGTTGACAGCATTAGAATAATTTATATCTACAACATAAAGCGTCATTTACATCTAAATATAGCAACAATTTAAATAGAAAATACCAAATGTACAGACTATTGTTTTTTTTTGGTTATAATGACTTAAATAAATTAAGTATTGTTATTACTTCAACGGCTGTTCAAATATCAATCGGATAATCACATGGCGTCTGTGATCAACATAATATCTGAATAATTATCTTGCTCATCAGGAATCACAATGCAAATCAAATGATATTGTTTTTAGAATAGTTTTGTGATTCTTTCCGGTTGTCATTCTATTCAAATTCTAATGCTATATACATATATTAATTCAATAATTCAAGAGTGACTAACATATTTTCAATACTTGCTCACTGGACTGAGTTCAACTAATTTTGTATTGAAATGTATTCTGTCAAGAAATCAAAAACAATAAATTTAATAAATTAGTTGAATAGTTGTCTTAATTATACGTTTCTTTAACTAAATTTTATTACTACTTAAAAAAGAATATTCAAACATGTATTTTTAGGAATTTATCTTCAAATCCCTTGGGATCTTTGCTAAGTTTACAAGCAAGCAGATAAGTGGACCCTCGGCTTGCCTCGGCTGATGGGGCTGGAGAAGAACAGATATAGGAAACTTGCAACAATAGTCAGTCAGTAAAAACTGTTTAGTTTATGTTTATTGCAAATCCCTTAAGCAATGAGCTAATGATTCCTTAGCTAAGTATTAATTGCATTTGATGATTTGGTTTTGCATCCAAGTTCAAAGCATGCGACTCTGTCACGGTCCTTGGCACTGGGCCACAGTCAGAACTCATCAATTTCTCAGGCACATGGAATGATCATTCCGAATGTTGATGATCATATTTAGTGATGCTGATGATGTTCACATGGGCTTTTTAAAAATAGGCCGCCGCTGCTCGATTCTCCCAATCTCCCTACGGCGACGGCGACTGCGGCACTTGTGCTCGACTCTCGCGCTAATTTGCTTTATGATAGACATGAAAGATCAGCATAAATATATCTTTTGGAGACAAATTTATTTTTCCCTTCACGATCGGTCGGGCGTTGCTCAAGTGCCTCAGTCTTGCCTTGGCGGTCGTCGGGAACGGTTCGTTTTCCTTTCTCCAAATCCTGCAAATAGTTCTTAAGTGCACCGTTTAAGAATCCTTAGCGTGGTCATCAAGTCTAGACTACATACTTATATATATATATATATGTCAATTTCCAATCGGATCTGCTGACATATGTCAGCGCATTGATTAATAGTTTTCAAGTTTTGCATGCGGTGAATGTTAATTGTGTGGAGTTCTTTTATTCTTGTACCGCGTTGACAAATGTGAATAAAATAGTTCTTGCTACAAATATAAATTTATATATATATATATATATATATAAGTATATATATATATTCAGATGAAGTGCTGTGATGTGTGTGTTGTGCTATTTATAATGCCGCCTTAATCTTAATGGATTTTTATTCCATCTACCTATATACCACATTTATATTTTCAGCCTACTCTCGCCATCAAAGATGTTCTGAAATCTGAAATTAATTAATGGCTTGTTATTTTTGAAAGAAAAGAAAGACAAAAAACAGACATTGTAAAGGTGTGAAGGAAACAGTTCCGATCGAATACTATTTAGAATATTAAAGGCATCAAAATGTTGCCAGCACATGTTGTCTTCTGTGTGCTGGGCTGCATTGCATTTTCCGGAGGTAAGTGGGCGTCAGAAAGTTTATCTGTGATTGGGAAATAGGGAGTATATTTCATATTCTAGAGATGTGACAGCTAACATACGACAGAGTGCCATTTGTACAGATTGAGGTACGAAAGTTCACAGCTCTTCAGAAGGAAGCAATAAATAATTTTGGTATATTTAGAATTATTATACTGGCCAAAAGCTTGTAACCTTTTCTAATGGGCCATAAACATATCCACATGTGCCATAAAAACTATTTGCTATCACATCTAATGTACAAAATGAGTAAGTTTTAGATATATGCAGTTTTTATGACATCGTTTTGTGTATATGTATTGTATTCTCGATCTGGGTTGATATCGATGATTCATTGCCAGTTTGTATCTGTGACACATCTTTAGCATTATGACTGCTCCCAGTCCACTTTGCCCAATGCTGTCCTACAAATAGTCCATTTAAATGCCGGCCGGAATTTACAAACGATTAACATAAATAATGCTCGTAAATTTCGGAAGAGACAAAAATAAATACGACAATTAAAATTTGCTTTAAAAAAAAGAAAAGAAAAACTTTGCAGATCTATACAACAAATACAAAGAAATAATAATAAATAGAGTGATGATGATTAATATTGGTATTATTCTGAAGATTAACGGATTACCATTTTGCAGTAACACATGCGGTCTACGAGGATTGTAAGACGCCTCCGCCTGTGGATCATGCCAGAGCTGAGCTGCTCGAGAGCGAGAACATCAACACAGCCATCTACAGCTGTTCAGCTGGTTATGCGATGAAGGGCGACAATAAGCTGATCTGCGATGTGGCAACCGAGGAATGGCAGGGTGAACCACCTGCCTGCATCAAAAACAAGGGTAACAGATCTGAAGTAAAAATAAACTTAAACGTATATTTAAATATATGTATCATTCCATAGTTAGTTCCAATCAGGCGGAACGCAAGAAAAATATAATGGCCATTCCCGAGGAGCTGAATGTGCCCAAGCAGCTGGTGCAGCAGCTCGACTTGAGCTGCATTCAGGCGATGGTTGAGGCGCCCCAGATTAGCCATGGCATAGTAGCCAAGTACGAACGTCGTCGTCGCGGCAACAGGGTGTTCCTGGTTGCCTACTACGCCTGCGTTGACAACTATGACTTGGAGCGGACGCAGGTGGATGCGCTCTACTGCAGCGCCAAGCAGTGGGTGGGCGAGTTGCCCACCTGCCTGCCACGCAGCGAGTATCCCTATGATGACGAGGAAGAAGATGAAGACTACGATTACGAAACGAATTCGAATAGTGCAGCTGAGGAAATGGATGGCGAGTCGGAACTAGATGAGAGTGGAGATCCTCTTGCGCCACCACCACCGCCGCCACCCGTTGATAAGGAGGAGCAAGTGGATGAGGTGAAGCAAGTCGACGAACAGCCAGAGCCCAAAACACAAGTTCTTCCAGTTGATGAGCCCGAATGGAAGCCGGAACCAAGTCCACCAGAGACGGAACCAGAAATTGTGGTGCACGTCAACGAGCAGGAACCGGAACTGAAGCTGGATACAGATCCGGAGCAACAGCCGGATCAAAGCCCTGCAACCGACATCAACATCGTTGTGGCTCCCACTCAGGATCCCTATTCGCCACGAGTGCTGGACGAGAATTGCGGCCAGGATCGCGGTGGCTGCGCCCACAAATGCGAGCGTCTGCTGTACCCCGGCGAAAATGAGCCACGCCTCAAGTGCAGCTGCAACGAGGGCTACACCCTCGATCTCCAGGACTATGCCACATGTGATGGTAAGTTCCAGCAGCAATTGAAATAATAAGTGAAAAACCCCAAATGATGCCTGCCCCCAATGCAGATATTGATGAGTGCCAGGAGTCGAATGGTGGCTGCTCCCAAATCTGCAACAATCTGCCCGGCAGCTTCGAGTGCGCCTGCGAGAATGGATATCAGATCGATCCAACCACTGGCACCACCTGTGTGGGTAAGTATCGATATATTAGTTTTAATTTTAAGCCACAAATTTGGAACCGTTTCTAAAACATATAGAAAAATATAAATTCATATCGAGAGTGAGAAAGAGTGTGTAATAGAGAAAGAAAGCAAGAGGGAGAGAGAGAGAGAGAGTTGCTTGAATTTATTTCTTTTGATGGAAAACAATAAAAATTTCTGTCAATAAGATTTTAATAGCTCTTTTATGTTTGCCTTTTAGACAAGTTAAAAAAGTTGTTAAGTGTTCAAGAATTCCACTTAACTCATTGTATTTATTTGTTTTAGACCAAAAAAAAAATATTTAAATATGATTTGCTAGTTGTACGTAATGAAAAATACTCATTTCATCCAAAATTTAATTTAAATTATTTGTACTACAAACAGTCCCAACTTTTATTATTTATCCCTGTTGCAGATATTGATGAGTGCGCTGTTCCGGAATTGTCCGCCAAGTGCGGGCATGGATGTGAGAATACGCCCGGCTCCTTTCTTTGTGTGAAACTTTCGAACACCAAGCAGGAGGAGAATGAGGAGGAGATGGAAGAGGAGCAAGATAATGAAATTGACCCAACGCCAATTGATCAACCAGAAGAAGAACCAGAGCCCACCGCCACCAAGGATGTGGAGCCAGCTGTGGAAACCACTGTTGTGCAGCCCAGCTGCAATGTAGGTTTTGTGTTCTCGCCGGAGGATGGCGAGTGCCATGACATCAATGAGTGTGACGTCGTTGTGGAGGACAATGAGAATGCTGACCATGTGCCACATCGTGTTTGCCAGCAAAAGTGCAAGAATACGATTGGCTCGTTTGTCTGCAGCTGCCACGAGGGATTCCATCTGCTGGATGATCAGAGCAGCTGTGCTCCGGATGCCTGTGACGATCTGGACAATCCACAGCTGAATCGCACTCGTTGCGCTCACCAGTGCAAGAATCTCCCCGGTGGTGGCTACGAATGCGTCTGCCCGGAGGGATACAAGCTGGGCGAGGATCTGTATAGCTGCGAGGTGCTGGAGACTGTGTGCAGTCAGGAGATGGGACACGAACGCTGTCGCCCCGGCAGCTGTGTGGACAGCGAGGATGGTAGCACGTTCAGCTGCCTATGCCCCAAGGGCTACACCAGCGAGGTGTTCAGCTGCCAGGATGTGGATGAGTGCGCGTTGGGCACACACAAGTGCAGTCACGATTGCTTCAACACGGATGGCGGCTATCAGTGCCTGTGTCCACGTGGCATGTCGTTGCAGGAACTGGACGAGCACACCTGCGTCTCACCCGATCCTTGTGCCGTCAATAACAATGGCTGCGAGCAGCTCTGTCTGAGTGCGGATGGCGGTGCTTGCACCTGCGGCAAGGGTTATATACTCAGCTCGGATGGGAAGAGCTGCATCGATGTGGATGAGTGCGAGGTGGCGAACGGTGGCTGCCAGCAGCTCTGCCGCAATCTGCCAGGTGCGTATGAGTGTCTCTGTGCGCCCGGCTACGAGCTGCTCGACTTGGATGGCCCCAGTGGCTACTGCTTCGATATCGATGAGTGTGCCAGCAATAGGCACAGCTGTGAGCCTCCCATGCGCTGTGAGAATCTCAATGGCTCCTACACCTGCCTGTGCGAGCCGGGCTTTGCTCTGGGTGTGGCACCATCATCCCAATCTTCATCTTCATCATCATCATTATCATCATCATTGTCATCTTCATTTGCTTGCTTGGACATTGATGAGTGTTCGCTGTCGAATGGGAACTGCTCGCAATTCTGCTTAAATCAGCCAGGTGGCTTCCAATGCGCCTGTGCGGATGGCTTTCAGCTGGCGTCGGATGGCTTCAGCTGCCTGGACATTGATGAGTGTGCTCGGGATTTTGGTAATTGCAGCAGCATTTGCATTAATCTTTTAGGTTCGCATAACTGCGCCTGTGACAGGGGCTACGAGCTGACCGCCGATGGACACAGCTGCCAGGATGTGGATGAGTGCGATGGCCTCCTTTCCGGCGGCTGTACACACGAGTGCATCAACCAGCCGGGCAGCTACGAGTGCGGCTGTCCCTTGGGCTATCTGCTGCAGGAGGATGAGCGCAGCTGTCGCCCAGCTCTGGTTGGCTGTCCGCCGGGCACAGAGAAAACGGACAATGGCTGCGAACCCATCGAATGCAAGCTGGGAATGTTGCTCGGAGCCGATGGCAGCTGTGTGGACATCGATGAGTGCAGGGTGAACAACGGCGGTTGCTCCCATCAGTGCAGGAATTCGCAAGGATCCTACAAGTGCGAATGCCCATCGGGTTACACTCTGGCTGCCAACTCACGCGATTGCGAGGATGTGGATGAGTGCGTGGCGAACAATGGTGGCTGTGAGGAGAGCTGCGTCAATCTGCCCGGCAGCTTCAAGTGCGAGTGTGCGGAAGGCAAGAGCTTGTCCTTTGACGAACGCAGCTGCTATAATCTGCCAAAGATTAAGCCCAGAGTATCTGTAAGACTACCAGCTCCGGTGTCTCCAATTCCTCCCTCTGAGCCAATTGCTCCCGTTGCGCCAATTCGTCCCGCTGCGCCCGTGATGCCAGTGCGACCAATGGCAACTCTTCGTCCCGTTACCTTTCCCAATCAGGTGGCCGCAACCCTGCCCGGCATTCAGGTGAGAGATCTGTGTCCGACCTTCCAGGCGCCGGCGAATGGACAGGCGCACTGCAACCGGTATCGCAACAAGCGTAACTTCTTTTACAACATTCGCTGCAATGTGCGCTGCAATCCTGGCTATCAGCTGCTGGGCCCCCACATCCGTAGCTGCGGTGTCTCCGGTAGCTGGGAGGGACAGTCCAATCAGTGCGTGCGTAAGTAATCAGTATTGCAATCCATTTTTTCGCCTCCTCCATAATATTTCCCTTCTTGCAGGCATTTCCCAGCCACCTTCTTTCAGACCGGGTACTGGGCGATTTGGGTCAGCTTCGCTTGCTTGTCCTGCCCTCCCGGTGCCGCGCAATGGCGTCATCAGTCCCGCAAGCTGTACTCGGGCCGCCTCCAGCTTTGGATCCTCCTGTCATTTGCAGTGCAACATGGGTTTTGTGCCCGTCGCCGGCTTAATGACTTCGTGCATGAATGGCTGGTCTTTGGGCAGCGTCCTGGAGTGCAAACCCTTCGCAGCCAACATGTTCTTCAATCAAATAAGACCCCGCTTGCAGGCACCCTGGCAACAGCCGCCATTTGGCCGCCAGTCGTCCGCAT
This sequence comes from Drosophila mimica, assembly GCA_037043585.1. Classification (NCBI taxonomy): domain Eukaryota; kingdom Metazoa; phylum Arthropoda; class Insecta; order Diptera; family Drosophilidae; genus Drosophila; species Drosophila mimica. The sequence continues at coordinate 2,562,051 of JBAMBE010000051.1, read as the reverse complement.
CTATTCAGCAGGTGCGCCGGCAGCCGCTTCAAGTCCAAAGAGTTGCTCAGACTGCATATATCAAGTGCCCGGAAAATGTTGTCATTCTGCTGAAGCCACAGCAGAGCAGGGCTCATGTCATCCTCCAAAGACCTCAGACAAATGTGGACTACCGTCATGTGAACGCGTACCCAGCATGGGCCAACCAACTGCAGGGTCATCTGCCCACGGGCAACCACAAGATCTACTTCAGGGCTCACGATCCGGTGTCGCAGCAGACAGTTGGCTGCGAGACGATCATCACCATCAAGCCAGCATTTTCCCAAAATTCTCTACCCTCTTTTCCCGTTTTTAGACCAACTCCACCAGCCTATAGATCCGCTTCACTTCCAGAGTTTAGACCTGCCCGACTTTTCGATTTTGCTGCACTGCCAGCAGCGCAACCCTCCGCCCGCCTCGTGGATGCATCACCCCTGACGAGACGTTCTGAGAGCCTGATTGCTGAGAGACCCGTAGAGAACACAATCGAAGAGACTTCACCTTCTAGACACTCGGAGAGTTCACGCATTGATCTGGGCTCATCCACATCGAGCTATTGTCCGCCATCCTTCGAGGTAACCTTGAAGGAGAATCAAAATCTGCGTTCCGTCATCTGGGAAGAGCCTCGCTTTGAGGGCAAACTTCTAAAGATCTACAAGTCATCAGTGAGTCACATTTAAGGAGCATTTCTTGAAGAGCTTTAAGTGTATCCATTCTGTCTTGCTTTTGTTCACAGTTCCCTGGTGCTCTGTTCGGTCAAGGTGATCATGATGTGAAGTACGAGGCCACCACCACAGATGGTGTCACTTTGCGTTGCAACTTCCAGATCCATGTCAAGGGTAAGTTGACATCGAACACAACCCAATCCCAGAATATCTGAAACGTGCATTCCACCCACACAGCCGCCTCACCCACACCCCCGCCCAAACGCGTCGATATAAGTTACCCGGACTTCTCCTCTGCCCCCGCTGCATTAATGCAGCCAACGCATAGCAACCTCCTTGTCGGCCACGGGTCTTATGTAATTTGTCCCGGCAAGGAGCCGGTTAAGGTGACCGACGGCCAGTCCGTAAGTTTCGCCTCAAACCCACTTTTTTTTTAAAGTAGCTTACCCAAATTCCCTTTCTATTGAACGCTTGAATACTAATTACATTTGCATCTAAACTATATATGTAACTGCAAATGTATATGTATCTGTATCTAGGTCAACCTGCCCGTGGGCTGCACTCTGAAGAACGTGCGTCCAGAATCACAAACGCATCCCAAACGTGGACTTCTCACCTCGCTCTGGCGTCAATTTAATCCTTTCTAATTACTAAATTATTATTGTAAAACTATATGAATTTTTGATACATTTATTTTGTGTTCTATTTTTGGATATCTTTTGTGAATAATTTAAATAAATATTTTTATTATATGTAATTTCTGGGCATTTTCTTGACATTGTTAATTCATTTATTTTTTCTAAATTTTTAATTTGTGTAAGCAAAGTTTAAATGCAACTGCTTTGCAGAAATCAGTTTTTGAACTGCTTCTTTGTAAAGTCTCACAGCTATAACTGCTTGTTTAAGCAAGTGAACTGCTATTAGCAGAACTTTGCACAAATGAACTGCTTGTAATCCATTTAGAGGCAAGAAGTGCAAAAGCAGTAACGAACTGCTTTTTAGCAGAGTACAGCTTAGCAATCCTTGCAATGTAAGCAGTGCTCAAAGTAGTTCATAGGCTTGACAAGACAGCTTGTTTCCCACGCGATTTTATCTTGTAGATTTACTTTTTTACCATTCTAAGCAATACAATACAAAAAAAAAAGAAAAAAATGGCTGTAATTCGCCCAAATACTTACAGATTTTTGTAAGAAATAAGTGTGCTAGAATCGCAATAACCAACAATAACACCTTTGTCAAATCCTCAGTAAACACTGAGAACTAGTTTGCCTTTAATCATCAAGAGTCCATATATTCTACAGATATGTATAATATTTAAATAAATATCTTAACAACATTCAATATTGTATTGCTACTTATGATGCACAATGCAATACTTGCATACAACTTAATTAATTGTATATTATAAATAATACTTTAAAAGAATTAACCTTATCATATTAACCAATAGTTTGCTAATAAAACTTTATTTGTATTACGGCGCACAAAAATATAAATAAATGTAAAGTACCTATTTGTGCAGCTGCAAGCAGAGATTTAAGTATGCGTTCCACAAGACATGTTCCACACGATCTCATGTGTGGAGTCCACAAAAAACGGCCTCGCCGATTGAATGAAAGCTGATTTTGCACACTTTTCAGTTTGGAACGGTTAAGCTGGTCAATATTTTTATTGAATCTGTTATTGGCTACTTGATAAGCAGCGCCACGCGAAAGCAAATGGCTGTGCCCCCTGCTAAAAATATTAAGACAGGTTGCTGATTTAATCAAAACATTATTTTGATAGCCGTGTTGGTAGTAGTAGTAGTGCCCACTTTTAGAATGCTCTAAAACGTCAAATGCCGCCTTTAAAAACTTTATTTACCACCGATAATTGCCCAAAAATGCCGTTAAACTCGTTTGGCTACAACTTGTCAGTAGAATATTCATTTTTTCTAAGTCATTTTAATATAATTATTTTGTCAATATATTCGCAAAATAAAATTAAGACTATCAAAAAGTTTGGAAGACCACAAGCAGCGCTTGCTGTTGATAACATTATAACAATGTACATATATGAATGAGGCACATCATTAGGCCGACTTTTTCGTACGGACGACAGCCAGCTGATAACCCCCTGAGTTCGGTACACAAGTGTTGTAGTACCATGTGGATGCTGTTCTCAGATCATTGGCCGTTCCCCGCTCACTGCTCCCCTGTCACCCGAGTCACGTACTCGGTTGTGGTGTTGAGTTAATGTTATTGTTATTGTTATTATTGTCTCAAAGATTAGCTGCCAGCGAAGTCTATAAAAGCCACTGAACAACTAAATCCAAATCAGTCTTAATACTCATTTCAAGTGGAGTGTTGGCATTGTGTTATATTTTCTGTTAAGAATCATCCGTGTGGCGTACAAAAATGTATCAGCGGCAAGTTTCCTTCGATAAGGTTGGTTCACTACGCAGTTCCTGTTGATGCCTATATAAATACCGACTATACGTAAAGTGAAAATTTGAAAATGAATTACCAAACAATTATAACTAATTAAGACGGGTCAAAGTCTAACAAATATAATGGAGATTAGCAAAAATAACAAGCTTGCAAAAACCATTTTAATACTTAAATTGAGAAATAATCATAAAATTAAATCGATAAATTATTAATATTAAAATTGTAAATTTCCTTTAAATTCAAATTTACTTAAAAATCTTTTTGCTGTATCCAATTCTAATTTGTTGTTTTTAAGAAAAGATCTAAGCAAACCTTGTTGACTAATCAAGTTCTAGGTAAGATTCACACCTTTGGCCCTGCAATCGAGCATTGCGGTTAGTTGGAAACCTTCGTTATGCAAAGACCTTTGTAAGCTGAGCTGTCAGGGGTAGCATTGATATCTGTTTACAATGTCGCTCTGGAAAAAGTATAGCTTTCAGCACTCGTCTAAATAGAACATTAACTGATTGAGTAATGGACAGCTTAGTTCAACTGATTCCTATCTGATAGCAACTGTCTGGTCATTGTGCAAACTTATAATTTGATTTGTTTTGCTTTCTGTATTCTGTTTTCGCGATAAGCCGACTCGCATCGAGGACTCGGCGTATATTGCTGAGGGGGTGGACATTCAGGAGGCTCGCAACACCTGTCTGTTGTTCTCGCCCAAGGACTCTTCGCTGACCAGCGGCGCCTTGGCCAATACTTTGGCCATTTTCAAGAAGCACGACATCAATCTGGTGCACATCGAATCGCGCTCCTCGCTGCGTGTTCCTGGCTACGAGTTTTTTGTGGAATGTGATGGCAACTCCGGCGCTCTGGGCAAGGCCATTGAGGATGTGAAGGGGGAGTGCAGCTACTTCAATATCATCTCTCGCGATTACAAGGATAATGCGACAGCAGTTCCTTGGTTTCCGCGTCGTATACGCGATCTGGATCGTTTCGCCAATCAGATTTTGAGCTATGGTGCCGAACTAGACTCGGATCATCCCGGCTTCACAGATCCCGAATATCGTAAGCGTCGCAAGTACTTCGCCGACATTGCATATACCTATAAGCATGGGGAGCAGCTGCCGCATGTGGACTACACCAAGGAGGAGATTGAGACCTGGGGCATCATGTTCCGCAATCTGACCAAACTGTACAAGACCCATGCTTGCAGGGAATACAATCATGTCTTCCCACTGCTCGTGGACAACTGTGGCTTTCGCGAGGATAACATTCCCCAGCTGGAAGATGTTTCCAATTTCTTAAGAGGTAAGTCACTAAAAATATCTGCTTTGGTATATATAATAATGTTCTGATTGCCAGATTGTACTGGCTTCACTCTACGGCCGGTTGCTGGTCTGCTCAGCTCTCGGGATTTCTTGGCTGGCCTCGCATTCCGTGTCTTCCACTCCACCCAGTACATTAGGCATCCTAGCAAGCCGATGTACACACCGGAACCCGATGTCTGCCACGAGCTGATGGGTCATGTGCCGCTGTTTGCCGACCCGGCATTTGCCCAGTTCAGTCAGGAGATTGGCTTGGCCTCCCTGGGCGCACCCGATGATTACATTGAGAAGCTTTCCACGGTACGTTGACCCACTAAACTCATCAGACTGGCAACCCTTTTGTTATTTCTGAATTTCATCCTGAAGATCTTCTGGTTCACCGTGGAGTATGGCATGTGCCGTCAGGAGGGTGAGCTGAAGGCCTTTGGCGCTGGTTTGCTCTCATCCTACGGCGAGTTGGAGTACTGTTTGACGGACAAGCCGAAACTAATGGACTTTGAGCCGGAAGTCACTGGCGTTACCAAGTATCCCATCACACAGTTCCAGCCACTTTACTATGTTGCCGATAGCTTCGAGAGTGCTAAAGAAAAGACTATGTGAGTGATGAATCCAGAAGATTTCTTCAACTGGTTTCCTTAATTGATTGTTTGACATCCTTTTAGTAAATTCGCCAACTCTATTCCCCGTCCGTTTGGAGTTCGTTACAATGCCTACACACAGAGCATTGAAGTGCTCGACTCGAAGCCGCAAATCTCGAATCTGATGGACAACATCAACAGCGAGTTCCAGATCCTCCAGAATGCAATTGCCAAGCTGCGCGTTTAATTTGTTGAATAATAATAGCTTAAGAAATGATTTATATATTTTATGAATTGAATAATATGATAATAATCCGATATTGATATATTCTTCGTAAATGCATCTTTTGAATTTTCACTTTTATTACAACTTGCTGCACATTTTCGCTAATTTACACACATACATTTACATACATACATACATACATATATACATAAAGAATCCTAATTGAGTTTAGTTACATTTTTATAGGTATGTACAAGTTTCTTTCCTATAGCTATGCTTACATTTAGTTTGAGTTGAAAGCGATAGTTTATTTATATCCATAAGATAGATAATTTAGAAAGCGTGTTAAGTTTTTAGCAATTGGCTGGTATTGAGTGAATGTTTATGCGAGTGTGAATGTTATTCACTGACACACTCATTTTATAATAGATGGGGAGGAAGGTGGCCCAGAGAAGAAATCAGACAGAATTTAATTTAATAATTAATAATCACATAGAATGCAGCTCAACTGAATGCAATTTGTTTTACATCTCAGCTTCTTTTGCACTTCAATTTGTTTAATTTGCTTACAGAAATTACAAATAACATATATATTATATATTTAATTATTATAGATAATGCATAAAGTCACACCTAACAGATCTTCGAGTGAGCTTCGAATGGTCAAAGAGTAATTGAATTTTTGTATATCCAATTTGAATAGTAAAAATTTCTACTAAGATACAAAAAAAAAAAAACGTCGAAATTTAATTCAGTTGCAATCTCAACCTGAGTTTTGAATTATGTACTAACTTCTTGAACTAATCACATGAACTAATATACTTAGAATGCACAACATATTTTTCATCTTACACTTTAAACTATTTGTTTGACTCAAGAAATCGAAGCGCAGTCTTCAAAATAATATATTTCAATCGTAGTATTTACAAATGATATGGTAAAAATCTATTGATTATATTATAAAATATTTACATTTTTTTAGGAATATCATAAAAATTAAATTTCTACTTGTTAATTGAACTAATTTGTATCTATTAATATAATTGATAGCTTGGTTCGTTTATATACATATCAGAGATCCTTATTGGTGCCTTATGGCACTTACTGGATAATGGTTACTAATGGAAACTTTGGGCTGCTCTTATTAACTACCAGTTACTAACTACACCTAACTTAAGTTTGAGAACTTAGCAAATTGACAAACATGAAACACATCTTAAATTTAATGATGGGCTAAGATTAGTTAAGGATTAGAACAATACTCAGTCTGTTGAGATCTACAACTAGTTGTGGATACAGATAGATAGAGAGAGAGATAGAGATAGATTATGATTAGTCCTTGCCTAATACAACAAATGGATTGGATAATCGGCTGCCTATTTTACGACTATCACTAAGCATACAACTAACAGTAAAACTATGTTTAAGGAATTCAGATATCAAGATATATGCCACGACCCCGTGCTGGCCAAATGTTATTGGCTGCTGTTGGCCGCGTGCGGCGAATCGAACAGATTCTGCGATTGCTCCTGCGACATTTGATATGGCAAAATCTCCAGATCGTTGGGCAGCTGGCTTTGGTTCTGATTGCCGCTTAGAGATTGGAATGGATTCGAGCCAAAATAGCTGCTCGATTGATGCTGGTGCGACTGGTGTTGCAACAGTTGCTGGTGCTGCTGTTGCTGTTGCAACACTTGCTGATTATGCTGTTGCTGTTGCTGTTGCTGCTGTTGTTGTTGCTGCTGCTGTTGCTGCTGTTGTTGCTGCTGCTGCAGTTGACTGCTGGATGAGTGCATCATTTTGTTGTCCTCGCTCTGCGTCTCGCTGCCGTCGTCACTGATGCCCATGTGGAAGTTGAGCGATGGACTCGACTCGGTGGTCATTTGCATGTAGGACAACAGCGAATCCTCATTTGTATTTTGTGGCGCATTCGAGTTGTTGTTATTGTTGTTGCCGCTGCTGTTGCCGGTGGCATTGTTGTTGTTGTTGTTATTGTTGCTGGCAAGTGTTTGCAAGGGCGATAGATTAAGAAATGCATCAATATCCTCGATATCTTCTCGCGACAACATGTTGCTCTGCGACTGCTGTTGTTGTTGCAGTTGCAGCTGCAACTGTTGCTGGTGCAGCTGCTGCTGCTGCAGCTGTTGCAATTGTTGCTGCTGCAGCTGGTGCTGTTGCAGCTGCTGCTGGTGTTGCAGCTGACTCTGCTGTTGCTGATGCTGCTGCATGTGCTGATTGTGCTGCTGCTGATTGTGCAAATTCTGCTGCTGTTGCATCAACATCTGCTGATCCTGTTGGTTCAGCATTTGCTCCGAGTTCAACGCGAAGCCATATTGATTGAATTGCGGCTCCACTGTGTTGCTGCCACTGAAATTGAAGCTGCGTTGCACACTAATACCGCTGGCACTGCCAACGGCAGTTGCAGCCGCTGACGCCACATTTCCGGCAGGAATTCCCATTGGCATCACGGGCTGCAGATACGTGTAGCGTGCCAGCAACAGTTGCTCGGAGACCATGCGCAGCTCGTCCTGCTGCTGGATGATCAGCTTCTGCAACTGGTCATGCTTGCGCTGCAGCTGATCCTGCATCTGGCTCTGCATCGAGGTCATCACAACGGTGCCCGGCAGCAACTCCGATTGCGATTGCGCCGACATCGGCATGGGCAACGCCACTGACACCGGCACTGGCACTGGCAACGGCAACGGGGACAACACGGGTGCCACCGGGAATGGCGCAATCACCGGTTGCATGGGTATCGCCGCTAGATATTGTGGCGGCTCCAGGAAACTGGGTGCCACCATCTGCGGGCTGGCCAAAGGATAACTGGACTGTGGAAACGAACAGGGATTGCTGGTAACAATCGAGGGTGTCAGCGGCAACACTGGCACCATCTTTGACTGCAACTGCTGCTGTTGCAATTGATGATGGCTGAGGTGTTGTTGTTGATGTTGCTGATGTTGTTGCCGTTGCTGCTGCTGCTGCTGATGCTGCTGCTGGTTCTTGCCAATGCGTTCACGTCCATGATGCGAGCGGGAGCGTTGACTTTGCTATGGAAACGAGAAAAGGAAATGATGTTGCATTGAAGATATATATAGAAGAGCCTTTTGCCACAACTGTCTGCCACCCACTCACCGAACTGACGTGCGTCATGAGGGACTGCCTGCTGGTAACGGACTCGGCCGACATCGATGTGGAATCCGAGTCGTTGGCTCGACTCGGGTAGAAGTAACACTTGCGCTTGGCCTTCGGCGAGATGCCCGTTGAGCTGATGTTGCCGTAGCTGGAGGCGGGCCTTGAGGTCTTTAACGGATTGACGGGACCAGACTGACTGGCCGCTGTCGCTGCCCCCGCCGACCACATGGGCGAGGCATCAACAGCATCGGCTGCCGCTGCTGCTGCGGCAGCAACCTCATTGCTCAGATTCTCAAGGGTGGTGTTGAGCAGCGTGCTGTCCAGATTCTGATGGGTCAACTCAAAGTCACGCAACGTGGCGGTGGCCGAGGCGCACTTGCTGCTGCCATTGGAATTGGATGTGGTCGCTTTGTTCGCCTTCTTGCGGTCCTTTTTGTTTTGCTTGAGGACCTCCGCATAGCTGACCACCTTGTGCGTGCAGACGACATAGTCAGGCTTGGAGTTGTACTGATGATAGTTGACGTAGTAGTTCGTTTGCAGCCAAATCCACTGTTGGCCTTTGGTTAGGAAGCGATAAAAGCATAGCTTGCCCTCACCCGTCTGACGCACTGGAGGATGTGAGAAGCATGGATTAGAGTTATCCTTTTTGCAGAATCACATCTTACATACATTCCTCGTGGCATGCCACAATGCTGTCCAGGTCATCGAAGTGATAGTAGTCATAGCCCGAGGTGCCCAGCACCTCAAAGGGCATATATCCAATGATGGGCGGCGCTCGATGGTCGAGAAAGAGAAACTTCCACTCCATGCTGTGCTTCGAGATGAACTCATTGCTGGTGGGATCGATGATGCTCATCTCGCGTATCAGCTGCGGCGTCTGTATCCGACCCGTGCCCACAAACACCAGACTCTTGTCCACCTCCACGTTGGGATTCTGCTGGAAGATGCGAGGCAGCGTCGGTGAATTGCTACTCTGACTATCCGAACTGGAGCCCGTATTCACATTGGCATCGTGACCTATGGGATCAGAATCCGGAATAAGAACCTATGCTGGAATGCTAGTGATCGACTACCTACGAAAGTAACCCACAAACTTGATCAGCTCGTAGGCATTGGTCTCCACTTTCTCGATTCCGCCTCGTTTCAGATGCGCGTAGAAGGTGATCTGATTGCTGGCACCGATGTCCGTCTGGCGAGCTTCGATGAGGGGCGTGGGATTCAGGAAAATGTTGAGCAGAGCCTCGTGCTCCAATTCATAAGCCAGATCATAGATGCTCATGTTGTACAGTTCATGCTGGAACCCAAATAAACTAGACAATAATTCAATTAATTTGCATGGTGGCTCCACCTACCGGCAAATAGCCCAACTGGGCAGTAATACTTTCCGATGTATAGAATATGGATCCCATACTGCTAAAGACCATCATGAAGCCATCCAAGGACTCCAGCATTAGGTGCGTAAACTCATCGTTAGTCAGGAATGTGGGCTTCCAGTCTTGTTGTATCTCAAAGACCCTCGAACGATCCGTTGCCTCTGCGTACACATCACATCACATTACTTAGGATTGTGATAATTTAGATGACAGCTAAATATTTACCATTGTGGTTCTTTAGGAATGCTATTGTCGACTTGAGCACTGTAGACTTGTCCATTTTGCGATTGGACGGGGTTATCAAAGCACTCAAATCATTCACCAGCGAATTGAACTGATCCCGACGCTTCTTCTCGCTCAGATTCCGGGATTTTCTGCAAATAAGACTGCGCGTTACCAAAAAAAAAAAAGTATAAAAAAAACGCTTGTATAATTCTCAAATAGTAATTCATAAAACGTTAAGATTAGCTCAAGTATGAAAAGGATTGCACAATGACTCACCCCATACCCCAAAAATAAACATCCCCCACGCACAGACACACACACACACACACACACTTACACACTCACATACGCTTACGCACACGCACACGTTGAACAGCTGCTCACCTTTGGCTCACGTGTGTCCTGCGATTGATGCTTTGTCTGGCGTTTATTAGACCAATCCACCCACATGCTTCCAACACACACTGAGCGCTGCCCCATGCGTGCGTGTGTGTGTGTGTAGATGTGGCAGGCACAACAACAGTGTCCTTTCTGTTGTCGCTTTGCATTTGTTGCGCTAGGACAAACAATTTTGGGCTCTGTTTATGCATTTGACATTTGCGTGTCAATAAAGTGAATCCCAAAGAGAGAGAAAGAGAGAGTGAGAGAGAGAGAAAGAGAGCTATTTCCCAGAGACAGAGACAATGCTAGATAGATACACTAAGCAGGAGTTTTGGAGTGAGTTTAGATGCTTTCTTGCCTTATGTCAGCTCCTGGAATCCAGTTTCGATTTAACGCAGAAGTTACTGAATTAACACAAGGGCGAAACTGTCTTTTTTTAGATTAGCTACTTCCCTAAATCGCATAAGTCAAGTTCATTCTTGTTACTTATCTGTTCCCTTCTATATCTTCAACTCTATTAGCAGTTCCTGCTAGATTTGCTTGCAAAAATGGTTGAGAAGGTTTTTAGAAACTCAGAATTAACTACACATTGTTTTACATCATAAAGAATAATTTCGTTTATTAAAATAAATTAAAGTTAGACTTTAATTTCCCTTCGAAAACTGTTGGAAAATTTTTCGTATAGTGCAAACTGAGGAATATTATTTGTTGTACTGTTTTTTATACTATATTTGATTTTGATTTGCTACACATAATCTATTTAAATAACTGAAAGTTAATTAAGATATATAATTAGTTAAGATATCTAGTTAAACAATATCTGTTTGAGGGTCTTAAAACATGGTCGTCTACATCAAAAAAGTGGAGTAGAAATAGTTTCTGTTATTTCAATAAATATTCATTGTCTTCAAATTTAAATATTATTAATTAAACGTATTTATTACGGAGGTCTCATTAATTTTATAAATATATATTTATTCATTAATCTGTTTGTATTATCTCTCTCTCTCTCTCTCTCTCTCTCTCACTCTTGCTCTCTATTCAACAAAATCTTTTTACCACTTTTTAGATTGTTGTTGTCTTCAGGATGTGCTTACTTTTAAAGAAGTTCTTAAATACAACAACCACAATATTATGAAGTTTTCCCTTTTGTATTCAACTTTCTATATTTCAAAAATAAGGAGTTGCAAGGTAATTAATCAATCTGCAGCCAAATCCGAACTGAACTTTAAGTGTGTCCATAATAATAATATTATAATATTTAATTAGCACGGCTCAAGTTGTACATCCCTTTCCACTCAATGTATTCATGTCTCTCTCTCTCCCTCTCTATATCTCTTTCTCACTCTGTTTATCTGTTTTTCCCATTTCTCCCTCTTTTGTTGGCAATTGGAATACTAATTTGATATTTTTATAGCAAGACACAAACTCAGCGCGTTTTCCTATTATGCAATATCGAAGAACAAGCAAAAAATAAGACTATAAATATATATTTATATATATTTATATTTATACGCCGTGGTCAGTGTCCAAAAATCAAATCACACTCAAATTACAGTTAATTGAAGTACTGAATTCAATTTGCCTCGACATTGATTTGAGGTTTATGTTACCTGAACAACCAACCCGTCCACAAAATGTTGCCAACTGAAGCATTGTTTTTTTTTTATCTAGACTGGAGTTGGAGGGGGAGGGGCTGTCAGCGGGAAAGGAGTGCGGCAAGCCGATTACGACATATTTTGTTGGCAGCTTTTCCTTGAACGCGTCATGGTCATGGCCATAATTTTCAGCATTACTATCTACCATGAATATATTAAACGCTGCTGCCTACATATGTTTTTCATTTTGTTTTATTTTCGTAGACTGCACATCATAACTGTCACTTGCAGTGCAACCCTGTCCGTCTGTCCTTCTCTTACGTATTTTCTGTATTTAGATATCCGCTGTTGTGTGTAGATACTCTTTCTATATTCTCACCTTTTCGTGTCATCCTTATCGTCGCTCTCGTCGTCCATCTTCGTATTTGTGTGATAATCCACTTCCAAATTGACGAATTACAAAAAAAATTATTCCAAAAACGAAAAAAAAAACACTGCACAAAATATTTTAGGTAGTCAATTCGATGTTTACATATTTGTTTTATTTTTGTCGTTTTGGCTTTTCATTGAAATTGAATTGTTAACACTTTGTTGTATTTATTTTTTTTCACTAGAAAACACACAGCAGCTATTTCCAATTGTGCCACATTTTGTATTTGTTTTTCAGCTGCTTGAATAAATTTTTAGAGATTTATTTAATTTAGTATTGTGCATTAATTTGTAGTTTTTAAAGAAATACTTGTTGTATAAATAAATTTATATTTTATGTATTTTTAGTTGCGACGCGTTTCGCGTTACCGTCAGCAACAAGTGCAGTTGAGCTTCTGCCCTGCCTTTGCCTGTCAATATGCTTAAGTCAACACACACACACACACACACACACATAACACACACTCACACACACACACTACAGCACACAATGGCTTTGTGCTGCTGGCAGCAGCAGCAGCATCCTTTGCGAAGGAGTCGACGCTGCTGCTGCAGTTATGTAATGTTTGTGGCATTCGATTGTGCTGCGCCTGCGCATGTGCCACAATACGTGCCCCATGGTGAATACGCTGTGCTCGAGCGCCAATCAGTGCAAGCGTCGCAGATGTTGCACTTTTGCAACCCCTAAAAAGTATGCTACGCTGAATGCTACCAAATGCGTCGGCGAATGCCATAACAACCTATTCCCAGTCGCTGCTGCTCCAACTCCCGCTATCTGTACTTGTGTGTGTGTGCGTGTGTGTGTGAGCAGCTGCTAACCAATTGCCTGGCTGCGTTGCCTTTTTCCACGACGCCTATTTAAAGAGCAGACACGCACACACACACACACAAACACACACATTGCATAATGTTTCTCTGTGTGTATGTGAGCTTGTGTGTGTGCGTCTGTGTTTGTTTGAGTGACACTACATTTTGAGCAGTTGATTTTGAACTTGATCTTTTTTATATGTTGTTGTTGTTGTTGTTATTCGAATGCAAACGTTTGCCGCAATTTAGCATATGGATGAACAATCGTTTGCTTAATTGCCAATTGGAGGGCTTCGTGTGCAGCAATTTGAGGCAACTTGCCGCATAAAACTTTCACTGTTGCCCCAAGAAGAAAATGTCAAAGAAATTGTTCTCGGAATTCTCATTGTTGTTTGCTGAAAGCCTGGCAACTGCTTGCCAGAAAAAGAGGAGTGGATGTTGCAAAAGGTGCAAAATGTTGCTGCTGCGTTTGCCTTTAATTAAAAGCGATTCAAGCGACGGCTTTAAATGTGCAGCTCAAAAGCGGCTTAAATCGCACACAAAAATACAAACATACACCGGTATATAGTGATATATGTATATGTATATAGATAGGTTTGTGTGTGTGTGTGTATGTGTTTTTGTAGCTGTTTAATTAATCCGTTTAGCCGCTTGTCCGGCAAACAGCAAGTGAAGCATTTAACGAGTCATAATTTCCCACATGTATTCTCGCAGATATAAATCCAAGCGACCAGTCACATTTTAAATCAACATCAAAGCCAAAATGCCGACTGCTTTTCTCACATCCCCTGACTCCAAACACCCACCCCTTAAAGCTGTAAATGCTGTTTCTGGCCAAGTGTTGCTGGTTAACCCTAAGTAGCTGCTGCTGCTGTTGTTGTTAGTAGAAAGACAGGTTGAGTTTTGGCTTACAGACTGTGGTCTGGCCAGCTTTAAAAAGAAGCTGTTGATAATTGGCAACAAGTTATTTAATGGCTCGTATTGCAATTAGTGCGGTTGCTGGAAGCGGAATTGCCAATAGCAAGAATAATGAGTCTAAGATGGAAGGAGTCAGGCACAGAGAGCGACCAAAGCCTGCACAGTTTATTTTAGCTTTTATCAATCCCAAATGTAAACAAAACATATATCTGCAAGAGCTTTTCATAACCTATTTACTACTGCCACCGCTCCCGACCTAGTCCCACCCGATCTAAAGCCCGAAGCAAACAACATATTTTTCAATGCACATTTGGCATTGATAAAAGTTGTTTTTTTTTTTTGCAATGCGGAAGCAAATTACTCAAAAAGCCGGTTGCCAACAAGATCGTTGACTGACCTACTCATGCTAAAAAGCGCAAAGCTCTCTTCTGTTCTCTGCTCTCTCAGTGCTCTCCCGCTCAAATGTTCCCTCACTCTCACTCTCTTTGCTCGCTTGCCGTGGCAGCTAACGTCATTTGATTGCATTTCTAAAGCTTCGCTCAGTACGAAAATTATCGCATAGTTACGCTGCTTGTGTGTGTGTGTGTGCTTGCGTGTCAATGTGTATGTGAGTGCTTGTGTCGGTGTTTGATTTCTTTGTCAGTGAACTTGAGCTTTTGCTGGCTGCGCTAATTGCATTGCGATTACAGCATAGCGAAACTGTGTGCGTGTGTTTCTGTGTAAAAATCTGTGTGTGTGTGTGCTGTGTGTGTTGTGTGTGATAATACCTAACACTTATACACCCCCTTCGGCACACAGCTCTTATCTACGTTTTCTTTGGCTACGTTCCGCCTTTTACGAAGCTTTGCGAGACTTTTGTAATATTTTTTGTTTCAATTGCACTGCTGCAGTTTTGCACTACTCACATATACGCTCTCTTCCTCTCTCGCTCACTCTCTCTAGCTGTGTATATCGCTTCTTCTCTTGCGTTGTTGTCTACGCTCTCTTTGCTTGCGTTGTTTTAAACTTGACTTAATTAAATTTTTCCTTTTTTCTGTTGTGGTTGTGCTTTATTTTTATATTCTGCCAATTGTCCGTCATTCATTGATTTATTTTATCTTTGTGTTTTTATTGTCATTTCCGTTTTGTTCGAACATTTGTTTGTCAGACATCTAATATTTGATATTTGTGCGATTTGGGCACACTTAAAAATAATATTAATTTCAAGCACTGTCTGAGCTCAGGTCTAAAGATACTTTTTCCCTTCAAATCTTCGAACCTGTCCCATTCAAAAGTAACTCGTATATATTAAGTACTAATGCAACGATTTGTCTTGTTGCCATAAATAGTCGGGGCATGATGCACTTAAGCACCTCATCTCGCAGGTGAACATTCGATGGGGCATACAAAGCGGATGTCTGGCTACAAACAGAAGTGTGTACATTGCACATGCTCAACGACAAACTTGCTCATTAATTATTATTTTTGTTAAGTGGCAAACTTAGTAATTTAAATTTAATATTAGTTTGAAGCACCCTTTGTACCAAGCTATTGGGTATTTAAGAAAAAGGAAATACGTTTTTTTGAGTTAATCTGTATAATTTATCCAGACTCATTTACGCTTAATTCTTTAATTATCTGATAGCTTTTTTAATTTTATACATTTAAGTTGTATATTTAAATTCACAATAGTTATAGTCAAATTGTACTATGTTTGTAGATTCTCATATTATAAGGTATTTCTAAAGTGTGTTTAATCAGTCAAAGTTCTGGAGATCTCTAAAGTCAAGAAGCAAAGTCTTATCATGAATTCTTATTCAGATGTTCCCTTTGTGAGGCAATAATTAATTTCTCCCTTTTCACCTTTTTTAAACAATCATTTAAATACTTTGTTCCTATTTGGTCAGCTGCTATCCTTATCTTACCAAATAATAATTCATTCTAACTTTGTTTTTATTTTTCTCATATATTTGTGTCAAACAAAGATTTTGGCTAGCTAAATAGAATAACGCTCACTTAAGGCTTTTTTAAAGCCATTTTACACTCACAACTAATGTCAGCAGTGGTATTTTGTTTGTCAGTCGCAAGTCATATTTAAGAGTTGGTTGAAAGCCGTATTGCAGAGATTTTGAATTATCTTTGTAATATATTTGTTTATAATTGAATAGTAGTAAATTGAAATGCATTTACGCTGGCATTCTATCTGCCTGGCGCATGATCACACACACACACACACACACAGGCAATTAGGCACACCAATGCAGAATGCACACGCGCACTCACACAGAGACGCAGCGGGTAGCAAACTGACACACACACAAGCACAAACACACACACACACACACACACTGTTGGTTGATTCGACTCGACTTGACGCTCAAACGCTGACGATGACGTTTCAAAAAGACGCTACTCAAAGCCAGAAACAGACCCAAAAACCCAGGTCCCCAAATAAAAACCAAACCGTGCACCCTTCACCCTCTCCTTCAGCACCCTTAAGCAACTTTGACAATGAAGCAAAGAATATAAAAAAAAGAAGAAAAAATTAGCAGAAATACTTAAAAAAAAAAACTCAACAACTTATATCATTTTTCCAGTTGTTTTTAGTTTTAATTTTTCTTTTCACTTATGTATTTTGTTTGTTTGTCAGTTACTTATTTAGCTGGCACCTTTGAGCTACGGTTTAGTGCGCTCTCCTTTTGCTCTATTTTGCCCTGCATACGTAGAACATTTTTTTGGTTGAATGCACTTTTGAGTAGTTCTCATATTTTTAGTGTTTGTTTGCTTCCCCTCCCCCCACCGCCCTTCACTTTGCTCTTGTTTGTCGTTTGCGTTCTAATAGATTTTTATTATACTTTCGCACTTGTGTTTAACAGTTAGTTTTCACGTCTTTTCCTTTTGCTTTCGTTTGATTGCCTTGCATCTGTTTTTTAATTTAATAATTAACATTTAATTTATTTTATGTATTTGTTAATTTTTCTATTAAGAACTAGAAGACTTTAAATAAATTTGTCACTTGAAATAAATGTATTTTATATGCACACATTTCTTATCAACACTTGATTTGGTTTTCAGAAATTACACAATATTTATAATTGCCGCTTTTTTATGTAATTTTTGTTTACTCTGCTTTTTGCTTTCGTCGGCTCGCATAAAATAATTGTTTATTTGTATTTAGTATGTTTCCAAAATAATTGCATGGCTCTTCAATAAATTTCCACTTTGAAAATATTTTTATTTTACTTTGCAAACGATTTCATTTTATATTTTTATGTTCTACTATTACTTTTTAAGTTTCCAATTTATAAAAAAATTCTAGAATGTTGATGGAAAAAAACAAAATACGCGCAAACACAGATACACTGAGAGAAATACGGGCGCACTCTGTGAAGCAGGCAAGACGAAAGCGTGTAATTTACGATCGAGTTACAGCTGAATATCAGTGTTAGACACAACGAATTCCACATTAGAATAGAGACGAGTTATAGAAGACCGTTATGAAGATACAGCGAATATTATAAATACTATATACGATATATATTTATATATACTATTGCTAGGTACGTTTTGGGCTTGTCAAAGCAACCGCTGGCAATTGCGCCTCGAGCTTTTGGAGCTGACTGACTGGTGGGAGGCTGCTGCTGTTGCTGCTGCTGCCTCTCGCTGGAGTACAACGCTTTTGTTGATGATGTGCAACTGGGTACTGGGTACTGGGCACTATATACTGGGTATGGGGAGACGCGGTCGACGCTCGTTGTCGCTGCGCGTGTCAAAATAAAACTGAAAGAAAAGGCCCCAAAAACGGTCGAGTACGAGAATTGCAATTTCTAAGCTGCACCGCTGCGCTCGACAAAATGAAATATACAACAACAAAAATCGTCGTTTTGTTGTGCTGTGGATAAACGTTGAGCGTCGAGCACGAAATGCGAGCGCAAATAAAATAATGTTCTCAATTCTCACTAACACACACACACGCACACACAGAGAGAGAGAGAGAAATGCTCACATGCCGTTTTGCCGTATTGCTTTCCGCTAGCCGGTAGCTAGCAGCAGTACTGTTCAACGGTACGTATACGCGATTTGCCAGCGCTCTCTCAGCTTTACTATTACCTGACATCTGCGAGCAGCGACCGGCTATTATTTAATACTCACTCACGACGATCGCAGCGACGCCAGCAGCGACGCTTAAGTCGCCTGCCTTTGGCCACCAAGCAGCAGATAGCAAACTGCAGTCAGCAGACTTCTCCTATGTGTGTTGTCTGCTTAGTACTTTGCCTTTATCTTTCTCTCTCTCTCTCTCTCCCTATCTCTTTTTCTGTCTCTTTTAATAATTTACAGCTGCTATCTGTTATCAGAATTGCGATTTTCAAACGATTTTTTAAGAACACAACATAGTTGTAAGCGTTTCCCCCCTCGAGAGGTTCAAGGTCTTCAAGGTTTTGTTGCACTTTACGCCTTCGCAGCTGGCATTAGCAGTCTAATGATACCCTTTGTTTTTAGTCAGGTGTTTCAAGCTAAACGGAAAGTGCAATTATTCATGATCTTTGCCAGCTAAGATCGAAGCTTTGTAATACTTCCAACACTGGTATACAAAATATTTTATATAAATTAAGTTAAATATAATTAATTTAAGTATTATGCTAAAGATGTAGACTAATACTTACTTATTTATACTTACGCAGTATCTCGAGTTGTTGATTGTATACCAAATGTTATCCTTAGTTTGTATGTAATAATCAGAGTTGCGGTCTCAAAACTTTTCAGTACCTAAGAAATAATCATATTCTTTAAAATTCCTAAAAACATTTGCAACCGAATGAACTAAAAGAACTGCATTTCAATTTTTCTTTTTAAGTGACATATGGGTTATGGTTATTGTGCAACATTTAATGTTGTGTTAATATCTGTTGAAACAAACCTATTCTTTATGCTCCTGTCATTAATCGTTCCTTGACAAATTAACCTTTCAATAGGTTTATTAAAAGAAAAATATATCGATTGATCTTTATTATCAAATCAAATAATTGATTCAAATGGAAGAGTTGCTCAATTCATCTGATTCGGAACGAATTGCACTATAAATTACGTATTTATTCTATGCTTACGTAATATGCACCATGGCAGAGATTTGCATAGTGGATTTGTTTTTGTTTTTGTTTTGAAGTCTTATGCATTTGGCTTGCAACACAGGATATATCGAAATTGTATATGGTGCAGTCAGTCAGTGGCCACTGGGCCAATCTGGGCGCTACACCGAGTGTTAAATATTTATGGGGCGCCTCGTTTTAATTGCTCGCCAGCTCAGTTTGAAGTTGGTTTTTGTGTTATTGATTTGATTTTGCGTAGCGTTGAACTCAAATCGCTGTCGAAGGCTATGTGGCGAACGGATTGCAATGGAATTAGCCTAAAAGTGGAATAACTGTACAATTTGATTTTAATTTGTATGTGTTTCTTGTAAATTGCATTTTATTGGACATTCGATTTTGTAAATGAAAGAAATACGAAAATAAGTAGAAAACTGAAATATCATTTATCATATATATATGTAGATATATATATATATATAGATATATATATATATATATATGTGTATACCATAGTCATATTCATTCATATATTCATTTATTTCTTTTTCGCTTTTTTTTGTTGTTTTTTGTTTTGTTTTGTTTTAGTGTTTTCGGTATAAATTAGACACAAAAAACGTTTACAAATTATGTCGAATTTTTTAAAAACTTAGCTGACAAAAATCATTGATTATGTTGTATAAAATTACATAGCTAGGTGCTAAATGTGTGTGTGTGTGTGTTTACTAAATTAAATTCGTGATCATATAAGAAAGATGCTTGTTTGTAAGGCGTAGTTCAACAAAGTCCTAACTATATACAAGGATTTTGAAATGAGCTGACTGGCAAAGCAAATTGTTGTTTTTAAAATTGATTTGCTTCACAATATAAAATTTAAATGAGGCATGAGGCTTACAGTTAATTAAATTATTTTAATTACTACTTAAAGTTCTTGTGTGTTCTTTCGTTTATAGGAATGCGGACTTTAGATACAGATACAGATACAGATACAATTTAATTATACAATATAATAAGTAGTTACAGATACAAATACAGAAAAAGAGCATTGGCATTAGCCGATCAATCATCTTGAAATTGGCATATATATAGTTGTATATAGGTGAGCACACATATAATATACAATACAACTTGGATAGTATTTATAGCTTAATTAAAAACATTTACAGAGAGACAGAGTGTTGTGTATGTTTGTCAGTGAGTAGAAGTTAATTATTTTTAGAGCACAATTTAATAAGGGGAGGCTAACGAAACACAAATATTGAATTAATTGAAACTGCTTTTTTTATACACGAATTCTAACTACTCGCTAATATTGAGAGTTCTCCCTCTCTCTCTCTCTCTTTTCTCTTTTACACACATACATTAGTTACGGTACATTATATGTATCTATATACAATTATACTTGTATCTTTTATCATTTTTTTAGTTATACAAAAAAAAATAGTTGCAGATTGTCTTATAGTTCCAGCCGCTTATACTAAATTAAACCAAGAGATTCTCCCTGGAGAGAATTCTCAGCTCTTCTTCCTCGAAATCTTCTTGTGTTGTTTTGTTGGTAAAAAATTGTTTTAAGTAATGTTTTTTTTTGTATTTTCGAGAGTTGCATTGAATTATTGAGTTTTCTTTGTTTCAGTGTATTTTGCTGTTGGCCTTTACATCGTTTATAATTTGTGTGTATTCGTTTTTTTAGAAACCATTAGTTGTTGTGGTTGTTGAAGAGAAATATTTGCAATGCCAAAAATTAATATATTTTTATTTTCTTTTTATTTATTTATTTTTGTTTGCTTTGTGGAATGTGGTTGGTTTTTATGGTAGAAACAAGAAAATGGGGGCTCTCTCGATTGTTAAAGGGGCGTCCAAACGACTTTTGATTGTATGTGTGTATATATATATATATATATGTATGTATATATATAGTTATAAATTGTAAATCTCTCTCGTTAACTACTACACATCGAGCAAGTTGAACTTTTACACACAATTAGTTAACACTTTCAAGTGAACAGTTTTAAAGGTTACAGTTTACAGTTTACAGTTTATAGCTACAGTTTACAGTTCTAAGTTTTACAGTTAACAGTTTATAGTTTACAGTTTACAGTTACGTTTTCAACTACTGATAATTTGGTTCTGCTAAGTTATTATTATTATTATTATGTATATATTTTCGTTTTGGCCCCTAGGATAACAGTAACGTGTAATACGAATGGCTTAGACACAGAAATTACGCTTGTTGTTTATGTTTATGTTGTTGTTGCTGTTGTTATTTTCATCTACCACATTGAGAATAGGTTTCGACATTTATTACAAATACTACAACTGCACTACAGCATCAGCTCCTCATCGGTGTGTGGCTCCGCATACAAACAGCACTCGTCCACACCCACACCCACTCCCACTCCCACTCCAACACCCACTCCAACGCCACCCGCTGCCTCATCGCCCACCTGCTCCTCGCAGTCGAGGCTCAGATCGTGTGGCTGCTGCGGTGGCTGCGGCGCCTGCTGTTGCGGCTGTGGCTGCCTCAGCTCCTGCAGCCAGTCCAGCGTCTTATCTATGGCCCGCAGACGCTTCTCCAACAACGTGGTGGCCAGTATGTCCACCTGCAAGGAGCAAAAGATGTCGATTAGCAACTGCTATTTGCACAACAAAAATAATGCAATAAATATGCTTAAAAATGATAAATATTATGTGAAACAATCAATCCAAGATTGTTGGTCGAAATGCCCAGATCGGGTTGCGAGTAGTAAAAGATGAGGGGGCTTACCTTCAGCTGCTGGGAGAGTGGCAGCAGTGCAATGATCCACCAGGCCCAGGCTGGTCCGTCCGTGATCAGTTGCCAGCTGTGCTCCAGCGGCGGCATCTGGCCATAACTCTGGAGTATCTCGTGCTTCTGCTCGGTGCTGAGGCTCTCGAACCAGCCGGTTGCCTTGTCCATCACCTGCGACTGCATCGTTGCCAGCGAATCGACCTGATCATTGGCAATCGGCTCATCACAGATGTACTCCACCTTGGCCGTTTCGTAGCCATCCTTTTCGCTGCGCGCAAGTATCTTGAAGCGTTTGCAGCCAATGGTGCTGAGTATGGAGCAACCATCGCCAAGGAGCACACAATCCCTGATATCCAGTATGGTCCCGACATCGTAGTAGCGCGATTTACCGCTATGCGGCTGGACAATGCCGAACGTCTTGTCGCCGGATTCGAGGGCGCGACGCACCATTAGTCGATAGCGCGGATCACAGACGAACAGGGGGCAGGGCACCGATGGGAAGGCCGCGGTGCAGATGAATACCGGCACCGACGGCTCCAGATCGATCTCCTGGCGAAAGCGCGCCTCGTACTGGTCTGGAATGAATCGTTTCATTGCGGCTTCTAGGAATTTCGTAACTGGCCGCTTGGCCAGCGCAAAGGGTACTGGCGAGGATGAGCCCTGATACAGATTATTATTGACATTTAGTTCCACAAGTGGTGACATGCACAATGGACACGAGGAGTTGTAATCCATGCAACGATCCAAGCATACCAAACAGTAGGTGTGTCCACACGGCGTCACCACCGGCTTCCACAGCGTCCGGCAGCACAGCACGCAATCAAAGTCGCTGGCGTCGATCAGCTGACCGCTTACAGCACTCAACTGCCGCTGACCAGCACCGCCGAGCTCTACACAAGTCGAGGAAGAGAGACAGAGACAGATATATTAGTAAAAATGTGCTTAAATTGGGTTTCACTCTATTCAAGTAGCAGTCTAAAAAAGCACTCTGAAAAAGGCAACCTTCGACAACCCCAACTTCGTCTAAACTGAACACCTTTTTGGGGAAAAACAATGTTTTTTAAAATTGCATTTAAATTTACAAAACTCAAACGGATGCTGGGAATCTCTTGCAGCTAAAAACATATATTATTAAAATTGCTCATATCATTTTAACTTATTTTATCTTAATTAGATCTAAATTCTAAATTCTAAAAAACAAGTTGAGCATTTCAACATAGCCCAGAATTCATCCATCTTAAATTTATACTGTACTAATCAATATTCATTTTATTTAGCTGTCAAAATGAAAAATTGAAAAATCTAACTGAAAACTGTTTATTTACTTTTAAAGTAGGCGAAACGGTTATAAATGATTAGCAACTTTTTTTTTACGTTAACGAATATTAAAATTAGCTGCAGCTGTCATCAAACATAATCCAAATCCTATTGCTATCCCTACCCCTATTCCTTCTATTAAATCCGACCCCAATTTGACTCACTTCTCAGTCGCTGCATCTCGAGCTGGGCGCGTTCGAGGACGCCGCTGAGCACCCGACTGCATCGACGACTGTCGAGCGAGTCACGCTCCTGGGGCAGCTGTTGCGTGCCGCGTGACGCTTTCCATTTTCTGCGGCAATGTTTGCGATTCGCGTGGCGACGCGCCTGCAGCTCGAATTGCTTGGCGCTGTGCAGCTGATCGTAGACGCTGTGCTGATCGATGTAGTCGAGGGCGCTGGGAAACAGAAGGTCGCCGTTCATGTGCAGATGCGTCGCCTCCTCCTCGACCTCATCCACCCCGTCCTCGACCTCGACCTCCTCCTCGTCGTCCTCGTCGTCGGCCATGATGTAGTTGTTGTCATAGTGCTGCTCACAGCTCAGGCCGAACTCATCCTCCACATCGTCGAGGTGCACGTGATGATGATGCTGTTTCCTGCGACGACGCAGCTGCTCCCAGAGCAGCACATACGATGTCTTTGATGGCGCATAGCTGCGCTGCTGCTGCGCTGTTGACGCGGGCAGCGAATCAATCGAGCCGCGACTTTTGGGCACTGAAGCCAGCAGACGTTGCAGTATCTGAAACAGAGACGCATTTAGTTGCTGCTGTATACAGAAAGAGAAACACTCACCTTGGCGAGATCATGTTGAAAGATTTCCGAGTTGCTGAGATTTGTGTTCTTGTCGAGGCAAATGGCCAGAAAGGCATTGAACAAGGCCTCCTCCAGATGGCTCAAGCCGCTGAGCGCCAAAGCACGCAAATAGTGCGCCTGTTTCAAATTAAAGAGTAGAGCAATTAGCGAGTGTTCACTGTAGTCGAGTCTAGTCAGCCCAGCCTACCTTTGGCGATGTGCAGCGCGTTCTGAGCGCGTTTTCAATGTCCGCCAGGGAACTTTGATAGTGATTCAGTTTCAACAACACCTCGGCCCGCAAACAGAGACTTTTAAAGTTGCTCGGCGCTGTAAAAAAAAGGTGCAAGAAATTGAATTGATTTATATGCAACGCATCAGCTGTAAAAGTCATGCAAATTATGAAAATCGTGAAAATCACACTTAATGTCAACTGCTTGAAATGAAAATGTCAAAAATTATCAGCTCGTCAAACAAATTTCTATATTTTTTTCTTTCTCATTTGGAGACGATATTTGTGCTGTTTGCCAAAGCACTTGGCAGCTAATTATAAACTTTTACGTTTACATCTGCCTCAAACCATCCATTCAATGAGCCACCCACCCAACCGCCCACCCACGGCGACGTTCAACACGCGCGCAAATTCGACAATTAGTTCGATGTCGACGCTGACGTTGACGTCGCTGCAATCGCCCACGCGTCGCTGCATCTTGTTTGTCTAATTTGACAGCACTTCTTTCAGTCTGCAGTCTGCATTAACTTTTGCGCTAAGCAGCAGGCGCCTTAACAGCGGCCGGCACGCGCCGTTACTTATAGTGAAGAGATTAACATTGCTAAAATGTTGTAAATTTGTAATTTTTAAAGTAACAGCAACTGGTGCGTCAAATGAAATATGAGATTAATTTAAAGATTTATTTAGTTTGTGGTGCATATTTCAACAGGCATGTTACATCAAGCTTGATTGAACAACACATTTTAATAGTTATGCCATTTAAATGAATGTCTAGACATTAACTAAATTCAAATAAAACACGTATCAAGTTCAACAAACGAGTTTAACATAGTTATAAAAGTTGTTAGCGACATGTTAGCATGTTGCCAACAAATAATCGTGCGACTGTTAACTGGTGTCTGGCAACATGCAAGCACCATGGCTGATGTTTAACAGCGTTAAGAAATTGTGCACTGCTCCCACATTAGGCAACAGTGTTAACACTGGTTAAGAGCAAGTGCACTTAACATAAATGTAAAATCGCTCTCTTCAAACGCGCGCTCTCTTACGCTGTTAACTGTTAAGAGTGGGGCTTATGGGGAGGCGGCATATTGCAGGCAGCTGCTGACGCTGCTGTTAAAAAAAATCGCGATTATGTAGCCTAACATTACGCAACATAAAAACAAGCGCAACAACAATCAGCGCAGCGGCAGCCTCAACGTAGATATCAATAAATGTCTGTCCGTTTGTCTGTCTGTCTGCCTGTGTGTGTTTGGCCCTACGGTTGCTGTTGTTGCAATTGTTATACAAATTGTTGCAAAAATGATTACATATCAGCCAATATGCGCAGCAAATGCAGCAAACTTTTGCTGCTCATCAGATGTAAGACTTCCAGCTTGTCAGCTACAGATACAGATACAGATACAGATAGAAACATAATGATGTTTAAACTTATGCCTGCTTATGTCGCTATGCTCGCTGGTTATGTAAAACACTCGCTGCTCGGCAATGTTTGTCAATATTGTTGTCCCAAATTGATGTCAAGTGTGTGTGTGTTTGTGTGTCTCTATGTGTGTGTGTGTGTGTGCGAAATGATAATATAGATAGATAAGGCAGGTAAATTGAGGATGTGTGTTGGGTAAGTGTGCTGCGGGTATGTGGGCAAAATGATGATAAAAGGCGTTTAGTTTATAGCTATTTAGCTGAATTCACACGTGTCAGATAAACAGCTAATTATTTTTGAAAATATATAAGGTACTAGTCTTTACATAGATAAGATATACAATTTAAATATGAATCATTTATGCTTCATTTCTAATTATACAAATTTAAAAATGGCTGAAGACTGTTAAAGTGTATAAAAATGGAAATTGCAAAATATGATAAAAGTTGGAAGAACAATAATTATGTTAATGGAAAATGGTTTATTTGTTCGTCTAGCGTTTATCTAATTCAATCACATCCACAGCTTTATACAGAACTTGTTGACTAGATAAAGTGGCTAAAAACATTGACATAACTTATATGGTTTGTTTTTCTCATATAGACAGATAGGTCTGCTTATCAAAATTGCTCGATTTAAACTTGATATTGTGGCACACTTATCACATCCACAGTTGCTTTCTTTCTTATCAAAACCATATATTCTTGATCATAGCCATAGTCTGCTGAAGGTAGTATATAAGAGTGAGATGACCGGATCATACCACTTATATATATATGTGTATAGCATAAGTCCGATCTATATATAATCACAGTCGTGCCTAAGATAACTGTTATTATAGATAACCTTGGCAAGGACGACTATTTATTTTTTTTATATTATATTTAGATTAGAAATATTGATCAAGCTATTGAAAAGGTAATTTCTAGTTGTATTATGCATATTTTATCTGTAATAATAATCATATAAATATTCATATTAGTAAACTTTTTTTTAGTTTATCTAAACCCATAATCACAAATTTAGTTATTGCATAATACAAAATAAAACCGCAACTGTTTAGCAATCGCCAGCATTATTCCATCAAGCAATTAAGAACATATAGAAACTTAGATAATTGGAGACAGACTCGCATCGCTATCAACTTGAGCAGCTGGGAACGTGCTCAGCTGGCAAAACATGCAATATCTACATATATATATATACATATATACATATATATATATATATATATATATTCATATACATATATATATATATGTATGTATATCAACTTGATATATACCATATATACATCATACCATATCTCATTGCTTTCGGTCGCCACGTTCAGCACTCGACTTCCCGTTCGATAGTGAGCGACAAAGATAGAGAGAGATACAGAGAGAGAGAGAGAGAGAGAGAGGGAGAATACTTATAGACGTAATTGCTTGCAATGTAAGCTGCTCGAGCAACCGTTGAGCAAAGCAAATTCAATTAATATGCAAAAGTCGAGTGCCTCAATATTGTTGCTGTTGCTGTTGTCACTTTGCCCTTATTAGAGAACTTAACGCTAGAGCAACATACAACAACAACAACAACATAAACAACAACAAGAAGAAGAAGGAGACTCCCTCGCACTTTGATCATCCTTCGCTCGATCATTTTTCCTTAATGCTGCAGACAATTTAAGCCAATCTGTTAATAAATTGCATTTCTGCATTTGTCGTTCTATACGAGTATGTGTAACATACACTCAAAGAAAAAAATCGATCGTTTATAAAAACCAGAATTTTTCTATTCTTAATTCAAAAATGTTGATGAATTTTTTTTATTTCGTTATTAAACATAAGGGTTTTAAGATTTAACATATACAATAATTTTTTACAGTCAAAAGCAAAACTCTAACAAAATGATATTGCAATTTTCTGAATTCCAGTAGTTTTTTTTTCTAAATATAAGGATTTTCCTAACTATTTACAAATATGTTCAATTACTAAAAATTATATTTCTACAAATTGTAAAAAATCGTTTCTAGTTTTAAGAATTAAGTCAGAAAATTGTTCTAGTTTTCACAGAGATTTATTAATTATTTTTTTAGAACGATTATTTTTCCGAGTGTATGCATGTGTATATATTTCTTGGCCAAATGCGGCGAGCCGCTTTCATTGAAATCGGATTTCGTCACGTACATTAGAAATCATTTCGCGAATTTTGCGATTCTCGTTGACAAGTGGCCGCCACTTGCAGATTACATAATCGTCACAGAATATAATGTACGATATAAAATTGAAATCTGGCAACTGATTCATGAATCAAGTGTACTATAACCACAGCCGAATGACAACCATAACAACAGTATACAATTTCAGTCAGTTCATGATTCATGTCTATTTAAATCAATGACAAGGGTAAAGTGCATGCGCATATTTTGCACCACTGTGCGCTCCAATTGTGGGTCAGCATATCATCTTTATCAACCCATGCACGTCACATAAATCAACGTGTTTTATGCCATTCTCCAACCGAAACTTAATTGTGCAAACACAGAGAGGAAAAAAAATGAAACGTCGTTAAACAATTTGCTAAAAATAAATGTTGCGTAGTCGCCGCATCGTCCGACGCTGGTCAATCGCTTTGATTATTATGCTGTGCAAATTGCTGGGCACAATGCAAATACACACACCACACACCACACACACACAGACACACACTTAGATCATTACATAAAGCCAGCTGAAGGAGACACGAGCAAATGCTGAATACTGAATACTGAATGCTGGAGCCAAACTGACCCAAATACCAAAATGAATGCCCATAAAATTGCCCAGCATTTCCCACTGGGGAAGTGGCATGTGGCAAGTGGCAGGCAAAGACAACTTGTTAAGGGAGCTATTGGGCCAACTTTATGCCAGTTAGAAGGCCAGGCCAAATGGCGTAGCTGAAACCCGCTCAAAACTTAAAGCTGCAATTCGCTTGGGAAACGCATTTTATGCGTTTAAGATTTGGTTTTTTAGCTCTTTGCTTTTTGCCTGTTGTTTATTTTATGTTCTTGTTGTGTGTGTGTGCAGTGTGTGTGTATGTGTGTGTGTGGTATGCCGCAAACAGAGTGTTTTTTAGAAGATATGAGGCTAAAGTGTTAATTTAGCTAGTTTTATGACACACTTAAGCTCACTTCTGGGCAGAGGAGTTAAACCAAATCGATGGTCAAATTGCAATGCGGAAAGAAAGAAGGTGTCCGACTAGCAAATGCTCTATAAATAAGCCTATATGTTTATGTGTTACTAATGTGAATTGTAGGGTATATAACATAAATAAACCCAATAAAAATATAAAATGAACTTGTGCAAAAGTATGTAACAGGCAGCAGCAAGCATCTACCCCCTAAATTATATATCTTCTTGATCTAGATCAATAGTTCTATCTAGTTTCACAATATCAGGAAGTATAGTTAATAGCTGTTTTTAGGGTATCTTCTAGGCGAACTGTATCAACACAATTTTATTCTCTCCAGTTTAGTTGGAAGTCGTCAAGTTTGTGTTTTCTGCAACGATTCGCTAAATTGGGTGCAGGGTATCTGCTAGTCGAGCTTGCTTCCTTATCGTACAAGTATTAAGAATATATATATCTGTTTGCATACTATTTGTAGATATATATAATATAAATTTGCATTGTTTTGTAGGAAATGCATTGCTTTGTCTGCTCGTCTCTTGAGTCGGTCGTTAAACGTTTCATTTGTCGGTCATTAAACGATTCGTTTTCAAGAGTTCATTAATTATGCTTTAAAACGACAGAGAGAAATTGGCCAATTCTGGGGATCATATATATATATATATATATACTAAGCATATCAAAATTGAGTGTGAAATGCTGATAAATGGGCTTCCCGAAAAGACTTGTACGTTGCATGTTTTTCTAAATTATTTTGCCTCATGTTCGCTGGCGCTGTGTGTGGGCATGCCACGCCCACAATCAACAGCTAAATGTCAACGTCAAAAAGAGAGTTTAAAACAACAACAGCAACAAAAAACAGCAAAACAATCGCTGCGACATTTGCCGAAATATCCTAAAGTTGGGAGGGAGGGAAACATTTGGCATTTAACAAAGTACAATTGAAATGAACACTTTAAACAATTTATGGCCGAAAACAAATGTTAACTATTTCGTTTCAGTGTACAGTAATTTATTAACCATATACTTTTTACTGACCAATTCACAATGAGGAAATGTGCAAAGCTAACTATTCTTTCGAATTTTTAACTGTTTTTTTTATGTTCACATTCTTGATATTTTGGAAAACAATTAAGGAAACGAGGCTATCGTTAATGGGAGTGTCGAAATAACCGTTACTATAAATAAAACGACTGATCGGCTCAATTTGAGTTATCTTTCCGAAATGACAACACAATTAATTCCAATATAAGAAAATAAAATAAAAAAGATTTCATTTCTAGTTTGCTAATAAATTAAAGTAATTAAATAACTATTGTTAATCTTTTAATAAATATATATATATATATTTTTTTTAATATAATATTTTTGTATTTTTAAGCGCACACTTTCCTGTTTTTTCTATACGAAATTCGAAATTTTAAATTCTACACCTATTCGAGAATATCACAAAAGTTGATAACTGAATCAGATCACATTCATTTTAAATGATGCCATTAAGTAAGTTGTTTATGACAAGTTTTGCGCAGTGCATCTAAATGTCGGTTATTTGCCAACTTTTGAACAAAAGTTTATCTGTTCTTTTCTGTTAGTTGTTCAGCAGCCACGTCAACACAGCAATTCAATGCTGGCAAAAGGTCAACTCATCGCCTGCGTGGGTTCGAGGCAAGGTCAACAGGAAGCGGAGTGGAAGTTGATAGTCTGCTAAGCGCTAAGCGTTGTACACAAATCACGCACAGAAGCAGGACTAGCATTAAAGCTAAACAGCCACAGTTGCGAGTGGAGTGAAAGAGAGGCTGCGGGGGAGTGAGTTGGAGCAGGGAAGGGGGGAGGGGGAAAAGAGGTTGCATCTCATTTGCCTGTATCTGTTTTCGTAATACGCCAACGGGTGATTGACCCACACCCAGCAGCTTTTTATGTATTCGTCGTTGTTGTTGTTGTTGTGTTGCGAGAATTGCGACGCAATTTTATTTACTGTGTGGCAAAGAGTTTGTGGGTTGAGGTTGGGGTTTTGCTGTACAACGGTACGTATGCGTCACTTGACAAACTGCGACTGCGAGTGAGAATTATCTGCATTACTTATTTAGCCAGCCAAGTGTATTTAAAGTTGGCTTTGAGCCGAACTGGGATCTTGGCAAGCAAACCGAATTCAAGGTAAGCCAAGTAAACAAATAAAAAAACAAAAACACAAAACAGCAACAATCTCCAAATAAGTATGCGGCTGTTATATAATCAGCGCTTAGCTGTTTTTTATTATTTATATGTATGTATCTTAAAGTCAGCCAGCCGCAACCTTCGAGCAATGTGGCGCGCCAACAAAAACAGCAATTAAATTAAAATTCACATTTCGGCAATTTGCAACACATGCAAATTAAACAAAATATTAAAAACACAAAAAAATATAATAATATGCATTGTTCCGTGTGGCAAGCGAAAATGCAATCAAATCATTCTTATGAATATTATTGCATATGTTCCCAATTGCAACAGCAGAAAAATTGAAACAAAATAATCAATTTTATGGAGCGCACAAATTTTCAACTGGAAAATGAGCGTGCAATAAAAACAAACAGAATTAACAACAAAAAATCGCTTCAATGAGCACGCCAAAAGCAGCGCAGTCAACGTCAACGTCGTCGGCGACGTCGACGCAGTCGCCTGTGTTCAAGGTCAACCAGACAGTGCGAGATCTTGAAACTGGCGACTGGAAAGGGAATAGTGTTGGTGGCAGGGGAAGTGTGGGGGGCAGTGGTAAGTGTGGAGGTGTGTTGCAATAGCCAACCGCACAGTTGGTCATTATTTTTTCTTTTTTTGTTGGTTTGTTTTTCTGTGTTTGCTGCTTCCTTTTTTTTTGTAAAGTTTTGTTATTTATATTTTGTAAGTTATGTGGGGCGTAAGATAGAGGCAAGTTTTATTTTTATGGCTGCCTTTACTGTTGTTGCTGTTGTTGTTGTTGTTGTGGCAGCTTAACATTGTTAACATTGGTGCTGTGCGTTGCTAAGCCACGCAGCTTATGCAATTGAAATAACGACAACCAAAGACTACCCAAAGACTGCCACACAGCACAACTTCAAAGCCCACACTAAGCGCCAACAACAACAACAACAACAATCAAATGTTGGTCAGCAAATGCTTTGAGTGCCGACACCTACAGATGCATAGTCATGGTTCAGTTACAAATAAGCATTCTATATTCATAAATATTCATAATACATTCACTAACTCAAGTTATACATTCTTATCATTTTGCGATATGCTTAGTTAACGAGTGAAGCATATTCATGTGTTAAATCATGCTTATATTCTTGAATATACTTTGCCTATCTCGAACTGAGCTACATATTTGTAGAATAAATTGTTTTATGCCAAATTGAACACAATCTGATTCCTTATTCCGCAGTTAACATTGCTTATAGCCAAATTCCGATACAGAATATAAAGTTGTTGACTGTACAGTCAACATTCGAAAAGCATGTTGCGAATGTTGAAATTTCACACAGAGCATTTATTTTATTGAATTTCGTATAGGGGTTATTGAGAGTATGGCAATATTATTTTCACATACTGCTGATATTTCAATAAAAGAAGGCGCTCATTTTAAAATCTAATTATAAATAAATTTATTTCTTATAACTTATTATTGTTTGTAGAAAAGATTTAATAGCTGTGTTATATTTAAAATATTTGTTTTATTTGTTAAGTGTATACAAAATTCGTTATTTTAATGTTAATCGTTTTTTAATGTGGACGCCAGACAGAAGTCTGCCGCGTTGAAAAATAAGGCTGAGTTACTCCAACCCCTCCCCATCCCACACAACATAACTCAGAGCAGCACTCCACTCCGCACACACCCCAACACACCATTCCACACACACCCCACACCATTCGCTTGTTATGCCATATGTTGTGTATTGACTTTGCCCAGGCATTTGCCATATGTTGTTGTTGACATTTGATAAATGTTCTCTCAATGAATGTGTGCGTTTAATGTGTGTGTGTGTGTGACACCATAAAGAGACTCACACACACACACAGGCAGACAGACACTTCCACTTCCGGTTGGTGGTTAGGCATTTTTGACGCGCAGTTAATTGATTTCTGAGACCCCCTTGAGCCAAACTGAGTCGACAAAATGTAAAATAATTCCTATAATCCACTTAAAAAAACTATGTGAACTACAAATGGGTTCTGTGATTCTGGCGCAGCAGCGTCTATTTTCGTAGGCCCGACTATTTTGGGACAGCGACTCAGCTCGATAGAGAGAGACAGCGAAAGACTGAGAGAGATGGAAAGAGAGAAAGAGCGAGAGGAGTAGCTTATGTAATGACATGGGCGCAAACAGCCCCTAATGTTGGCAAAGAGTCGCAACACAAAAAAAATATCGAAATTAAAAAAAAAAACACTGGCAACGAAACCGGCTTTTTATGCAAAGCTGCCAAAAATGAGGCGCTCAAACTAAGGGGAGGGGCGGGAGGTGGGGGGCTTACAACAGCCATTGCGTGAGCGTAAGCCAGCTTGTGCAACAGCAGGCGAGAGCGAGAGCGCAAAAGATAAATGAAGATTGAACGAAACGATGGTAACAGCAACAGGGCCAAAGAGGACCCATTAAGAGAGTGCCTGCCGAAGAGCGCAAAAGAGAGAGGTAGAGAGAGAGCGCAAGTTTGGCTTGTGTCAAAATTTTGACAGCGCAGCTCTCTCGATGATGGCGCTCTTGTTACGGCTGCGACGGTTGGCAAAGCCAAAAAAGTATGTCAAAGTCAAACGTTACTGCCGCCGTCACTGCCGCAGTCGACGCTGACGTTTACTAAGCATTGCTGCTGCTGTTGCTGCCTGTGGTTGTCTCTTTATTGTTGTTGTTGCCGACGTCATTTTTATTATGTTTGTTTGGTAAGTGGAGCTCTGGTTATGTAAGCCCAGCAGCTAGCAGCTAGCAGCAAACCAGCAGGCAGCAGGCAGCAAGCAGACAGCAGCCAACTGTTGGCCATCGTCGTCATCGTTTTGCTGTTGTTGAATTCGTTACGTTAAGCACAAGCCCAAAGCTCTGCCCTCCCCCTCGTCTGCTCGCCCCCGCTCAACAGCTCTCATTCAATGCGCTCGTCTTAGCCAGTCTTTTGTCTTTTCACGCCGTTTTTTCCCCCACATCTCTCCCCCCACTTCCTGACCTCCCCTTCCCACTTCCTGTCCCCTTTGCTGCTTGCAACTCATTTGTTTGTTGCCAATTTCAACGCTTGACTTTTTGCGTCGGCGGCGACGGTCTGAAAATTAAATCGTGATTTGTAAATGCGTTCAATTTTTCGACTTGCTCGCAACAAAGTGATGGGGTGGGGGGTTTTTATATAGTGTGGCAAGCAGTGAATTTGGCAATTTTGTAATAAGTTTTTTTTTTGTTTCGACTGTGATTAAATAATCAACAACAACAGCGGCAGCAATGTGGCAACAACAGTTGAAAGTGATTGTTGCTGATATCTTGTGTCATTCTCTGTTCAGTATTCAGTGTTGTATAATTGTTTTGTTATTGTTATTGTTTTTGTTTTGTTTGTTTTTTAATTTTTTCTTAAGTTCTTTATATAAGCTTGCTGGCTGGCGATGACTTGCATAACAATAGATTACTTGTTGAGTTGTTTTTTTGCATGTTTTAGCAGAACTAATTCCCGTTTTAGTCAGGCCTTTTAGTTGGCGACGCCGACGTCGCCGCTGTGATATAATCGACAACTTGAGTTGCGTTCCGTTCCGACAAAGTGTTCTTAATGAATGCGTTCTCGTAATGAGCTTTATGTCAAATGGGTAAAAGCTTTATGAACTTTTCATTTAATTTTTGCCGACTTCTGTTTCTTCTTCTTCTTACAACCACCTGCCATTCTGTGCGAGGGGGAAGTGGCAGCAGCAACTGTTGCATAACTTTGCAATTTATTTATGCGGCAGATGAACACTTTTTGATGGCTCAGTTGTGTGTGTAAAATTGAAATGCTACGATTTGTTGGCCAATATTACGCCCATCTCTATCTCCATCTCCAACTCAATCTCTCTTGTTTTTGTTTATGGCACTTGTCTGAACTTTGCTATTCGCTTTTTAAGCCTTGGCTGGTAATTGAAGTTTGCACTTTGGCCTCATTGTTTGTTCGCCTATTCATTTTACTCGTTGGGTGTTTTCCTGTGACTTTTGTTTGCACAATTTGCAAATGCAAAATGTCAGCGATGAGTTGAGATTCAGAGTTGTTTTGCTCAACAAATTGATAGGGCAGCGAACTTGGCTAATAGGCTAATGGGTGCTAAGCGCCAGACAAGTTAAAAAACAAAAAAACAACAACAAAAAAACACTTTAGGCTTAAATATCTGGTGGGCACTTGGCGGGCTCGTGTCTATTACTCAATACTGATTGTTGCAATTGCACTTCGTTGATTGCCGTCAAATCGCCAGCAGCAGCAACAACAACAACAACAAAAACACAGTTACTCACCAACAACAACAACAACAGCAGCTGCTGCTGCTGCATTGCTTACGAGCTACGTTCTATGACATAACTGTAAACGCGCTCACAAGAGAGCCACAGTGAATGGCATCAAGAGAGGCAGAAAGAGAGCGAGTAATAGAGAGAGCTTTGCATTCGAGTAGCTGTTGTTGTTTTTGTTTTTATTGAGCGAGCGATTTACTTTTGATTTTTGTTGTAGCTGCTGCTGCTGCTGCTGCAGTCAATTGAGTAATCCACTGTTGTTGTTGCTGTCGTGTTTTGTTTACAAATGTTGAAAGTGAATTTTCCATTGCAATTCACAATTTACAATAGAATATTACTTAATCGGCATTTGGCGCAAATCTGACAGCAAATGTGACTCACAATAAGCGCCCAGAGTTGCCAGATTGTATGTGTGTGTGTGTGTTTTGTTGTTGTTGTTGTTTATTATGTTTGCTTTTTGGCAAATGAGGACAACAATTGCAGTTGCTGTTGTTGCTGATGCTGCTGCTGCTGCGGCTGCTGCTGCTGCTGTTACTGCAAGTTAGTTTCAATCGCGTACAGCCGCCATTTGCTTTTCTTTTTTTTTTATTACTTGTATGTGCACCCGCCGTCGGGCCTCATTATGCAATTACAAAGCGAATTTTTGCAAAAACAACAACTGCAACAAAAATAAACACAACTATCCAAAAGACTGGCAAAATACAAAAAATAAAAACACCCGCACGAGCACTTTTGCATGCTGTGTGGGGTTAGAGTATATTCCATAATTAAGACAAGGCGCCACAAAATGTCCACAGTGTGCGACATAAATGCAAATATATATACTATATACATATACATATACATATATATATATATATATATATATATATATACATGTATGCGGATATGTGGATATCTGCCGTTGTAAGAACTGGATATTAGAGTGGGGCACAAAGCGCAAGCCAGGCCAACTGCTGTTTATTACATCATTCTGCTTGGTCAGACAGAATTATTTTCATTTACTTATTAATATTTTCCGTTTTTCTTCATTTATTTTTTTTTCTTTTCTTTTTCTTTTTTTTGCTTTGACCACTTTGGCTGTTGTCAGCAAAATTTTACGACAAAACCGAGGTGACGATGAGTTGTTAGTGTCGTGTTTTATTATCAGTATATATTATGCATTCATTACTCGTTACGACTTCAACAAGGAGGGGAGGGGGGCTGCATGTTCATTATACAATATAATTATACATAACAGGCCCATTACGAAACAAATGACTTGCGTATCGAGATTCTTATGTGATGGCCACATTAAAGAAATAAACTTCAAATTGAACATTTCTTTCTTTTTTAGCATATGGATTTTTACTGTTAAATGTTAGAAAAGTGATTCAATCAAGTAGGCAAAATCTTAATGTTGTCTTGGATTAAATAATATCCTATGCTCTAAGTTAAAGTTCAACTTGAATTTAGTTTCTTTCCCGCTCCCAGTTTCAATTACACCAGATATTGCCTTATTGCTTGCCACGCCCACTTGTCCATTCCGCCTACCGCATAAATATTCAAGCTAAACAATTTCTGGGCCACGAGTCTCTTTTCAATAGTATTGTAGAATTTGTGCAGTTCTTTTTTGAATTTCTCATTGCTGCAGCTGTAGAGCTATGCAACAATGTGCGATGGCATTTTAGAAATGTGCGCCAGACGTTTAACAATGAGGGGGTAGGTGGCAAAGGGGGTGCGCATGGGGTGGAAGGGGTGGTGGTGTGCGTGTCGGGCATTGTCTATCTGTGCATTGGGCAAATAAATAGCAATGAGACACACACACACGCAGATAGTGGGGAGACGCATGCCACAGCAAAAGTACACACCGGGAATGCCGGCAATGCAACGTATGGCATGAAGTTAAATCCAATGTGACGTCTACAAAGACATCAAAAATAAATAAATCAAATCCCAAGCAGCTGCAGCACCACCAAAAAATTAACACAATTTTATACTCGATGTGTTAAGAATGGGATCAATAAATATATAGATATATATGTATATATATATGCATATATATCTAACTAAATGAGTGTGGCACGGGTTTGGTTTGCGCTTCCATCATGGTTCAGCAAATGAGGCAGACCGACACCTGGCTTCTGTCTCAAGGCCATCTCAATTTGTTGGTCATTCAACCTGCGCCAAGTCTCATCTCTCACACTCTCTCTCTCGCTCTCCCTCGCTTTCTTTCTCTCTCTCTCTTTCTCTCGCCTTTGTTTGCCTGCACAAAGAACTTTTTTATGAACTGCGCAATAAGTAACCAAAATAAAAAATAGAAAAAAGACGGTTAATATAAATATCGCAACGAGTATACACAAAAAAAAAACAAAGGCCTTCTTCCTCCACTTCACTCCACTTCCTTCCTTCCTTCCTTCCGACTGCCTGGCTAATTAAAAGCAGCAACAACAAATCTAAATTAGTGGACTTACTTTGAATGATTGCAGAGCGAGTTGGAATCGAAAACTTTTGCGGTCTGCGGCTTTGGCAAGAAAAACGACAAACAATCAAAACACATATTTTCACAGCGAGTTGAGAGACCTCAAAAACAAATAATTATCTGTATAAATAATAATATAGCATATAGTATTACGACTTAATCTAATTTTGATAGTTATTGAAAATGGTTAAAAAGGGCATAATGGTTTCGTGCAAAGGTATGTAACAGGCAGAATGAACCATCTACGAGTACGTTAAATATATATATTCCTGATCTACATAACCAGTACAGACGATATAGCCATGTCTGCCTGTCTGTTTGAGTGACACATTAAAAATATAATATCGTTTATACCATCAACGAAGATCAAGTTTATTTCATTTTTTCGATAACTGCCCGCTCTTTCTGGATTATCGATATATATCGATTTCTGATAGCAATAAACTGCACAATTTTAAAGTCAGCTGAGTTTTATATATCTTCTAGTCGAGCTGACTCAACTACAGCATTCATACGTGTTTTGTTTTGTTTTTCAGCTGACAGCCAACAAGTCACATGGATATATATACCCCTAATTGTGTGTGTGTGTTTGTGTTGATAGCGCTCCGATTATCGTACATGTATTTGGGTTATATATACATATTTATTTAAGTATGATAACCAACACAGAGAGTTGGCAATTGGGTGCGCAATTACCAATTCCATAGAAAGTGCAATGAAATTTCTTATCAGCGTTCAAAATTTGTGGCAATCACTCAGCGAGTGGGCGCCGCGGAGAGGCAGTCAAGTTCAGGGCTAAGTTTTTATCAGACAACGACACACTTGGGCATTATGGTGTCAAGGCATATTAACTCTATTTGTGTGTGGGGCAACTTAATGAGCAACTTAATGCAGTGACTAACTAACCTGCAATTACGCAACCACTTTCACTAATGAAAGTCGTCCTTTGACTGCCAGCAAATGAAATTAGTTCCACAAAACTATTCAAAGTATCAATTCAGTTAGCTGCTAATTAAATGTGACCCATATTAAGGCACTTAACTAGCGGGTTACCGGGGGTGAAGGGGTTACGGGAGTCAACGGAAAATGATTGCAGAGCGCATGCTAAATTCTTTCAGCCTTTTTCACATTAAATGCACATTTTGGTCAGCCTAGGCACACGCCATCAAATTCTACGAACTGCGATAGACGATATATGCTCTATATTTATATATATATAAATATATAAATATATACATTAATTAGCCCAGAGCTGCGTGCAGGCAACAGGGCCACTAAAAGGCCAATAAAAAAAGCATTGCATGATATGTGGGCATTTCCAGCTGCAACAGCAAACAGCCACCAGCAACAATGAACAGCTTTATGTATATTAGAGTACACACTTAACTCCTGCCCCTCACCCCCCCTCCCCACCTTTCCCACACCCATGTGCTCATGTATTCAGGCCAAGTCCTCGCGGCGGTTTAACAACTCTTTATACTTAGCCATGCCAAAATGGACAAACAACCAAATGCTTTTGCCATACCCTGTAGCCAAATAAATGAGTAAAGAGCATATTTAACTTAAAAAAATCCCATTAATGAAGTTAGTTTTCATTTCATTTTCATTTTTAGCTACATCAAAAATGTGGTTTTTCATTTGAAACTTGATTTGTTCATAGGGTATCTGCTAGTCGTTCACATTTAGATGGAGCATTTTGATTTGTTTTATTTCATTCGTGTTGTGTACTCCGCGTCTGTCAGTGTAATTACAAATTCGCCATGCCTCATGTGGCAACATTGCATGAGGTCGACGACTACATTAACAGCTCTTTTTTTCTTTCATCTAGTAAATCTTTTGTGTGTGTGTGTGAGTGTGTGTGTGTGAGTGTGTGTGTGTGTGTGTGTGTGTGGGTGTGTGGTTGTGTGGGAGTTGATAATCTTCATGTCTGGCACGTGGTGTGGCTCATTTAGTGCCTGGCAGCTAAGTGCCACATCTGCCAGCTGCGGTTGCACTCATGTCTTATTTGATTTAAAGACACTCTTGCCACAGTTGCCACACTCCTTGTCCTTGTCTTGGCCAATTGTCAACCTCTGCTCTGTGAATTTTGGCTGCTTTAAATTCTTATTTGATTATCTAATTGGTTTTGGCTTTTGTTTTGTGCTAAACACAATGACTTTGCACTTTGTTTATCAGCAAATAGCGGTAAATAAATGTTTATGTCCAGCTTATTTGCTATATTCGCCTTAAGAGGGTTTTTTTTTCTTTCATTTCGTTGCTTGCTCTGATTTTTGGGGCTCTGTTTTCTTTATCAGCACAAAAAGTCAATAACTGATTGCGAGAAAAAAACAAAAACAAAAACAACAGATAGAGCGAATTGAACAAACACAAACAAAGCTTATAAATAGCATATTGATATTACTATATATATTTGTGTGATCAGCAACATTAGTGACTGCTTCCCTTAATTGGCCGTTAAGTTCTGAATGTTTAGTGTGACCTTCTCTGCTGCATTTTGGCCAGGTAAACAAAATCGTGCGATGATGCGTCAGCTTTGACGGCCTTATCAAGGCACTGAATCACAACTGTGTACAAAACAACAACAACAACAACAAACGAAACAACAACAACCAAAATAACAACAGCAACTCACAACAAGCAAATGATAATAACAATTATGAAATCAACACGAGTAGCCGAGTGATTTCCCATTTAGAATGTGGGGGACAGTCCGTAAAAGTCACGCAACAATTTCACAATCCACTCAGATCCTGCACACACACATATACATATATATATACACACATACACACATATATATACACATATATGCACAGCAAAAATCGACTGAAGACAAAAGTAATCAACAAATTAAATACGAGTCTGAGTGCGATTCTAATAAAAGCAGAAACTTGAAACTCTTTCAAGTGGGCTACAAATATTAAGTAATATTAAACTGAAGTGGTCCAATAATGTCCTTAAGCAGCATTATTTTATAAATATTTAAATACATAACTTGGATAATTATTTCCCTAATAGTAGATCTTCATTCTATATTCTATATAATTCCCCACGTCCAAGCGTTAATTATAAATTATTCGGCTTTGTAACCATTTCTCAATTTAAGAATTTCCAAGAATAAAATTTGAATAAATGAGCAACAATATTAATAATAAAAATTAGTTATATTATTATATTATATTATTAGCAAAGACTCAAAAATCGATAGTTGAAAAAATTAGTTCAATATTAATTTCTCTCCATTTATTATAAATTTCAGTTAATATTTATTATTCCTTATAAGAAATAAGTAAATCAGTCAATGACAGCCTTAGGTAATATTATTTAATTAACACTTGAGTTTACAGTTAAAATCTGGCTTCCAATAATATTAGCACTTTTTTAGTTTTAATTTCGGTTCACATTTAAAATCTATCGCAAAATCTATCGCTAAAATATTAATTATTTCTCGTCTTTTCTGCTGATCTCATTTCTCTTTTGTGTGCGGCTCCCACACAATTCTATTTTTTAAATTTCAAACCAATGTTTTCCTTTAATTGATCTGGTTAATTTTAGTTTTGTTTTGTTTAGTGTGAAAATTGCCCATCAGCTGTTGGCTGCCATGCGCTCTGCTTTCCCTCAAATTTTCTACATTTTCACGCCCACCTCGCCCCGCACCCGACCCCTTCTTATTAGGTTAAACGTTTCATCTTGGCATCTGCCATCCAGTCAAGTGTCTCGCCTGATTTTTTCAAATTGTTTGATGGATTTCTAAGTGCGTGGATCGTTGTGATTTTTCAAAAAAATAAAGAAAAGTATATTAAGAAATCTAAGTAAAAAAAAGTTTTGGCAACCTATTTGTAGAGCTCGTTTGGGGGCGAAAAAGTGTCGCGGTAAATGATTAATTAGCTGTTATTTCGGTGCTTTTGTTGTGTGTTGTTGTGTGTAGTTGTTGTGTCTCTGTGTGTGTGTGTGTGTGTGTCTGTGCTTGTGACTGGGAAAAGCCTCCAATGAGTTGACTCAGCGCCTCAATTATTCATGCACAGTGGCCCCTGAAAGTAGCTGTCTGCAATTTGCTTTGTGGAGTGTGGCAAACAGTTTCAAAGTGGTAGATCTTCTTGCTACTGCTGTTGTTGTTGTTGTGTCCCTTAAGTAGACATTTTAATATGCTTTGCTTTGGCAGCTGTCCCAAATGCTTGGCCTTAGCCCCCTTCCTTAATCACCTCTCTCTCCCCAAGCAGCCGTGGCATGGTTTATTTACTTTGAATTTGCGACGTAAATATTTAATAATCGAGTCCTTGGCACACAGACCAAAATACACAGAGAGAAAAAGATGTGAGCGACAGCAGGAGTGTGTGCAAATAGTGGGCATAATATCAACAAGAAGAGCACACAACACAATTAGAGCAATCTAAACTACAACAACAACAACAACAACAAGCTGACAAATGATGCTTAGACTGTGTGTGCATTGTCTTTTCGCACCCACTGTTGACTCTCTCTTTCTCTCTCTCGCTCTCTCTCGCAAATGCATAAGACCCGTTAGACAGGACTCAGGACCCTGAGCACTTGACAAATGGGTTGTTCGAGTGGGGGTAGCAAGCGGCAGGCCAGGGGAGGGGAGGGTTGTGGGGTCTGTGGGTTTTCCATTGAAAAACCTGTTGCGCAGCTAAAAAAAAACCAACTGACGTCAGCAATGAAGTTGGTGTGAGTGTGAGTGTGTGTATGTGTGTGTGTTTGTGTGTGTGCTCTCATCCCATTATTGATTTTTCGACCGCACACATCAAAGAAACCAAAGCGCACTTTACACAGTTTAGGGGCTACACTGTGCAAAAAGTGGGACAACAGAAATGTGTGTCTAATTAATCAATTATATATAATAGGTTACATATATATATTTTCCCTCACTCCACCCAAAATTAACAAGAGCAAGAGACAGAATTCTGGGTGTTCAGATACATATCAATAATAATATAAGGTTTAAGACTCACCTTTCTCGAGGCTGGCGTTGCAGAACTTGAGCGCATCGTCGAGATGATTGAGATGCATGTAGCTTGTGGCACGCTCGAGGATCACCTTGGCCTGCAGCTCGGCGCCCCACCACTTCTCGACGAGTCGCCGCACGAGCACATCGGGCATGAATTTCATGGCTGCGGCGCCACCACCTAACGCATAGCCACCCAAACCAACGACTAGCGACGATGATGATGATGAACTGGTGGCTGCCATTGTTGTTGTTGCCGTGGCTGTGGTGGATGCCACCGTTGTGGTTGTCACCGTTGTCGGTGCGGCGACAACGGGCAGACGCATATTTTGATATCCACGGGGAAAACTGCTCACCGTCACCGGCGGTGGCAGACGCCAGAGGCGCGTCGCTGAGAGCTGTGAGCCTACGGAGCTGAGGCTGATTGCGGTGGTGCTAGTGCTGCTGGTGGAGGTTAATGCCACGCCCTGTGGCATACGGTCGACGCTGCGCGGAAACTTTGTGTGGCAGATGTTGCACTGCGTGATCGTCTCGCAGCACTGTCCGCAAAACGTATGTCCACAATTCGTGGTCACCGGTACACGCAACATATCGCCACACAATGGACACAACAGTGGATCATAATCCTCGTTCTGCGCAGGACTTGGCACACGCAGCTCTCGCCTGGGTTCATCATCGAGGCTGAGAAACAGATCAGCATCGGCCACATCCGGCAACAGATCCAATCCCAGCGTGTGTGCTCGCCAATTATCGCCATGTTGTCGCTGGCGTTGATAGCGTGACTTCAGACTGGACTCCAGAACATGTCCTGCAACTGCTGCTGCCAGCCTGCTGCCGCTGCCACCCAGTTGGCGTAGGTGTACCGTTAGAGCGCTGGCCAAAGGAGCCAGCTTGTCCAGAGGCACATGTCCATCCTGCTGGCGACTGGCAATATGCTCGTAAACAGCAAAAGCTTGCAATATGTTGCCCGAACGGGCATACGATTCACCCAAAAGAAACGACAGCTGCAACGAACTGTTATTGTTGCTATTGCCGTTGTTGTTGTTGTTGCTTTGCAGCAGCGCTTGTAACGTGTGCGTTGAGCTGGACAGCGGCCGCATTGACGGCTGGCTTTGATGATGATGATGCAATTGTTGCTCCCGTTGATTCTCCTTGCGCAGCGCTTTGAGAGCGCGCTTGGCGCCCAACGAGGGCTTCATGCAATAGCCCTGAGAGAGCGGCATTTTGACAGCTGTTGCTGTCCCAGTTGCTGTTATTGTTGTTGCTGCTGCTGCTGTTATTGCTCTGTTGTTGTTCTGTATAGCTGGCCGTGGTCACGTATGCGATGACAACGGCGACGTCGCAGTGACGCCCGACGCGACGACGCTCGCCAACGTCACAGAAATTCCCACTGCTAATGAACTTTGTTGATTTTTTGTTCTTGATTGTTTTTGTTTTCCAAAATTTTATTGAGTTAAATTTTGTTTTGCGTTTTATTTTAGATTTTTAATTTTATTTTTTATGCACTTCACTCTGGCCCCAAC
The DNA here is from genome assembly GCA_037043585.1 of Drosophila mimica. Classification (NCBI taxonomy): domain Eukaryota; kingdom Metazoa; phylum Arthropoda; class Insecta; order Diptera; family Drosophilidae; genus Drosophila; species Drosophila mimica. Next base: position 2,517,824 of record JBAMBE010000051.1, on the reverse strand, counting down.
AAATATCACACAGCACTGAGGCCCACACTTTTTCTAATTTAATTTATTTTACTTGTATGCATGAATTTAGTATTAATTCTTGTTTGGTTTTTGCGAGTGACAACGACGCGTGCAGTTTGGCAGTCATTGACTGGAGTAGAACAATTATTATTGTTGTTGTTGTTGATGTTGCTGGTCAGCGGAAGCGACGACGACGCGCTCGGTTGGGCATCTGAAAGCAGAAGACGAGACGAGAAATGAAATCAACTGAATGTGTACTGGGCAATTTACGTAACGTACAAAATGCCGTTTGCGTTTCTGCCGCCATCGCAGCTTTTGATTCTGTTTTATAATTCGCACGCACACACTCATACACACACATACACACAAACAAAGCGCGCAGCTAAAGAGAGCGCGAGCGTGCGACTCGCTCTCTCTGCCGTTCGCTCGCTCTTTGATTTGATTTTTCGTTTTTATTGCCTGCGCCTCGCCTGCCTATTTTATGACAGCTCCAGAAGAAAAGGAAAGAAAAGAAGAAAAAAACCGTATCTATTACTTAACCTGTGCATAGGTCTGCTATCTCTCCCATTGCTTGCATCGCTCTCAACTGCGCTTGCTCTCACTTACTTGCACTCTCTCTCTCTATCTCTCTCGCTGGCTCCTGCACTGACGTGCCATTTGTCGCGTATGCTGTTAATTGACTGCCCTAAAATTCTGAGCTTTGCAGCTGCCAGCTGCCAACTTTTGAGACTTTGGCGCGTTACATAAACGGTCAACGAACTTGCTGCAAAATGTTAACTCACACAAACAACGAGTGTTCTTTCTGTTCAAGCAGCATTACTTTGAATGTTAATGTTAATGGTATCATCGCATTCGCACTCAATTGACAGCTGTCCGCCGCACATGTTGTTACATAATGTTATGAAAATTAACACTGAATCACGCAGCCAACTGACACAAAGTAACGAAATCAAAATCAAAATCGACGACACATACAAGCACACATACACGCACACAGATAGAAGAACGTCCGCCCGCCTCTGGCATCAGTCAAGCAATAACAACTCAAACAAAGCCAACACAATCATACCTATAGTAACAGACACACTCGCTCTCTCTCTCTCTCCCGCTCGCTCTCTTAATTCTTAACTCTTGTGCTCACGGCGCTCTTTAGAACTGTTCTCATATTGAGAGCTGTTTTGCTTCAACTGCTGCTGCTGCTGCTGCTTCTGTTATTGCTGTCAAATGCGCACGTTTTTCTTTGACGTTCGGTTTTTGTATCTTGAAGATAAACAATGCCGGCACAACACACACTCACAAACACACACACGCACACTCGCAAACACACACAAGCAGACGACCAAAGAGCGTCGTGGCTATTGGCAACGTTTGAATGTTTTTGGTTTTGTTATGTAAACAATCGTTTTTTTTCTCATTTTTTCGCTTCAACTTTTTCGTTTTATTTTTTTGGGTTATAATTTGTTTACATCTCGCACAAGCTACACAGATAGATAAACAGGAACAGATACAAATAGAGCTAGAGATACGTTTTCACAACGCTAGACTGAAATCAAAGTGTGCCAAAAAGAAAATTGCGTGCAAATAAAAACGTTGATTTCTTTCTTTATGTTCTGTTTTTTTTTTTTTTTTATTATGTACGCATTTGTCCCAGTTGCTTTCGGCCAACAAATATTTTGCATAAATTTCATGTTAAGTAATGCCGCAATATTGTCTATGGTAGTTGGTAGTTAGCCAAGAAAATTAGAAATTAGAATATACGCTCGAATGAAGGTTCTTATAGATATTTTTATTTATATATACACATTTTTGATTTCTTTCTGCGCCCCAAATACAACAATATAATATTGAATGATTATTTGTTGCTGCAAATATATATATACATATAAATATATACATATATTTTTTTTTATCTTACGATCTCTTCAGATCGAAGCACACGTGTGTCAGATTTGTGGCCTTACATAATTGTTATCTAGAATATTCCCGAAGGTGAAAACATATATAAATAAAGTGTTTACGGCTTAAGCGCAGACTTGTGAAAACAAATGAATCACAGACGAGGATCGCTAATTAGAAACAGCTGTTTGATATGCTTCAAAAACAGCCCTTGATTCAATTCAATTTTTAATATGAGTGTAAATTTCTTTGTCTAGTCAAAAAAAATATTGCCCAACTTAATTTTATATGATTTATTTTGGCTACTTTTCGTTGACTGCTACTATTTATCTACAAACCCGGAAAGAACTTATTGGTAACACCTGCTTATTCGATTGCAACACACCAGCTAATTCATAACCGCTGAACGTAATCGCTTAATGCGTTACGTCTATCTATATATATATACATATGTATATATATATATATATAAGTATATAAAATACATGTGGGTGAGCTCGTCAGTTTGTGACGCATTTTGTGGCAATAAAAGTTGGTAAACAACTTTCAGTTATACGATTCTGACATATTTTGTTTTTGACCTGAGGACTGTGCGTAAGTACAAATTATGTATACGCGTCATGTAACGTGTGTGAGTGTTTGCCAGTGTGTGTGCGAGTGTGTGTGCGAGTGTGTAAGTGTGTTCTAAGTGGTTGCATGGGCTCTGTAATTGCATAATACTTATAACGACACTGATAAACGATCCTAAATGAATTGTAAATATGTCATTCCATTTGTTATTGCAGTTTTTGTTGTCTGACACTACTACTTATTTATTCAGATACAAATACAGATATCTATATATATAAATATATATATATTTCGTTCTTCATTTCTGGTTTTCATTTGCAATACTCGCATTATGCAATGTCAATCATATTTCGCGATTGCATTTATCGTCGCTGACTGTTGTTGCTGCCACCGCCTCAGCTTCAAGCTTCAGCTTCAAGCTTCAGCCATCAGCCGACAGCCGACAGACGACAGTCGTCAGTCGACATGGCAGCAATGGCGACAACATTCTGAGGCGGAGACCGGAATGGGAACTGCGAGGGACGAACGGACAGCGACGAAGCTGGGGGAGTGAGACGACAGACGACGTTGGCCGGAACGGGACAGAAAACCAATTACAACGACGACATCAACTGCTTTTTAGTTGAATACCCTAGAGTTTTCAATTAGAGAGAAATTCAGTTAAAAGAAATATGTTTCTTACTTAAATTAAATGTTATTTACACAGATAAAAACGATTTTGAATTACTCTTTTTAGTAATGGTTTGGCATTTAGATGAAAACGGCTTTTAAATTTTGGTAACACGATTGAAAATTGAATCTCATAAAAATGTTTACTGCCACAAGTTAATCAAAACTAAAGAAATTTTCAAAAACAATCGCTTCTGGCCTTCAACAATTTTACATTATTTTAAGAGCGTGTAATCTTAATTGAAAGAAGTTTGTGATTTCCAGGGTATCTGCTAGCCCAAGTGCCTGAATTGAGGCAAACGCTTAGTGTTTGTAGTAGTTATTATTACTTAAGTCAATTGTTGTGGGTGGCGACAAGAAATTGCCGTGAAAAGCGATGTCAAATGCATATGCAAATGCAAATCTAGCGAAAAGTGCCTGCGAAATTAGCTTTTTTTTTTTTGCTTAGCCCAATTGAAATCGACTCTACAAGTGAGTGTGCGAGAGTGAGTCTGTGTGTGTGTGTGTGTGTGTGTGTGTGTGAGTGTGAAAAAAGCATGTGTTTTGGGCCTAATGAAATTACATAATTGCTGTGATTGTGATTGGCATTCAATAAAAGGCGAGTAGCGAGCAAAGTGTTATGAAATCGACTACGAACTTATTATACAATTTTCATAAGCATTTTTCTTGTTTGTTGTAGTGGTTGTTGTTGTTGCTGTTGTTGCTTTGTTGCTGTGTGATTTGTGCTTTGATATTTGTTTTATTGGCTTTTTATTTGTTTTTTTACGGCGCTTTTAATGCTTACGATAAAGGCCACAAAAAATAAAAGCATTAAAACAAAAGAAAAAGAAAAACAGCTGGTAGAATTATTGACTTAAGGAAATGGAGGAAAATTCTGTTTGCTGCGTGCTACTTCCACTTCTGATTTGCTGCCTGATTGCCACAGCTCCACCCCCCCACCCGCTCGTTTATATAATGCAAAATTACTTAAGATTCTGACTAATTGTTTTTATGGACTTATATCAGGCCATTCACTTAAATAGCCAGCAACTGTGAGTCACGATTCGCTTTGCCTGTTGGCTGTTGGCTGATTTGCTAGATGCATTTTGCTTTTTGCATAATGCCGAAGGAAATATTTGCAATTTTCAGTTTAAGGTTTTACAGCTTAACAGTTTTCAATTTGTTGTTGTTGTTGTTGCTGCTGCTGCTGCTGTAACTGGTCGCATAATGCGTCGCGTGTCGTAACGTTAACGTCAACGACAACGACAACGTCAACAGGGCGACGACGCAGCCCACGTCACGTAAACTGCAACGAGCCGGCAATCGTTGCCCCCGGTATGTACAAGTATGTGTGTGTGTGCTTGTGTGTGTGTTTGTGTGTTTGTATGTGTGTGTTTGTGTGTTTGTATGTGTGTGTGTGTGTGTCTCATCAATGGAGACGATAATTTGACAAACAATTTGTACATAAATATCCAAGTGTTAATAATGTCGAATATTAAATATTAGTATGGGCAACTTGAATAATTTTGAATTTGATTATCCAGCTAATTATTATAGTTATAATTTATTCAAGTCAAGTCATTTTCTATTCAGATGTTTGCTGATTGTAATAAGAACAATATGAGAATTCGTTTTCGATTATAGCCAGTCTTGATAAAGTCCAGTTGATCAATAATATTACAATGTATATTAACTATCAATAAGAAGCAGCTGCATCTGTCGAAATTTGTCAATATTTGCCAAACGGGGCCAATTAACACATAATTACTGGATATATATATATAAGAGTTCAGCAAAAAATAAACAAGAAATAATTATAATAAATAATTATTATATATAATTATACTTACATCTTAAATATGTGTTTATACATATTGCGTTATTCCTTAAGATTTTTAAACCTCAATTTAGAAATTCAATTAAATAACGTTTTACAAAATGGCACATTAAATCAGGCAATTACTATTATTAAATTTAAATTGTGACATATTAATTGCACATTTTTGAATTTCGTAGTTAGCTTAATTACACGTTTTACTGTTGACTGACTGGAAGTGTTATGTATTTATATGCATGTGTCACAATCAGACATAATTGCAACATTTGAATGCAATAAAATCAGATGTCGACTCTTTCTATGCATCACACGAAAAATGAAAAATGAGAAATACAAAAATTCTACAATGCTTTTATCACAAATTAAATATAAATTATTATCAAGTGCTGCCAATTTGATTCGCCAGAACGTTCACAATAACCGCGACGAAATGCCAACAGCAACAATAGCAGCAGCAGCAGCGGCAGCCACAGCCGCAACAACAATTGGCGCAAACAACTGAAAAAACCGCTTAGTAATGCTTTTAAAAATATGGCAACACGTAAGCGGCGCGAAACGACCCCACAAACATGCCCACCCTGTCCACCTTCCCCTCAGCGAATTTTGTTTTTCACAATCAATTCGCAGAAGCAGCAAACACAAATGAAAAACTGTTTTTCCGTTGCCGCTGCCGTCGCCGCTTCTGCTGCTGCTGCTGCTCTGAGAGCAATGCAACTTTGTTGAGCGCGCGTTCATTCACATTGCCCCCACACACACACATATCACACACTCGCACACACAGAGCAGAAGTCGTGTGGCCTGATGTCGTAACATAGGCATAGCAAGAGAAACGTAATGCCAGCGAATGCTGTGCGCTCTCTTAGCGCCACTCTCTTAATACTTTACCTGTCGCACAGGCAACTGCTGATTCTTCTGCTGCTGCTACTGTTGCTGTTACTGTTGCTACTGCTTCTTCTTCTTCTTGATTTACTTTTACTGCACGACCGCGCCTCCTGTTTGAGAGGCACTCACGCTCGCACACTCACACACACACACACAATAAATTCTTTTGTGTCAAAATTTATTGCCACACGCGAGAGACAACAACAAAAATAGTGCAAAATTATTTGCTCGATTTAAAATTTTATTCTATATTTTTTTTTTCTTTTGTATTTTGTATTTTGTTGTGTCTTTGCTGGCCGCTTTTTTCGAGGCGTGCGCGTAACTTTTGACTTTGCTTATTTTCTCGTATTTGTATTTGTTTTGTAAGAACTGAACGGCTCGGCTTTACGTAACCCACAGACGGGTTTTACACATTTCGCGCGGAGAGGGCAAAAACAACAACAAACGTTTTTTCTATGTTGTGCGGCACTCTTCACATTTCAATTTATGTTGCCTTAACATACGCACACACACACGCACACGCACTGATTACGTTGACAATAAAAGCAAAAGCGTTTTGTCGTTGTTGTTTTGTAATGCGCTTACGTTACGGTTACGATTACGCGACGAGCTGCTAGCGGTTAGCGTTGTTCAAAGGCAACGTGTTCGTTTGCTGCTCCGAGGGCGGCCAGCGCTGTTTTGTGTGCGCTCCGCTATCAGTTTCTTGCTGTACTTGCCACGGCCGCTGTTCGACAACAAATGAGCAGCGAACAAACGGCAACGAAAACCGAACCGAAGGCACAACAGCAGCAGCAGCCACGATTCTCTCTCACACACATACTGTCATATGCATGTTAGTTTATTATGTCATTGGTCTCTTAGACGGTTAGCAGCGCTGTTGCGTCATCAGTTTAAGTCGTGCGCGCGCTCTCTTAAAATGATTATCTATGTTGAGATTTGCCGGCAAAGCGTCAACTGTCAAACTTAGGCAGCTGGCGTATGTTGCTAAAGGGGCGGAGGTAGGTGGGGAACGTATGTTTACGCCCACGCTGGGCTCATCATTTATCGTATGTTTTTGTGCGCTTCCGGCGCCACTCAACAGTGGTATAATTAAGAGAAATGCTTGCTATTTGATTTCATAAGTTTTGTGTCATTTAACGCACATTACGTATGCGACGTGTTGACCTCATTAGGCGATCAAAAGAGAGCCAAATACAGCTGCGGGCTAGCAACATTGCAGCTCAGCCAACCAGACAAAGAGAGAAAGAGAGTGAGAGTGAGTGAGATAGTTTACCGCTTGGCCGCTCACATTTCAAGCTCAAGTTCAACGTTGGCCATTTCGTTGCATATTTCCAGTTTAACGTTTCATGATTGTTGCTATTAACATTTTAAGTGGCTGTTAGCTGTTGTTGCTGCTGCTTTTTTATTTATCATTTGCAGTTACCATTTTCGTAATTTGGTAATTTGTTGCGTCTGGTTTGTGTGTAAATAAAAATAAAGATGTATTAACATGCACACAAACATACACACACACACTCATATATGGATTTCATGTGTTCACATTGCTCGCATTTGTTGCAACATTCGCCACGTAGGAAGTAATCGACAAGCGTTATGCGGATCAAGCTGTTGTTGTTGTTGCTGTTATTAATCAACGGAAATTGCATGGGAGTTTACAAAATATGAGGAAATTCGTTAACGCTTTGCATAAATTGGTAATGCGAGGAGTGTGATCTGAATTTATTTGTTAATAACTGTAAAGTTATATTTTTCTTTTGCCATGAGTACTTTATTTTAAAATTTGCCCAACAAAGCTAGCAGCTGGGCAAAATTATTGCGGAAGACCTTGACAACATTTGCATTGTTGTGATCCTTGAGCTGGCCTTTGCAGCTGTCGTCGGTATGACGTAACAATGCACAAAACCATTAACATGGCTTTAGTATTAACATGTTCAAGGTCATCACGTCGACATTCTTCAATGGTCTGCGCTTAACACTTCAGAGCATACTTTTAGGCAGCGTTTACAGCGGTGCTAACAGAGCAGCGGCCTTTTTAACAGCAGAGCTCAGTTTGATAACATCAATTTGAGAATTTGTTGGTTGCTCAAGTAAAAAATTAAAAGATTTGGTTTTTTTTTGCATTTATCGTTTCAAAATTTGTATCTAAACCTTTATTGTTTTGCAGTTTCAATAAAACATATATATATATACCACTCCGTCAAATAATGCCATCATTAATTCCAATAAATATTATTCATCTTATTGGTTTAATTTCTGCTTGCACTTCACAGAATTTTTCGCTTGTCGCTTGTAACTAAAATATTCGTTAAACAATGAAAATAAATATGAATGACTTGAAAATATTAAAAACTAGTTCAACTAAAGGAATATGTTTCAGTTTGCAGCAACTTAACAGTACAGATTAGAGACAAGTACAAAAATGTAACAAATTATTTAGTTAAAATTAGAAACTAAACTAATATCTGCAGCATTTTTGCGCCTTTTTTAATTTTTTTTTTTTTTTGTCGAGCACTTGTGTTTAGTTTTTTTTAGCATTTCTTTTACGCTTTTTATGTTGTAGATTTTGTTTTTTAATTTTTAGTACGTCTTGTTTTTTTTTTTTTTTGTATATATATCTAGGTACATGTTAGTGTCCTTGCATAGGCTGTTTTTGTTTTTACTTGAATTGTTATTAAATTTAAATTTAAGTTGTATTTTCATTTTGCATGCCAACAACAACTAGGCGCATTTTTTGTTTTTTTTTTTATCGTTATTTCTATTTTTTTATTTGCATTGCACTCTATTGCCGCAAGCGGATTTTGTTTTGTTCTTTTTAGTTTTATGTTACTAATACAAACGCTTTACAAATTGTTAGTTCTAAATTATGTTTAGCTTTAGCATTAGCCATTAAATTTATGCCTTTTGTTTTAAGGTATTTGTTGTATTCCATATAAAATTATTTGCATTCGTTTCAATCGCAAAATTCTCAAAATATAAGTAAAGGCTCTAAAACGCATGTGGTGTGTGTGTGAGTGTTTTGGGGGTGTTTAATTCTTTTATTTAATTTAGGGTCTTTTAGCTTCTTTTTTGCAACAACTAACAATTTTTTTTTTTAGTATTTTTAGTACTTGTTTTTGTCCTGGTTTTTACTACGTTTATCATTCTGCTTTCTGTTTTTGACTTTTTGTTATTTATTGATTTTAAAATTCAACAACGTTTTCTCTTTAATAATGTGTAAGAATATATATGTATATATATATACACACACATATATGTAAGTATTTTATGTGTATATGTATATAATATTATATATAATATATGTATATAGCATTTAATATGTTCGCATTGCCGACCTCCATTATCCTTACTCGCTAAAAACACTCAGCACTTTCTCACTGGCTTAACTCTGTGTCTAGGCTTAGTTATATGCATATCATCTAGATAGATACTATATCATATTCTAGACGGATATATATATATATCTCCTTTTGCTATTCCCGTTTTAGCGTCTTTGCTTTGCACTGCAACAATTTGTGTCTTTAGTTACTATTTATACCCCTGCCTACGATTACGATGCGCAACAGCTCCATTGCTCTATGTGGTTTTATATAAACTATATATATACTATATGGTAGTATATACTAGGTATTGTAATGTATATATGTATATAAGTACTTATAAAAAATCATCAGCTACAATATTGGATTTATCTACAAAAGTTACTCCAACTAATCATTATAATTAGCATTATATTAGTTCTTGTAATCATAATCAATAACATGCAAATCTCACTTTTTCGACTACTCTCTTCTTCTTCACCATCTTCTTCTCCTGCTTGCCGCTGTATGTATGTATGTAATGTATATAATAAATATATATGTATGTATATATTGTATATTAGACATAACTTCGATTTTCATTTTAATAACAAAAGGTTTGTTTTACTTTCAGTTTTATCGTCTTGTGTTGTTGCTAAAGTCTACATTTTGTTACGGAACATTCTTATCAGAAATATTAATACATATTTTCTTCATTTTGTTATTATTATTTAAAAACCTAGTGTTCAATCACTAACGAAATAAATGAAACTACAACAAACTCGTTGCATACAATTTGTTTGTATAATTTATTTTTTTTTTTTGTTTATTCTATTTTAATTTACTATTTTAATTCTTTTGCTGTGAGCTGTTTTTGTTGTTATTGTTGTTATCTATTTGCGTATGTTGCTCGCTTAGCGGCTGTGCGAGGCGTCCAACAGTGCCGCCTGAAAGTATGCTCTAAAATGGCCAACAAATTACGAGCCAACAAAATCAAGTTTGCAACTTTTATTCGAATTCAACAAAGAAAACATTCTACAAAAAATTAAATGTAAGCAACTACAAACTACTAAAATACTAAATAACTAATTATATGCTATAAATATGTATAAATGTTCAAATATATATATATATTTATATATGTATATATAATTTTGTTTTGTTTTATTTGTGGGGTGGTCACACTTTCTGACGCAGCTGCTTGCCTGGGGGGGGGGGGAGGGTGGAGGGTCACACTCGACACAGCCGCCGCAATTAATATTTGTTTTTCACCTCTATGCGCATTTATATCTTAGACATAAATATCTTTATATAAATATAACACGATTTCCATTTTCATTTACTTAATTGAATTTATAGTACAAATACGTAGCAATTGCTTAGTTTTTCTTTTTCATTTTGTTTTCGTGTTTTTGTTTTTTGTGAAGTGTATTCGGGCCAAATCCACTACTGTAGTTATCGTTATCGTTATTGCTATCGCTATCGTTATAGTTATCGTATAATTTCTGTGTCAGTTTACTCAACAACCAAAGCTCAAACATTGACTCAACTTTTCCAAATGAAACGAGTACATTTTTTATAGTTTCGTTTTTTTTTATACTTTTGTTTTTTGTTGTTTTTTTTTCTAGGTGGTTTCATAGCAGTGCAAAAGGCTTTAAGGTTCCATTTAATTATTGTGTGTGGGGGGGGGAGTTGTTCATCTTAGTTGTCGTCAACTTTACGCAGAAATTCAGGATATTTGTATACAATTTCATTGAATTTGATGGTTTTTCGACGGTATCGACGCTAGGTGCACTTCTCTATTCATGTAGGTGTTTAGGTGTACGTAGGTATATCTACTGGATAAACATCTAATTAGTTAGCTAGTTGTACGTAGAGATATATCTATAAATGTAATTGCCTTGCTTTGTATTATCGTTAGGGTTAGTTTCGGTATTTTATTTCGTATTTAGTTAAACCGTACTTGCTGTGAGATCCTTGCATTGCATACTAGTTAAATTGATTTTTTTTTTTTGTTGATTTTTTTTGGGTTTTACCAAGTTGGGGAGGGGTGTAGTTCATATGGAAGGGGTTTCAAAAACATAACCAAAAAACAAAAAAATTTCAATATTTGAAAGCAACGCTTAGATTTTTATTATTACATAATTGTTTTTAGCTTGCTCTTCTCTTTTCGTTCCTCTCTCATTATTATGATTTTTGTATCATCTTTGAATGGGTTTTTGTTTGTTGTTGTTTGTTTTCTTTTCGCTTTTCTTGTTTGTTGCACAATTTCCATTAAAAAATAAATAAAACTTATTGAAACGTTTAAAGTGCTTAAAAATTAATTGAAATCTTGCAAAATGAATTGAAATTTATTGGCTTAAATGAATTTTTGCAGTGTGTGTGTGTTTTTTTTTTTGTGTATAAAATTTATTTTATTTTTCTTGTTTTTTTTCACTTTATGTTTCTTGTTTGTTTTGTTATTTATTAGCTTAGAATGCTAGGTATGCAGGTAAATGTAACTCAATGTTTAACAAATAAAATTAATAAAACTTAACTAAAACTGTAAACAGTAATAAAAATAAAAATAATAATATAATAATAATAATAATAATCATAATAATATTTATGTGCAAGATTTAAGATCTCGCTAAATCACACCAACAAAATTAGTTTAAACAAAAAGAATAGAAACAGTGAAATGAAAATGTTGTGAACTGTAAAAGTCGGAGAAGGAGGAGTAGTTTGAAGGGGGTTGAAGGTTGTTGGGGGTGTGGTTTGGTGATTAGTTACACTAGTAAGAAAAGTGGGCTCACATCGAAGATTGACTATATGCCCGGTTAGTGCTGCTTAAATAGTTGATCTTCTTATTATAAATCTTCTTCGTCTGCCATCATTCTTAACGTATTATTGTAGTTATCAACAAATAACAGAAACTATGAAATAATAGGTTTTTTATGGGAGTACTGTACCATAATTAAATTTATAATGTTTTGTAACGTTTTCTTTTTTTTTTTTTTGTATAGCTGGTTTTATAATATAAAAAAATCATAGATCGCTTAAACTAACAGCTGCCTGCCTGCGACGAGGCAACTGAGGAGGGAAGTTCTTTGCTCATTTCTAAATGGTTTTACTTGTAGTAGTTTACTTATTCTTCTTCTTCTTCTTGTTTGTTTTTTATAATCATAAATGTTCATTTTTTTGTATTTTTTTTTTTGTTGGGAGGGGGGTTTTCATTTTGCAATTTTTTGTTTGATTTTCTTTTGTGTAGAGAAAGGAGGCAACGAAATTATTTACATATGTATGCACGATTTATGTTAAAAAGGAGAAAAGCAAAAATATGAACTAATTAACCTTAACAAAATTATTAAAAACTTAGAAAATTGGTGCACTGATTACATATATATATATACATATACATATATGTTTAAGGGTTTAGAACTCTGATTTGCTACAAACTAAGTAATAACAAAAGAAGCTACGTAAAAATTAACAACTCCTAGATAACAGGGTTTCTGGTTTTAGTTATCAGCCCAGAGCCAACGTTAACGGTACATTTTGCTTAAGGGTTGCACTTGCTGGATATCGCATATCGATTAATCGATTTTTGCGCTGCTTTTCGCTATAATTGGTGAGAGACATTTTTAGTCGGCTGTTTGAAGTTGATTTGTTTGATTTAGGCTACTCTAAAAATGTAAGTTAAATGTTTTAGTTAATTTGCATTTTGTTTTTTTACGTTAAGTTTAAAATAAATATGCGGTGCAGGCCGCTGCGTACAAATGTGTGTGTGTGTGGGTGTAGGTGTGTGTGTGTAAGCAGTGTTTTTGTGGGTGTGTAGATGCGTGTGTGTGTGACTGGCTATTTATATATATATGTATACATATATATAAATAAATATATGTTGCATTTATAAGTAGATATATATACATATGTATATATATATATATATATATATATATATATATATATTTGTTGCATATGTATATGCATGGTATCTATAGTGTACTTTTCATGTCTGTTTACTAAGAGTTATTAGTAGTATTTATCAATTATCGATAAACAATAATTATTATTATTATTATAATGTAATTGTTGATGTGGTTTCGTATCGCATCAAGTCACATTTGTATTTTCCTTTAATTATTATTACACATCCTGGAATTTGGATAGACGTGCACGCAAGTCCATGTTCTCCTGTTTTAGCTGCTCCACCTCCTGATGTAATGTTGCGTTCTATCGAAATCGAAAGAGATTTGGATTTAGTTTAAGTCGAATTGAGATTGATTGATTGATTGATTGATTGAGGACTCACTTCCTTTTCCAAGTAGCGTGCACGCATCGCAATTTGATTCTCCTTTTGGCGGCGCGCATCCCGGGATCTCTTGGCGGCAATGTTGTTCTTTCGCCTGCGGGCCCAGTACTTGTCGTCCTTGAGCTCATCTGGAACAAATTGTTTGCGTGACTTTTTAATCATCGGCTGCGGTTTGAGCTCTTCATCGGAGAATGCTCTGGTGCGCGGATCAAAGTCACGCCCCGACGATGCGAATGAAAATGCTGGAATATCAAATACTAAATGTTAAAAATGTTTCTCACAGACTGTTCGTGCTAAATTAAATCAGAATTAGAATCAGAATCAGAATCAGAACAAAATGAGGAGCACACAACTCTTTCAAGACAAACAAAATATAGAAAAGAAATTCGACAAGAAAAAAAAAATGGAATTGTAAAGAATAAGAAAAGACTTAAAGAAAATGATGTAATAAGGAATACAAAAATTTGCCTCGAAATTTTGCACAAATTGGAATGTAATCAGCCTTTAACATTTAGCATTTGATAAGACATGAGCAAAAACATTTCTCTGTTTTTTTCATTTTCGATTTATATATATTTTTCTTCATTTTGTTTTTTGTTTTTTTTTTTTGGGGATTAGGGTGTTTGCTAGATGAAAAAGTTATATATGGTATATATATATATATATCAAAATTATAATCAAATATATATTGTAATTAAATTCAAATTTCAATTCAAGTTAAATCGGCGCAATGTCCATTCCATTTGTGTTTTTAATTAAGTAAATAAAGAAAGTTAATAATAAATAATGATAATTTAAAGGATAAGGTTGTGACGATTCTAAGGGGTGACTGATCTTTCTCACTCTTTCTCACTCACTCTCTCTCTCTCTCTATCCGCTTGGCATACTCACTTGATTCGGCCGGCGATGGGGGATTTAGCGTATCGGGACTAATGCAATCCGATGGCGATGGCGATCGCTCGCGTTTTGTGGTTATATGCCCCAGACCCAGGGACAGACCCGCTGCATGGCTCAGTGAGTCGGATCGATGACCGAGGCCACCGGAGTGCCCCAAATGGGGGCCGGGCAGGCCGTCAGGTATATTATTCTCCGACAAGAACTCATCTAGGTCCGCATACTGCATTCGAAAAAGATATGCACAATTGTATTGGATGCCTCAAAATGTTTGCAGCAAAAGCATTCAAAAATGGCAACAGAAACAGCAAACAGCAAACTTCACAAACACTGGGATCAATTATTATGTGTGGTCTCAACTTTCAATTACTATTCAAATTACTTCGCTACGAATTCAATTACATAGGTAAAATTGGAACAAGATCTCTCTTTGACTTTAGTTAAGTTACAGTTAAAATTTCTTAAAATTGTTTAAAGGCGTAATTGACTCAATTACTTTAGTAATTGCTAAAGTAATGATAAGTAATTGCTTATGTAACTGAAAGTTGTTAAGTATCGTTTATAGAATATTATTAGTCAAATTGAAAATGGGACAAACTATGTTTTTATATATACAATATATGATGAGAACACAATTCTCGCACTACGTTAAGCACCAAACTCAGGTTAATTGTTGTGTGTGTGTGTGTGTGTTTGTTTGTGAGTGTTTGTTTGTTTGTGTTTGTGTTTGTGTAACTGTTTCGTTTGCAATTTTTGTTGGGATGTGAGGGTGGGGGTGTTTTTTTTTGGGAGTAGTTAAACAGACGCAGCCACTACGCAGCGATGATATGATACTAACTTGTGTTACCTTGAGGTCAGCATCGTAGGTTGTTTTGTCCCACAAATTGGGGCCGAGAAATGCCGTTTGCGCCTCGACATTCCAAATGTCGCCCTCCTCTTTGTATTTGTCATCCGGGCAGATGATTTCTTTGCTATTCGATGTGGATTTGCCTGCAAATAGAATAGAAACACACATACTAATTATAACTTATAACTTGAAATTAAATCTAATCGAAAGCACAGTTAACTATTGCTTTTTTCCCGTACAATTTACTACTAATCACAAGTAGACGTCGATAAATGGCTTTGATAAGCAGCGCTTGCCACTTTTCCAACAATTCTTGTTTGTGAGCAAAGTGCAACAAGTGTTTATTTGATAAGGGCCTGAGCACTACTTGGGCGCCTGTAAAGTGGGTCAAAACTGCGTATCTTATATATACCCATATTACATACACACAAACTATTATTAAATATTACAGAGAAAAAGAAAGAAATGAAAAACGAAAAACGGGCCAATTCCTTTTGGCAACACTGGCCAAAAAGCAACGCAAATTGTAGCCAACAATTTCCGCATGCGCCTCAAACGACAAACAAACAAAGCAAAAGCAAACACAAAGCGATGGGGCAAGGAGGCAGGCGGGCAGGCAAATCAACAAACAAAGCAAACAAAAGAGGAAGCAGCAGCAGCGACAGCAAAGCAGCGCAGCCAGCAGCAGCTAAAAGCGAAAGTGAAATTTCAGCTTTCAACTGATTTTTATCGTCATTCGCTCTCCGCTCGCAGCGCAACTCACTCAAAAAAAAAAAAAAACGAAAAGAAAAAAAAGCTGCGCTCAGTGGACGCTGCGCATGCGCAGCTGAGCGTGCTTTTACTGCTGACTGCGCAGTTGACTGCGCTGCGACTGCTGATGCTACGGCTGCTGTTGCTGCGACTGCGGCTGCTGCTGCTGTCACTGTTAAGCATCAAGTGACGCGCTCTTTGATTTCTTGCACATTTCACGTCAGTAGCACAAACGAGTTTTGCCGAAGTCAGCGCCGAAACCCGTTTGTCGTCGCCGTCGCCGTCGTCGTCGTCGTGCAGCGCTTTTTGGTTTCGCTTGCATTAGTTTCCGCTTTCTTATTCACTCTCACTTTCATTTGGTTTTGCAAACTTTTGCTGCCTGCCTGTCCCGTTACTCTTGTTGTTGTTGCTGTTTTTTTTTATCTCTTTTCTTTTCTTTTCTTTTCTTTTAGGCGAATTACCAACTATTGCGAAATTGTATGCGGCGACGCAGAGACGACCACATTTCTGGTCTGTGGCAGTGAAGTAATATTTTGTTTTCTTTGCTTTTCTTTTCGGTTTTATGCCGCTGGCAGCGAAGCGTAAGTGAAAAGTGCACAAGTGTTTGGGTGTGTGTGTGTGTGTGTGTTGCATGTGGATTGTGAAGTAATAGCAACAGACACACACACATGAAATTAGGACTTGCAAATCTGCATGCGACAACTGTGAGACGGCTAACAACACGGCGTATGAGCAACTTTTCATTTGGCATTTTAATTAGGCATTTGTATTTAATGATTTTTTTTTAGTTGCTGTTGCTGTTGTTGCTGTTGTTGTTGTTGCTGTTTATCTAGTGTTAGCAGTTGGTTGAGTGCTTGTTACTTAGCGCCGGGATTTATGTTAGGGAAATTTTCGGTTGTTGTTAGTTTTGCTTAACTGATGCTCGTTTTGTGTTTGTCACGAAAGAAAGCAAACAGTTTATAAATGTATTTCGCTAAAAGGTTGTGATGCAAAAAATATTTTGGCTAGCAGAAAAGTTTAAGGAAATAGTTGCATTTCTTCACTAATATAAACGAAAAAACAAAGCAAAACAAGTCTAAATGAACGGGACAAAAAATAGCAAAACAAAAAAACTTTCGCAAAGTTCAAATAATTCAAAAACAAACGTTACATATTTGCGAAAATCAAACAAACAATAAACATTAACTTAGGGTAAAATAAATAAAAACAATAAATAAACAAGAACCACAAAAATTACCGTTTGCTTTGCAAATGAAACCCAAAAATGGAGATTTCCTGCCTGTAAAAACATAAGAAAAATGAAAGAAGATAGAAAGAGGGGCAAATACAATATTTACATATATATCTACATCTGTATGTATGTAGTGTAATGTGAAATGAAACACAAAACGAAAACGAAAACGAAAAACGCAACATAACGAAATGAAATGGAATGCAACAAAATAGCAATGAAAACACAAAACATACGCAACATCTACAAAAAAACGAAAAAAATAAATAAATAAATAAAACATAACCGATGAGCTGCGATCCCAAAAATAAATAACAAGAAGATGCTCGTGAGATACATTTGTATCTTGTATCTGTTTCGCTGGTGTCACTTTCACTGACGTCGCTGATAAGGCGACTCAGGAGCAGAATCTGGCTCAGTGTTTATTTTTAGACACCGATGACTTAAGCCAGTTCAGCTCGGGAGTCGGCTTCGTTTTTTTTTTTTTTTTTTGGCTCCGTTTCGTTAACAGTTTCTCTTGCCATTTTAAGTGGGTCAACTGTGCGTTTTTGTTGTTGTTATTATTGTTGTTGCTGTTGTTTTGGCGGCCCAGCAACAACAAAGCACAACTCGCACTTTTAATGGCCATTTTTTATACACAGTTTCAGTTTGTATTTCTTTTTTGGAGTTTCTCATTTGTAATTAAAATAATTTGCATAATTTTCGTGACTCTTTTGCATTTGGTTTCCGCTGAGGTTTTTTCTTTTTTTTTTTGGCTTTTTTTTTGTATCACTTTCATTAGAAATGCTGGGCGCATGATCATTTGGGGAACACACGCACCCAGATCGGGCCTACGACAACAAAATTTATGGTGTTTCTTTTCAGTGGTGAAAATAAAGCTGAGAGCTGGTTTTTATATATAATTTTTTATTTTTTTTTTTTTTTGGGGTGCTCTTTTATGTGAGAGTCTGGCCCTATTATTATTAATAATATTATTATTATTTCTATAATTTGTTAGCCGCTGGCCAGGGCCTTTGTTGTGTTAATGGACAAGCGCTAGAGTTGGTCACAATTTTTAGTAGGTTTTGTATTGTTTTTTTTTTTTATTATGATTTTAAAGCCGCATTAAACTTTCACTTTTGCTGCTGTTTCCATTTAGTACGAAGTAGCGCATTTCGCGTGAATTTTTAGTGAATATGTGACAATTTTTGACAAGTCTCAGTTTACGATAGAGCTGGCAAATTTGACACTTAAGGGATGGCAAAGAGAGGGGCAAAAGTAGAGAAATGCGATTTAGATATGTTTTAACTGTATTTTATATTACTTTTTTATTTGTAGGTAATTTTTTGCAGGCCTGTTCAAGTTTAGCTTGATTTGAGTGGGTTTTTCATGGCAACTGCATGTTCACAACACTTTTCAGCACTTGCAGACAGTCCAGTTGCTTTTTTCCCTCTCAATCTCGATCACATCCGTTTCAAGGCAATAAAAACAAGAGCCCTTTCCCCTAAACACAGTCCTCTTTGAAGCTAACTGAACGCCTTGCAATAAAATGAAAGTGAGAGTAAAATCTCCTGCAAGCTGTGGCAGCAACAACAACAAACAGCCCAAACAAGTCACTACGAAAGAGCAGTGAAGATAAAAGAAAACCCCCACAAAAAAAAAACAACCGAATACCGCAAAACATGGAATGAAATGAAATACAAAAAACCAGTTGCCATAAAAAGGAACAACAACAAAAAGCAGCATTCTAAAAAGCACAAAGTAGAACAAAAGCACAACACAAAAGAGACCGCGACATTGACATCCAAGTGAAGTAATAGTGTTGTAGAAAGCAACCCTGCCAGAGTTGCCAAATACACAAAGTAAGAATATTAGAATAAAGACATAATAGCAGAAGTCGACATTGACATTGTAAGCTACAAATGTAAGGCTATAACTAGAACTACTTCCAACATTGACACAAAAACAGCCAAGTGAAGTAATAGTGTTGTAGAAAGAGAGGCAGAGTTGCCAGATACATATAAAGTAAGAATATGAGAATGAAGACATCTATTATGTCAGCTGACATTGACTTTGTAAGCTACAAATGTAAGGCTACAACTAGAACTACTTCAATCACTATTAAGTAATAGAGTTGTAGAAAGCAATAAACGGGAGATGGCAGAGTTGTCAAATATACATCAATTACAACTATTAAGTCATAGGCAGAATGCGACATTGACATTGTGTGTTACACATATGTAAGGGTGTAAAATGAACTACTTATTTCACTGCATTTTCAGCACATTCACAGCTAACTTTTCAGTGGTCAACTAAAGTTATGCAATGCACACGATTGTTTATTATTTTGAGTCCAGCTCAACAATTGAGCACGTACGTCACAGCCGCAGTGTTGCACGCCCCTTTCACCTGTTTCAACGCTGCGGCTGGCAGCGCTGCTCACGTCACAGTCGCCGTCGCTGTTTGCGCATGCGTCGCGTCGATGGCGCAATTGCGGCAATTTTTACAGCAATGCTGTTGTTGTTGTTGTTGGTTGTTGTTGGTTGTTGGTTGTTGTTGGTTGTTGTTGGTTGTTGTTGTTGTTGTTGGCTTCGGTGTATTACATGGCACTCGTTTATGGCTCGGTTGGCTCTGGTTTTGTTTGAATGCCTTTTGCTGAAGTGCAGAAAGTGTAACACTTTCGATTGTTGTGCTTGTCTCTAGTTGTTGTAGCACTGATTGTTGTTGGCTGTTGTTTGTTGTCTGTTGTATGTTGTTGCTGTTGCTGTTGCTGTTAGTTGTTGTGTGCATTGCATTCATTCCGCACTTGCGCTCATTTGCATAGCGCTTGTTTTGTGCAGCGCTTTTTATGTTTAATTTTTGCTTTATTTTTATTCGCTCTTGTTTTCCTTTAAATTAATTATGTGTGGGAAAATGTGTTGGCCATTTTTGATTTCCGGGTCTGTTAGCATACAAACAAAAAGCCAAATCCTCTAGACTATCAAATACACAATAACTTTTCATATGTTAATTGTTATGACAATAAATCAAACGATTATTTCGATTAGCTGCCGCTTTCTTTTACATATCGGAAAATTCAATCTTAAACGAAAATTTCCACTTAACCAAACATTTTCACAAAAAAACTCCGTTTTAAATCGATAACAGTATTAACATAAAATATCGAATTCAAACTGCTGCAAAAGTGCCGCTAATTTAGACAGATATTTTGCAATAGTTTTTAATTGTTGGAAAACTGTTACGAAGCGAAAGTGAAAACAAGATGAAAACAGTTCACAACACGCCCGATTTGTAACACATTTGACAGACACAGAGAGAGAGAGAGATGGAGAGAGAGAGAGAGATGGAGAGTGAAAGAGAGGGAGTAACTACCCCACTCACTCGCCGATTAGCCGCAATATGTTGTTGCCACGAGTGAAAGAAAGCCGCCGGCGTGCAGTTAATTAACTAAAATAAGGAAGCAGACGCTGATGATGATAATCATAGTCATAGATTCAGTGCCTCAACGCTTCGGCGTATCGCGAGCAAACTATAAAATTACAGCCCCATAAAACAGTAAAAAAAAAACGTAAAAAGAAAAAAGAAAAAAAGTAACAGACACCGAAACCCAAATATAAAATTGGCCACAACCCGATTGCGGGGTGGGGGCGTTTGTGGCAAGCGCTGAAAATTAAAACGTAATCAAAAAGCAAAAAAAAAAAAAAAAAAATAAGCAACTGAGAAAGAAGCAAAAACAACAAGAAACACATTGAAATTCAATCAAGTTGCTGGAGTGAAAAATAAGTGCTTCTGGTCTTTTTGGCAACGACAGTCGCGACGACGTGTGAAACAGTTAACAATTAAAAGATTGCCCATCCGCCGCTTGGTGGTGCGTGGTTCGTGGTGCGTTTATATTGATTTAATGTCGTTTCGAACCACTTTCACTGATACTCGGAACGAAACCAGACGAAGCGACGAGAAGCGAACCAACAAACAAGCAACGGTTTCTCACCTAAACACTAAACGATGCCGCATTTTGCACGTTTTTACAGTTGCTGTTGCTGTGTTGCGCAACAATTGCTGTTGTCCAGGGGGCAGCAACAACAGCAGCAATCAGTGCAGCAGCAGCAGCAACAGCAGCAAAGACGAGTAGCCGCCCGTCTTTTGGCTTTTTGCCTATTCGAATTGAAGTAACTGTAATAATAATACAACGCTGCAGTTTGCGGCTCTTTTTCGCGTATCTGGGTAAGTGTGTGACGGCAGCGACTGCGCAGTCAGCGTCGCTGCCACAACAATTTGTCGTTTTGTCATGTCTGCGGCACATGCGCAAAATGCATTTCAAATATCTCGCTGCACGAACGTTTAATGGCCAACAGCACGCAAGGAAGTCGTCGCCAACAATATGCGATTTGGCCATATATTTGTTTTGTTTTGTTTTTTTGTTTTATACAGCAGCCAAACAGTCAATGGAGTCAATTGGCTTGATAAGCAGCGCAACGGAGTAGAACGTGGCATTGTGAGTTGCAGTGGCAGCAGTGTTAACAGATACCATTAAAGAGCAGAACTCATGCAAATTGAGACATTAAATATATTTTTTTTTAATTTTTAGCGCTTCAACAAGTATTCATAGAAGTAAAATTGTTGCAATTGCAGCTTAATTTAAAGAGATTTAGAGATTTAGCGCTTTCAAAAGATTTTGTGAATCTCAAGAAATGTTTATTGTACTTTAGCAACTTGGTTCAAACTTGAACAACTTTCGAAATAAATTGTACATTTTTGGTATGGATGAAATTATGTTTCCCAAAAGCAGAAGCAACAACAAAACAGCTACACAAAATTTGTTGCCAACAGCCAAAAAGCCAAAAAAATAAAATTAAATAAAATGCCAGAAAAAATATCAACAAAAAACTACAAAAAAAAAAAAACGAAGAAGAAAGAAAGAAATGAATTTAAAAACTGCCGAAAAAGTGAAAGTTAATTTTTGTGATGTTGCTTAGCTGGCGCCGACGCAGCGGCAGCAACGGCAGCAGCGGCAGAGCAGCTGACGACGACGCCGCTCAATGAAAGTAAAAACGCATTTTGGGCAGCCAAAAAAAAAAATAAAATAAAATAAAAAAAAGTCAAATGAATTTTGATAGTGTAGCTGTTGCTGGACATAAATTAATTATGTGGCAATGTCACACGATGGCGGGTCGCGTCGCGGCTGCGGGGAATGCCAAAAATTGGCCTTTTGTTGCGATTGTTAATTGTTGTATTTGTGGCTAGGCCGTAAAGGCTGGCCTTTTATCTTGGCCATAAAGACAAATGCGGACAACGCGCAGATAAAAACGATGATAACGAAAAATGCCGCCAACAACTGGACTCGCTTATGTATATAAATAAATAAAACAAAAGTTGACTTTTTGGCCATATGGAAAGCACCCCGAAGACCGAAACCGAAACGAAACGAAAGTTGTCTGAAAATGTCGCTGGAAGTCGGTAGTTGGTAAGTTGGTAAGTTGGCGGCCCTTGCGGCGACACCCGAAGTCAAAAACTGAAAGCAAAAGTGATTGTGTCGGCCTCAAGAGTCCAAGTCAAAAAGGTTTAGTTGAAAGTTGAGACTCTTGACTCCGTAAATCCAGCAAATAACCCAAACAACCCACCCACCAACCAACCCAGCAGTGTCTGCATGCGGAAATGGGAAATGGAAAATGAAAATGTTGGCAAAAATGTCAGCGCACCGCAATGAACCCATAGATCAGCTGCCAGACATCGGCTAACAAGTCATAAAAAATAGGAAAAATACACCGATATCGCCCCGAAACAGACAATCGATATAAGCTGACTTTGACACCTAATCAGGGTCATTAGCGACCGATAATTAGTCGAGCATGCAATCAATTTGTGGCCAGCACGGCAAATGGAGGAGACCCAAAAAAAAAAAAACAAACAGGAAACAGAAAAACAGAAAAGAAGAAAAACCCAAGGCTGAACAACAAGTGAAAAGCAGAGTGAAGAGAGGGAAACTTACACAACTACTTATATTAATTATAAGGGAGTGTCATTTGGCTGTAATTTTAATATTTCTAGGAAATTCATTAGCTTTACAGCTTTTCTAGTTGCGCTCAATCAACTCATTTTAGAGCAACACTCAAATATTTGCATATGTTGCTGGCGTATCTTAATTCTAGCAACATGTTGCCAAAGAAATTACATTTTGCACAGGATAAAAGTTAAATATACATTTTCAATTTTTTTCGTTGCAACATGTTGTCGTTGTTGTACTTCCGGGTTTTAAAAGTATATCAAAATACACGAATCATACCATTTAAATAGTTAGCATGTTGCTTCCACAGCTGTTGCACCTGAAATTGTGTCCAGCGATTGTTATCATCGCCATTGTTGTTATTGTTGTTGCTGCTGCTGTTGTTGTTGTTGTTGTTGTTACTGCTTGTGTTGTTGTTGTTATTGTTGTTGGTGGTGTTTCCATTGATGACGCCCACCAAACTGTTGACCAAACTGTTCTCATGCGCCTGTTGCTGTTGTGCCACAGCGGAGGCGGTGTTCACAGTGGGCGTGGCAGTTGTTAGATTTGCATTTGGTGTCGCTGGATTGTTGTTGTTGTTGTTGTTGTTGTTGTTATTGTTGTTGGAGGTGTGATTGTTAATTATAATGTTGAGATTGTTGTGGTTAAGTATGGTGTTGTTGTTGTTGTTGGCGTTGCTGCTGTTGCCATGTTGCAGATTGTTGCTGAGATTGTTGGCGGCAACAGCAACAACCGCTGCTGCCGCATTCACATTGACATGCGCCAAATGTTGCAAATGATGTTGCAATAGTTGCGTGGGCGGCGGCAAAGCGCCGTTTGCCACATGTGGCGTGATGCCAGCAACTGTGTTGCCATTGTTGTTGCTGAGATTGTTGAGCAGCTGCTGATGTTGCATGCTGTTGCGCAGCAGGTTGTTGTTGCTAGCCTGGCTAGTGTTGTTGTTGTTGTTGCACGACACATTGTTGCCATTGAGATTCGTATTGCTGTTGTTGTTGTTGCTGCTGGTGTTGTTGTTGACATTGCCTGCCAGCAGGTGTGGCAAATTGTGCACCACTTGCAACGGCAGGCTGCTTAAAGGTGGCAACGCGCCCGCTTGCGACATGTTGCCCAACATTTGTTGCTGCTGTTGATGTTGCTGCTGCTGTTGTTGCTGCTGCTGCTGCTGCAATAATTGCAGCTGATTTTGCTGATGCTGTAGCACATTGTGTGTTTGTTGTTGTTGCTGCTGTTGCTGCTGCTGCTGCTGTTGATGTTGTTGTTGCAATGCCAATGTTGGCGGCGGCATTTGATAGTCCATTCTCATTGCTGAGGCGCACAAATTGTTGCCACTTGCCAGTAGAAATTTATTTGATATACTACACTTCACTTTTGCTAATTTTACAATATATTTATCTTGTCTAATTTAAAGCGTGCTGCAACATTGTTGCTGCTGACGCTGCTGCTGCTGCTGCTGCTGCTGCTGCGCTGTCTTCAAGTTGATTGAAATTGAAACTAAAAAGCTGAATGCCAAAATAAAAGAAATGTATACAAATAAAAAACGAAAGATTCATAAAGCTTCAGCACGCGCGTTCTAAGAAGAAGAACAACAACCACAACAGCAACAACAACTAGCAACAACAACAACAACAAGAGCAACAATTGTCGCCGCAAGCGCAGCTTTCGAGAGAGCTGCTCAGAATTTGCGAGCGCGTCACGCAAATTAATTTTTGCACAGCACGAAACAATTTTCTCAATTCTGCTTTTTGTGCACCTCCGCTGCTTGTGCTCTTCACCTGCCTCTTGTGTTGTTTTGTTTGCTATTTGCTATTATTATGTGTGTTCGCTTTTGTTGCTGCTGCTGCTGTTGCTGCTGCTGCTGTTGTTGTTGTTGTTGTTGTTGTTGTCAACTATTTCGCGTACTTATTGGCGACGGGGCTTCGGTTGTCGTTTTTAAGGGGTTCTCGCGTCGTTTTCGTCGTTGCCGTCGTTGTCGTTGTCGAATGAGAAAAGTTTGACCTTGAATTAGCCAGCAAAAGCAACAACAACAACAACAACACAATATAAATAATAAAAATGTTGCTATGCGCTATTTGCTATTTGCTAGTTGCTATTTTGCTATTTTGTGGGGTTTTGTTTTGTGGTGGATTCTCTCGTTGGGTTTTTCTTTTGTTTCACTCAATGTTTTGATGCAATTAATTATTCGAGTTAATTTATCCAATTTAATACTATCCAAAAATAGTTATTTAAATGCGCTAAACTAATATTCAGGTTTGTTTAATATTGATTGCGGAATTTTTTAAAAATTTGTATATGCACTTTGTATCACATAATTTGCATATTTTAAATTATGTTATTTTAGCTTTGCTTTTGCCTTTTGCCTTTTAGCGAGATCTTTATTTTGTAGTATAGAAATTTACACTGCACTGCAAGATGTAGTTGGAATTTTCACTGTATTGCCTTGTATTTTTCAATATATTTTGTACATTATTTGTTTTGGGTTAATATATCCAAATATCCAAATCCTTCTGGGTTCGATGATGATGCTGCTGCTGTTGCACAGTTGCCGATAAGCGAAAGTTCATAAGTTCGCACGAATTCGAAAGCAGTCGAAGGTGAAGACGCAGACGCAGACGTTGACACGCGCCGTTGTTGTATTCAAAGGGGTGGGGACGTTTTTTATTTATTTTTTTTTTATTTAATTTTTTTTTGTTTGGGGTACGACTTGGGGACTCTCTTTCGTGGACTGTGCTTTTTTTTGTGTGCTGTGAAGCCGTGAACCGAACCGGTGCCGCCGGACTGCAAACGCTGAGTGAACGCGCGCGCTGTGCGCCTCTTGCAACGCAGCTCAGATCGGCTCCGAAAAAAACAAAAACAAACAGCAATCCAAAAACAACAACAACAACAAAAGCCCCACGCAGAAAGCGCCAAAGCCAAAAGTTAAAGGCGACTGCGCAGCCGGCGTCAAAGCCAAACTTGAAACCGAAAGCATTAAAGCAGCGACGCGTCGTTGCTGCCCGCTCTCACTTACTCTCGCACTCACAGACTCTCTCTCGCTCTCTCGTTCCCAGTGTGCCTTCGGCTCTTTCCCATTAGCATTACTGTTGTTGCTGTTTTTTTGCGCATTCCGCTGTTTACTTTCTTTCGCGCAGCCTGCTGTGTGTGGTGGACAAAAAAAGCTGCGGCTACGCTTCGTGTGAGCTGCGCTGCCGCTGCCACAGTCGCTGTCGCTGCATGCGGAAGCGATGCTGGTTTTTAGATTTTCCACGCACTCAACGCGACGCCAGCGTCAACGTTAGCGTCGCCGCCAACTGCGACGCTAGCAGCATTTGGTTTGAGTGACTTTGTTTAGTTTTTAGCAAACGACTTTGTTGTGAGTGGCACAGCTTCAATTGTGATTTATAACTACCTATGTATGTATGTATGTATGTATGTACTCACTATGAATGTATTTATGGGCAATGATAACGAGCTTACCAGAAATATTAAACTGTACAAAGCTTAAGCTAAATGCAGTCCTCAGTCACGTTTGGGACCCAACTCACACACATCGACTGACAACGTGAACCGACACTCAACACTCAACACAAGCCATGCGTGCGTCAAACGATGCTTACCTGCAAATAGAGTGCAATAAAAATATGGTGAATATTAATAAAAATATAAAAATATGTACACTGTAACACATTGACAAAGTGCTACACAAAAAGATTATTAGGCTTATTTTAGTACAAACTACAGCTGCTTACAACCCACCCGTGGAGATCAAAAAAAGCTGCCGCTCCCGTTGCAATTTGCACACTCAAAAACCCATTTCCCCATTTTTGTGTTTGCCATTGGCATTGACAGTGGGGCCACCCCATGGCGCATTCGCATTCGCTTTCCCCTGTCCCGCCCACACAACAACAACAACAACAACAATAATAATAGCAGCAGCAACAGTAACAGTAGTCTGCCTTTAAAAGGTCATTTTTGCAATTTTCGCTGCTCACAAAAAAAAAACAAATAAATAAATAAAAATATAAATTAAATTCGAGCGGCGCAGCGAAAATGAATTCGATTGTTTGCAATAAACTTGAAAATAAATTTCACCCGAGCAGCGAGAGACAAACTACTAAGATCTGAAACCGCATCCAAAACCATATCACATCGGATCAGATCGGATCGTATCGTATCGTATCGTGTCGAGTTCTCCTCTGCTGCTCACTTTTGTCGTTTCGTTTGTCGCTTTTGAGTGCGAGTGTTGTAAAAAAACAATAATAAAAAAACAAAATCAAAAAGAACGCCTACAAATCGCATGCCAGCCGATGATGGACTGACATCCAGAAAGGCAGAGGGGCAGGGTGCAAATATGTAAATGCGACACTGAAATGCCGTAGCAGAGGGTTGTTGTGCATCAAGGGACGCAGAGCGGAAGTAGTTGAATGCGATGAGCACAAAAAGTGCACACGTTGTGTGGGCATTTCAAATACACTGGGAGGTAATCAAATATGGCTATATAGGAACTGCCCACAAATGCAGCTTCATTATTGTTATTACCTTTTCGGGGATTGAGAGGAGTCGCTACAAGGATGAGTAGTGACATCCGACAACTGACAAATTGTGCATACATTAATTGAGTTTCTATTTACTAATCAGTAATTTACCTTAAATCAATTAAGTATAGTTTACGTATAAATACTAAAAACTATATTTATACGAAAACTATACTTAAGTTGATTGTGAGAACTATGAGATTTGAATGGAGACTCAAACTTGGATACTTTTGAGTTGCTTACACTATTACAGGGTATTACTGAAGAGTTATCACTTCCAGCTGACACATTTCCATATTCAATGTAAATTTCATAAGTATAATTTTTCCATAATTTAGCTCATCACATCATCAACTAATTTCAATATGGCCTTTCTTTGTACTGATTTTATTTGCCGCCGACCAGAAACCTAATCAAAGCGAATGCATTTTGAGTTGGTCAAAAAAAGAAGAAGAAGAAAAAGCGAGAGGGTCGCGTCCACAAAGGCTGACCTCGTCCAGCAGAAATGGTGGCCTGGTCAAAGGCTCGATATGTGATGAATGAGTGGAAAGCCGCAAAAAGGTGGCAACATTTGATGCCAATTTGTCAATTGGTCTTTTAGGCTAATAAGCTCTGACTTTATGGCTGACCCATTTGTCGAACTTAACTGGAAATCTATTGCGGCATTGTAAATATACAATAATTTACAGTTAATTTATGCAAATCGCAAATTTTACAACTTTTCAAATTATTTTACAGCACGAAACAAGTAAATTTTACATGGCGTGAAAATTAGATAAGTAGATGAGAACAGCAGAGAAAATAAACTGAGAGAGAGAGAGATAAAGATATATATATATATAGAGAGAGAGAGAGAGATAAAGATATATATATAGAGAGAGGGAGAGAGAGTCTTAATTACAACTATAATAAATATTTTGACGTAGGTCGTCGTTTAACAAGTGATAAGCCAA
This sequence comes from Drosophila mimica, assembly GCA_037043585.1. NCBI lineage: Eukaryota > Metazoa > Arthropoda > Insecta > Diptera > Drosophilidae > Drosophila > Drosophila mimica. Next base: position 2,489,235 of record JBAMBE010000051.1, on the reverse strand, counting down.
TCGTTGTAAAACTTTCAGTTAGCGTTGTAAAAAAACTGCAAACTTAGCAAAACATTTAAATTTATGAGCATATTAATTAAGTTTGCACCGCGATAGGCGGCTATATGTGTGTATGTGTGTGTGTGTGTGTGTGTTTGAGTGTATTTGTGTGTAGTTTCGAGCTTTATTCCGATATTTGACTCAAAGTTCCCACAGTGACAATCAATTGACTTTTCGATGATATCAGCAACAGACAGAGAGACAGAGACAGAGGAAGCGTAAAAACGTTATAGGATTAGGGAAAGAGAGAGACATATATATACATATAGAGAGAGAGAGAGAGGTAGAAGAGAGATAGCAGGCTATTTAAGTCTAGAGCAGCTCTATGAATAATGCGACTTGGGAATATACAAACAATAACCAAGTGCACAATTTATGATAATGCGAAAAGTGATATATTTATCTTTAGTTTTGTCAGCAATATAATATAAAATATATATTTATGAATAATTAAATGTATATATCTATATGTATATATCTATATATATATATATATATATATATATATATATATATAATGAATATACGAGTTTTTATCTATATATAAATATTTGTATGCATTCTCATGAAGTGTTTTTAAAGCTTAAAACTACAGTTGAACTTATATTTGTTTTAATAACAGTATTAACAAAATTTGAATCGTTTTTTATCAAGTTTTCTAATCGGTAATTTTACAAACTTTTTGGCTCCTTTTTTGACGTAGTCATAAACTAACCTAACGGTAAGTTTTGCTTGGGAAACCCACCTGAACTGGATGGTTGAAAGCGTGCTTTTAAGCTGTTCAAATGGTTTTGATGATCAGCGACGACCGCTGTTGCCACGTGTTGCACTGGGGAGATGTTGTTGTTGTTGTTGTTGGCATTGCTGCCGTTGTTACTGTTGGTACCGGTGTTATTGCTGTTACTGTTGGTGCTGTTGTTGCTGGTATTATTATTGCTGTTGTTGGTGTTATTGGCAATGGCAGCAACCGGATTGTTATTGTTGCCGTTGCAGCTGACATTTGTTGCCGCCGCAGCGGCAGCAGCAGTTGCCGCAGCCGCAGCAGCAGTTGCTGCAGCCTCATTGGCTGTACTGCCAACATTTGCACCCTGCCCCTCCATGAAAGTGTTGCGCTGGTGATAATGCGGCGAGTCCTGATAGATCCGCTGATAGTTCAGCGTTGGCAGCGTCCACGAGTTGTTCGTCTTGTAGTGGAAGTTGCCGGTGCCAAAGATCGAGTGAGTGTTGGTGTTGGAAGCGGCGGCAGCAGCAGCTGCTGCTGCTGACGACAGCGTGTGAGCCAATTGAGCAGCATGATGTTGCTGTTGTTGCTGCTGCTGCTGTTGTTGCTGTTGCTGATGCAGGTGTTGTTGCTGCTGCTGCTGCTGTTGTTGTTGCTGTTGCTGCTGTTGTTGTTGTTGATGTGGGTGGTGCGGATGCAAATGCGGATTGTGTCCAAGTGAATGATGAGGGTGCTGCTGTTGCTGCTGCTGATGTCCATGTTGGTGCGGTGCGTGATGTGAGTGCTGCTGCTGTTGCTGCTGCTGCTGGAGTTGCTGCTGTGCTGCTGCAATGGCAGCCGCATGTTGCTGCTGGGCATGATGCTGTTGCAGCTGCTGTTGCTGCTGTGCATGCTGCTTCTGCTGTTGCTGCTGCTGCTGTTGCTGATGATGATGCAGTGCAGCCGTCTGCTGCTGTTGCAAATTCCAAGCATCCGCTGCTGCTGCCGACGAGGAGCCGCCACCGCCGGAGCTGCTGCTCTTGCCGGAATCATTGCTGCCAACGCTGCTGCGATGGTTGTCCAATGTTGCCGTCGAGCCCGTCATGCTGCCATCGTTGCCGCTGTCGCTGTTGCCGCTGCTGCAGCTGCTGCTGTTGTTGCCGTTGGAGCTCTTGTTGTTGTTGTTGTTGCTGCTGCTGCCGCTGCTGCTGTTGCTGGCGGAAGCTGCTGCCGCCACCTGCGTGTTGAACTGTTGAAAGTAGTGCGACAATGTTGCAGCATTCGTATGCTCCTGGGCATAGAATCTTTCGCAAGAATTGGTGTCGGACGGCATTTTTCACTGGTTCAGTTTTACAATAGTCTTACAATTGTTATTGGTGTTGCAACTTTAGGTTGCCACGTCCTTGTGATTGTTGTATTTGTTGTACTTGCTGCACAGCAATTGAAACTTTGAGCACCGACTCAAAGTTGTGCGCATCTTTCAATTTTCACGCTTTTCCAACACGGATTTAAGTCCACACATTACTAAAATTTAATGTAAACTGCATTAATTTGAGAATGGCGTCGATTGAACTATTGCTGAACTTTGCAAATGGTTGTTGGGATCGATTTTCAATTGATTAGAGATCTGATAGTGATAGTGATAATGATAGTGATAATGATAATGATAGCGATAATGATAATGATAGTACATGATCGTGATAATGATAAAGTGGCTTGTTAACGATGTCTTTTGTTGTTGTTATGTGGGCAGATGAATGTTTTACGATTTTTATTTTTTATTTGTTTTTTCTTTATTGGTGCTTGTTTCGATAAGGAATAGGAAAAGGCATTGTTAATATATATTTATACAATTATAAATTTGTTACTCTAAGCTTTTTCTACGTCTCCAATTGATTCAATTATTATTTAGTAGACAATTCAATTTTTAATACAAATGCAATTTTGTGAAAATTTCGAAAAAGGAATAATTTTTAATGCATTTTTTAATTAACATTTAAAGCAGTCAGTTAAACGAATTTATGGCAAATCAATTAAAATATATACTTTTTTCATCTGTTTTTTATCTTGTTTTAATACCTTTTCTTATTCGCAAATGTTATGTATTTTTTTGTATTTTCTCTCAGTGTAGTGATTTTTCTGTGTGTTTAGTTTTATAGTTAAATAAAAGCAATTAGATCCGTAACTTTGGCGCTGCAGTATTAAAGCAGATATATACGTAGCTATATATATATATGATTTGCCAGTTATCTATCCGAGTGTTACTACTTAAGCACACACACAAACACACTTTGCACAATTGTTGCTTTTTATTTCAAAAACACTTGAACGATTATTTTGCATATATATTTATGCAGTGGACGTTGAATTTAAATATCGCTTATCGATTTTATATATAGTTGATTTTAGAACTTGGCCCCGAAAGACTTTCTTCACTTTGACTTTGACTAAGTGCGCAATTTTTTTTATACATATATGCAAATGTACGTATATATGTATATATATGAATTATATCAATTGCAATACACTTTTTCACTGTTATCGATAGTTGTTTGATGTTTTACTATTATTCTGTTATTCTTGTATTTTTTGCGAATTTTTCAATAGTAGATTTTCACAGTTTTCACACGTTAGAATCGCACGCGCAGTTTAACAACGATTTGGACATGAGAACGCGATGCGACCGAATGCCGGCCATAGTCGAGACTCGGTCTCAGAACTCACGGGCAGAGAAAATTCATCGCTGCAAGCACACGCTGTCGACGCCGACAGCGCTGCCGCAAACAGTCAGCGAAACAAGCGAGCAGCGCTGCGGCAGAAGGTTTGTAAAATTTTCAGCAAGTTGTTGGACAAGAAAAATGAAACCTTACTGCAACTTACGTAAAGTTGAGGGCATTTTGACGACTGTCGACTGTAGACTGCTTAGACACCTACTCTGGAGAAGTACAACATTAATTGTAAATAGAGAGCTCTTCAGCTAGCTGCGCAGTTGGCAGCACAATATTTGCAAAAGCATAAATAAAAAAAAAAAATTAATCAACAAATATCAACACAGAAATAAATAATAATAAAATTGAATTGCAAGCAGTGAGCTGTTGTCGACAGCGCAGTTGTAGCTTAGGAACCAGCAGCGACTGCTACTGCAGCGGCAACGGCAACGGCGACAGCGACGTCGACAGCGGCGACAAAGTCACGCGGATTTCCAGTATGACCCAAAGCCCACCGTCTGGCAACGTTCTCAGCACGTGTTGTGAACACACCGGGACACCGACACACACACACATGCACACGACAACTGAGACCGGGAGGCAGTCAAACACACACACACACACACACTCAAACACATGTACACACATGAGCAGAATTTCGCTCACGTTGAACGTATTGCAGTTAGCATACTTAGAGATAGAGATACAAAAAAAAACACACTCACACACACACAGAGAGATACTTTCATTACTCAGCGCACTCAGAGTGGGATTTTTTTTTTGTTGTTTTTTATTAGCTGGTGAGATTCTTCTTGGTTACAGTAGCAGTGAGCGAAAAGTAAAGCGGTAAAGTCCAGGCACTGTCCGCGATTTGGTTTGGCTTTTGTGTTGTGCCCTCGGCTCATCTTCCGTTTCCCGTTCTAATTGCCATTTCTATATTTTGTGTGGCAAGAGCCATCTGATTAAAGTATCGATGACAGACTGTGTGTTGCTGCAGCAGCCACAAAATTAATTGGCCCGCAACACGTGACGTATGCGTAATTTAATGGAAAACTTCCTTTGACGCTTGCAGCGCACCAATCAGGTAAACAAGGGGAGGGAGGGAGGTTGGCAGGGAAGAGAGAGAGAGTTGCCTAGACAACAATTATAAGCACATCTTAACGTTACTAGTTTTTACACATTACAGTTATTAATTGTTGTTCAGCCATTTAGGCATAAGTTATTAAATTTCCAATGAATTTTATGGACAATTTGCTTAACAATTGCATTAATAATCATTTAATTTCTACTTATAATATCATTTATCTAAGGGGGAAAAACTTACTAATTATTAAAAATATTCGTATAAGTTTTTGAAACTTTGAAGCATGTAACGAAAATAAGTGAGAAAAAGGTAAAACTAAAGAATTTCTCATATGTAATGTTGAATATTAAGAATGGTAGAGGGTGAAGTAAAGTGAAATACTAAATTTTTTAAAGTCAGATCAGATTATATAATTAAGAATGAAATAGACTAGCAAAAAGCTCAAATATTTCGATTAGATTAGTTAAATAGTTTCGATAAGATAAAATTAGTTAAATATTAATTTATTTTGAGTAATTTATTTAATATCCTAAATAATAAATCTAATTAACTTTAACTTTAATATAATAACTTTAACTTTATGTATAATTAGTATACATTTTATTTCCAGCTTTAACTGACTTTAGTTGATATTAAATATATATAAATTAAGCTCGCCATTATATCGAGTATTTAAAAATATTATCGCCATAAATAGATTTTAAAATGCATCACCCCTTGCAGTTCAGCTTGCTATTGTCAGCGATTTTACAAAGCAGCTTAACTGGTTCCAGCCCAACCCTTAGCAAAACGCATCAGCAAACCCAATCAAGCATACGCCCCGTGATGCGTCGTCTATTTTCGAGCAGCAACAAGTCGAACAAGTCGTCAACTGTCCATTGTTGTATTCAAAAATAAAGCCGAACGCTTAGCGTCTCCTGCACGACTGCCAATTGGGCGGCAGCCGAGCGTTAAGGATGCCCGCTGCGTTGTCTGCCATTGGCGCAGCTGCCTCGTGTGCGGCCAGAACCAATCAGAGCAACAGGCGCCCAGGCAAACAGTTTGATACAATGCGTCGCTGCTCGCTGCTCGACGCTCGCTGCCTGCGTCGACGCTGGCGACAAGCAGCAGAAACAGCTGCGACGACGTCGCTGTCGCTGTCGCCGTCGTCGTCGTTGCTGTTGTCAGGTTTTCTATTTGTTTTGCTGTCAGTTGTATTTGTGTTGCTGTTGTTGTTGGGGCTATCACGTTTTGCTACCACGTGCGCCGGCCCCTGTTCTGTGCATGTGTGCATAGAGTGGCGCTCCAAATGAATGAGCGACGACGTCGTCGTCGTCGTCGTCATCGGGAGAACGAGCGAGAGAACAAAACAAACGTTGAAAATAGAGCAAGACAAGAGCGACGACCAGACTTTTGAGCAAGAATAAAGCAGAAGCAGAAACAGAAGCAACAACAATAACAGAGTAAACGACTGCGCTGCTGATGCTGATGCTGCTGCTGCGATTATTTATTGTTTATAAATAGCAAATTAAAGGCAATGGAAATGCAGTCAAGCACACACACACGCACACACACACACTTACAGCCGCATCAATGAGCGTGACTCACACACACAGAAAACTCAAAGTTTCATCTGAAGAAAAATTTGTGCATAAATATATAAATATTTTCATATGTATCTAACTATATTGAAAGCTGTGCTAGCTTTTCAGCTTTTTTTTTTAGCAAGGTAAACTAAATAATTGTTACAATTACAAAAAGGGGGTTGGTAGTAGAGGGTGGATGGGGGCGGTTTATTGTTGTATTTATTGTAAATTTACAGCTTTTGTTCGCAGTCTAACTGAACAGCGTCGTATTTGAGCGATACTCACACACACCAAACACACTCACACACACACACACACACTGACACACACATTTGCCTTGCATTCAATTTAGATTTGAGTTACTGTGCAGCTTGCGCTATTTAATAATTGTTATTTGTTAAGGGAGGGGTATAGTTTTAGGGGTTTTCTAGGGTTACACGTGCTAATAAAAACCCTTAACAGCACTCAAGTTTTTTTCCTTTGAATGACTTAACGTTTTTTTTATACAGCCATAAATTGTAAGTACAGCAAGTATAATAAGCAACCTGACCCAGTTACAGCTAAAATTGATTTTTGCTGTTAATTAACTATATTATATATATTATAAACAATATTATTATTTTTAATTATTTTTAATCTTTTGCGGGAATTTTTTGAATGCTAATGTATTAACATTAGTATATTTTTTTTCGATGAGTGAAATTATAAATGGGTAATCAAATGGGTATTTAATACAGTGGCATATTAGAATTAATTTTAATTAAATGGTATTCAGTTATCTAAAATTGAAAAAAAGCATTTTATAATTATATCTTATTTAGATCTAGTCAAGTATTTAGATAACATATATGAACATATTTTGATATTAATTTAAATAAAGTTAAAAATGTACACAAGAAATACAAGTTCTAAAATTTCGGTAGTGCAAAATTTAATGTCAACACTCTGCTCAGCTTATAAACTTGTTTATGTGACTGTATCTTTACTCTAGATTAATCTGCAGCAACAAATTCTGTTTTCATTATAAAGAAAACAAATCTCGTTTAGCAAACCCCTTTTGGAATACCGTTAGGAACGTACTTAAGTTGCCACGTGCCGTGGAATATTATGATACGGTATTTGTGTTGGTATTGGAATTGAAATATTAGATATGATAAAAATGCGGCTTATGCAAAACTGTTAAGATTGCTTATCAGCAACCGGTTCCGGTTGAAACATAAAACAATAACGAATCCAGACAGAAAGCAACCGGTTACCGGTTAAAACATAAAACAATAACGAATCCAGACAGAAAGTAGATAATAAACAAAAGATTCTTTCGATATGCTTAATGCTCAGTTTTGTGAAGTGCAAAGTCGACCAAATCAATTTACCTAATTATCAAAAGCAAAAAAGGTAAACTTGGCCGAATTAGCTTGCAGCCTTTTGGCTGATTAACCCTTGGAAATTTCGAGCTGCAATTCGAAGCGTGACAAGCGAAAAGACAAACGAAAAGAAACCGCAAAAAAAAACAGCACAACTGCAACTGTTGCTGACGTCGATGTTGACGCGACGACGACACACTGCGCCAACATGTGACTGCGAAGGAAAGAGCGAGAGAGAGACAGGCAGACAACAGCAAAGAAGCAGCCAAAACAAGCAAGAACTCAAACACAAAATTTTCATTGCAATTTGTTGTCGTAGGCAACAAAACAAAAATTGAAATTGATTGAGGGATGGATGGGGGCGGGGCTGAATGCCCCCCGCTTTGTGAGTTTGCTGTGGAGGCGTTTATAAAGCGGTCGCGCACGTGTTGCCGCCAACGGTGCGAAGACGTCAGTCTGCTGTGGGAGAATGAAAAAGAGAGTGGAGAGAGACAAATGCCGCGCCAGACAAGCTGCCTACAGCATGGGAAAACGAGAGAGAGAAAAAAAGAGAGAGAGCGAAAGCCAACGAGAGCAGCAGTGATTAAGCTTTAAAGCACAAGCTTTGACAGCAGTTTCGCCAAACAGCCGCTAGCGGGCGTTGCCAACCGAAAGCTTTAAGCTGAACAGTGTTGCTTGCATGGCACCTAAAAATAGTAGTTGTATTGTGACCCCGAACGAATATTCAAAGTGTTCAAGTTATCGATAAACATCAATTGCTTATCAAGCGTTTTGTGCCTCAATTGAATAAATGAGACAAATTGATTGAAGCACAACTGTCAGCCGGTTAGTTAGCTTTATAGAGCATATAAATAAATATAATTATCAGCACACACACAAGCATAAAAAATATATAGGTTTATTTGTAGTAGTTGCGGGCAAATACAAAGTACAACTCATTCAAATTGAAATCTAAATTGAAGTGAAAACATTGCTGGCTCTTAATTGTGCGTGTGCTCTCTCTTTCTCTCGTGCGCTCTCTCTTTCTATCGCTGCGCATTGTTATTAATAGGCACAAAAATTGCGTTTCATTCACAAAAAAAAAATACGAAACTGCATGCGGAAAGAGTTGGAGACAATTGACAATTGTTGCCGCCAGAGGGCATCATTGAGCTTATCCTGCCTGTTGACAGCAGTTACCGTTATCAGTGATTGTGATTGTCTGAATTTTGCTTTTGTATCCTCCTCAAACTATAATCAATGACATTATTTATGGTCGAGCCGACAGCTAAAACGATTCCAGCGAGTAATTAATTTTGCAGGTGAGGTAATTGCTAGAAATTGACAGAATTTCCGCACACTGTTTTTTGAGTGACTGGCATTATTTGGCAGGCAAAGTGTAGAATTTTAGATAATTGCATTCAATCAGAAGTCACAAGCGTTAAAAGTGATTTGTATTTTCGCTAGTGCTTAAAGCAGAAGGCAAATTCAAACACTACTAATGGAAAGTTGAGGAGCTATAAAAAGTATACTATTGTAGCCTTAAAAAACTGTACTAGAGTAACTCAAACGTTTAAGAAAGGGGCACAAAGCAAATAGAAGATAGGCGAGTTGAAAGATACGATAGGCTATTGCCTTTGGTCTAGAAGACTCTTTGTCTGCTGCTTAGTTTCTATATGCTTGTGATTTATTTAAATAGACAAATTTATATACAACCTTCTGTTGCCACAGAGGCAAATATTTCCAACTTTGTTGTCGCTATGCTCCATTTGCGACAAGTACCGAGAATATGCGTTGATCTTTCACTAATTCTTAAGTTTTCAACAGAAATTTTGCGACACTTGCTTTTGACAGTTCTAAAAATGTGTAAAAACAAAAATCAAAGAAAAAAAAACACACTACATAAATAAATTCAAAGGCGCGTGTTAAATTTCAATTTTCATGTAGTCGAAAAAAATTTACTTATAAATGCTCATGCAATGACAAGTTTTTTAGTGCCGACAGGTTTTTTTTTTTTGTAGTTCAATTTTTTAATTTTTCATATACATTTTTTTGTGCTTTTTTTTTTTTGTTTCCGTTTTCAGTGGAAATTAAGTCGAGCCGCTGCATGAAATGATGTAGCCGCGTTTTCTAATTGTCCGTAGCGCAGTCGCATGTGAAACTACTTGAAACTCGTAATTTGTCTGGCCTATGAATGCATATACCCCAAACAACCCCACACCCCCTCACCCAGTACCCGAACACCCCTATCCCCAACCCCTGTAGCCCAACCCTTTGATGCCCGTTGATGTGTATCTGACGGGCGTTAATTGAGCTGCTTATTGTTATTGTTATGAATTGTGTGTTCTACGAGTTTCGTGTTTGTTGTTGCTACTGCTGTTGTTGTTATTGGTATTATTATTGTTATTGTCTGCTTGTTGTGCATGCGAGTGTTAATTAAGTGTATTAATCGTTTACTCAGCGCTGACTTTTGCCGCCCAGCAATGTGCAACTGAGCAAAGATTTCAGATGACAAAGTATCGATAGTTTTGTCTAAAAAGTTCAATTTGTAAGTTTTTTCTAATTGTTGAAGTTGCATTTGAACAAATATTCATTTAATGATCTCTAAATAAACCCAGCTGGTGTAAATGTATACATTTGCCTGACGAGAACAGCGACCGATGTTAATCGTTTTAGAGTCGATGCGAAATATAAATTTAGAGGAAACTTTGTTCAGCTGTTTTATTGAAGTGCCGCTGTTTTTTATACATGATACCGAAGGTATAATAGTATATTGGGCTTGTGCAATGTCCGTCATGCGTTGAGTTTTGATGAAGTTATGGCATTTTGAAGGTTCGAGGTGCCGAGATGCCGATTTTCGGGCTTTAATTTTGACTTATGTTCCGACCCAAAATCACGTTTTCAACTTTAAATGTACGATTGATCTAGAGGCCAAACTATGATTAAAACGCCCTTCCTTTTGAAAATCGGTTGAGTTTTGACGAAGTTATGGCATTTTGAAGGTTCGACCTATGCCCATATGCCGAGATGCCGATTTTGGGACTATAATTTTGACTTATGTTCCGACCCAAAATCACGTTTTCAACTTTAAATGTACGATTGATCTAGAGGCCAAACTATGATTAAAACGCCCTTCCTTTTGAAAATCGGTTGAGTTTTGACGAAGTTATGGCATTTTGAAGGTTCGACCTATGCCCATATGCCGAAATGCCGATTTTCGGACTATAATTTTGACTTATGTTCCGACCAAAAATCACGTTTTCAACTTTAAATGTACGATTGATCTAGAGGCCAAACTATAATTAAAACGCCCATCCTTTTGAAAATCGGTTGAGTTTTGACGAAGTAATGGCATTTTGAAGGTTCGACCTATGCCATATCGGCCCATATGCCGATTTTGGGACTATAATTTTGACTTATGTTCCGACCCAAAATCACGTTTTCAACTTTAAATGTACGATTGATCTAGAGGCCAAACTATGATTAAAACGCCCATCCTTTTGAAAATCGGTTGAGTTTTGACGAAGTTATGGCATTTTGAAGGTTCGACCTATGCCCATATGCCGAGATGGCGATTTTGGGACTATAATTTTGACTTATGTTCCGACCAAAAATCACGTTTTCAACTTTAAATGTACGATTGATCTAGAGGCCAAACTATGATTAAAACGCCCTTCCTTTTGAAAATCGGTTGAGTTTTGACGAAGTTATGGCATTTTGAAGGTTCGACCTATGCCCATATGCCGAAATGCCGATTTTCGGACTATAATTTTGACTTATGTTCCGACCAAAAATCACGTTTTCAACTTTAAATGTACGATTGATCTAGAGGCCAAACTATAATTAAAACGCCCATCCTTTTGAAAATCGGTTGAGTTTTGACGAAGTAATGGCATTTTGAAGGTTCGACCTATGCCATATCGGCCCATATGCCGATTTTGGGACTATAATTTTGACTTATGTTCCGACCCAAAATCACGTTTTCAACTTTAAATGTACGATTGATCTAGAGGCCAAACTATGATTAAAACGCCCTTCCTTTTGAAAATCGGTTGAGTTTTGACGAAGTTATGGCATTTTGAAGGTTCGACCTATGCCCATATGCCGAAATGCCGATTTTCGGACTATAATTTTGACTTATGTTCCGACCAAAAATCACGTTTTCAACTTTAAATGTACGATTGATCTAGAGGCCAAACTATAATTAAAACGCCCATCCTTTTGAAAATCGGTTGAGTTTTGACGAAGTAATGGCATTTTGAAGGTTCGACCTATGCCATATCGGCCCATATGCCGATTTTGGGACTATAATTTTGACTTATGTTCCGACCCAAAATCACGTTTTCAACTTTAAATGTACGATTGATCTAGAGGCCAAACTATGATTAAAACGCCCTTCCTTTTAAAAATCGGTTGAGTTTTGACGGAGTTATGGCATTTTGAAGGTTCGACCTATGCCATATCGGCCCATATGCCGATTTTCGGACTATAATTTTGAGTTATGTTCCTAGTTCCTAGTATTTCGCTGTTGGTTACCTGCAATGGTTTTTAGTTTAATGTGTACATATTTATTTAAAAGCGAAACTAGTAGTTTATGATTTTACTTGAACTTATTTAATTAAATGGGATAGTTTAACCCATCCCCCCTTCAGTCTCCTCCACAAAGTGTTGACAAATTGCTGCCACTTATCAAATTAGCAAAAGTTTTTCGTACCAAATATTTATGCCTAACCCTTCACTTGCAAATTACAACTTGCCACTTGCACTTAATTAATTAAATTTGTACAACTTTACTCATTTTCATTTGTGAAAAACGACTGCTTTTACTGCTTTTGTATATACAGTGGCTCACTTAGAATTTGGCCCAGTGCCTAGCACCAACTTTAATTGCCTGCCATAAAGTAATTATGTAATATTTTTCAAAAATTCCAAAGACCCATGGCAGGTACATATATTAACCACAAAAATTAATATATAACACTGAAAAACTGGGATTTCCCCACCCACTAGGTCGGGTGATGTAAAAAAGTACCTAAATTTATGGTCACAAACTTTCCGCCCAGGTACCTTATGGACACCTGGGTGCCATAAAACCCGGATTTTTTTTACCTAAAGTTGAGTTTTTTCGGTATAAATAGACCAATCCTTCATAGTCAGTTTAGTTTTTTCCTGCAATTCGGGAGCAACAAGCCAACAAGGACCATGGGCAAACTGACTACCATTGAGCAAAGGAAACTCATACTGGAACACTTAAAAATCGGATATTCATATCGCCAAATAGCTAAAATGGTCAATCTAAACACCTCAACTGTATTCTGCATCATTTGGAGTTTCGTCGACGAAAATCGGACAGAGGACAAGGGCGGAAAGGCACCAAACCCGATTTTCACTAAGCAGGACGAGCCGAGGATCATCAAGATTTCAAGGGGAAATCTTAAGCTATCGGCTCAAAAACTGACTCAATAGGTGCAGGATGAAATAAGGAAAAAGTTCAGTATGGGAACTGGGCTCCAAGTTCTGCGCAACCATGACTTTAAGACCCGAGTACAACGGAAAATTCAATTTACAAGCGCAAAAACTAGAGGCTCTAGGATTAGGTTCGTCAAAATCCACTTGGGCAAGGATTTGGCGTTCTGGAACACAGTCGTATTTGAATATGAGTACAAATTCAACATTTTTTGCCCAAAAGAACGGAATTATGTGTGGCGGCACTCCAATGCAGAGCTAAATCCCAAACACATAAAGGCAGTAGCCAAGCATTGCGGAGGAAGTGTCATGGTTTGGGCCTGTATCTCGGCAGCCGGTGCCGTTAATTTTGTGATTATTGAAACAACAATGGACAGGAATGTGTACTTCGATATACAAAAGGAAAATTTACTCTAAAGTGCCGAGAAGCTAGGAATCCGACGACCTTTCCGGTTCTACCAGAATAACGACCCCAAGCATAAGGCCGGAATAGTACAGTCCTGGCTTATCTGGAACTGCTCCCACGTGATGATTCCACCGGTCCAGTCTCCAGACTTAAATGTTATTGAAAATTTGTGGGCTCTGCTGGAAAATAACATCCGGAAACACAACATATCCTGCAAACAGGATCTCCAAAGTGCTCTGCAGGAGGAGTGGAGCAGGATCAGTCCAGAAACTACCCGGAAGCTGGTGTCTTCCATGAAAAAAAGGTTAAGCGAAGTTGTTAAGGCTAAAGGATATCATACTAAGTATTAATATCCTTATTTAAACTTTTATACGCCAAATATTTAACTTTTTTTAAGACTGGGCCAAATGTTTGTGACATGAATTTTGGTTATGTTTTCAGATTTTGACTAATTTTAATTAATTAATTAATATTTAAAAAAAAAAGTAAAGTTTGTTTTTCAAATGTGATATAACATTAAACAAATTGGCATTTAAACATTTTGAATTTGTTTCCTTGTTTAAACTTTATAGCACTTTAAATTTTTTGAAAGGCACTGGGCCAAATTCTAAGTGAGCCACTGTATATATATATATATATGTATATGTATATATACTTACCCATATTGGATTGTATGCATGATTTATACGGATAAGATATGTGCACTCACCTGCAAAGAGCCAAAGCAAATAGACGAATTTCAATTAGTAAAATAATGCAAACCAAAAAACAGAAAAAACAAAATAAAATTAAAACTAAAATAATAATAAAATATAAGGAATGAAATGACATGTGTTTCTGCTTCTGCTGCTTTTGCATTTTTATTTTATTTTTATGGTACGGTGTTTGTACAATTTGGGCAATTAAAAGTACAAATTTAATAAGCAGAACACACAAATGCACAAGATACTCTGCTAATACCGTTAGAGCCGACTGCAAACATCAAAAGTCATTTGGCCAGGTGAGGTAGTGGGGGTGTGGGGAAGAGATTGTTTTCTATAGACCAAGACCAAGGAGGTGACTAAATTCATTAAGGCAAACACAGAAATCATCGTGTTGCCTTTTTGTGCAGTGCATAAAAAGATAGATAGAGAGAGAGAGACAGCGAAACGGATGTGGCACATACATCAGCAGCAGCAGCATCAGTATATATATATGTGTGTGTGTGTGCCAAGTGGACAGCAATCATTTAAAAATGTTGCGCACTGTGCCAAAATTTCAACAGTTTGCTCGAGACAAAGTGCAAAAATGAATTTCATCAAAAAATTGTCGAATTTTCAGCACATTTTGTTGGTGTAGTTTTTTTTTCTCTCTGACACTTTTACTTAACTCATTATTTATTTATATTTTTTGTAGTTCCGCTCAGTGCCAAGTAATTAATGATAACAACAACAGCAGCAACAACAACAACAGACGGAGATAAAATGATTAAATGCTTTTTGTTTGTTGTAATCATTAACATTTTTAGTGTTTTGTGGACCCTGGCAATGACATAAGGCCAAAGACAAGAATTTAGCTGCGTAAAACTAAAACTAAAACTAAACTCGATTTATTGACTCATTAAGAATGTGAACATTTGGCAGCAGCTGATACCTTTCACTCCCATTAACAAATGTAACAATATTTGCTTGCCACTTTAATAACTCATGACAACAACGCAATTGCAGTTGCCTCAATGATCAAAGCCGAAAACAAATGTGGGCAATTAAAGTAGCAAGTGTGCAAAACAATTGATCACCCCAATGAGTTTCCAGAATTTATGTGTATATACATATATGTATATATATATATATATACCAATTATGCTCGCTTGAGTTTTCCAGAATTCGCACGGGTGAAAATATATTGCAAAATATTTTATTTCATTCAGCAAAGTGAAAAAATTCCAAATTTAGATTTATTATAAGTACTTAAATTCTTCTTCTTCTTTTTATGGCTAATCATTTAAAAAATTTAAAAGTTTACAGTTTCGAGGAACAGTTATATTAATTTCTATTCTTAAGAAAAATTAATTATAAAATAAAATTAAGTATGAATGAAAGCTATCGTCTTATATAATTTTTAATATTTGACAAGCATTTTCCAAAAAATAACAATCTTAATTGAATTAGAGCAAAAACAATATTTTGTGTCAACCATTAATGTTGACTCCCCCCCCCCCCCCCCCGTGACTTGGTCAACTTATTTTCCAGCTTACGCTGAAGTTCTCTTTTCCTGTGCATCGTTTTTCTTCATTTTCAGTTTTTATATCTGCTGACCACCCACTAAACGACAGCCGCCCGCATTTTGTTAGCATTTTCCTGCCACTAACCGCAACTTAATTGAAATGAAAACCAAAAAAAACTTAATGAAGCTGCCATCGCTTTGGCCTTAACTGTTTGCGAGAGGGGGGGACGGGGAGGCATCAGGAATTGGTTGCCTATTCAATTTTTATTTCTTTTTTTTTCAATTTTCTTTTCTTCTACTTTTTTGTATTCTGTCTTTTGCACTTTTTTTTACAACATGCCGCCGTTGCAGCTGCTGCTGCTTAAGTGTTTTTTATTTCAATGAAGTGAGTGAGGCAACGTCAACTGCAGTCCATTCCACACACACACACACACACACATACAGGAACCCCCAGCCCCCTAAAGGCAGCCACGAATCGACGTCTGCCGCTCGACGCTTTCATCAAATGCAAAGCATTCACATTTTCATGTTGCATAGCATTCACTTGTGATCACTTTATTCAAACGATTCGTATTCATTGCTTTCTATTTTTGGTATACCCTGTAAATCAAATGGCTGTTTGTGCGTGTCTAAATGAACATTTTTTGAATAATGAGAGATGTATAAGCCTTTTGCTACTTCCGTAGAAATTCTGCTAGGAAAAGAGCAAAACTGCTATTGCCCGATATTTGTTTTGCTCTTGCTGCTACGGAGTAATCTCAAATAGAATTTGTTAGGCATCTTTTACTGGGTATCCTCTAGTCGATCTATTTAACTTGATTGCCTGTAGCTCTTGCAATTCATCTTTTTACCAGTGCACTATTCTTGCTGAATGTATCTGATGCACTTTTGTTTTTATAGCTGCATCGCAAATGGGGTGAATTGCGTTAAGATACTTTTTATCACATCTTTCTTGGGTTAAACGCAGCCTTGCACGACTAATTATTGATAGTCGCTATATTTGACAAAAACTCTCTTAATTTTTATTTGTTTTTTATTGTTATTCTAATAGTTGTTTTATTTAGCAGTTAGCATAAATAAATGCGTGTCCCATTCGCCTTGGCTACCACTTTTGGCTCGCAGTGTGTTAATTTAATAAAAAAGTGTAGCATGTGTACCAACTGAGGGGGTGGTGGGTTGCGTGGGGGGTTTGGGGGTGCACAAGTTGGAGGTAGGTGCCTGAAATGTGTTGATGAATAACTTACAGCTAGCTATGGAAAATAGTTGAGAGCACGCTGTGGACTCTCAAGTGCCGTTTACTGTTTGTCAAGCTGGTTGCCAGCCAGCTGAGACCCATGCAACAACAGCAACAACAACAACAACAAGAACAACAAAGTTGCCCTCATCTGCGTGCACGCTGTGAATATCTTAAAGCTACATTCGTTGCCGTATCTGTATCTAATGCTTGCTGTGTGTGTGTGTGTGTGTGTGTGTGTCTAATAAACGCAAATTGACTAGCGTGCTCGCTCTCACTCTCTCTTATATATATATACATATATGTATATATATCTGCCTCTCACTTAACCTAAGGGTTAGGGGGAAGAGAGAAGTTGCTGCTGACTGGCAGCCAGCTCGTGACACTTTAATCTGTCGGATAAGGTAAATAGACAAACTAGCGCATTAGATCACAAAACACACATGAAACGCTGGACACTAGTTGCAATGTTCATTGTTGTTCTTGTTGTCGTAATTAGTTTGTGCCCCTCAAGTCAGCAGTGACTGGGCTATGATCTAAGCATCTAAGCAAATAAATTCTCGTTACGAGGTGTCAAAATGTACAGCAATTGTTTTATTAGCTTGCTTGAATGCCAAGTTCATAAAGTTCATTTAAGTACAAAATATAGTATTTGATAACATTCGAATGTTAAATGTACAGAATGTTGTGTCTTATGGCAAAATGTTAAGGCAACCACTTTACATTTTGTAGACTTTCGAGAGTATAAGAAATGTTAGTGTAAGAAATGTTAACAGTGGCATCAGTTTTTACATTTCAGTAAGTAGCCCAGGCAAAATATTAGTATTCTCTGTTTATAATAAGCACAAATAGCTTAACTTATTATTCAAATGATAGTTTAATAATGCAAGTACATGTAGTTTAAGCAGCCACATCAAGTATTATTTTTTATATATTATATTATTTTCATAAAATCATTTCAACTGTTAGTCAAAGCAGTCGACATCTTTTGCTTAATCAAACGCTTATCAATTTTTTAAATCGCGCTTCCAGTTTAAAAGAAAAAACCTTCCTTCTTTACACTCGAAGCAATCAAAATGTCTGAGCTTATCAGTAAAGCGACAGTCATTCTTTCAACTGCAATCCCAATCGACATTCACTAACCTCACCTGGTCTGCAGGTTGCGTTATTTACAACCTCCGAGCTGAGCAAACTATTCACAGTTGGTGTAAATAGCATGCCATGTGCAAATGACCCCAATAAATTACACAACATGACAACAACAGCAACAACAACTAGCCACCCGTTATCTCCCCTACTTCCCTTTAACTTTTCTCACATACGTCAAACAAAAAAAAAATAAATAAGGCAACCCATTGTAACGGAGAGATACGAGAGGGTCAGCTGAACGGACAGCAAAAAAAAAGAACACAGGTAAGAAAACACTAGTCGAGAGAGCTCGACTAGCTGACACCCTGAACCCAGCTGTTATATACATTAAATTGGTTACTTTCTTCTGCCTGTTACATACTTTTGCACTTTTCCCCATTTTGAATAGTTCAGGTTGTAAGAATATAAAATAACACCTTGTAAGGGAGAGCTTAGGTGGCCAGATTCTTCACCAGCGTGGATGCAACTTCCCAAACAATGGGCATTAACTGAATCACTTACCATTTATAATGTTTAACTTAAGCTACTTAACAAAAGCAGATAAATGGGGTAAGAACTCCATTTTGTGGCAACCAAGCTATTATTAATTATTTATTATTATTATTTAACATTTAAAATGTACTCTGATCAAATCTAAAATTTCAACATGCATTTTACACGAAAATTGTCTATTTAATTCAAATTTGATTAAGTCTATTCGACTCAGTAGTATATTTAGTGACAGAATCAGATAAATATATATTTCGAAATATTTATACAATATAGTATATATACAAATGAACCATTAACTGAACAAATTGTGTGCAGAATTTGTTGAGTGCAACATTTAATAATTTGTTATAAATTCAACAAATTCTTTATACAAATTTGTTGTAGTTCTCATAATAGTATCATTTATTGTTGCTTGTGTTGTTGTCGCTATTATTGTTGTTGTTATTATTATTGTTGGCACTTCTACTTTCTATGCCTCTGTTTTTATTTTATATACGAATTCTGTTTCGTTTTCATTTGCAGTCGCATTTATTGGCCCCATGCCAGGCAATCTCCTGGTATTGAATAATATTATCCATATCGCAGGCAGATATGTATATATACACACACACATATATATATTTATAAATATAGGTAAAGATAAATATATATATATATATATATATATGTATATATATGCAATATGTATACAAAGCTGACGATGATTCTAATCAAGACAATAAAAATAAATACTACACAATTTTTATTGCATGGCCATTTTGGCAAATTCTTGTTCAAATTTAATGCCACCTCATATATTTGGAATATAGTATACAGTATTTTAAATATTATTTTTTTATATAAAATTTTTTTTTTTTTTTTTGGCATTTGGTAAATTTTGTGATCGTAAATTTAAATAAAGTTTGAACTTTGTTGTTGCTATTCTTAATTTTAATGTCAAAATTATAGGCGGTCTATTCTGACATATATTCATGTGCGGATTAAGGTATACACATATAACATTGGAAAACAAAAAAAATAAGCGGCCATAAAAAAAAATATGCACGGAATATATATTTAGTTTTTAGGGACATCTGTACTGTTGTGAATGGACAACTATTTATTATTGTGCTTTTGCGGTGGAATCATTTATTCATTTGTCACTACCCACCATCACTTTAAGAAAACATTCGCATTTGTTGGTAAAATGCTTAAATGTGTGTCATAGGAAAAATAGAACACCACAGGGAGTGAGAAAGAGAGAGAGGCAGAGCTTAACATGCTGCGGTGCTGTCAACTGTTAAGTTATGCATGTTATGTTAAGTTATGTATGTTACTTAACATGCGCGCGACTGTAGCTGCTATGGGCTTCAGAGCCGTCATAAACATAAAATGATATATGGAAATTATAATGGCATGATAAAAGTCGCTTAAAGTCTGAATAGTTAAGGGTTGGCCTCTTGTAGTTCAAGGTCAATGCAAATCAGCAAAAAATTATACCAGCTGTGTTCAGACTTCAAATCAAAGTTTTTAACTCAATAGAAAATTAAATGCAGCATGTTATTTGTTGCTGCTGCTGTTGCTGTTGCTACTGCTGTTTCTTCTTCTTCTTCCTCTTCTTTTTCATCGTTCATTCATTCATTGTGCCGTTGGGCTATCTTATCAACGGCCTTGAACGTCTCCTGCGCCAACGAGCCCTGTTTTATGGTCGGCTCATAAAGCACTCAAAACTCGGGGCACGGAGGCGTGTATGTGGATTGTGTGTGGGGCACAGTGGCATGACACAGACGCCTGCACACCACAATTTGCACATGACTCGTGTGACGCTGTCGCTGCACATGCAGACTGAGAGATTCGTTGATGGTGGCTGTGGCAAATAAATGTCAATGAGTCAACCAAAAATAAAAAGTCGCGCGCTAAAAGCGACGCCAAAAACTCAAAAATGGCAAAAAAAAAAAAATAATACAAAAAAAATAATAACATTTACAAAAGAAAATAAAATAAATAGAAGAACAACACTGCTAAATTTAATTTGGGAGCGGACAACACAACAAAAATGAATAAAACTAATACCTTTAACCAGGCCATGGTGTGGAAAAATACCAAAACAAAAAGAAAAACAAAGTAAAAACAAAAAGAAAAATAAAACGACAACAACAACAACAACAAGGAGAGCAGAAATAAAAACAAATCGTTTGAGTTTCGCACAGAAATTATGAGAGATGAATGACGTCTAAATGCTCTTCAAGGTTAAGACAAATGGCTCACGTTGTCGCCAGGGGGGCAGATGCTGCCAGGGGGCGTGATCTATTAGCAATGAATTCCAGAGCGGAGAGGTGGAGGCAAATAAGCTTCTACTTGGCATCTGAATGCGAAAAGTTATATTTTCCACTCAGCGAAAAATTTCCCATAGTAAAAATTAAAAAATTTAAAAATGCAAAAATGCATTTCCAAATAAATTTTTAAGTGGAACAGAATTTGAACTTTGTTTAAAAATAAGAGTAAAAACACTTGACCTGTAGACAGAAAAAAATACATACCTAAATTAAATTAACTTAACTTAACTTAAAATCTAGTACTCTTGTTCTTAAACACTGCTGCAAAAACTACAATTTTAATCTCAGAAATTGATTCATTTTTGCACAAATATTTTGCAGATTTCGCTTACTTTTTCATAAATTTTGTAAGGCAGTAGCACAATCTGCCACGCCCACAAGCTGACTCATAATATGGCTTACAAAAGCACTTCTCAGCCTGCAATTAGGGCAAACTTTCGAGTTGGCCCATTTGACTTTTAATCATTGGCCTGGCAGCAGAAGCAACTATTGCAGCCAGACAGGACTTAAGCAACCACTGCACCACCTAAGACCCACCCCCTCCTCCACCACCACCACCACCACCTCATCGTCGTCACCATCGCGCGCACTCAGCTTATGGCTAGGTAACATTTTATAGTTTTGTGCATTGCTTTTGGCCCGCTGCCAGGGCGTCTGCCATCTTGATAAAGTGTTAGCCAAAAAATGTACGCCACATTAGTGTCGGACGACGATGGCAACAAGGAGAGCGAAAAAGAGTAGCCGAGTGGGCTGTTTCGGGGCGTGGTGGGGGTGAACGTAAATGGGCTGCCAATACACAAACAGCTATAGCCAAATTCGTTTTCGGCCATGTGTGTGTTTTACTTGAACAAATAGAAATGTCATTTAACAAAAACGAGCACGAGAAAGCAACAAAAAAAGCAACAAAAAACGCAACAAACCACAACAACCAAACCACAACAACAACAACAACAACAAGAACCACAACAGACACGTTTGCCAAAATGTCAAACGAAATGTAGCCACGAACTAATTGCCAAACGGCTAAAAGCAAATGAAAAGCCAACTAACTTAATGAACTTAGCTGTTGTTGTTTTTACTCATGTTATTGTTGTTGTTGTTCTTGGCCTGGCATTTTTGACATTTTGGACAAATTGTTTGCAAAATGGCCAAAACATTTTGTTGCATATTTCATAGATGTACCCCCAACCTGCTATTTCCATTTTCCCCCACGGGAAAACTGCAAGTGACACTCATCTATAATGCAGGTACATAAGTAGCAAAGAGAGAAAGAGAGAGGGGGAGACAGAGAGAGAGAAGTCTATTGTTGTTGTTGTTGTTGCCAACTGACAGACAGTCGACGGGCCATCTTTCATTTGTGGCCACCAGTCAGAGGACAACAAAATTATAAGCCATTTTG
The DNA here is from genome assembly GCA_037043585.1 of Drosophila mimica. Classification (NCBI taxonomy): domain Eukaryota; kingdom Metazoa; phylum Arthropoda; class Insecta; order Diptera; family Drosophilidae; genus Drosophila; species Drosophila mimica. The sequence goes on along the minus strand of JBAMBE010000051.1, from coordinate 2,467,130 downwards.
GCCTGGCTCATAGGCTAATGAATATTTAATATACTTAATACGGCTAGCTACACACATGTATACATGAATACACATACACATACATATGTATGTGTTTATCTATTAGATACAATTGTATCTGCGTACACATGTCGCTACAATATCGCTGTCTTGCTTGCCGGGGCAACTAATGACAGTTTGACAGTATATGGGACACTTGACACAAATGAGCTCAGAGCTTGCAACAGTTGAAGGCATTTTATTACAGAGGGAGTTGTTTGTTTTCACAGGTAAATAAAAGTTATCGCATGTCGATAAACTTATTGGAACTACAGCTTGAGCGATTGCCGGCACAGCAATAAACTGTAAAGTTTCTCGTCATAACTTTTCAGGGTTTATTTTGTTATCGGAGGGAGGCAAAGAGGCACCCCAGAGGCATCAGGTATAAAACTAGCCAAATGTTTTCCCAGAAACAATTTAAGCAAGAACAAACCTAAAATACTCATTCATCTCTGCACAGAAAACTGTTGGCTCAGAAATCATCTAGCCAAAGTAGCTAAAATCTGTAAAAGAATCTTCCGTTCTTCCCTAGGAAAACATTTCTTGAGTTCCGAAAAATGCTTGAATTTGTTGATTGATGGAAGAAGAAGAAGACTCAAAAGGAGGCACAACATTATATCTAGATTTCCACATTGCTCTGCTGAGATCCTTATGTCAATCTATGTAGCTATTTATTTTTATATTTCTAGATACATTTTACCTTTCTTATAAATGTATCTCTCTCGATTAAGATATCTATTTATCTTTCCATGTCTGCATCGATCTCCTGTACATTTTTTGCTACAACACCATTAAGATCAATTCTTTGATTTCCTGTTGTGTAAACTACACACACCCACGCACACCCACGCAGGCACAACAAACTCGCTGCTTTTGCTCATATTTCAATTAAAACAACAAAAACCCTCTTTTGTTTAATCGTTTGTTTACAGCTTTTTATAATATACAAATCGCCTGCGCTCAGTTCAATTTACTATTGTAAACAATTTAAACAAACAACAAAATATACAAAAAAAAAAAAAAAAATAATAATAATTATTAAATGAAACCCTATCCAAAAGCTGTCTGTGATAAAAATAATGTATGAAAAACAAACACATAAATAATATTTGCAAAGCTTGCAATTTCTGTGGGTTTTCACAAGTGATTTACACACAATTTAATATTAAATATTAACGATACGGTGTATGAACAATTGTATATATATATATATAGATCTAAGTCGGAAGACTATTTTTATACATAAGCACTTTTGTTTATTGCTTGTGACAAATGTTGCAATTAGTAATGTTTTACAGTTACAACTATATTTACCCCGTTGAGTAATCGCAGATAGAGTGTTGCCACTCTGCCTATATATGAATTATATAATATATATATATATATATATATATATATATTTATATAGCTTATCGATCACTTGTCGGTAGACGTTTTTCGCAGAAAATCTAATCAATTGCGTAATAAAACAGCAGCAAATAAAACCCCCCCTTTCCAGGCGCCAAACTACGCCAATGATCGTTTCTTATCAGTTTGCAATTTATAAGCCACAAAATAAAGAAAAAGAAAGCCGCAATCGATTTCCGGCGCTTAACACAACAATTTTAATTTCTGTACGCAGTTTTTTGGCTCAATAACAATTTTGGCCATGAATTAAAACATTGCGAAGTTTTCTTATCAATCGCCAAAAATTATGGTAAAGAATGTTAGAATAGGTGAAATTCCGAAACTATTGCAAAAAGGAAATAAGCATGCTGTAGTCGAGTGAGCTCGACTACGAGATACCCTGCACGCAACCTGTTTTGTTTTTATAATAGTCACCTTATGGATTCGCATTTTCCTATGCACAAAAGCATGATACCCATTAAACTTTGTAAGCCGTGTATACCCCTTCAACGAATGTTTATTTCTACAGGGTATACAAATGAAGACATCAACGCGCATTCAATTGATGTGTCTTATGCTATGCGCCACAAAAACGACTACAAAAACTATTTAAAAACAATCGATAATTACGTCAGCAAAAGAAACGCAGGCAAAGAGCAAAAATTTAGAAATTTTCAGCAACATATGTATAATTATATATATATATATATATACATATATATATATATATCATGTACAGAGTCAAAATTCTATTGTACACAGAAATATTTGGCAATTAACAAAGCAGCAGCGCCAACATCAAAATTTGAAATGAAAATTAATTTTAAGGTAAATTAGCTGTGTGGGCGTGGAAAACATGAAAGCAGAAAGCAGAAAACACAAACAGTAGCAACGAGGGGGATGTGGACTCTTACTATATGGAAAGGGGGCGTGGGCCGAGGCGGTCACTTTTGTTCCCAATTGCATTTTATATGTTTGCTGCAACTGTTTGCAAAATGCTTCATTTTTTTATTCTTGTTGCATTAAAATAGCAGCTGTCATAAAAATAAATTTTATTTTAGTCTTAATTCTCGATATATGTGGAATTATACTTCAAATGTTTGCTTATATGCAACAAAATTCTTGGCACTAGCCAGAACATAAATGAAAATTCATTTTCATATGCCACAGAGTAATGCAGCTCATCTGCGCCTCGTGATTTGCATTGAGCATTATCTTCACCGTTATCATCGGCCCTATCAACAGCATCAATGTACGTCATTGGAAATGGGTTATTGGGTTTGTTTTGTTGTGGACCGTATTTTTATTTATTTTTGCGATTACGTCAAGGCGCCAAGTGATTTTCTTTTTATTTTCTATTTGTTATGGCCAAACAATGGACATGTTTATTGAAGCTTTAAAAACAAAGACGAACAAACTTTACTTTTACTTGTTCGCATTCATTGTTTATTTATTTGTTGTTGCCATCTCTAGAAAACGATTTAACCTGAATAAATCAGACAATTGAGAAACCAATCGAACATTCGCAAAACTCAAAATGGAAAAAGTGCTTTTCCGATTATTGTTCATGGTCATTATTTATGAATACTTAATGACGGTAATTGGGGCAGCAAATTTACTTTGATTGCACTCTTTTTTTGTTGTTGTTGTGCAAATATTGGCCAAAGAACCGTGCGTATGCTTAATGCTCAGCCCTGAGAGCTTGTTAAGGATATTTACAGATAGCAACAGCGGCAGCTATTGTTAAGATTAAGTGCTTTTAACCCCCGGCAAAGTAGCATATGTAGCCAAAGTTGCGTATGAGTAATGTTTGCGCACACACACATACACACATTCAGACACACACAGATACGCAATGTATCTGGCATGTTAATCTACAGCGCTCACTCTCAGCCATTATCTATTACCAAATGTAGCGTACTCTTCTTCTTGCCCAGCGCATTTTAAGCTAATTTTTTGCACTTGTTAAACGAAAAATTAGCGTAACAAACAAGCTAAAACTTAAGCACACATAAAAACACACACAACACACAAACACACACGGCACATCAAAAGTAAATGCTAAACAAATTGTGAGCGTTGCAATTTAACGTTAACGCTGTTAAACTGAAACTCGTGACGGAACTAGTTTAAAAAAAAGTAGTTGCCAAGTTAGTTAATAATTTAAACACGCGCTGCGAATCACACAAATTTTGCTAATATTGTGGGTAAGGAGTTGCCCGGGCTAAGGGGAGGGGTATGGAAGGGGATTGCCGCACACGTAGGACGCCAACTTGGCTTAAGACGCTTAACGTTGACTTACTTTTACAAGCACACATATGATACACACACACACACACACACACACAAACACACACACACATACAGCAAGCAGAGCCGGCATACAATAATATAATAACAATTACAACAGCGAGGCCAACAAAAACAATAGAGAGCAGCAGGCAGAGAGAGACCTGGAAGAGAGAGTGAGTGTGAGAGCGAGAGCGAGAGCGAGAGAGAACGTGTGGGAGAGTTGTGGAGTGCGCAGGTCTACAAATCGCGTGTAGAGTTACTCCCAATGTGTGGGCGTCAGGCAGGTCTTTTCGAACATGTCCTTCGAATTTCCGGGTTTTGCTACTTTGACATTTGCAACATGCTCCACGCCAACAAAACGAAAGGGAGCGAGAGCGAGACCGATAATAAGAGCGAGACACACTGTGTTCGAACCAAAGCGAGTAAAGGCGAATTCGCTGGACTAAAAAGGCTGCCGCTGCTGCTGCTGGTGCGGCTTCTGCTTCGGCTTTGGTTCCTGTTTACAACCAACACATGTTCGGCACAGCTGTGGGCAGTGCGAGAGGGAGAGAGAGAGAGCGGGAGAGGGGGGACTGCCGACTGCTGCCGTTGCTCGCCCGACAGCTATGTGGGTCTGTGTGTCGTTTCGAGCCGGGCCACACACTCGCACACACACACACTCGCACACACACACAGCTATTAAAAGTGCCGATTGTGGGTGGAGTTGGGTTGCTTTGGTTTGGCTTGGTTTGTGTATGACGAACGCAAAGTTCAACAAAAGTATTTTCTTCTTTTTTTTGCCCATTGTATTTCGATATGCAGGCTTGTCCTTATTTTTATATTTCTGTTATTTTTCTTATTATATTTTTATTTCTTTTGCTTAGTTTGTATTCGTATTCGTCGATTTTTTTTGTTTTGTGTTTTTGACGTCATGCGCAAACAAATGAAGTCAACATTATTTCATTTATGGATTTTGTTATTAATGTTGATTTGTTGTCACGTTTGTTGCTGTTGTTGTTGTTGTTGTTGTGTATTTTTAGTGCCCTTTTATTTTGGCCGCGAGCGCTTTCGTGACTGTTTTCAACTTCCGTTTGTTTGTTGTTGCTGTTGTCCATCATTTTGGCAACACAATTCAGGCGGCAACGCCTACGGTGCCTTTAGCAAGCAACAACAACAACAACAACAATTCTAAATAACAACAAGCCAAGCAAAATGCCAAAATGTGCTGCCTGCTTTCAGGCGCTGCCGCCAGCTGTGTCTGTGCTTATAAATGTGCATGTGTGTGTGTGTGTAAGTCTGCTTTTGGCTTAGTTTGGTTTTAAGGCAGAACTATACGAACACACACACATACTTACGTATACGTACACATACATATACCTGCTGCTCGTTTTGTGGTATTTAACCTTAATTTGATTTTTTTTCTTTTTTTGTTGCCTACGCTTTGGATTCCTTTTTTACAGGTAAAAAAGTTGCCGACTGGCAAACGCTCGTCCTTGCCTTATCCTTATGCTGTGTGTGCCTGTGTGTGTGTATGTGTGTGTGTGTGTAAGTGCCTTAGCATTCCTCCATTTCTTTTTTGTCGAGTTGTTTTTTTAAAGAGTTTGAGTTTGCGGCATTGATTAAACAATTTCCGAGAGCTTGTTGGCCCGCTCTTTACTGTCAGTTGGCCAAAAAGCACAAGAAATTTACTCTAAAATGTGGACAGCTGGTTGTTATTGTTGTTGTTGCGGTTGTTGCTCTTGTTGTATGTTTAAAATAGCTGCATAAACAAATTGTTTGACCGCATTTTGTGACAACAAAACGCTGCAAAACAACAAATGAGCATCAGCTGCTATGCTTGACAAATTTACACACATCAACACACACGCACAAATAAACTACACACTTTGCATGCTAATCACCCCTCCACCCGCCTTGCAACGCCATTGCCATGCAGCATGTATGCAACATTAATATTTCTCATACTTTGTCAACATATTGTGTTTGTTTCATTTCGTGCTGTGGCATTTTTTGTTGCGCCTTGGAAAAAGATATTAATTAAGTTTGCAAACAAAAAAATATGCGTAAAACTAAAATTTATAAATTCTAATAAAAATAATGCATATAATGCATAGCTTAAGAACCATTTGCTATAGCCTTGATTGCTAAAGCATTTTGCTAATTTTCTGAAGGCTTCTTCTACAATAAATTATAATTAATACAGCTAACAGTGTGCATATGCTTTAAACGTGTTAATTAAAGCGAAGCGTTGGCCTATTGGCTTTTAAAACTAACATCAATTTATGCTGGCAAATGATAATATATAGAAAAAATATATAATAAAGAAACTTGTATCTTGAGAAAGACGAAGATAAATAATATAAAATTTAGGTTACTGCAGACTGACTCCGATCTATGGCTATAATACACGACTAGACTGCTGATCAAGAAGATATATAACTTATGGGTTTCGGAGATGTCTCATTTATAATAATGAGATATAATGAGATAAAACTCAAAAATTACGCATTCGCAGCGTGAAACGCACTTTGATTAATATTCAACATTTTTTTTACGGGTTTTTAATTATATTTAAAACGAGGATGAGGTCAATTAATGCTTGAATTTTAGGGGAATCCAAAAGTTTTTTATGTGCATCTGAAAGTGAGTTTTTCTGTTTATCATTTTTATGAAGCATTTCGCAGAAAAGATGAGTTAATTTAAAGAAACAAATATTTGCATTACATTAAGAGCCTCCAACCTTTTGTGGACTCGGCTTAAATGGATTTTCACAACTCTTATGAAAATTACCAATTCACACATATTTCCTCGAACGGGCCAAAGCCATTGAAATGTTGTTCTTTGCGTGTGCATTGAAAATTTTCAATTAAAAGTTTTAATTGCAAAAGTGGCCAAGTTTCAGAAGAATAGATTACAGGTAGCGGAGCGTGAGAAAACCACTTAAGAATTATTTAAATTTTCTCAAATGCTTGCAACATGCTTGAACTAATTGGCTAATGTATTTGTCATGTTGCCAATCGATTGATTGTGTATTGCATTTGTGGAACGTGCGCTTATCAAAATGCCACTCAATAAATACGCAAACAGCGGCTGCTTATCAATTGCAGTTGAGGGGCAGCTTGTGCAGTCAATTAATCCGAATTATGTCAGAACAAGTGAATCAATATATATATATATACATATGTGTACATACATGTACATACATATACGTATCTGTGATTAGCTGATAATTTGCCATCAATAACAACCACTGTTAATTGGCCCTTTGTATCGATATTTGGCTGCCAACATTTTTTGTTTATGATGGCAAACAAATTTTGATCATTTTTTCGTTACGTTTTTTTGGTATTTTTTTTTTATAGTTGTTTTCTGCCAATTTATGTGTGCCAATTGTTGTTACTGACTGATTTTTATGCATTGTTGACATGCACATTTGAATACCATATAAACATGCAGCTTACGGCAAACAACAGCCAAAATGACACGCGAATCTACAAATGGCCAGAGTTCAACGTTTAGCTTGAAAACGCTTCAATTGCAATTTTGTAAAAGTTGTCTAAATGAAAAACTAGAAAAATGATAGCTATTCAAATGTAATTTAATTTGAGTTACGATTATTACAACTGCCCATCGTTTGGGTGGGGGGAGGGAGGGGAGAGGACTACGAATACTTGGTTCTGCCTTCCTTGCAGATTTAACAGAACTCCTCTCTTTCTCTCACTCTCTCTCTCTCTCTCTCTCTCTCTCTCTGTCTCTCTCTCTCTCTCTCTCTCTGATATCCAGCTAAGGAACGTTATGAAGCTCACATGCTGCACGAGAGTAGAAAATATTAAGTGGATTATGGCCAAATGTGGTTACTCCTTTGACAACTACTCTACAGCCTGGCTAACTTATTTTAACCTACTTTAGGCCACTGTGCCTCAGAGTCAAGTGGATCACAAAGTTGCATGGTCTAACTCTTACCCCACAGTTTATTATTATCCTCTGGGAAAACCCATTCTAGCAAGGTATACTCCATGCTGAGAGTATCTTACTTTACCCCACTCAGTCCCCCAGTCTCAACTCTCACAAACTATGATAATCTCAGACAGTGATTTCCCTCTGGGATATTCCGTTGCAACTCACTCTGCCTCAAGGCAAACTTATTGTAACCCAATTAAAGCTGAAGCTTATCGGAGTATCTCACTTGACGGCACAGTGCCTCAACCGAATGACAAACTGGATCATAATCTAACTCAGTCCAATCTTATCTCTATGCAAGATTTATCAACTTACTCAGTCGCTAGTTGGCCAGCTATCTAGCTGGCTATATTCACAATCGCTCAGTTGACCCTCCCCCCCATCCGCTAACGTAGCTTATCAAACTTTTTAATGCGGTATTCAAACTCGGCTAACACACGAGGCGTATGCGCAACGTGTGGACGATAAGCGGTTCTCAGACTTGAAAGTTATGCTACAATAAATTAAATTCGGTATAGGGCAAGTGGGAGAGGGGTGGGGGGTATGCCCCTCAATTGCTTGGTTTCCGCTTATTGATTTATGAGCCGAAGACGAAGGCGGCAAAGCGTTGTTGGTGCAGCCCCAAAACGTAAACTAAAAATGCACAAAGCTTGTTCTTTAGTTGGTCAGACGCCGCATACAGCACTTTCCCGCTCAAACAACCACACCCCTCCCCTCCTGCACAGCCAGACATGCAACTACTCTTCATTATGCTGACCGATTATGACACTTTTTAATGGCATTTTCTCGTTTTCCCTTTGCTTTTTTCGTTTTTATGCTATTGATTTCTGGCTGTTACGACGCCACAGGCGTCTCCAACCAATGCAATCGAGGGGGTGTGGGGGGCAGTTGGGTGGGGCTGTTGCAGAACACTGCCTGATACAGTCTGTGCCCCCTCGCAAAAATAATTGTCATTTCAATTGCGAATATTTGCGGACATACGCTGAAAATTGCTAGCAAATTGTTTGGGAAAAGCCAAAATGACTGGCAGCGCAGCGTGAAATTGAGCGGAAAACTTTTGAATATATCATTTATAATGCATTTCCCTGCAACTTAATGTGTTTAACTTTAAGAATAGTTCTCAAGTTGTTTTACTCAACCATTGTGCAGTTTAAGCCTCAAACTTTTCTACAGACCACATAAAAGTTTAATGGACTCTGGAAGCTATTTGAACTTGCAAAGAAGTTGACAAAGTATTGGCTTTAATTTATGCAATTTAATAAATACTTTTATTTTATTTAATAAATACTTTTATATATAATGCATAGAGATCTAGTTAGATCTATCATTTATTTTTCAGTCCATCAACCCTTTGCGCAAATTCAATCATTTTTAAGGTCTGTGGATTATAGATTCTTATAAGTTTAAGAGATTATTCCCTAGGATCCAATCTAGTATATATAGTATATCTAGTGCTCAGCATTGCCACAAAATCGACAGATTTCTATACTGATTAAATCTAGTTTAGCTGACAGACCTCTTAATATACACTCTACTATATTCTAGTCTATTCTTAACCATGATATTACTTGCTGAAATCGTTTCTGATTATCGCTATCTGGGCAGACATTTGGCTTATCTTATATATTAATAAAAATATATAGTATAATATATAGTATAAAAAAAAAACATTAGTTAATCACAAAATCTTGCGTATAAGCGTTGAGCAAGTTGCTAAATTTAAAAACAGTCAAGTCATTTCACAAAATTAAGCTTACAAATTAATAAACCTAATATTTATAATGATTAATAAAAATCTGTATATGTATATATATATATATATATATATATATAAATATCTCTATCTTTTCCTACTCACTTAAAACGTATTAAAATAATACTATTAATTATCAAAGTAAGCGTTGAACTAAAAAATTTTTAGCTACATTCAATTAATTTAGTTTAATTACTTCTGTACGCATATCTCTTATCTCTCTCACATCTTCAATCTCCATCTCCCTCTCTCTCTCATGCACAGATATTCAAACTACCTTCACTTGTTATTCAACTACTATAATTAAAAACAAAAACATAAATTTCAAATACATTTTAATTGAAACTAAAAATGCCCTTGTCGTTGTCAATGGTTGAATAAACTTATCAATTTTTGCTTTGAACTTTGCCCCAAAGTGCAGGTACTCGTTTCTGCTCTAGCATATACATATATATATATATAGTACATATATATATGTGTATATATATTACACACTCTGATTCTAATCAGCGGAATGTCTATCGCAGCACAAGTGCCACCAATCGATACGTGTGATTTTCTTTTTATTTAACTACACAAGCCAAACTCCATTTTCGTGTCATGCTTGATTTTTTTTCGCATTTTCCATTTGATTTATGGTAAGAAAATGTCCCAGCCAAATTTTCGTTCTACATTTTTTAGACATATTTTACAAATTTTAAGCGTATTATCATGGATTTAGTATAAACATATGGCCTAGATGAGCAAGCCAAGGCCAAGACATATATATTAATACCTGGTAAGCAGTTGGGCAAGCAAAGGGTATATTGGTTTTGTAAGCGAGTTTGCAACAAGCTGCAAAAATATGTACCCCTTAGCCTTAACTAGCCTAACAAAGTCAACGTTTCATTTCGCTTTTGTAAATTGAAAAAACAGAGATTTTTTTGTGGTTTTTTAATTGTAGAGAAATCAATTGTAAATTTTAATTTTTATAAGAAAAAATTAATGCTAATGAATAATTTGGCTGCATTCCTACAAAATGATTGCGGAATGTTTGTGAGACATAAAAAGTTTTCAAGTGGCAGCGAATTTCCATCTAATTTGATTTATTTATAAATCAAATAATGTATCTGTCAGATACAACCACAACGTATCCATGGGAACTTACCATTTATGCCGCTGATCAGTGGATAATTACCATCACGGCCGCCGATTAAGTTTTTTAAGCCAGTTTCGATCAGTGTTGGGGACGATCGCTCCCTGTCGCTCATTTTTTCATAAAAATGTTGTCAATTTTGTGATTATACACGAAATATCAACCAAAATGTGTGACCAAAAACAACGTTTTGGTATTTTGTCAACAGTATAACAGTTAAAGTTGCTTAGTTCACGTTAAAACACTGGGCATTCAGCCGACTCACAACAACAATAATAATAATATTAATAATAATTGCTTAGTTTCATTTAACAATAGCAGTAACGAAAAACACTTTTTGATTTATTTGCTGGCGTTAACTTATTTTTTTTATTATATATATTTATATTTATATTTTTAACTTGTTTGTTTTTTGTTTTTGTTTTTATTTTTTTGTAATCACAATGTACAAAAAATTAATGTTATATACTAAATTCCATGTAAACTTTAAATATTGCACGTTAACGTTTCTTTATTGCTTGGCTAATATGTATGTCGATTATACTATTAATATTTTTTTTCTCGTATGTATGTATACATATATATTTATATATATATATATTTAATTATTTATGCTGCTCGCTATAAATAAAGGCACCGCGAATTCATTCAACAATTTGTTCGTTTTTGTATGTTTTTTTTTGGTTTTTTATTGTTAACAACAACATGCGAGTGGAAATAGTGGCAACAAATAGTAGCTCTGCATTGAAAAAGAAAAACCCAACAACAACCAAAAGGAAAATCTTGATTCTCGAGTAGTTTTTGTTTTTACTTTGTATATTTTTGGTTTCTAAGGTTTTATTTTTCGGTTAGTTTTTAGTTTAGTTTTAGTTGTAGTTTAATTTAGTTGAGATGCGTTGAGCTGTTTTTGTTGTTGTTGTTGTTGTTGTTGCTGCTGCTGCTTCTGTAGATTTGTTTCATTTGCTAATTGCGCTATTTTTATAGAATTTTTTTTATTTCATTTTTTTTTTTAGTTGTCTTCCGTCGTCGTGCGTTCTTTCAAATGCCGTTGCGTTTGAGTTTTTCCTTTTATTTTTTATTTTTATTTTTATATTTGTTGTTGACAGTTTGTGTATCTCATGGCTGCTGTTGTTGTTGTTGCTGTTGCTTTTGCTGTTGTTGCTGTAGAACGTTTAACGTTGAATATATTTGTTGTAGGCTGTTTTTGTTTTTGTTTTTAATTTGGTGTGGCACTAAAAATAAAATCAATCGCTTTGCTTCTTGAGAGTTTACTCGTTTATGTATGTGTGTAGATTTGTTGTTGTTGTTGTTGTTTTTGTTGTTGTGTTTATTGTACAGTTATAAAGCACTAGTATGGCATTTGCATTTGCATTTGTAGTTTACAAACTTAATAACAGTTAAGTGGGTAACGACGAGTGGGCACCAGCCAAGTACATATGTGCACGTGTGGGCGGAGGGGGGGTTGCGGGCGTTTGGAGTGGGTTGCGCCTTCACAGAAATCAGCGCCCGGCGTGCGACAGAGACAGCACGAGTTGCGCGCAGTTTTTCTTGTTGTTGTTGTATTTTTTTTTTTCGTATTTCTTTACTGGCTTTTTGCTGAGCTTTGAGCCTGATGAAGAGCGAGGAGCGCGCGGAGAGCGGTGGTGTGTAGGTATGCTTACGCTGACACACGCGCGCACAGGCACTCTCACACACAAACTCACACACACACACACAGAGGCACACTGACACAGAGGCAAACGGACGTCGTGCTGGGGAGACACACGACAGGAGGTTTGTGAGTTGTGAGCCGCGGACGAGCGACAACACACGAAGACGACGAGCCGAAAATCGATGAAAAATGTTGACAGCTCACCGACACACACCGAACACACACACGCACGCACGCACACTAACACACACACACGCGCACACAGACTGGCAGCAAAGTGCACGCAGTATTTTTTTGTATTTGCATTTGTTGTATTTGCACACAAAATTGATTAGCTATTTAAAAATCGCGCGCGCGTTTCGCTAGCGGTTTTCTATGCAGCTTGTTTGTGTGTCCTTGTTGTGGTCAAAAATTGGGCTGCTTCTGCTGTTGTTTTTGTTGTTGTTGTTGTGGTTGTTGGAGCGCGTGGCGTGTTGTTGTTGTTGTTGTTGTTATTGATGTGTTGTGGATTTGCTGCTGCTGCTGCTGACGCTGCTGCTGCCGCTGCCTGACGACGACTGTTCGCTTTGCGCTGTCTTCGGGCGTTGTGGGTGCCGTCGACGTAAAAAAACGCTGCCACTGCCGCAGTCGCTGTCGCTGTCTATGCTGACTGAGCGCGCATGTGACAAGAGCGAACGCACACACAAACACACACACACACAGAGAGACTAAAGTGTGTTTCGAAGTTCGAAGGGTCGCATAGGATGCGGAAACGGTTAAATCTCTACACAAACACGGAGCGGAGGCTTTTTCGGTTCAAACTGCCGCTGCAGCTAGGATGCACTTTTTTCACTCAGAGAGACGCAGAGAAAGAGAGAGCGCGCGGCGGGAGAGAGTGCGCACGAGTCAGCTGATTTGCAGTGTTTTTTCATATGTGTGTGTGTGTGTGTCTGTTGTGTTTTGTGTGTGTGTGTCTGTCAGTGTTGTATATTTCCTTTTGCGTTTTCGTTGTTTGCTTTACACGCTTGCCAAAATGTTAGTTTTTGTTGCTAATGCTTTATAGCTGCTTTTTGCACTACACACAGGGCGAGAGAGAGAGCGCGGGCGAGGGTAAGAGACAAGCACTCGTCGTTTGCTTTGGTTGTCAGGCTGACCAAAAAATAAAAAATAATCAACTATTTTTGCTTTCTGAAATCGACACACACGTGCTGAGTTGAGTTGTGAATCTTTGCTTCGAGTGCTCCTCGCGTTTTATATTTAATGTACAAAGAACATGTTTCGTGAGCAATTAATTAATTAATAATAGCTTTTGCACACATATCTCAATATAATTTTATAATTTTTTATCGCCAATTTTTGTTGTTTTGCTGTTTTTTTTTTTTTTTGTTTGTTTTGTATGGTTTATTTTTTGCGTCCACACGGCTTTGACTGTTCATCTGACTCTGACTGGGCAACACGCGCTCGTTGCAAAGTGTACAAAAATGCGCTTGTTGGGACCAGCCACAAAAGAGGCAGATAGAGAGAGAGAGAGAGAGAGAGAGCGAGCGCGCTCCAAACTAAACTAAGGGCAAACCATCACACACACACAGATACTACAACAACAGCAAACGAGTCGGCACGCTACAAATACAAATACGTTTTACAGCTTAGAATCATGCTAAAAACACTGTGCCATGTGGCTGCCGAATCGTTCTCTCACTAGCTCTCTCTCCACGCTGGCTACAGTGACGCTCTCGCTCTCTCCCTCTCTCTCTCTCAGTGTGGGCGCGTATTGTGCACATTTTAAACTTTTATTTTTGGCAACCATTTTTTTTTTAACGCGCGCGCAACTCAGCAAAGTCCAGCGACAGCGGCTGGCAACCGAACGAAGCTTAGCTTAGCACAGCTGAGATGCTCTCTCTCTCTCCCTCTTTCTGCTTTGCTCTGCTCTCAGTCAGTTGCTGCCGCTGCATAGAACATTAGAAGCAACAACAACAGCAGCAGCGGCAGCTTTTGCTTTGGGCATTTTCCATTGAGTCTCAAAGTTCAATTTGATATTTTTAATTGCGCGCCGCTCTCAGCAACAATATCAGCTATGCTTGCTCTCCCGAGTGGCGCTCGCTCTCACTCTCCCGCTCACTTCTTGGTGTATGTGAGCGTGTGAGTGTGTTTTAATCTCTGAGATCGCAACCGGCACTCGTGTTGCTGCCATTTTATTTATTTGTGTTATTTTAATTTACTCGCCGTACTATAGTTTTGCTATTACGTCAATGCGACGGCAGCGCTGACGTCTAAGTCTGTCGGTCTCTGTGTGTGTGTGTAACTGCACCTGTATGTGTAGCGCTAGCTGTGCGGCACTGCGGCAAGCAGCATTTGCTGTTCATTTCAATGTTTTTAAGTTTTTTCTCTGATTTATCTGCGATACGCGCTGACTTTTTTTTTGTTATTATTTCTAATATTTGTAGTTGTGACGCTGCGACTGCGGCTGCTGCTGACAGTGAGCAGCGACGTTAGCGTCGCCGCAGCAGCGCTCACGTGAGTCGATTTCATAGCTAAAAACTTTTAATGTATGGAAATTTTTGATTTTGTTTGCATTTCGATGTAAATTTGTATAAATAAACGCAACAAAAATAAAAAAAAATCGCATCTGCCCCGTAGGCCAACAACCACACCGACGCCATTTAAAAATGTTTTGTTTTATTTGCCAACTGTAATTGAATTTGCCATTCACGTAGCGAGAAGACGCGTGCAATTAGAGCGCCTTGAAAACGATTGTCAGGGCGTGGCAGGGAGGGCTGACTGTTGCAATGGGGCAGAGCAACAAAAGAGATATTGTTAAGCCGCTAATGAGCAACATACGTTTCAGACACAATTCGACTATTGTTGCAACCTTCTTAATCAAACAGCTTAGTGTGTGAACAGAAATAGATAGCTTAATTGGAGATCTGAAGGCCTCTTTGAATTAATATCAGCTAATAACATCACTTCAGATAAGAACAGCGCTTTTTTTTAATATTAAATAAACTGAAGAATATATTAATAACTAAAAGGTAATCAATATTTTTTTAGACACGGAATTATGTTTGATGATAAAGTAGACAAATCAGTCTTTTATTTGTTGTAATCACAGTTGTTATAATCGAAAAAAAAAGATTCTGAAACACTAAAAAAATGTTCTTGTTTTTAGAAATAATTTCTAAACATAAAAAACAGGTCTTAAAATTAGAAAGGCTAATTTTCTATTTTTCATATATATTTTCTTAATTATAGAAAATATTTTTATAAAACAGAAAAACAGTTATAGTAATAGTTATAAAATATGCGTTTATTTTCAAATTAAATGATATGAATTTATTAGAAACTAAAATGTTTATACACAAAAATTCTTAAACATTAGCTTATAAATAAAATTATAATTTAATAAGCAACAAAAAGCTATAATGTGTTATATATACATATTTTATATAGTTTTAGAGAAATGTACCCTGGTTGCTGAAGAATTGAGTTTAAGAGTTTGTTGATTTTTTTCTGAGTGCATAAAGTGATTAGGAGTTTCTTTAGATAATTGATGTTATCGCAACAGCTGCGATCCACATAAGCAGGCTATAAACCTTTAAATGTGACACTTGCCAGGTCGTAATCTTTGATTTTGACATAATTTACCCCAAAAAATAGACAAACCTAATCCCATTCAGCTATTTATAACAGACTTAAGATTATGAAACGTATCTTTAGCTGTGCAACTTTAACTTGAATAACAAATAGATAGCCATAGAAAAGCATTTTAGCCTTCAACTGACAACAACTACAAAGAAGCACTAAATATAAATCGTATTGCTTGAAATTATCTATTCGTACACAATTTAGCTATTTTTATGGGTGTGTGTGTGTGTGTTGGTTCTCTGACTCATTCCAACACAAAAATATGCACAACTTAATACCCAAAAATTGAAAAAAGTTTTCGAAAAATACATTGTATGTATTTGTTGCATATAGACTGAGAAAAAGAAAAGCAAACTGTCGCCTGTCATCATGTGACACGACTGTGAATCTGAATGAAGCAACTAGGAAATGGGTTGCCAAAGGAGGCTGGGCAAAGGAGGTCGCTTTCAATATACATATGTACATATCAGTGACAGACAAGATATGGCATATATATATATATATATATATATATATATGCATATGTATTTAGTTCGACTAGCGTCGGACCAAAAACGTGTTCAAGCGCAATAAATTATAAATGAGCCTCGAAGCGACGTAGAAATTTTTTTGACTTCGTACAACCCCCACCCCCATCGCCCCCCGTATCCTGTCCCCTCATTATTTCAACGTCAACCCCTGCCCCCGCCCTTGTCACCTTTTGGTAAGACAAAGCCAAATGTGTAGCTGTGTGTGGGTGTTTGTCGCTGTTGGAACGCAGCAACGCATTTCTCTTCAAAGATATTATATATATATATTTATATATATATATATATATAGAAAAGATACACGACGCACCCAAAAATATACATAGATAGTACAAGTATCTATATGCATACAGCTTAGCATTGTGGGAGACAAACGCTCGTCAGTCAGTCAGTCAAACAGTCAGTCCGACTAGATCAGCTAGTTCCAACAATGCTGCCAGTTCTTGTCAAGGAAATGGGCAGCCAGCTAAATGTGTACCATGTATCTAGATACACTTGGAGCAAGCGTATTTGCTTTGGCATTTTGGTATGTCGCAGCCAAAAAAAGAAAAATGTATTTCGACTACACGACGTTAACAACAAATTCCTTCAGCTGGCCAAGCACGCTGCCTCTGCCAACCAGCCTGGCAAATAATGCGCTCTTATCAGGCCCAATGTCTCCCCTGCATATCACTAAATAAACATGCGACGACAAATTTGACGACAGCCAAAAAAAAAAACAAATACACATTAAAAAAAAAAAGAATTAAAAAAACGTTTTTATTCTTCATTAAAAAAAATGGGTGGATCTTATAATTCTCATTACTATATCATATAGTTGCCATAGGAACAAACCGTTGATTGATGACTTATTTTGTGAACATCTTTTTTTGGTTTAATAAGATGTAAAAACCATACTTACCCGTTATTTGTATTACTACTTTATTGTTGTTGTTGTATTGTTATCATTCTTTATAACATAGGAACTGTTTTTAAGCAAATAAATATACTCCATGAGGCTTAAGGGCAAAAGCCTTTTAAATAATATATCATAAACCTCAACACTTTATTGATAATAACATATACAATTACACAGGGTATCTTGTTGTCGAGCTCAGCGTTTTTACTTACTTTGTTTTTGGGTTTTTTATTTAATATTTGTTGTGTTGGGTTTACCTTTCAGAACGCACATCATGCGTTTTTTTGTCGGTCTGGCTTCTTATCAGAAATCATTAAAAAAAAACACAAAAAAAAAAATTGCGTTTGGCCACTTCATGAAATAAAACACAAAACTGTTGTTGCGTGTTGCACAAACTTATCAGAAAGTATTTGTTTGCGATTTATAAGTTTTTAGTTTTAAATTATTGCAAGCCCAAGGGAATTCTTGAAATTTGTATAATTCATAGAAATTTGTATAAACTTGCTGGAGGAACCCGCAGCAGAAAATTTGTACATAAATCTGTGCCACATGTGAATTATGTGCCATTTGATTTATGTGCCAATATCTCGAGCATTAAATTGTTTGATTGTTTTATTTTAGATATGCCTGAAGTGTAAACTTAAATATAAATAAATAAATAAATTTAAATATAAATAAATAAATAAATTTAAATATAAATAAATAACTGGAAACGTTTTGCAAATTGCTTAAACAGGGTATAATGAAGTTTTGGCAAAGTTGGTAACAAGCTGAAAAAAGCATCTTCGAGCAGATTAAGCATATATATTCTTGAGTCAATCTAGATCACCTCAAGGATTATAAAAAGCTAGATACTCCAAATTAATAATTAAAGTTTCGGCAGATTATGTTTATTTAATTTTATCGATAAGTTTCGCACTTGAGAAATCGATTTCTAAAAGAATCGCGCAACCAGCGCAATATTTCAGTTAATGCAGTATTAAAACAAGTAAGAGGGCTCTAGTAATAATACTTATAATTTCTATAGTGCTGACCTTCTGACTGTACTATAAATACCCCCATACTAAATACAGATAATACCAGTTGCAAGGCTTCCCTTAATTGAGTACTAATTATTTAAGTTAAAGGTATAAAAATTCACTACTAGAGAATGTTTAAGGTGATTTTATGTGTTATACATAGATTCTCTAGATAGATGCTCTATAGATATGACAATTAACACAATGTTGTCGGGCAGCTGTGTGGCACGTATATGTAGCAGCGAGTGATGCATTTGTGTGGGTCTGTTGCCATCTCTGTTTGATTCTCTAATTTGCCACAGAGATTACAAACGTGCGCAGCGACTGGCCCATTATCAGCTATACCTATATACATATATACATATGTATATATGTTTATATATATACAAAGATCTGAACTACATTTTGCTCTATTTGAAATCTCGCACATTTATACGTAAAAACAACAACAACAGCAACAAATTTGTAGACAACGAAGACAGCAACTTGTACAAATTAACGTAAAAATGGATGACGGAATCAGTCCGTGTGTTGTGGATGGGGAGAAGGGTTAGGGGTAGGGAAAGGGGTAGGGGAAGTGGTAGGAGTAGTGTGGATAGAAGCTCCATACTCCAATACAAATATCAGATTTGGAGCGGGGTTTTGTTGCTGCTGCGATTAACATTAAATCGAGCATCGATTTAAGCTCGGCTCCTATTTGTTTTTTTATGTTTCTTTCCTTATTCGTGTTGTGGCAATCAATTAGTGGCACTCTAATGAATAAATAGCACCGGCGACTACCGGAATATCAGTAGTTTTCATTTCTTAGCACCCAAATTGCATCAGCTCACAATTTAATAGCCAGAGAAAAACACACACAAGAAAATAATGAGCACTTTAGAATATTGAAATAGATTCAATGAAAACTGCTTCAAGATTCGTTATTGATTCTTTCGACATTTTTATGTGGTTCAACGAATGTGAAATCATTGTTGGATTGGGCGGCTATATAAAAATATACTTTTCATAGTTTATGATTGTTTAATATGGGGATAATTATGATGGTTTCAAGAAGAAGTAAGAATGCTGTAGTCGAGTTAGCTCGAATATGAAATACCCTGAATTCAGCTGATAAATGTGGGCCAGTTTTATAGCCGAATTTCCCTGTAACTCATATATAAGTGTGAGTGGAAATGCTTTCATAATTTGCTTGTTTTTTATTCGAATTTAAAGTCTCTAGTTCTCATAGTTTAGTCATTATACCCTTTTCATCCACTTTTAATGGGTTCAGGTTTTAAGAAGTGAATTGATTGTTAAATTCTTTTTTTTTGACATAAATGTTTGGGTGCCTATTTGAAAAAAGTACTTTGCATATTTTATGGCTGTTTAAAATGGGTATAAATCACCTTTTCTCAAATGCAGTGCGAAATAAAGGAAAAATATTGCTCACTAACAAAATTAAATACATGGAATTATACACAATTATACATGGAATATTAATGTGTAAATGACCACGCCCTGAACACTGCACACCTTTTCCCTCAAATGCCACTTTGATTACAGTGCGCACAAAAACGCAATTTTCCAATTTACTAACAAGGCAAGAGCCAAAAAATATTCTCAACAAGAAAATGAATAACGTGAACAGTGCTAGTTGCACTGGCTTTAATAACAAATGCAAACACTACACACACACACACACACACACACACACACACACACACTGATGCACAGAGCACGTGATGTACACAAAAAGGCGACTCTAGTGAAAGACAAACAAACACGCACGACTTAGCCTGTCAAACAGAAGCGAAACTACGAAGTCAACAGGAACAACAAAAACGCAACTCAACTTGCCCCTGCTTATCAACCCAACTATCTGCCACCCCCCACCCCAACCACCCTCGTCTAATATTGCACACCCCACGCGCGATCATTTATAAACTTCTTTGGACTGTCAGTTGCAAGGACAGCTGTTGCGGTTGGGCGGGGCGCAGAATGGGTTTGAGTGTGCGGCAACAGGAAGTGCCCCAAAGCAGCACAGGCACACACTTAACAAATACACACACACACACACACACACAGAGCAACACACCAATACACACCACACACAAAAAATGTCCGCATTGACTGCGTTTTTTATTGACCTCGCAAACTGACAAATTATATCGAAAAAGGAAAAGAAAATAAAAAATAAAAATAAAAAACACGCAAGTTTGATTGAGCTTTTAGTTTGCTCAACCAAACGCCACCCTCAACCCCCCAGCCCCCCTCCCCTCTCGCTGTGCCTCTCTATTTTTTATGGCTGTTGCGTTAATTGAATTAATTTTTTTATATTGCTTTGTGTCTTTATCAAATGGCAAACAAAATTCATATCTATTTTTTATTTGTATCTATTTTTTGTGTGAAATGTAAATTCAATTAAAATTTTCCCTCTGATATTTGCAGACAACAACAAAGAGGTGTTAAAATGGGCGTGGCCGCGACGCCCACATAAATAGTTTTATGCGTTGTCCTTAACGTAAACGTTACACATAAAAGTTAAATATTTTATAGATTTCCTAATATACACAAATAAATCTAAGTTTGTTTTGTCTACTGCTTCTTCTTCTTCTTCCTGTTGTTGTTTCAAATTATATAGATTTAAAATTTGGCAGAAATCTGAACAATTTTTCAATTAACTGTCAAACAAAACAAATGACAATGATGAAGGCAAAAACTGTCAATTAACGCGAACAGCGGAAAGATTACAAGGCAAATGAGCGATGCAGGGGTGACTGGGGGGTAGGGGGTAGTAGAGGGTAGTAGACATGGGGTCTTAGCATGCATGATGGATCACATATAGTATAGGGGAGGAGGGGTTGACAAAGTAATGGAAACACCAACTCTAACGGAGGCAAAGTGTCAATTACAAGAGTTCAAAGCGAAAATGTTTAAGAAAATATTGAGAATATTTGAGTGGGGAAAAAAGTGTATCGCATGGCGATAGCCAGAAACTGTCAGCATTGAGACGCTGCTCACCTTTCACACACACACACACACATACAAACACATGTGTAACTTAGTACCCTGCAGCGTCCTAACCCTCCCTCCCTTCCTCAACTGCTGCTGCTGTCAATAAATACAAAAAAATAGAAGAAAATATCCCATGCGGTCCTCTCCAGTGGCACATTTCTCATCAGCTCGCTGGCACTTGGTTGTTCCACTAACGACAAAAACAACAACAAGTGTGCGCCCACTAAAGCAAGAAACTCTGCTGCGGCAGCGTCCCACAAAAGTAGTGCTCAAGTGCTCAAGAAACAATTGAAAGTGCACCGCATAAGCAACAACAACTACAGCAAGAGCAACAACAACAACGGTATCACGCACCACGTGGTTATTAAAGTTGGCTTTTCAATTAAACTTTTGCCGACGCTTTATCGTTGTACGGCGCACAGTGGTACAAGTTGCGCACAACATGTTAAATAAATTTCATTGATAGATACTCAACAAAAATTTAAATGCTGTTTTAAACTAAGGCAGGAACTGTTTTACTAATATTTATTATTTCTTGTGAAATGATACAAGTTTGAGCTTATATTAAACACGTTTCATAGCAGCACAGCATTCACCAGTTAAATGTAATCTTGATATATAATTTCTAACTATAATTCACACATAAACGTCATAATATATCTTTGTACCACGATAACCCGTTTGCTACCTATCGTGCTTTCAAGCGTTCTCTCGCTTGGCCTTCTCTTCTATTTATTTTTTTTTTTCATTTTGATATGTGCTAATTATTTATGTATGTTTTTGCTTAAGTTTTGCACCTCACTGCCTAACTCGTCCACTCTCTCATGCTCACACGCTCTCTCTCTTTCTCTCTCTCTCTCTCAATGTGCCGTACAATTGACGTTAAGCACTTTTCTATGTTTGACACAATATCGAGAATGAGAATTGAGAATTAATTAATATCTCTGCTTTTAACGAGTTTCCCCCCATAGCAAATATGTGTTTTAATAGTTCTCTGTGTGCTTTGTAAATAAATATTTTATAGCGTTTCTATGTAAATATTTTGCAAATGGATTGCTTGCAATTTATACGCGTGACTGGTAGACAATATATACCGTATTGTATATTTTGTAGCACATTTTAATTAAAGCACACTTCAAATGCAAACAAACCAAGCACGCACACAAATAAGCAAAGGGCCTGTGCTAAGTAATTAAGCAATCAGAGCTTTCCGCTCTGTAACTCTCTGTTCACCTTGCTCTCACTTTATGTTAATCAGCTTTTAAGTCTCGTCTGCGTGGCATTCAGTGATCATTTAACAGCACACGCACGTGTTTAGATTCAAAACTAGACTTAAAAAAGCAGTCCGTAAAATACCCAAGTTGTGTCGCGCAGCCAGTGCAATAATTACAAACACACGCACACAGGCGTAATCACGCTTGGGCAAAGACCACAATACATGTGTATGACATAATAAAAATTTCGCCGTTATTTGCTTTGTTGTTCTTGTTGGGTTGTCTACGGCGCCAGGAGACGCGTCGCGTTCTCCATTAAAGCACACACCCCTCCCACCACCTCACCACATCCACAATCGTATTTACATTCGCTTTCGCATTCACATTCATTCGCATTTGCTATGCAATTTCCAGTTCTCAGTGCAATTCTGTGGTTGATTTTATTACAATCAATTTTAAAAGCGCTGTGTGCGAGCGTGATAGACTGCTTATTACCGCACTTGATGGCGCGCAGTTTTTGTTGTTGTTGATATTATTTTGTGTACTTTACTGTTGCTTTCGTTGTTGTTGCCTGGAATTGCACGTTGACGTAATATCGACGCGATAAAGTTGAATTCAATATGAGGAATGGGGAAAAAATGTTAAGTGAAGCGGATTTTTTTTTTGCTGATAATTATGGAGAATCTTTGTAAGATGCTAAATAAAAAGTTTGTCAGAAGTATTTGCTAATTACTAATTGCAAATTGCTTAGAATATAAATTTTAGCATCTTGGCGTAAACTGTACTTAATGTATTTTATCACGCCACTTGAGTCCCAGTCCCAGTGTCCCCGAGTCAGTCTGTGAGCTTTGACCTAAGCGCCTGACTCAATCTAATCGTACAACAGCTTTTCTAAAGCGGCCAGACGCGTGCCAAGGCTTTGTCGTCGAGTCTGGAATATTTTTGGTGTCATAAGTGTGAAAGAGATTAACCAGATTAGTGGACAAAGCGTGCGGGATGACAAGCAGATCATAATTTTTGGCACGCTCTTCCTGCGAATAAGTGTGAGCATCGCTCGTGATCACTTGCAGTGCATTGAAATAAATTTGCCAATTTTTCCATACTGATTGTGGGACCGCCAAACAGACAGATGGACAGACAGATGTTATCAGGGCAAGTGAACGGGGCCGGTCACGTCACGAATATTCCATTCCCACTGCGACAAATGTGAACGCGACCATGTGATCTGATTGCCAAGCCAGCAACAAATAAAAATACGAGAGTCACGCAGAGAGAGAGAGAGAGAGAGAAGCGTGAGAGAACGCAACTTTGACGCAAGCTTTTGTGCTGAAGCTTTAGCATAGGCTTTGCTGATCAGTTGAATTCCCTTTTTTCCTCTTTTGACTTTGTACTTTTAATTGAACTGTTTAACAGCAGCCTTATCGATAAGGTGGGCGTGGCTCTTAATGTTAATGTGTGTGTGTGTCGGTGTTGGTAGCAGTTTTCTATTCTAAACTCGCAAATTGGAAAGCTTCGATTCCACAAGACGTTTGAAAATTGCAAATGTTTGCAATTGTTGCTGATGTTAAGCGAATTTAAAACATTGTTATAATGTTTAACTAATTATAATTAGATTTTTCATTTGTTCAGTGATTTTTTCGTCAGTCACTAGTCAACTTTAATCAGAGGAGTAAATATTTATAGTCGCGTGATAATGATAAGAGTTGAAGATGACAGTGCGCTTTGACTTTTGAAATTTTTTGTTTTGTTTTGTGTTTTTTTTTTTGAGGGTGGCGACATTTTGCCACGTGTTTCGTCAATGTGACGACAAAAGTCTCAAATTTAGTTGGCAACTGCTTGAAGCACTGCCCAATGGTTTATCGAGTTGCGGCGTCTTTATAATTAGTCTGATATCAAAAGCCATAAAAAGCCGCTGCGAATGGAGGCCATTGATAACCAGGTCAGTCGTCTATCAATCACAGGTGGTCAACAGCAGGGGAAGAGGTAAGTCTCAAATAGACTGGAGAACAATAAGTAACAATTAGTCGATTAATTATTTTTAATATGTACTTTGTGTACAGTAAAACTTGTACTTAATGCACTTATTAACAACAACAAAAAATAAATAAAATAATTCGTCATATTTCGTAATGTGTCTACAGAAATGAATAAATTAAATTACTATATTAAAAACAATACATTATTGTATTTAATGAAATACAAAACAATTAAATTAAGTTTGTTTTGCAAGCTTTGCAGTTTAGCTTAAAAAATCACTGGTTTTGCAATGACATCTGTAGTCGCAATCTCCCCCATCACGCTCTTTGTCGCTCTCTCTTTCACACACCCTCTTGCAGCTAATCTGTTATTATTTTATAATATCCCCTCCATTTAATTGTTCAATTCGCTTCAGCAATCCCAATTGGCCACAAAATACAAGAAAAAAAAACGACAAAGTCAAATACTTGTCACATGGTTTGGCGATTCGAGGCTTAATTAACGCACACATACACATTTTATTCACTGACAGTCACACACGTGTGTGTGCGCGCAAGTCAGTTGATGCAATAATTGTGCATGTAAACAAATCACACACACACAGCACGCACGTGCTTTGGTGCGGGGGAATAATGAAAGCAGAATCGGAATGAGTGAGCTTCTGTGATTGTTGTTGTTGTTGATGTTGTGCGGGCGGCAGAACTCACCTCTAATTGATAAATCCATAATGTTCTCACGCTCTCTCTCCGATGCGCTGTTGCTGCTGTTGTTGCTGCTGTTGCTGCTGCTGCTGCGACTGCTTGTCCCGGCAGACATGACGTTTGTTATTCTCCACACTTAATGCGCAAAAAGTGTATCGCTCCAAGAGCGAATGACAACAACTGCTTAGCAACAGAATTCAACAGTTGTAAATGCGCCGAAACAGTTGTAAGATGAAGACCAAAATTATGCTCGCAACGATCAAATCGAGAACACTGCTGCTAATGCCACAACTAAATGCTGCTGCTGCTGTTGGGGGGATAGTTGCAGTCACGTGGTGTCATACGTCACTGCTGGAATGAAGGAGAGCGAGCAAGCGCTGTTTTGAACGTAAAACATTTTTCAATCATCAGCGAGAGAGAGAGAGCGCAAAAGAGAGCGAACTTAATCCGTTAGTAGTACAAAATTATCAGCAGTGCCGGCCCACAGTAGTCATCTCGCTCGCACCATTGCTGGCGTTATATAAGGCTTATGTAATTGAGAAAGAACAAGGCATGCGCAACAAAAATAGATACAACGATATTTTGATGGGATTTTGTGTATACATATAGCAATTTACGCTGCCTAGCTGCTTAGGCGGATGAGTAATCTTTGCTATCTCGATCAGGCTATTTTTGGTAATGGCCAGCACACAAATGAATTCCTAGTGCCGACTCAAGTTGCAACAGGATGGTAGACAAGCATGCAATACAAAATGAAAACAAATGAAGTGCAAACCAAGAGAAATAGCCTAGAGCAACTACTGTCAAAAGCACAAATGACATTTGAATTTTTGTTGTCAGTTTGAGTTGTTGTCGTTGAATAGCAAAACAAAACAAATAGGCGACTGCCGCACAATCAATTTGATTGACAAGCAGTCTGCCTATCTGGATCCGTAGATTTGTGAGGGGATTATGTTTGGGCCACTGGCATTCGTTGCTAAATTGAAAAACGTTTGGCCATACGCAGACTACGCATGTATTTTATTAGTATTTGACATGAACTTAATCAAATTCGTCACAAATTGTTGAACAATACACATCACTAATTGCTGTTTTTTTTGGTAATTCGTTATCGTCACACAGGACATCATTTTATTTTTATACACTTCGGTAGTTTGAAGTGATTGCTAGAAATGATTTAAATTGCATATTTTTAGGTGTAGCACACTTAAATTAAATAGCGTTGATTTTTATTGCATACTTTTACTCGTATAAAATATGCTGTATTTACGCTGTTAAGTACAACAGATCTTTTGAGCATAACATGCTATTTATTAATCCAACAGTGTGTTAACTGAGGGTGAACTATTATAACAGCTTTGAATTTCTCACTATTTGAATCTCGGCGCGCATTTAACTCATTTGAATGGAAGCAGTTATTTATATTTAAATATATTTCTAAAATAAAAATCACCACTATGAGAGACAATATCAGGCGCACTTGCATGATTAGCTCTCTCTTTCTCTTCCAATTATTACCGATGAGATGCTGAGCAACAGCCAATAACATAGTGCTGTTAACTTGCTAAGAGTTCGAGTTGCGTCGCTGCAAATAGTCGCATGTTTACATTGCCTGCTCATTCTCTCGAAAAAAGCTGATCGTGTCGGTCGCGTATGTTGCGCGTTTCTCGTCGTGTGCGCGCGCATATTGAATTTTTGTTGAAATTTATGTTGATTAAAAAGTGCCAGCCAAATAAATAATTGAAATAGTAAATTGAAATTTAATGATAAAGAAACAAGCTTGCATTCAAAGAGAAAAAACAACTTGTGTGTGTAAGTGATTTTGTGTGTTTGTGTGCGTGAGTGTGTGTGTGTGTGTGTGCTGTGAGCGTGCATGAAAAAATGCACTAAACAAGAAATCAAAGCAAATTAGCGCAAACAACAACAGCAACGACAATGGCAAACTAAAAGGCGCTTAAAACCAAAATAAGAAGTAAAACACAATTTAAAATTCCGGATTTGTGAGCAAAGCAAAAAAATGCAAAATACAATGCAAACTTTTCCCGCTGTCGCCGCTGCTGCGGAGGCGCCAGACTTTGATTTCCAGATGCCGTGTCGCTATTTCAAAAGTTCTTTTGCGCGTTCGCTTTCGCTGAACAACAATAACAGCATTTCTTTAACATTGGCCAAGAAGACGCCGCAGATTGAGGCCAAGCAGCAACAACAGGAGTCGGCACAGGAATCACCCTGTTTAACGCCGCCGCCAGCGCTGCCCGCGCGACGTCACACATCAGCCAGCAACAACAACAACGGTTTTACACATTTCAACGCAGCGCCGGCTAATCAGCTGCAACAACAACAACTGCAACGGAATCTTAACTTGGCCGTCAGTTGGTCAATGCAGGTTCGTAACTTTTTATGCTTTCATTCAATGGCATCGTCTACGGCTGCTGCTTCTTCTTCACCTTCATGTGTTGCACTTTTTTTATATGCCCTGTATTTAGTTGAAGTTGTTTAGCGGGCATATTATTTCATCTACATCTACTGCAACTACATAAGAGAATATTATACTTTATACTTACATATGAGCAAGAAGAAGAAGTGTATTTCAATTGCCTGAGCTACAATAGTAAGAGTATACGCAGCGTATCTGCTAGTCGGGCATGCCCAATTAAAGATCACCCACTTTTTGTGTTTGTAATTGTGATAAAAGTTGCCTTGGCAAAAAGTTTAGTTTCCTTATTGGAGCAACTGGATATTTATGTCACCTTGTTTTGTCTCCCTCCCTCTCCCTCTCTCTCTCTCTCTCTCTTCCCTCTCTTCGTCGTTGACTCTTTCGCCGTCTGTCCCTGTCGC
This sequence comes from Drosophila mimica, assembly GCA_037043585.1. NCBI lineage: Eukaryota > Metazoa > Arthropoda > Insecta > Diptera > Drosophilidae > Drosophila > Drosophila mimica. Next base: position 2,439,149 of record JBAMBE010000051.1, on the reverse strand, counting down.
TGTTGTGCCTTGTATAGTAACATGTAGCCTTGACAGCTACAAGCAGCGACGCAGCAGCAACAGGACTGAGAAAGCTTCAAAGCTGTAGTTTCTTCGTCACGGTGGCCGTATTATGACAAACTATCTTTTTTTTAAGGTCAACTTGATTTATGTGCGAACATTTTATGGCTGACAATTTATGTACGAATGTGTGCGAATATGTGCGTTTCGTGTGTGTGTGTGTGTGTATGTGTTACCCAGCTGCTCGATCCATCGGAGAGTTTGTGCTAAAGTTTGCTAAAAATACTGCCACTTAAAAAATTAAGTAGCAATTCAAAGTGCTTCCAATTAATTTCTCCACCAAAAAGAGTTTTTCATTTCGGGTTTATTTTTTGCATTATTATGATGTGCAGGATTAGCAGAAGAAGAAGAATGGTTAATAGGTATTTTTAGCAATTATATCTAGCCATTAAGCATAATTGACCTGTTTAGTTAAAGTTTTCAACATTTAATTTTTTTTTCTTATTCTCAGTCGTCATTAGATGACATTAGACTGTCTCTCAAAATTTATCGTTCGCGTGTTCTACTTGTCAAGTCGAAGCTCAGTCTTCTAGGCCTAAAACGAATTACGTCAATTAGCCTAAATGTCAATTTGGTAACAGCAAAAAAACAGAAGAAAAAAATACAAATCGCATGACTTATTTTGGTCATGGTCTGAAACATACTACAAAATGATGACATTTGATAGGATAATCTTCAAGCTCCACGCACTATGGCGACATTTGTCATTATAAAACGACGACGCCCAAAAGATGGCGCCAGCTCTGATTGCACTCGGCGAAAATCTAAAACTTGGATTTTTACAAAGCTAATTTGGCTAAGATTTGACTTGCTGAGTTCTTTTTTTTATAGCTTGTTCAATATTTTCAAGATTTGTTTTGGGTATACTTGGGTATATATATGCATATTTTGTTTTGCTCAGTGTAAATGTGTATTTGGATAAACTGAACTTGTCCGGTCATCGCAGATTGTGCGTCTGCTTAATCCAGCTGTTGTCGCCGGTGGTTGTTTTTGCTGGTTTTGTTGTTGTTGTTGTTGTAGTCGCCAAGCGGCAGTGATGCGTCGCAACGTTGCTGGGACAGCAGCTGCCAACGGCGACGATGCAACGCTTGTAATGCTGCCACATCGTTGCAACATTACGACGCTTGCGGTTTTTTGCCAATCGAAAGTGAAAATCCAAACCAAATGCAATGAACTCTTGGGCATGCCAATGCGGCCAAACAACTCCTACACAGCTAAAAGACGAGCTAAGCAGCGAGGGGGGTAAAGTGGGAGTGGGGCTGGGGGTGGCGTGTGGCGTGTGCGTTGGCAACAGTTGGCCAAAGACTCGGCGAAAGCGTCAGCAGCTGCGTTAGAAAAATTCAAATTATGCACCATTGAAGTGTTGCCAAGAGACCAACAACAACAACAACAAAGTATCGAGTGACAATCATAAAGAAAACTAAACAAAATAATAAGCTGCAATTGTTGCTATTGTTGGTGTTGCTATTGTGGTTGTTGTTGTTGTTTGTTGTTGGTGTTGTTGCTTTTACCCATTACGTTTTTATCGGCATCTATTAAAGCCACAAATCTTGGCGACATTTCGTAATGAGGCAAAACTTTAGCGCGCATATAATATTACAAGCAAGAGAGGGAGAGAGAGGGGATTGAGTGAGAGTGAAATAACAATAGGGAAAAGAGAGAGAGACAGAGAGAGGGAGAGACAGAGAGAGCTATTTGCATGCGAAGAAAGATGAGTTTTTGGCTGCCAGACTTTAACAAAAGGCCTTCAAATTGCTGTCGGCTGTAAATAAATTGCAGCTTTGTGTTTTGTTTCCTATTTTCCAGTTTATTTACATATTGAAACACCTATCCGTACCCCACCTCACCACACTCCCCCTCTCCACGAATCATTGAAATTATGTTTGACCTTTGCCTTGCTTTTGCCATTGCCATTTGCAAAGCCGTCTTAATTATTGAGAAAGGCGTTACCATAGCATAAATAACAACAAAATTCTATGGCTAATTACGAAGACTAATCACTGAAAGCCTTGGTAACCCCCCTACTCTCACTTCTTCAACCTACCCCCATAAGACTATAAGCAAATGAAGTTTGCCTCAGAATTTGGTTTTTAGTAAAGGAAAATCGTTGCTGCATTTGTTTTTTTCTTTCTTGGTCTGTAGTTTTAGTCATGGCCAAGAAAACAGCAGGGGAAAACAGCTAATTTATTGTCGAATATTCAAGGGCATTACAGTATTTAAAGCTTTTTTGTTAAGGCTTTCCAAATATTTACATGATAAATTGGAAATTGTTTATGCAAACAGCTCTCAAGTGTTAAACAACGAAAAACATAAAACTCAAAAAGTAAAAAAAATGTGTTTTCTACATTTATTCATTGGAAATGTTCATAATGGATTTAACGAGCATTAAAAGTCGTAGATAGATCAGAAATAATATAAACAAGCGTGCAAAGTTCTTAAAAACAGAATTTTCTTTTGAATTCCAGGGAAAATTATAAATGTATGTGTACATAAGGTAATCTAATGAAATTTTTAGTTGATTGCAATTTTCCCAGAATTTTTAAAGATATGAATCAAAGTTTAAACAGGCGTTCAAATATTTTGAATTTTTGCAGTCGTTTTAAAGAATGTTTATTTAATGTATTATAATATTATTGTCTAATGAACATTTTCCCATTATTTTTAAAGATACATATTCAAGCTTACATAATTTATTATATTTAGGTTTTGAAATAATAAGTATTTTTACATATGGCTGAAAGATTTCTAGAAATTGAAAGACAAATGCTAGAAATCTTTCAGCAACCTTTCAGAGCTATTTCAATATTTGTATTTGGATCTTTTCACGCATCTGCTGCTTCTTCTTGCCACACTAAAAGTCACTTTAGAATTACACAAAAAAGCAGAGAGAAGAAAGAAAAACAAACGCTGGCACTTCGTTAAAAGCGCACATCAAATCCCTATTCCTATCATTATGGCTATATATATATGTATATATATATATATATATGTGTAGTAGCTGTGAGACATCGTACTTTGTAAGTGGAAACACATTTCCACATTTTGGGGGCGTGGCACTTGCCTGCAGGTTAAAAGGAGCAAAGAAATAAATGTGACTGTTGATTTTTGCACATTTTTAGCTGCAGGGCAACAGCAGGGGGAGAAGGTGGTGGGTGGAGGGTGGAGTGTGGAGTGTGGAGGCGGGTGGTCAGGCGCACAAAAAGGGAAGGAGCTGAATACAAATTTGGACAGGTCCCACATAAATTTATCGACGAAAGCGGCGAATTTACTCAGCTGGCTGTCTGGGAAGTGCTATATTTATTTATAGCCCAAGACTTGCTGTGAAAAAATAGTTTTTCATGTCTATATGCAAAAAGTTGGGAAATGCATCAAAATGCTAGATAAATAGGAAATGGGTTAACTCGGTCGCCAGCCCGATGTTTTATTCATGATTTTTGCAATGCAGGAAAGTGTTGTGAATGAAAACAAAACTAGCAAAAATTCAAGAAAACAGAGGGGGGGGGGGGGAGGGAGTGTGCCCGCAACATATCATAACAATTTAGATTTTCATTGAATAAGAGGCTCGTCTCGACAATTGCAGCATGTGGCAAGCAATTGTCAAGGCAATTTGTGCTGCAACGGCTCCAACAAATTCCCCAAACAAAAATAAAAAAAATGCCGTCGCAAATATTTTACAAGCGGTGCGTGCCGCGTTTAACCGTAATTAAAAACCAAACAAAACAAGTTGGCAATTTAATTGTTTGAATTTGTGAAGTTATTTCAATAGGAGTCGTCGTATCTCGATGAAATCGAGTACAGTTAGCTGGCGGCATTTACTGGCACGCATGCAACATGTTGAAAGCCACGCGTTTGCAACACTGTATCAACACTGTTATCATTTGGAATAACTCTGAAAAATCAGACAAACCTACTGGCCTTGGAGTCATTTTGACGTTTTTAGCTCAAATCTGGCCAAATGCGATAAGGTTCGATTTAATTTGGATTCGAATCTGGATTATAAGTGACTGGCAGCTCCTAAGATACCAATTGCTATTTATCATATCAAATCAAATAAAAAACCAAATTAATCCATTTTTTAACATTTTTTTTTGTTGCAAATTAAGCTAAATTATTACTTTTGCTGTAAATATGTTTTATATAGCAGTCTATAAATGCCTGATAGCTCTTATTAAAAAACCAATTACTGTATATCTTATCAAATCTTTAATGTAAACCAAAATAAATCAATTTTTTTTAGCTACAATTTCCTAAAGTAAACTTTTTCTTTCTGCGTTTTGCTTTCAACAAACAATTTGTTGCTATCAATTTGTGGATTCAAAGAATGCACTTAAAAGCCAAAGAAAGCCGTTGCCAACACAGCGACTAATTAACTGAAGTATTTACCATATACATATATATATATATATATATATATATATAATTATCAGCCTTGATCAGCGTTGGGTGGTTTGTTGCAAACCCGTTTGGGACGTTTTTGGGCCTTGGCTGTGTGAAATCGTCGCCAGCTCATTAGGCAATTGCCATACCGGAAACAATTTGGCCATAATATTTGGTCATTTTTCCTGAATACTTGCTTTTGTTGTTGTTGTGATTGTTGTTGCCATGCCTTGTTGGCCAATTAAGCCATTTTCATTCGCATCTCCATACGCTGCATGACAGTCTGTCTCGGCAATCTGTCAGTGCGATTGCAGCCTTTGATTGACACATTGATACAGTTTGTTTGCTTGTCGTTTTGGCCATTTTGGTAACGTAACGTTTGGCAACGACCAGCTTGCTTGGCCAGTGTGTCCATGCGCGTTTGGGCCATCATTTTGAATGCCACCTGAGCTGAAGAGCAACGCACAGTTTCAAGCAAAATGGCCACAACAATTTGTGTGTTTTGCCATTGAAAGCGTCTCAAGTATGGAGAGATTTTCAATGTGGCCTCAAGTGCCTGCCTAAGAGCCATGAAATTACTTTGGCCACAATCGTAAATGCTAAAGTGGGCATAATTAACAATAAGTATGTCTAGCATAGAAGTATCAATTGCAAAAGGGCGCATACACAATGCATAGAAATTAAGTGGAACACTGTGAGAAATATATGCCTAATTCCTCATTGTTGTCTGCCAAGTCGTTCTAAACTTATCAAGAATTTAAGAGCATTAAGAAATAAGGAAATAAGACAAAATTTTCCCATACAATAACTCAAAAAAACAAAATATTTTTGGTCTTGGCTAGATATCTATGTAGATTAATAGCCCAACATTTCGTAAATTAGTTACATTCTTAACATTTCACGATTTCATTGTGAGTCGCAGTTTTCGTTAACGTGTGAGTGGCAAAATTAATACTGGACTGTTGTGACAGGCAGCAACATTCTCCATTCTGTAGACATTTGAGATTGTAAGAAATGTTGCTAGTGGAATCCGTCTATTAGTAATAAAGATACGGCTAGAATACTGCATTCAAATTTAGAACACGATTGTTGTTGTAATCCCAACACCTTATTAACAATTGTCTACCGTTTCTGGTTCGTTGAGCTCCTTACCAATTCTTTATGCTGCGTATTTAACTGAAATTACGCATTTGTTTGGTTTGCTTTACACCTCCTCCCCTCTCTCACCGTTCCTCTGCTTTACAATCTTTCACACGCTTTTGTCCAGAATTCACCCCTATGACTCACAGACCCAAAAATACGGAAAATGAATAAAAATTCAAATGAAAATTTCTCACCACTTTATTAAATGCTCGCTGCTGAGTTTGTTTTTTGTTTCCGCTGCTGCTTCTTCTTTTTCTTCGTCTTATTTAAATGCGTTTCAACTTAAACGCTGTTAATTTAGCTGTTACGCTTGAAACAATCTTAACAAACGGATCAAAGCATCTAGATAACATATGAGTAACATAAAAAAATGAAATTTACTAGTTACATGAGCAATATTATTTTCACCGCAAAAATGAAATCAAAATTTAAAGAAAGAGTGTTGTGTGTGGGGGGGGGGGGGGGAGGTAGATTTGATGACGATATCAGCGCAATCCTTTTGATTTCTTCTTTAATGCTGTCATGTGTAATTGTTTGAAAGTACGTCATGCCATCCAACAACAACAACAAGAAAAACAACAAAGAAGCTTTCAGCTGATGTTGTCGAGCTAGAATTTATTATTTCCGCCAACATGCTTTGCTGCACGACGACCAAAAAAAAAGAAGCGCTGCCCCTCCAAAAAAAAAAAGGGAAAGAGAGAAAAAAAGTTGACAGACGTGCGACGTTCCATTGAGTCATGCGAGCAGGCAGCGACGTCAGCAGAGCAACAGGTACGCATGCGCAACGCTGCTGCTGCTGCTGCTGCTGGCGCTGCTGAGGGTGGCCGCTGAAGAGGAACGCAGCAAACGCAGCGAAACGCGTTCACTGCGGGCTGCTTTACTTTAATTTGGTCTACCTTGCAGTTGTTTTGTTTTTGTTTTGTTGTTTTTGTTGCTTGTTTCTGTTCGCTGCTGTTATCGGCGCAATTCCGCCTTTTGAAATTTGCTGCTCTGTTGAGCTTTTTCTAGTTTTGTTTTTTTGTGTTTTGTTGTTGTTTTACACTTGATGAACTCTGTCAGACATATGCAGGCGAAGAGTTGAAAAACGAGAACGAGAGAGAGAGAGATAGTGAGAGAGAGAGAGAGAGAGAGATAGTGAGAGAGAGAGAGAGAGAGAGAGAGCGTGAGCGCAAAGGAGGTGCACTTGTTAAAGCAGACATTTTTATTGGTGATTCAGTACAGTTATTATGAAACTTTGAGTAACAGTTAACAGGACATTTAACAGCTTTAAAAGCTCAGCTTTACTTTGATGGCAGTGCTTAAAAATGGTGGCGAAAAATATAAGGTTAAAGTTTGAGTAATTAAGGAATTAAATCTGGCATTCTTAAGCAGCAAATACCTGCTAATATCCGCTAATTGTTAATAAAACAACCATAAATATATTTAATTACAAAACAACACAAACATAAATCAATTTAAATACACTTTTTACTATAATAACGTTCTTTACATAGTATTTGCTTAGGTGTCACACCTTGTTGACTTCAAAGTTGGAAGGTTGTTATCATAATTTCAATTACTCCTTAATCTGCAACTCAAATTCGCTTGAAAAGCAATTGCCCAAAGCATTTACCGGCTTAATGCCAGCGCAGCTGAGTTTGCAAACAAACAAACAAACAAAAGCAATAATAATAAAAACAAACATTTCCTAGGTCAAAGCAATCATCAGCAAATATCTGCACGCCAAGAAGAGATCCAAATGTAAAATCACAACCTCAAACAATTTGCCATTACACTATTTTTTATGGCAACTGCTCAAAACTAATTTCATGGCTTTAGCGCAGTGAACAACACAACAATAACCAGCAACAAACTGAAATGCTCGTAATAAGGTCAAATGTGTTGCTTCAAAAAAGGTCACGGAAACGTGGAGTGCACTGTATGCATTATCGGGCGCCATTCAGTGGGTGGGTGGCCTTCCACTTCCTTGCTCCTTCCTCTCTGCATTTGAATGCACTGCTAAATGTGCCCCAAGCGGCCAAAAGCGACGAAAAGCGTAGATAACGCTGAGACTGAGGAGACCGAGACCTCGGCATCGTCGACTTTTGTCGCTGCAGTCCTTTCCGCAACAAAACAACACAAAACCAAAAACCATACAAAGACCTGAGAGGAATGTGACCATAAATTAGCTAGCGACTACAACATACCCTGTATTTGTATGTGTAATGGATATGATAAGCAAATTGATCAGAGATAAGAGATCAGACTTATATATATATATATATATATATATATATATAACTGATTACACTTAGAGCTACATTTTATATTTTTGTAGACTGGGAAGGTTGTTTATAAGGGATCGGGTATTTCCGCATTGATAAAGATTGTTGATAAGAAATTAGGGTTTTTCCTCATTTTACATACAAAATGTTGAAATGATATTTTGGCTATTATTCCAGGATTATTCTGGATTTTTTTTTTTACATATTTGCATAACTGTACAGCGCTTTAAAATATTTTTACATTTTTCCAGCCTATCCTGCTGCATCCGGAAATAAGGCACATAAATCTTTTGTAGGATCTAGCTGCTTCCGGCGCTTGCATCTACTACGCTCTCTTTGAGACCGTTTTGGGCTACAGGGTATACAATATAACAAAAAAACAAAACAATGCCAGAGAAAAACGTTGAAATAATGACAGCCCCAGGAGGAGGGCTGGCTTCGCATTCCTTTTTTCTTTTTTGTTGGCTATTTTTTTGCGTTTTTTTTTTTTTTGCTGCTTTTGGGGAGGCGGCAACTCTGACAACTGTGATGCTGAAATCAAAACACGTCTGCAAACAATGCAACAGACAATAAGTGCAGCACAATAGCAAAGGGTGAGGGGAGGGGTACGCGTATTTTGTATGTTGGCCATTAATGAAAATGGCCAACATGCGACTTGCCTTAAGTGAGAGGCATAATGGGGAGGCGGGGCTATAAACGGGTGGTGGGGTGAGGGTGGTTAGGGGGCTTTTTGCAGTCTGTGCCCGCATTGTTTTCATTTCAGAAAACTGCTCCGTTTTCGCATGTTTAATTATGGCCATTGACATGCAACATGTTGCACGTTAGCCGCATCTATGAGATACTAACTAATATTCGACCGATGTCAGTTGGCAGTTGGCAATTGTCATTGTTGTTGCTGGGGAGGGGAGGGGGCGCAATGGGGATTGGGACACCGTCAGGGCCTATCAAATTAATCATGCGGTATCGCATTTCGCCCCAAAACAGCCAGCAGCCAACAGCGCCAGTTACATTTATAGCTCAATTCGCTGGTTCGTTCGCTGCCAACCATTTGTGCCGCATGTGCCACAACAGGCACAACACTTGCTGGCGATTTATGTTGCTTTTTGGCTGCGACATAAATTACTCTCGCATTCGCGGAGCTGTTGCGCCTGGGCAACGACAGCAACAGCAACAGCAACATCAACAGTAGAAAACAGCTCTTTAAAATTAGACTCTCATCATCTAGTTGTTGTCGCTGTTGTTGTTGCAGCTACCGTATCTGTGGTATTTGCAACGCTGCTCATAAATCAGCTAACTTTGCTTACGGGCTTTTTTTTGCCGTATTTTAATTAGTTTTTGCTTTGGCAAATAAGCAGTTTAGTTTTTTTTTATGTGTTTTTCTTTTTAGTGTCAACAATTGGTTTGCTCAGTTGGCCAACTTCCGTTGCCAGTTAATGATATAAGCCATGAGTGAGCAATTATAACATACCTAAACGTAAACAAGTTATTAAAAGAGCACTGCAATTTACAATTCTTTTGCAGTTGATGTTTGTTATAATTTTTGAATAGTTTAAGTCACTTCCTCCGTTAAATAATATATAAATATGTGACTTACCAAAGACTAACTAAGTTACTGTTTCAAAATTCAAAGAAATAACTATTGTTGCAATTGCAGTCACAATGGCACATTCATAATCCTAGCGTGCTCATCTGCCCCGGCCGTAACACGCCAAATTGTAGCTGTTTTATAGCCAGATTTTCAACTGTAGCCAACTTAGCGCTAATGAGCCGCCGCTTGGACGAATTAAATACATAATTTAATTTAAAAGTATTGTTCAGCTGAACAGGCAGCAGTGCAAAAAGATGCATAAACATGTCAGAATGCTGTAGTTGAGTGAGCGCGACTAAGAGATACCCTGCAGCCAGCTATTGCTTACTCAAATGTAAGCATGCGTAGATGCGTTCTCATTTCTTATGGCTCGATCAGCTCATGTTTTTATTTACAACAATAGTAATGAGAAAATGTTTTGGATATTTATTATCAAAATCTTATTGAAACGGAGTCAGTTATCAAAAAAAATACAGTAATTTTGTTATTACAGTCTCTGAGATCCGATCCAATCCAATCTATAGCGACTCTACAACTATTCCTGACCAATAATAAATATTTGGCTTGGTTGGTTGGTTGCTTCCTTTTGACTGTTACATAATTTTGGCCAAAACCATTATACCCTCTTTATGCCACTTGAGTTCCGTGTAGAAGCACACACACACACAGTCACACACACACGTAACTCAGTCACACACATGCGCAGACTTTGAAATATGTGTTAAAAGGCAATTAAACGCAATTAGCCAATTAGCATGGGTCATCAGCGCCAGCAGCCAACAGAGAGTTGCCAATTGTTAGTGCCCCAAAGAGCTGGCTAAGAGCTGTTGCAACAACAACAACAATAGCAACTCCAACATTAGCAACTACTTCCGTTAGAATAAAAACAGAAAGCGTACATATTTAAAATTGTCCGCGCCGGTTTTTTTTTTTGTTTTTGTTGTTTTTTTTTGGCTTTGCTTGTTTTTAGCTTTATTTCCATTTTTTCCTCAACTCTTAAGCGTGCAAATCGCTGTCCCAATTTTTCAAGCATAAAAACTGACGACCGCTAGAAATAGAGAGCCCAAGAGCGACAGAGAGAGATAGAGAGAGAGAGAAAGAGAGGGAGGGAGGTAGGGTTAGCGATCAAAGAGTTACTCATAAAGTTGAATATTACTTTTTTAAAAAAAAAATATAGTAATAATAATAATATTTTATTTTGCAATCAGCAAACGCGGATAGACACATAAAAAAGAATTGTTATGCAATATTTTGTTGCTTGTTTTTCTTTTAGGAGTCGGCGACTCGCTTAACGTTGTTTATGGTTATATGTACATATATACATATGTGTATAATGATCATAAGTTATATTATAAGGTGGGCCGCTTGGTTGGGCAAGCTGCGTGGCTGTCCATTTGCAAAAAAAGAAAAGATATTAGATGACCTAACAGAGGCTAAAGAACCTATTTAAAATTTGCTAGATATGAGTTGAGTGAGTTGAGGGATTACAACTTAAGACTGTCATAAGTTAGGATCAGTTGCGGGAGAGAGAAAGGGAGTGATTTGACTGGAAATGACCAAACAAAAGCTAAAGAACTAATTTAATGTGCTGGAGATGAGTTAAGTTGATGTAGTTAGATTCCAGCTTTGGTCTTCATAAGTAGAGATCAGTTGTAAGATTGGGAGAATGAGAAAGAGAGACAGAAAAAGAAAGATTAGTTACCAAATTTGTTACTCTGTGCTGGCTTAATATCAAATTTCGTGGCTCAAGATGTTATCATGCAACTGAGAGCGGAAAGCTCTATTTTACCATCTTCAGACAGTTATAATAGAAAATGTCACAGCTTAAGATTGATAGCAGTTTTCACATAAAGATAGTTCCTCTTATCTTGTGTCTTTGATCAGCTGTGCGATGGACAAAGATAGAAAGTACAGGAAGGAAAAGGCAGCTTAGCGCTGAAAGCTACGCTCGTTATGCTAAATTTGATAGATTAAGATATGATCAGTAATCAAATTTCACAGCTGAAGATTGATGGTAGTCTTCAAACAGTCCCCAAAAAATAATTCTGTTTAAAAAATGGTTAGCACTGAAACTTATCAGTTGCCAGATTGACAAAGATAGAGAATAAAGCTAGTGGATCGATGAGCAGAAAGCTACCTTTATAATTTATCAGCTTAAGATATCATAAGTTTCATCGGTTTCAATTTAGGAACAGAAAGTTTGCTTTCTTCACAAATAATATCTCAGTCTTTGTCTCCGACATTATTTGTGATGCCCACATGGAATCAGCATATTTTTAATGAATTTGATGATCAAATTGGGCGTTTCTGTTGTGCAGCTCTTTTTTTCGCACATGAATCTTTGATGAGTTCAGTTCGTTGAACTGGTTTCGCCTTAAAAGTGAATTCTGCCGAAAATACAACCACACATATAGATGAGCGATAGTATATATGTATATATACATATATATATATATATTTTTGCATGTGTGTTCAGCAACATCGCGTGTGCTTTGTAAAATATGTAATGTAGGATTCCCGAAAATTCGCTTCAACCAATTTGACGACGCGTTCAGCATTTTGAAAGCAATTTCCACAGCTATTTAAGTTTATGGCCAGCTTTGAAATTTACTGCTAACGGGCCGTAAAATTTTATGAACTCAACCAGATGCTAGATTCGAGAAATAGAATTCGGTATTAATTTGTAATTGAATGAATCCTTGACTTTTGAGTGTCGAAGGGTGTTGTTAGCACCCAGCCTGGATTTTAGATTAGGCCGCCTGTACTCAGCCAAGTGAACCAATTAAATTGCAGTTGCAGTCGAGAGAGTGAGACAGAGAGAGGGAATGAGGTGCTCACTTGCAGCAACAGCAACGTCAGTGGCAAATTAATGTTACTTCACACACTGAATTATGAGGTTGCCACAAGCGGCGCATAAATAAAATCAGTCTACCGAACCCAACGCCGACACGACCCAAAAGAATCAAAGCACACACATACAACACACTTACACACACACAGACACACACCGGCAAAGTGCAAAAAGCAAAAATTGCAACAAAAAAAATTTGAAAATATAAAAACAGATTAGAGCAGTTAAACGACGTTGAAATACCCTATATGAATTAAAAACAATATTGGGTTTTGGGTATTTATGGTGATCGTAGATTATGAAGTTATAACAAGAATCAGCCAGTTAGCCACTAAAACTCGGTTTCTACTGGAAATCATTAAGTGATAGCAACAGAGCTGGCTGCTTGCTTACGTGTGTATTACGCATTACGTAACTGAATTCTAATACCCTTGCTCTTCAACACACAAAAAAAAGGTATGAAAAATCCATGTCCAAAAAGAATGAATGAAAAAAAGAGAAGGAGAAAAAAAGCGTGCAGAACTTTTGTTCGCGTCGTCATCGCCACATCGTTGATGTTGGGGCTCCAAGCTCATCACGTATGCAGGGCTCGCATTATGTTTAAATTTTTTTCAACCCCCCTCCACTTCAGCACAGAGCAGCGGTAAAAATTTGCTGCACGAGTGTCGAACATATTTGTAGTTATCAGAAAATGAAAAAGAACGTGCGCCAAGGGAGGGGGAAAGGAGGGGGAGGTAAGCAATAGTAGACACTGTGTGTGAAGGCAATGCGCAGTCGTGCGATTCTAACTGTGCTTTTGCTGTGTTGCTGTAAGTGAAATGAATTTATCGACAGCAGGCAAGAAGAAGGTTCAAATGTTAAGGCAATGTTACGCCAACGGGCCGGCGCACGACTGAAGTGCTCGCTTTAAAGCAACGCTTGTAAAGCAGTGCGTATGCACAGAATAACAGTAACAACAACAACAACAAACTACCCCACTTGGCACCGTTATAACATCACAGTAGCTCTTTCATTGTTGCCTTGAGCCGAACCAAAAGCAATCTTAGCACGTTTTACGATGCCTAACGTCGCGTAACTGCTATTGATATCAATTTGCATTTAATGACTTTATAAGACAAGCTTGTAAAACGACAGCAGTCACTTAAAATCCCACATGCCTGTTGAACATTAATTTTAGTTATTGTTTAGTTTAAAATAAGAAGAACGCTTTCAATTGATGCAAACTTTTCACCTTGATAACAATGCATCAGCAGCAAGCTTTATGTAGAGTAAAAGAGAGAGAGAGAGGGAGAGAAGCATTCTCTTACGCAAACTCACCACGTTAAGCTCGTGAATTTGGTGCTGGTTATGCTAAATCGCATATCCAAATAGCAAAAGGAGAATTTATGCTCAAATTCACCGCACTGTTAAAAAACGTAGTTGAAAAGCAGAATTTGTACACAAATTCACCACACTGCTAATAAGAGTAACTGAAAGGCTGAATTTGTGCACAAATTCACCACACTGCCACAAATGTGTGATTGAGCGACACTTGAGTATTATTCCCATGGTCATGCATACATTTGCCTATTAAATGGAAATCTCCTCTCCATAATGGTGACATTTAACAGAGCGAGATGGTAAGCTAGTTATATATATGTATGTATATATTATGTGTACACATGTGTGTATAATCATATTGTTGGGCCCCCATCAATAGGTAAACAATTTTCAAGTTCCGTTCAGCTCATTGGCTGTGTTGTTGCGCTTTGCATTTCCGTTCTTCGTGCATGACAGGCACACCCCTCACGTCCGTCGTTCCGCCGCATTGGCTTTGGTCACCGAAGGCCAATGGCTTTGGAAAAGCCAACCTCAACAGGTTGGCAGCAGCAGCAGCAGCTGCCCACCTGCAATATATATTTCACTCATTTCAATCGAGCGTTGTTGTAGAATTGAGCTCTGCTGCGAAAATTGATTGGGCCTTTTGCCAGCTGATAATTGGCTGTAAGGAAAGGAAAATGTTGGTTTGGGCCAGAATTGCTAAACGTTTCCACGGCCCGTTAAGCGAAAATTGATTTTATGTTGCGAATTTGGTTGCCTTTGTGAAAGGTTTTTGTGCCTGCGAAAATTCATTTCACATTTTTTCAAATTATAATCTCAAGCATATAAAACAGAACTTCAAAGCGTTTTGACAGGCGTTGGCAATGACGCAGCGCCATTCGAAACCGTTAGCAGAATCCGCTTGAGAGGGGAATGCTTCATTCCTTCCACTATGCACATATAAAATAGAACCGAACGTGCTGTTTCCATTCCGCTCCTATTAATTCAATTAAATTCCGCTGCTTTCAGTTCTATAGAACATTATTTTTTTTTCTTTTTTTGTTTCGCCTTTAATATATTTTTTGAAAGTTTTCGACCGTGCCGGCAGCAATAAAAAACAACAACAACAACAGCAAGCGATATTAATCAATTTAAAGCGTAATCAAACCATTTGCGTGATTCGAAAAAAACGCGAAGAAAAAAACAACTTGCGAAAATATCTGAAGTGTTGTCTTCGGCCGCAGGGGCGAACCAAATTGAAGCTACTTGAAGCACGAGAAATGCTGGCAACATTTTGCCTCAGGCCCAAAATTAAGAGAAAAAAAAACCATAAAAAACGAATTTCAATTGGCTAAAATGGAGCAACAAAAAAAATTGTCTCAAGAGACAACGCAAAATTGTCAAAATGTAACAAACAAAAAACTTTAACAAAATAATTGTCTAATAAAAGGCTTAACGAAAATTGCTTATTCATTTAAATAATATAAATAAATAGCAATATGAAATAAACTGTTTAAAATTAGACAAAAATTACTTTAATTTATCATTAGGTAAAAATTTGATAAATTAATGATATTTTGTATAAGATTATTTAGTGTTTAAGGGGTAACATTTGCCAGTTGACATTTTGTGGTATTTTGTCGAAAATTCCATTTCAATTTTGTATTTAATTAAGCTGCCAGCAAATCAGCAGCAACAAGCAACAGACACGTTGAACAATTGAAATTGATTGTGCGTAAATAGCAACAACAATAGATGAACCACACCACAGTACACCGCACCACACCACACCGCACCCACAACAACAGAACCACCACCACCACGAAACAAAAGGGATCAGAGTGAACAGTTGGCCATTAAGGTGCCATTTAAAATTACATTTGGCCGCCCCCAAAATGGCCAACAAACAAAGGCAACGAAATGACTGTTGGCTCTTGTTCGCTATTCACTGTCAATACAGATTTGCCATGGAAAATGGGGCTGGTATTTAAGCTTAATTTAGCTAAATATACACTCAGAAAAAAATTAACCTTAATTTAAGAAAATCACTCTGAAAACTAGAAATAATTTCTAAATATACAAAAACAAATTTCTGCAAATTATACAAGTTTTATTTTGATCATAGCAAATATTTTAACTTTTATTGCAAATGTTAAACAATTTTTCTTCTCATTGTGCTTGCAACATGCCGACGACGACAATGAAAATTGAAGATTGTTGGTTAGTTAATCAGCAAAGCGTTGCCTAATCAAGGTCAACAGTGTTGACAAAAAGCGCAGATGACAATGTCTAGGCAGGTTTTTCTTATGCATATATACATATATTTATATATATATATATATATCTGGTAGTTAGTGTATGGCGGATATCGAAATGCGTTCCACTTCGCAGCGCGTGCATTTAAGTTATGTGCGGCCCTCCACAAATGTATCTGTATCTGACAGATGCACAAAAACACGCTGAAACACTCCTCAACTAAAGCGCTAATAGCTGCAATTAAACCCAAAGGCGACAATGATCGTATGAGTAACCTAATTTTAATTCACAAAATCCCCCCCGCTAAAGATGTACACCTCTGGCCAATAAAATAGATGTGAAGAAAATAACTTGTGAATTGACAAAAAAAAATAAATTTATGTATGTCAAATATATATTAATTTATAATTATGACATTATTTCTTAATGGCAATCAGAAGTTTCTGGCTTAAAAAACCGTACAGTCATTAGCAACAGTTAATCCTATTGGCTAAAAGTAATCCTTCTGAGTCACCAGGAGAGATTGGAAGTGAGTATAAATTCAGCTAGTAGAATACCCAGAAAAATGCACAAGTTATTTTCTTCACACCTATTTGAATGGCCAGGTTTGTAAATTAATAAAAATAAGCGGAAGTTTCGAGGTACAAATGAAGTTCAGTTTTAATAAAAGATATTCTAGCAAATGAATTGAATCAAAAAACCTCTGCAAAATGTCAATAAAATATACAATACTAATACTAATACTAATATTATTGTAATAGTAATAGTAATAGTACTAATAGTAATAGTAATAATAAAGGTACTCTGTAATTATGCTCAAGTGCAATCAGTTGTCAATTGCGAAAAGTGTTGGACAACAATTGAGGTCTTCGAGTTGTTTTTTGTTGCTAAACTTTTCGTTGTGCGCACTCATCTGAGAAAGTTGTGATAAATGCAGATTTTACCGTAATGATAATGTGTAAAATGATAGCGCAACACTCAATCATTTTTTAAACCAACTTTTCGTGGGGTATTTTTGTATTTGTTTTTGTTTTGTGGGCGCTGCAAATGTCAATTTTAGTGGGCGGTTTTTTTTGTTTATTTATTTTTTTTTTAATTTTAGAGTACACAATTGTAATGACATCAATTTGCTGAGTTGTTGGTCAAGTCGCAAAACAATTTGCATGACATTTTCAAGAGCTTCCTTGCCTTGAAACAAGCAACAAACCAAACTAATGATTATATATGTTGTGTGTGTGTGTGTGTGTGTGTGTTGCAAAGCAAATGGTTTCAGTTAGTAATGGACGAGTGTATAACAATGGCATTAGATATGCCGCATTTTGATATGCTACACTTTGTATTTTTATAAATTTGTGGCTTGTGCAATCGAAATGCTTTTAAGCCATATGCCTCAAGTCATGTTGCAAGCGAAACGAATGAGAGACTGATTTTAATGTTCAACTTCAATTTGAAATTATCATAATAAATGCTGCATCGTTTGTGGCCTGTTTATATTAACTTAAGTATACATATTTAGCATAGCTTAAGTTAACTGACTTAAAGAGTATTAAACTTTAGTTTCCATTGTGAGATATCCGGCTCTATTTGGACGTAAGCAATTATTTGTATTTCAGTTAAAACCACGAAGGGCAAATCACGTAATTAACTTTAAACAGATACCAATTTATCCTCATTAGTCAAGAATGTATTTAAGTGAAATTCAAAGTGTTTTCATGGGGAGTTTTCGACAAATTCTTAAATAAATTCCAGGACACCAAAGGATCTCTTAGTAACCATAGAAATAAGCTAAGAAAACTCATATCATCAACATAATCAAAACCATAATTTTAATTATATACTACAAAAAGATATTTATTTACATTTATCAAAATAAATGTAAACTTTTTCATTAAAAAATGCTTAAGTTGATTTTTATATACATTCAAAAAGTGTGGCTATTTCAAATCCTAACTGAATAACTATTTAAAAATATGTAGCTCTGACTGTGCTAGCTTTTGCTAGATTTGCTTAATTTAAAATTCAACCCTTTTTCTACACACACACACACATACACACACACACACACAGACAGACAGACAGACAACTTCCTGTTTTGGGTCGTGTTCACAGATGTGTCTGTTTCTGGCCCAGCAGCGGCGACAACTTCATTGCGCACACATCTGCTTAATCAAGAGCAACATTAAACACTCAACTTCATCATCACGATCAACAACAACAACAACATTAACAACAACAACATTAACAACAACAACAGCAACCTGCCAACAGCAACCATTTCACTGCGGTGTCTGAAATGCTTCTTTTTTATAGCCCTTTATTCTCATTTCAGCTCAGACACACCCGCAAGCAGTGTGTGTGTGTCTTTCCCTATCTCCCTCTCTCTCCCACATTAGCTCTCTCGCTCTATTTCAGTTAATGCATAACTTCTAGTGCAAAACAATTTAAATAACAAGTTGGTAATGGAGCCGCATTTGGCCTGGGAATCTTCTCTCTCTGCACCATATGTGGCAACCCTATGTGGCACTTGTTGATGCATTTGTTGTTGCTGTTGTTGTTGTTGCTGCTGTTGTTGGCCAGGCGAAAAAAATTACTGGAGCATGCAATTGTCTGTTGTTGCTTTGGCTCTGATTTAAAATGCAGATTTCTTTTGCCAAGTGGAAACTGGCAGCTGTTTTACTGAGGTTTCCATTGCATTGTATGCCGCATAAAATAGCGCATTGATGAGCTTTGCAACAAGAACTACACTTGCCACTAAGTACAGCTTCCTACCAGAATTGTTGTTGTTGTTGTTGTTGCTGCTGTTGCAGTTGCAGTTGCAGTTGCAATTGACATTTGTTGGCAGGCAACAAACTAAAATTTACATGCCAAAGTCATTTTTGAAATGAGGTCGCATTTTAATTAGATTTTCATAGAAATGGGAGAAGATGTTCGGTGGGAGGGGGGGGGGGGGGGGATTTAGAACTGACTTTATGCAGATTGCATTACAACTGCCAGCTTCCAGCTGCCACCAGTTTGAGCGTGCCCCTAATGATAGCCCAATACACAACTTTGGGAAATGGATTTTTAAAGCGTCACACGAGCTGCATTTATTTAATTCAAATCTTTATTAGCATAAAATGCAAGCTTGTGTTGCATGTGAAGCCAGCTCGCTTAAAATGCAAATTTTAATTAAATTCATAAAAAGCGCATAAAAAGCGCAGATTTTGCGCAGAATATTGCAATATAAAAATTAAATATGCGCTCTTAAGAAAATAGTTAAGGCATTTTTTTTGGCAAATTATGAATAATTATGTCGACATCTCAATTTTTAATTATTTTTAAGATATAAAAAATAAAATATTGATAAATATAAAAATGGGTAAATAGGGTATATTAGTTTTGAGCAAAAGTATGTAACAGAGGAAACTATGAAAAGAATGGTCTGATTTTAATTTGGAATGTTTCAAATTTCAAAGACTGCTTTAAAAATAAAAGATAAAATAAAGTTGAAGTTTGTTTAATAATAAAATATAAAAATATAACTTATATCAACTCTTATTTAAACTTCATTTAACTTAAATGACCTTTTCAACGTGTTGCAATTAACTGAAATTAGTTTGACCCCATAAAGTTCACAGTTGTTCCACTTCACTTTGTGAATACCGTATTTTTTGAGAGTCAAAATCAAAACCCAGAATTCGATTATTTTTAAGTTAGCAACGATTTGTAGAACGACTGGCAATTAATTGTTTAAAACTTATAAACTCATTTCTCATATGTAAATTATTGAATCTATTTTTTATTTTCAAGAAATACGTTTTTTATTTCCTATGTGGAGCGCATTTTGTTGCCACAAAAAATTAAAGTAGCGCTTTATCTATTTAAATTTCATCTGTGGCCTTTTTTGTGCTGCACTCTTTGATGTGGCCGCTTGTCTTGCCACAAAGGCAACAGCAACAACAACAATTACAATTGTGTGTGTAGTTTTGTGTACTAATTTGTTAATGCACTTATATGCAAACTTGGCCACAAATGATAAACCATAATGGACAACGTTAATTAACAAATTGAGTTGGCGGGGGGCGTGTGGAGGCGTGGCAAGCGGTCAACCGCAAATGGTAAATTAAATTGTGGTCAACTTAATAAGCGGACAAATAACTAAGCAGATCGATTGTGTTTGCAAACTGATTTTGTATTAAATTAAATTTTAATTTGTGTCACTTAAACAAATATTTAATTTTTTGAGTTTGTTTTCTTTTTTTTTGTGGTGTGGGTCAAAGTCTTTGAAAAAATGACGTTGCAAAAGAAAAAGTAAGTCATGCACATAAATAACAGAAAACCAAAAAATGTTGTTAACAAACAACATGGCGCATAACTGACAAACGGGTTCTGGCAGCCAGTTAACAACTACTAATATAATAAAAATAATAAAAAGCCAATGTAAAAAATGTTAAGTATACCAGAAATTTATTGCAAGCATTTTTTTTTTTTGTTTATACTTCAAATGTAGTGTGAACAAAAAAATAATAATGGATATAAATAAAAATTCAAAATGGAGAAGACAGAAAACAAAAAGGAAAATAATGGCAAAAATATTGTGAAACATTTTCTCTAATTAATTGTTAGGCGAGGGGGCTGGGGAGGGGGGGGGGGGCGGTTAGCGAATTAGTTATGTTTGTTTATTTTATTTTTTTTAATTTTTTTTTTATAACACATTTTCCGCTTTTGGTTATGCGAATTCGTTTGAAAAGCGCAACAAGCAATGCAACAGCAATTGCAATTGCTGTTAATGGCAGCGCCGCCAAGTGTGGTTGCAACGCACAACTTGCCACCCAGACACTGGTCAAATTGCCAATCGGCGCGACAACATTTTTGAGATGGCAAAACTTTTAGCTAATTTAACGCGCATTTTAAAGTTTTTCTACTATTTGTTTTAATCTGTTGACAACATTTGCAGGATGCCAGCCATGTTGCCGCACCCAACAACAGCTACAACAACTTGCCGCAGCAACATCAGCCATCAACAGCAGCCGCAGCCGCAGCCGCAGCCGCAACACACGAGCAAACTTTAAATGTCGAGGCTGTCATATTGCAAAATCAGGTGGATACGTTGCATTGGCAATTGAAGCAGGTGAGTGCCACACAAAAGACTTAAGACACATACTTGACAATCTGGAGTCTAGACTCGTAGACTCTGCAATCAGAACAAGATATGCCCAAGACACAAACTTGACAACACAGCGTCCAGAGTTTGCACTGAGAAAAATTTAACTTGTTGAATGCAATAAATTGTCACAATTTGTTAATGTGTAAAAAGATTGTGAAAAGCAGAAGAAAGCAACATCAGAGACTTCAAATTTGGAATATGAGTTATCGGAGAACCCGCGCAGATAAATTTTACTTATTTTTATCGATAACTGCGCCGTTTTGCCCATATCGATAGATTTCCATTTCTGACATAAATAAAAACCACAAATTTAAAGGAAGCGTCTTTCAATTGATATATTACCGATATTGAAGTACATCATTATTTTCTTACACACATTTTCTCTGAGTGTTGAATCGAGACACTCAGCTTTAGACAACTCTCAACGACACATAAAACGTGACTTGAAAACTGCCGCCGCTCACTTTATATTGTTAACTATGCCCTACACCTTCCACATACCCCACCCCTCCCCCCACTCCTCTCTCTCCTCAGCTGCTCTCTTTACAGCTGCCACTGCTGCTGCTGCTCCAAATACCTTCAACTTCAACCTGTTCCTCTGACTTTTCCAGCCATGTCTTTATTCTGGGCAGCTGATGTTCTCACGCCTAATACACTCATAATTACCACTCAATGCCAAAGAGACGTTGTCATGCCAGCAGCAGCAGTCCCCCTCCCTTCCCCCTCCCCACCTCATCCTCCCCAGCTTTCTGCACGCTCCTCTTTCTAGTTGGCTTTCAGCGCCATGTTAAGTGGCTATTGTTTTGTTGTTTGTTGTTTGTTGTTTGTTGCTGTTGCTGCTGTTGTTCTTTTTTCTTTATGTTGGCGCATTTCCTTGATTTGTTTTCTTTTATTCATTCACTCTTCTTCTTCTTGTGTTGTACATTATGTGCACCGTGTTAAGTTGCCCGACTCCGGTTGCGGACTGCTGGACACCGTCAGACTGGGACTACTGTGCTGCCACATCCACATCCACAATCGACAATTAGGCGGCACATTCTTTTTAACGCTTAATTATAGACTCCGGTGGTCGACAAAGTTGCCAGTTGTTCAATTCTTTTCTATTCTCTTCACTCTTCACTCTCGTCTCATTGTCTTTTAAGTTCTGGCCATTTCCTCGATGGCTTCGGACTTTTGTGGCACTCATTTTATATTTCCTCCAACAAAAGGTTTTTCAGACACCAAGTTGCAGATTGTGCGGGTTGCGTTCTGGAAATGCATAACATATTTTAGATGTTGAGCAAAGATTCCAACTTGAATAATAGAGGAAGGAGTTGTTAAAAAATACATGACTGGAATTGACTGGAATTGCTAGAAACTAAAAAAAACACTTACCAATTTCCAAGTGTGGTCAACTTAGATATAGCCTTATACCGTTGGTAATTAAAAGAAAATACTTTAATCAAGCTGTCTTCTAATGAAAACACAAATGTTCTTGAAGCTATCCGATCTCCAGACGGATTTAAAAACTATATTTAAACTTCAACTTAAATAAATTTATAAATGTTGCTGTTACACTTTAAGTTGACTGCTTGGTTATTTTTTACCTTTTTGTTAAATACATTTGGGTCTGTTTGGGATTCGTTGTGGATCCATTCGAGGCACTTCCTGTCACAACAATTTGGCTCATTAAAAACCCATCTGGAGTTGCCCCATGCAGCATCCGTTCACATTCAGAGAGAGAGAGAGAGGGGAAACTGGGCGCATAAATTAAAGTTCCTGGCTTCAATCAATCGGCGCCATCAATCAAAGCGGCTCAGGGTTTGTGTCTCGTGCTTGTGGCAAGCGGCATGTGGCATGGGCTGGTGTCTAGTCTGTCTCAGCCCACGCTTCAATCGTGATTTGTTAGCCGTGTTTAATGAAGTTGTTGTTTGTTGTTTTTGCCAGTTTTGCTGCTGACCGCCTTTGGCTGTAGTGTAACCCAGTTTTTACCTTGACTAAGTTTTCCGGCGGCATTCCAATCACCAGAGAAAGAAGCGCGTACCAACAACAACAACAACAACAACAACTGCAGAGTGTGGAAAATATTTATCACTGATTATATTGCAATTTTCTGGCCGCCTCGTCGACTGCTGCTTTCCTTCCATTGGGGCGCATTTAAAGCGCATTAGATCGAAATGAAAGCGTAAATATTTTGCTGCTGCTGCTGCTACTCATGTTGTTGTTGTTGCTGCTGCCACTTGATGCATTATAGAATCTGAAATCAGTTGGCTGATTGAAAGTGTTGCAATGTGTGCAAACAGCAGCTGCCTGTCTGTTGCCCATCTATGTGAAAGTTGAAGGTCAACACGGTTCAAATATGGCTTAGAAACAAACAAAAACAAAAACAAAATGTGGAAAATTATTAAGCACAAGCTGCGCTTAGATATCAACCAAGTTGACCCAAATATTTGTGAGTTGTAGTTTGTTATTTTCCAAATTTCCATCCAATTAGAGCCGCTGTTGCTAACAGCAAATCTTCGTTGATAGAATTTTTAATGGAACTTCAACTCGGTGATTTGGTTGAGTTAACTTGAATCTAAATTAACTTTAAGAGAGAGCTGCGTATGTTTTAATTCGAGTTTTATGCTTTCCGGTACAGCTTTGTATAAACTTAAACTGCGATCGATCATAAAACATATAAAACTAAACATATTCAATTTGATTCGCATTCAAAACAATAGATTTTTGTTACAGTAATAATAATAATAATTATAATTGCATTAAATGAACTGAATTTGTATTTTGAATCCAGTGAATCGCGCATAAATCTAAAGTTGCAATTGCAGATTTATGTGGCAAAATAGCTGTAAAAGTGTGCAGCACTCGCAACTGCCATCTTCGATCCAATAAACACGCAGCAGGAAAACTTAAAATAGCAGCTGCTTGCTACCAAACGGAAAAGCGAACACCAAACAGCTAAAAACATTAGCAACAATTTGAAAGACCGCAACAACAACAACAGCAGAAAACATTTTGTATCTTACGTAATCAGTAGACGACTGGCCAAAAACAACTGCAACAACAACAACTGCAGCAGCTCAGATTGCTGCTGCCCAATTGCAATTGCCAACTTTTTGTTGGTGCGGCGTGCCTCATTTGGGCGTTGTGTGAATTTTTGTTGGCCAATTTGCCCACATGGCAGACAGGCAGACAGGCAGGCGGACAGGCTGTGGCAGCTAGTGGGTGTGGCACCATTTTGGTCAGGTGGCATCTTTACACTTTGACTTGCCAATTTGGCAACGCCTCAAACAATCAAACATTTACCACAGAAGCCGGTTAATTAAGGCAGCCAATTTTGTTGGCCTAAATATGGCAACTTTTTTGTTGGGCTCAACAAATTTAAACGTGGCACAAAGACCGACTTACAAACCAGCCGAAAGACATTTGTGCCACAAATGTGTCGCATAAGTGAAAGTGTTTTAAGAAGGCGGAGGGAGGAGTTCAAATGGGAGACTGCTCCACAAATAATAAACAAATTAACATAATTTAAAAATTGTTTATTGATTAATAGCAAATACCATAAATATCTATGCGCATTAACGGTTTATTGTGGCAACGACCTTGCCACCAGGGAGAAAGGTGAATGAAATGCAAAGAAAAGAAAAGAAAAGTCAGAGAATGCGTTAAATCGAGAAAACAGTTAAAAAAAAAAGAAAACCAAACACATGTGAGACACTCAAAAAAAAATCCCATTTAGAAAATGCGCAATTTTATGTTAAAAGAATTTCCAGTTCAAAGACAAAATTAAATGAAATTTGCATGCAAAATTACTCAAGAAAATTAACATAACAAATTGCGGCAAATGAATTTAAAATGGAAGCAGTCGAAGCGTAAAATGATATCCCACCAAAACACAACAGACAAACAGGCAGACAGAATAGAATATACATATATATATATATATATATACATATATATATATACATATGTGCCCAGATTATACTATCGAAACTAGAGATTAGCTACATTATTATGTAAGCCTCTCTATTGTGGTTAAATTGCATAATACGTCAAGAATTATTATGAAACTTGGCTACTTAAATTCTTACAAATACTTAAATTACAATAATTGTATTATTCAAGCCAAGAATCTGGTGTCATAACTACGAATCGTATGCATACAATTTGAGAAGAGACCGTTAAGAATTCCATACCGGTTTGAATTAAATTTAATCACTAACTAAAAAAAAGCCATTCAAATTTAAATAAATTTGTTTATAACAAAAAAAAACCAACTAATTTTTGCATTAACTTTCAGACGGAAACCAATTGTGAAATGTATCGCGCCGTCATGGAGGAAGTGGCACGTTTCTTTGAGCGCTTTCAGCAGCAACAACAACTGCAACAGCAGCAGCAGCTGCAGCAGCAGCAGCAACAACGTCAGCAACCGTCGAATCGTTACAGTCTGGGTGGTGTGGGTGAGCAAATCTCCCGCTCAAAGAGTCTGCATCATGTGGTGCAGGGTGTACAGAGTGATCCGAATGGTTGTGTCGAGAATGCAACCGGCGGTGGTAGCAGCAACAACGGCAGCTCAGCTGCCAGCAACTCCGCCTCGTATTTGCGTGCACGGAGCAGCACAAATCTGATGCTCAATAAATCGATGCTGACAATGAATGAGGAGCACAGCTACGAGACCATTGCACCAGCGGGCAGCTACAATGCCTTCAAGGACTTTACCTGGTATGTGGCAGTGTCAATTGACGATTGAGCCTTTTATTTATGGTTTTCATGTTGCAGGCGACGCTCACCCAAAAAGCTTGGCGGCTGCAAGACGCGTCTCTCCACCGCTGAAGCGGCCGAGGAGAAGCTCAACCAGGAGGCCTTTCGCCTGGCGCGCACCATACGCAATCTTCTGCACACATCGGAACAGCAGCCGGATCTCACCCAACCTCGCCACTCGATGGGCGGCGGTGTTGGTCATCGTCTTGGCAAGAATCAGCTGACCAACAACTCTGTGCTGACAATCCACACCCCACCGCTGCACAATTCGACCAGCATAGATGCTAATCCCGGCAAGAACGACAACAATAACAACAACAACAACAACAACAGCAGCAGCAGCAATAGCAGTGCTCCCAGCAGCGCTGAGATGCTCTTTTTACGCTCGAATACAATGCGAGATTCGCGTCTATCGCTGCGTAGCTCCACCGATAGCTCTGTCCATTCCACCATCTCCTCGACGGCTTCATCCTCATCCAAAATAGAAACCGATGAGGAGATCACAGCCAACAACAACAGCAGCAACATCAACAACAACAACAATAACAAGCCAATTAAACCAGCTGGCAATGGTTCCAGCACAGAGGATGAGAGTGGATTTAGCTCCATTAGCTCCTTTCATGATGTCGGTCTGCCGCTCAGCTCGACATTAATTGGCGGCCGTCTGTCGCTCTCCACGGAGAGTCGCAACTCGACGCTGAAGTCGGCACTGAATGTGGTGGGTGTGCCGCTGCAACCGCTGCAACCACTACAACTACAGCAGCCAATGCCACCGCAGCAGCCATCGCAGTCTCCTGCAAAGACCTATCGCAATGCCAATCGTTATCAGCGCTTCTCCACGCTCTCCAACGAGGACGCAGCTGCTGTGCTTTGGGTCTAGATGAAACAATCATTTTCGAATTGTACATCGTACACCACCACCACCACCACCACCACCACCACCACCAGCCCCCCCTTCCTACCAGTGGAACTCTCCGTTTGAGTTAAGTTTTAGTTATTTGTGCCTTTCGTTAAGCTCTTTTAGCTTTTGGTTAAGCTAAATTGCAAATCTTTTCGAATATGTACGATATGTTTTTGAAACCGCCTTTATTTTATAATTTTATGATTATGTATTTTAGTTTTCAGTTTCTTATCGAATACGCCGCATTTTTACATTTAATATTTTTGTAAAGTTTTAAACTTAAGTTTTGCAGTATTTATAAAATTTTGCAGCTCTCTGAAAATAAAAGTAGATTTAAAATATGCTTAAAATGTGAATGTAATCGATTTCGATTTTCTTTTTGCTATCGATTTTTTGACTTGCAACTTTTTGGTTGTCATCAAACACGTTACCTTAGTTTTGATTGTCATATTTCGGTTCCCAGCTGAGCCATTCAATTGTCAGCAGTCCTCGTTTCGGCACGCATCATTTCGCTCGTTGTTTTTCGGTTTTCTTTTTCCGCAAATATTTTGGACCTCACTGCTTCATACACAACGTTAATTATTTGAAAGCGAATTGATTCCAAGGAAGAAAAAAAAGAAAAGAAAAAGGAATTTCATCAGCATGGCCAGCGCCCAAGCGGAAACCCTTGAGACATCGGTCTTCAAGCCAAATAAGTTTCAGGAGAGTCGTCCAGGCCAGTCGGCTCACGATGAGAAGAATAATAACGAGGCTGTTGCGTTGCCCGAATACGGAAACGAGCAAGAATACAAAATCACATACAAACATCCGCTTGAACACATGTGGACGCTGTGGTATCTGGAGAATGATCGCAACAAAAACTGGCAGGACATGCTGAACGAAATCACTAAAATCGACAGCATCGAAACATTCTGGGGGTAAACCACACAGAAGATTCCACACAAATATAACAGTATTCTAAGCATCCTCCTCTTCAGCCTATACTATACCATTAAAACACCGTCGGAGCTGAAGCCTGGCAGCGACTATTATTTGTTCAAACATGGCATACAGTTGGTAGCGCTAAGTTTTATATAAAATCCACTCATTATATTTGATTGCACTTTAGGCCCATGTGGGAGGATGCGGCTAATATAAAAGGCGGTCGTTGGCTTTTTACAATTGGCAAGAGCGCCAAATATGCCGTCGATCGCGTCTGGCTGAATATTTTGCTATTGATGGTTGGCGAGTCCTTTGAATATGCCAGCCAAATCTGTGGCGCTGTTGTTAATATACGTGCTAGGAGCAATAAGATATGTAAGTATGTTGAATACCTACGTTGGGAATAACTAATTTCCCCGATATTTTCCACTTGCAGCTGTTTGGACGGCCGATGGCTCTAATGAGTTGGCTGTTTTAGAAATTGGCTTTAAGCTAAAATCACTATTGTGTTTACAATCGCACAATCTTCAATATCAACTGCACTCGGATGCGATGTCTCAAGTTAATTCTGGAGTTAAATCTGTATATAGTCTATAAAAACATTACGTGTGCGAGATGCAGATGTGACTGGTTTAATAATCGTAATTAATTCTTTTGATATAGCCTAAATTGTATTTAAAAATCTAATTAACTGTATAAACTTATAAATTTAGATGAAATAAAATTATTATCAATATGCTGCATTCCACAAAAACGAAAGAAAAAGTATTTTTTGATTGAATTTTATATATTTTATATCATGGTTCGTATATTATATCTTAAATATCATATCATCATCATGCTCTGCTTACGATACGACTTTGGGCTGTTCGCCTGCCTCAAACAAATTGAATGGATTTAACATTAATTGTTATGCATATTTTTAAAAAATTTACTCAGTAAACATTCACAGCTTTTGCAGTGTAGCGGACAAGCCGAACAAAAATGAAATCGAACCGATTTTTTCATCGACCGATCGACCGTTTTTTTTAGGGCGTGAATGCGATTTCAAGTCACTAATACGATTAGTTACATTATACGATTACATAGAACATACAGTTATAGATACAGTAAAGTATATAGATAGGTTTTCTTTTCTATCAATTTAGAAAGAACTATTTACAATTACTCATAGAATTGAGGGTTACATAATTCATCGAGAGTCGCAAACGCTTCAACATTTGCGAGCGACAATAGCGACAAAGAAACTTAGAAAAATTCTAAAATTACGACCTTAAGCTGATTGGACGCGTGTTTTTTTATGAGATTACAAAATTTCGAAAGTATGAATTACATTATTTGATTGTGTATGGGCACAAGTGAGTGTTTTTTTTTGTGTGTGCGTGCGTCAAGACATACTTTAAGCCAACACGAAACTGATTTAAATGGAATACACTTATTGGAGTTCAGCATTTGGCTCAAACTTTGCTGGCTAAATTCGCCCAACGACGGCCTTGTTTTTGCGCGTAGGCTGCACGGAAAGCGGAGGCACGACCAGCATCTCGGACTGCGATGATGGTGAACTGCTGCGCATACTGGAGCACTCCTCATCAGCCACTTCCTACAATATGCAATAAATTATTAAATATATATCAGACACGATTTTTAGTGTGCAACTCACATTGATGTTGGTGCAGCTGGCCAGCCGCATTTGTGCCAGCTGCGAGGCGGGCGTTAGGGAGTTGGTGCTGCCAAATGGCGATGTCATCATTGTGGAAACTGCACGTTTCAGCTTATTGGGTGTTTTATTAAAGGAAAAGGCGCGTCCAACCTGCCAAAATGTAAAAGAAATTGCTTATGTGATATATTGAATTATGTGCTAAACTGTTAGGAAACACACCTTGAGACGCGTTTTGGCCGCCAGTTTGAATGCCTTGCTCAATGTGCTGACATTTACATCGCTGATGTCCACTTCCAGTTCCAGAGATGTGCGACTCATCAGCATTTTATCCTGCAGATAATAAAAGCAACAGTTTTAGTATTTATCTTAGTTGAGTAGTGCCTCTTTACTTACCGGATCTGTGCGACACGTATGCGCAGTAATTTCCATGCACAGCTTTTTAAGATAGACCAGCTTATCCGTCTCCTCATCGATGATGCTAAACGTGTACAGCTTCTCCTTTTCGCCACGTTGCAGCAGGCCAAAGGCTCGCGGACTATCTGTGATGTCGATGACAAAGCGTATCGTATTCAGCGATATCAGTTTAATGTGCTTATGCGTCTTCGCCGTGCTCGGCGATTTGGCCGTGTTGAAACCGCGTGAGCGTCGCTTGCACAACTCTATGGAATCGGAAAACAGGTAGAGCACCAGGCTATCGCCACGTCCACTCAGTGAGTCGGAGAGCTCGTTGACCTCACATTTGGATATGAAGCTGCGATTGGAGCTAACCAAGTGTGCTGGACAGCCATCGATGTCATTGAAAATGTCAAAGATGGCCATCCGCGACTCTGTGCGACGCTTGTCCTCATTGATGTGCAGCGTCACCTGCTTGATGGCCTTCAGCGCTTCCTCTAGCCGCGCATGATCCTTATTACCGCTGCCCGTATGCTTTAAAATATCATTGAGCAGTAGACTTATGCTAGGTAAACGCTGCACGGGTCTTATCATCAGATCTTGCAGGCTCTGGCGACCACACTCTGGTTTCGTTTGATTGATCTTGAGAAAGGCATGGAAGCGTGGATATTCTCGATCACAGTAGAGCAACTGTTCCTTCATCTGTTCATAGAAGTTTACATAGGGCGGGTAGGCCTTAATCAGCTCATCGCGATGCTGTATGATGATGTCGCCAATGAGGCAATCTTCACGCCAATTGGCATGCAGCTTGCGCAAATGCTCCAGCATGCTCTGATGCACCTCATGGATGGGCAGAAAATTTCCAAATATGGTCTTGATCTCTGATTTATTTAGCAGCGGATCATTCGTCTCTGCCAGCTCCTCCAGTTTATTCTTGAACAGCTAAAAAGGACGTAAGGAAAGGGATTTAAAAATATGTATTACAAGGATCAATTGCGGAAACTTACATTTAGTATGGTATCCATTATGCCCACGTAGTTGGACTCTGTAGTAAAGAAGTCCATAAAGTGATTGTAACGCATGGATTTCTTGGTGGGTGTGGCTTCGCTAGCCTCGGGTTCAACATGCAGCAGTTTATCATTCTCAAGCTTATCCGGACTAGTGGTGCAGTCAAAAAAGCTATTCGAAACGGATAACAGACCAGCATCCGATACCGAGGAGCGCCGCTTGCCCGAACCCAAAGGTGTCCCCTCCAACTGTATGCGCTGTGAGAAACGCTTGCGTTTCCGCTTATTGAGGGTGATTGGCAGCGAATCGCGACGATCTGTGCTCGGCGTGTTCGTAATGCTATCCAAATACTGCAGGGGAATAAAAAGAGTTTTATTCAGGATAAAATTTCAAGCATTTAAAGGGTGTTCTTGCTTACATCGCCAAACAGATAATCCATCTCGTTGGCATAGCCATTCTGGATTGTGTACCAGAACCAGTCCGATTTCAGAATGTGCGTATTATGATTCTTGGGCTCCGGCTTTGACAAAGTCGTGTGCTCATCAACAACCTGATGGAAAGCGAGTAAATTAGATATTGTTCATAAATTGTTGTTATTGCCCGTAAGTGGCGCAATAAAACGTTGTATGTGTGATGATTTGTGTGAAATGTGCAAAATGTGATGGAATAAAAATGTTTTGTTTGTTGCCAAAATCATTTGTACAAACTTAATGTTAATCAAGCGTCTAACTAATTAAATCTATTGTACCGTTCACAAACGCAGCATCAGCAGCAGCAGCAGCAGCACAATAAATTATTCATATAAATATTTTTCTGTTTCGGAATCTGAACATGAAGTCGATTCCGTGTTCAATAATTGCTCAATAATCAGAGCAAAAAGGCCAAACAAAACATTTTTAATGCACATTTTTGGCAACACTTTGAAACGGGCATAAAAATCTTAAGCAAAACAAAAATAATAAAACAAAACAATAAAATTGAAGTAGAAATGAACAAATTGTTTATCTGGAAATTCCTGACATCGAATGTACTGAAACATTTGTGCAAATATTTGTTAGTCTATCGAAATACTTTTGCTTTTTTTTAATAACTAAAAAACGCTGCAGAGCGTCAGACAGTCTACCTTTGTGTATATTATGTTTTGTCTTTAAGAATTTCAATAAAGCATTTTTAACATTTATTCAAGCGGAACGTAAGCTGCTATTCGTTAAACAAATAAATGTTTGTCAATATTTATTGTGCTGCTTTGTCTATTGATGTTGTTGTTGCGTGTGATCGGAAACCAAAGGAACGGAAAATAAAGTGAGTATTTTTACAGAAGTAGAAAATATTAAAGCCAAAAGAGCAAGAAAAAAAAAACAACCGCACCCAAATTAGGCAAACTACCAAACATAACCATAAACAATTAACATGTAATTAAATTAAAATTTCTGAAAATGGACAAAAATCCGCAGCTCGTTGATCAACTGAAAAAATGTTGAAAATGCTAATCGAATATATACAAATAATACAAATGATTTTAATAAAAAATATATAGCACAAAATGTTTCAATGCAAAACGAATTACAAAAGCCACCAGTTACAGATAAAGTTCAAAAACTGCTCAAGTTATCAGAGATTAACAAAGCTTTCCAAGAGTCGAGTTTGATTTCAAAGCCCTACTCATAGATGAAATGATTGCTGCGCCGTTTCAAAGCGTATCCAAGTTTAGTTTGTGGATATTAATCCAGTAAAGTACCATTTGCATGGGCTCATCGGCAGCGGATGCGTTGCTGTTGCGACGAGGTGGCGTTGACGCTGTCAGCGTGGCAGCAACATTATCAATGACTGGCACAGCTGCTGCTGATGATGATGATGATGATGATGGTGGTGTGGTTGATATCGATGAGGTGACTTGCATGGGCAGCATGGATGTGGCAGCCACAGAGCAGGCAATTGTGGTGGTTGCTTCATTAACTTGTGTATTTGCATTGGAATTGCTAGCATGGTTAGATGAGAATGTCAGGGAGCAGCTTAATCCACTGGCCATCGGACCAAAGAGACGTTTGGCTGTTTTCTTAGTAGCCGAGGCGCTGCCACCACCGAAACGCTGCAACGGTGCCTTGGGCGTTTTGAAACCACTGTCCAACAGACCACATTCGGGCGTCGCCTCGCCTCGCTCCGCACGGCGACTGCTGCTGCGCGTGATGCGATCGCAGATGCTGCGCAAAGCCTTCACTGGCTTCCGTATTGACTCATTCAGAGTGCTATTAATGCTGGCCAGCGAGCAGACGGAGTCATCTGCCTCGATGGTCTCGCTGCCTCGGAATGTGGACGTATCGGCGACAGCAATTGAGCTGCGTCGCGTGCGCAGCGTTTTGATGATGGGCGTGCGATCGGCCACAAAACTCATGGAGCGCTTGAGGGTGCGCGTTATGGACCCAGTGCGAATAAGTTTCGGTTTCTTGGTGCTGGCGGGCAAGGCAAACGAGTCCACAGACATTAGGGAGACGCTGTCGAAGCTGTCACGTTTTCGCTTCAGATCATTCTCGATGCCTGTTTCCATCAAATCATCCGTTTCCATGTCGCATTCATTGATTGTCTCAATGGTCAGCAGTTTGACAGGCGCCTTTAAAATGGGCGACAGACTTTCGGTGTGCGATTGAAATTCACATGGAGACAGGAGGTTGCCATTGCTGGTGGTCGGAGTACCGGCAGTTATTATTATGCTTGGCTGTTTGCTGCTCTTTGGCGTGCTGGCCTGTACATCCTCCTCGTCGGCTAAGTCGTCTGGCAGCGGTAGTTCCTCCGGCTGTTGTAAATCGCCTGCTTCCACAAACAATCGTGGATCAAAGTGTAGGTCATCCAGTTCATCGCTTTGATTCTCCTTATCAGCTGCAGGCTGTTGTTGGTCTTCTTCCTGCTGTTGTTGCTGCTGCACAGCATCTGAGTTGCTAGCTGTTTTGGTGGTGGGTGTGGACATGGGACTGTTGCTGCTTGGTTGGGTTTTAGTGTTAGTGCTGTGGTTAGTATCAGTGCTAGTTGTGCTAGTGCTAGTGCTAGTGCTTGTAAGAACGGCGCCCGTATTGGGCATCACCTGCAAGATATATACACGAGATTTAGCCATAAGACACACAAGAACAAACAAGACGCATATTAAAAGCCAAATGCCAGTGAATTGCATGCAATTACAACTAAAATGGGAATATGGATAGTGGATATAAATGGCCCATTATGGTTGGGGGCGGATTGATAACTCACAACATGCGAGCACTCGGGATCATCCAGTTCGGCACAGACGCCGCCATTCTCCAGCAGCACATCGACCATATGCTGATGCTCCTCGGCGGGAAAGCCAAAGAAGCAAACTTTCTGCCCCTCAAACGCCTTCAAGCGATGCGCTTTGGTAAAGCTATCCTGCGTCGCCTCAAACTCCAATGAGTCGCGCGCCGACCAAGCGGCATAAACCCAAGCGGGACGCACCACCGTCAAACGAAAGGTTTTGGCGTATCTTTTGGTGAATTGATATAAAATCAGTTAGTATTCATAGCTACCATTATAGCCGAGTAGTATTGTTAAACAAATTGAGTTTTATACTTACTGATACTTTTCACCGCCACTGTGATTGCATATCAGATGCGTCGTCTTTGTGTTCAAATCTTTCTTGATGCAGCCACCCATGGAGTGTATGAGATTCACGAGTCTTGTCTGCCGATGGGAAATGGTGTTATTTCGTTTCTTACAAAACATTGCGTGCATTGAATGGATTGAACTACTCACCAGCTCATCCTTCTTGCGTATGCCTGTGAAGCAAGTGACTACACCGCGCATTGCATAGTTGTAAATGGGCCGAGTGTTCTGGCCCAGTGTCTGCTTCATCTCTGCCGCATACTTCAAAGCGGGTGGGCCCAAAATGCTGCAATGCCACAGAGAAGGAAGATGATGGAGAAAAACGCAATTAAATATTTATGTGGCACACTTTTCAGTTATGCAAGGCAATATCATATATATATATATATATATATATATATATATGTGTGTATGTGTGTGTTGTATTTGTGTATCTCCTCTTTAATGACCCAATTGACCTTGGCCATTGCGATGCTGTATCAGCCATATTTCTTAAATTATTTCGAATCAACCAAAGACTATTAATCGGTTACAAGCGCAAGATTCAATTGCAGCTGGAACTGGAAAAGCAGCAGCAGTCGGAGCAGCGCGGTACGTACGATCAGGCATTCCACGAGTGACTGCAATTTAACAATCAGAAATCGACTCAGTTGCGATGCGACGTTGCCACACACACACACATATA
The DNA here is from genome assembly GCA_037043585.1 of Drosophila mimica. Classification (NCBI taxonomy): domain Eukaryota; kingdom Metazoa; phylum Arthropoda; class Insecta; order Diptera; family Drosophilidae; genus Drosophila; species Drosophila mimica. The sequence goes on along the minus strand of JBAMBE010000051.1, from coordinate 2,404,248 downwards.
TATGTAAACAAACACTGACGACACCAGGTGGCAATTGCTCGGCTTGTGTAAACAACAATCAAAATGCCAGACGAATTCTCACTGAACTTTAACTTGAGCAGCCCCCCAATACCACCCACAAGCTCAATCTCCAAACCTCCACCCATCCCACAACAACCACAACAACAACCACAACTCATGCGGTGATCAAATTGTTTAAGGGCTTTTTGTTTATGACTATGAGGCCGGCAGGCAGATGCCAATGGGGCTGACTGTACTCCACTGCGCACTGTACTTTGTAGGACGGACTCCTCTCCACAAACCGGAAGTTTTTATAAACAAATCAATCGAGCGGAAGTGGGCGGTTGCTGCAGACTGCTCAAATGACGCCCAGCCTGCCGCCTGCAGATGTATTTATGATATTATTATTATTATTCCTCTTTTTTTAAAAAAATTGAGCGTGCCCAACAGTATAAAATTGAAATTAATTTATGTACATTTCATTCATCATTCAAGCATGCGTTATTTGTGCCTGCCACATTAAATGGTTGAGTAACAATGAGCGATAATCAAAAAAAAATATAGATGGATCTGTGTAAATATAAATAGCAAATACCAGGAAACATCAGTCTGGCAAAAAGATTCAGGGAAAGCGCAAACATACGAAGTAACTCAAGATTGACATGGGACACACTTAAATTGGGGAATTATATTGATTATTGTATATGATACCTCAATAAGTAAGAATCATAAATATAGCTCAGATTCAAGCAGTGGAAAAAAGTTCAGAAAAAAATAATAATCACAATCTTCACATTTCTTGTAAATCACACACTTATTAGTGGGGATTAACCCATAAAGTTGACCAAAATATTTGGAAATTCTGTGTGACACAACACGTTTTTTAGTCCATTGCCAATTGGCCTTGTCTCAGACTCCATTACACAATGCATTCCAATTGAGTTGAGTTCGAAAAACTGAAAACTTAAGACTTGTTCCACAGCATAACTAATCCGCACTTAAATTTCACTTGATAAGGCGACACTTCTCACAGCTTTCACACCACACAAAAGAAGACAGTTTGCACTTGTTTCACACACATAGTCATTTCCCACACACACACACACACACACACACACAGCAATCACTTCTCCCTCTTACCACAAATGATAAATTTCCATATGCAGCGATAGATATTTGAATGGAAGTTAACTTTTATCAGCCTCAGCTGAACTTAACTTGTATAAGGAAAATCAGTAGCAAAGCACAAAAGTATATATATTTCCTTTATTTAGTGTTGTTGTCTTGTGAAAATCCGAAAAGCGATGCGATGATTCTAACGGCACAACTAAATAAAATCAACTGTTGCGTTGTTGTGGCCTGGGGAAAATGATTGAACCAAATGCCGAACGACGACGGCGACGGCTGCTTTGGAACGAAACAAATTGTGGAAATAGAAAATGCCACTTGATGGCACACATACTCAAGTGTCACACACACACACACACACACACACATATCTATATATGTATGCTGACAAGTGCTGCTATAAAGCTGCGCAAACATTTGAACGGTAGAGAAACTCACGGACCAGATGACAAAATGGTAAACAATGCGCATAGCTGAGCAAATTTTTGGGACAGTGGATGGCTCCGTGACACATGGATTTATGCAAATATATATTTTGCAGGAATTCCAAGTGGGAAATAAGGAAAACCCATGCGAGAAGCGCTTAGTCAAAGCTAAAGAATGCGCAACGCGTGCTGCCCGAGCGCGGGAGCGTTGAAATGAGCTAAATGAGATGAGCTATTTATGACCTTCACAAATAGACGGAGAAACCATGGAACAAGAAACTTGTTGCTTGTAAAGTGCGCTGATCTTTCGCCATTTAACCACTCGAACTTTGCGAGGGTCAAAACTATAGAACAGTCAATGACAGCGATGCGATGAGTTCTTCTTTACAGTCAGAACGATTCCAGCCAACCCCTCCTCCTCTCCTCTCCTCTCGTCTCCTGCTCCTCCTCCTCCTCCTCCTCCACATTTCACACACAATTAATTTGCCATACTGAATATTATAAATTATATACACACACGCATACTTTAAGCATATATCAAAAAACCATAATAAAAATTGTATATATTTTTATATATTTATATTGCGAGAAGCAATGCTAAGTTTTTCTTTTTTTTATCTCATCTTTTGAATATTTTCTGTTTGTTGTTGTTTTCCTCAAGAATTTCCGACTTGCTGGCGACGCTTTTCACACTTTCTACGCATCTTGACATCGTGTTCCATATAAAACACATTTTTTATAGAATCTTGGCGCCGAACGATTGCTGCAATATGACGCAACCCCGCCACCCACCAACGCCCCCTCTCTCTATATCCATCTCTATCGCTCTCTCTGTACCGAGTAACCACCTCGACAATAAAAATCACAGAGGCAAACGATTCATTTCGATTTCATTAGAAGTGCTCAAAGAATTGGGCTTAACGAATTCCTCAAAGAAAAATTGTCAAATGTTTTGTTGTCATGCAAATTTCCTCGTTCCTTTCGTTTATGAATTTATTTTTTGTGTGTAATTTGTTTTAGTCGATGAATGAAAGCGCCCCAAAATAGGCAATGTTCTCAAAGAGTAAACGCATTGCACACAACTGCCTATGATTCAGTTTAGCTATATATAGGAATCAGTATTTAAATTCCACAGATAAACACAAAAATACATATGCTTATAGTCATGCTAGTGAATAACAATTAACGTTTTAGCATCATTTGTGTGAGTTTAAGTGCCTCTTAAGTATGGCGAAATTCTCAAGAACCAATCAAGCAATTTTCTCAATATTGATCCAATTATGCCCCCTCCCCCCTCCTTCTTTTATACACCCACTTTGCGGGAAGCCCCAAATGGTTAACATGAATTTGTACATCTAGAAATATGTTCACTTTTATGTAATACTTAAATTGTAGTCTTTTTCTGAGAAAACGTCTATAAAACTAGCATTCGTTGAAGTTGTAACTAAATTTTTTTTTTGCAATTTATGGCAAATATTTTATGTGCGTATTTCTGGGAATATTGACTATTAATCCTTGTGTGACAAGTTGCAGCTGCATTCGTAGTTAACTATATGATCAATATTCATTAAATGTTAACAAAAACTTGACAAATATGAATGACTTGCTTTCTATCCACTTCCTGCAAACGAAAACAAATATTTTTGTCAATATAATATCTAACTAATTAAGATCTATTTTAAAAATTTATGATACATGTATTTTGAGCGAAATGCCATAAAAAATCATCCACTTATATATTTACTCCCAAATGACTAAAAACAATTTTATGTGCACAAAAAAAAAGAGAAAAAGAAAAATCGAAATGAAAACAAAACAAAAAGCATTCGAAACATGAATGAAATTTTGCTAAATGTTGGATGAGGTGAGCTGGCTCTTCTGGCTTCCGTTTCGTGGCTGTTATTCCTTACAATATCTTGGGCCAAAACAAAAATAAGTAAAGAAATGAAAAATACAAATGTTGAACATGAAAGCGTAGCAAAACAGGCAATAGAATCAACGCCCAACCTCCTCCCACCCACTGCCCACAATTTGCAAGCCCCACAACAAACGCATTTCTTGACCTTGAACATGATCGTAAATAAATATATTCACACAAAAAAAAAGAGTGTTAATCGCTAATGAGACCTATGCATGTTTTTTTTTGGTTGTTAACTTTGTTGTTTCTATTGTTGTTGCTGTTTCATTCGAATGCTGCCATTACTGCGCAGCGGGTAAATTAATCAAGCGTGGCGAATTCTGCCGCAATTCACAAATTTGACAACAATTTGTAGCAAAAATGTGCAGAAAAACATTAGCTGCAATGCAGCAGTTGGTGCCAAACTACCAAATACCCTGTGCATACACAAAAGTAGATTTCTATAATCAAACTATTTCAAACTATTTGTCTAAAATTTAAATTTGAATTATCTTTTTATTCAGGAAAAAGAGTCTATATTACAGAATCTACATAACATTTGTTGTATCTCTAACTTTCAAAGATTCTAACATTAATTAGTGATTTTAAATACTCCGTTCTTATTTACGGAAAAGTACAATAAACCAAACCCTAGATAAGAGCTATAGCTAGATATTCCAGGCGTTATTGTTGATATAAATGGAAAAACAAATAGATACATATATGAACTCTATTTAATCAGATACGTTTACAGGGTATATGATATTGGGTTAGGATGGATTGTCAACAGTTTGGCGCTGTCAATCTACCGCAACTGTCAAAGGGTGGTCCGTGGGGACTGAGGGTGTCTATTTTCCAGGGGGAGAGGAAGAGAGGGAAGCAGCCAGCACATGCGTATGTCTCAGTTTCAAATTTGGCTGCTGCTGCTGCTCCACTCGTGGCATTCCCCGTGGCGACATGCCGTGTCTTGTCCAATTTGGTGACATTATTTTGCAAATGTATATATTTATTTATAGATGAAGATCTAGCTCTGGCTCTAGTTGTAGCTAAATAGTACTTACCATTCCTTTTGTTTGTGTATGACATCGAAGATCTCGTCCTCAAAGTCGGCCAGCACGTAGAAGGTGCGCCATTCCATATCGTTGATGATGTCCAGACCAGTCTCCGATTGAATGACGGGCATGCCAAAGCTCTCGGCTGCCTGCAGCGTGCCTGCATCTTTACCAGCCTCGCCCACCAGACAGATGCGCGTGGGCATCTTCGACATAATGGACATTTCTGCACGAACGCGAATTGGAATAAGAATTGAGAATGGAAATGGGAATGAGAATGACAAAGGCATTAGTACTTGTTCTTGTACCTCTATATATAGCCTAAGATTATTATAATGTTTAAGTGCTCAGTGTTCAGTGCTGTTTCGGTCATGAGACTCGGCATATGGATGCCATTCACTGGGTTCGACTTTAATATGCTCTGTAGCTAAACTTAAAGGTATCTTTGTGGATAAGCTGATTGTACAAAACGTTGTATTTATAAAAAGTATATTAAAATGTATTAAAAACTATATCAGACATTAGCATCACATTAGTCTACAAGTAAATTTAGTTACTCTAACTTAATATTTTCACAGACAGCCAGTGAGTGTAGGCTTGTGTATAGATGATGATATCGTTGCTGTTTTACCTTCACCTACCACAAACACCTCATTAAGTACTTTTGCGCAAACAGCCCACTAAATTTTAAGTACACTTTGTTCAAGAGTGTGGAGCAAGCGTATTCAAAGTTTGGCGCTATGATTTATGGCCATCAGTTTTTGTTTGTTTATGCAAATTTGCAAATTGCGAGGCAGTCGCACAATGGGCGGGGCGAGGGAGAGGGCGGGGCGGAACAGGAGCAGGGGCGGTAGACTCGAACCAAATGTACATCGGCCAGAAAAAAACAGAGGGCAAAAAAGAAAACAAAACAAAACGAATGCAAGACAGAGATAAAATAGTAGAACTAAGAGTAGCATCTCTCGCAGCAGCAACAGCAGCATCAGCAGCAGCAGCAGCAGCAACTGCCACAGAGCTGAAGGGCGCCGTCGCTGTCGATCATTTAGCAGCATTTTGTGAGCTGTTGACATCAATTTTAATTGTGATCGCCAAGTGCTGATTGTTGCTATTATTATTATTGTTTGTAGTTGCTGCACATGCCCCCCTCCCTGCTGTGACCTTCAGATCATTGCCATCGTAGTTTTGACAAGTCGAAAATGTAGAAAACAAAAAGGAAAATGCAGCCGCCACCCACACATACACACACACACACAAATACACACAGACTCATATGCACACGAGCATAAGATATTCAAGTACATTCAATTTTGCAACATTTCTCAACAATCCACCAACTCTGCCCCAGCACCCATAGTTGTGCGCATTAATTTTATCCAGAATTGTGCAGCTGTAACTGATGCCAATTGTGCTTTTGTATCTCTGCTGCTCGAGACGACGTCGTCGTCATTGCCCGTCGCCACTTGTGCAATTGAACAAAGTCCAGAATCCCCGCCTCTCCACACCCCTTTGGCATGCTACAGTGATGCACCCAGCGAGACAGGAGATGCAGGCAGCACTCGCGCCACATGACGCATGGAATTTTTCAAATAACTAAATAATTTAGTTCTTGATAAACATGGCAAAATTGTGCAATGGAAATTTATGGGTACGCTACACGAAATATATATTTTGTTAGTTCACTTATGTTTGTAAAGGTGTAAAAATGTCTGAGGAACGCATCGCATGCAATGTAAACTAATTGCCAGTTTTGTTATACGTAATTGTGCGTCACGGAAAGAACTTTGTTCAGCAGTAATTGAAATAATTATACGAAATGAAACACTTGGAATCACATGTGTGCAGTTGCAGCAACAACTGCCACATTAATAGGCGGGGGATACTTTATAAACAAAAGTCACAAGTCGTAAACAGCTATTTGTCAAGCTATAAGTTTATTGGCATCCAAACTAAATATTTAATCATACGTCTATCGATTACACAGAGAAAACGTGTCGTGAAACATTTGCAAACTTAACGGGGAATACAATATTTACAAAGCTTATAAAACATTTGCTGGCAATTTTAGCCAATGTGTATTTAGGTTATAAGATTCGTTACAATAGAATGAAAATAATCTAAATGGTTTAGATACACATTTTTAGAAAATATTTCAAATATTGTTTATTAAATTCTTCTATCAGTTCCAATTTTAAATAAAGAATACGTAAATACATTAAAATGTATCTGACTACAGATTTATAAACAAAAACGTTGTTCTGCTTGAACTCCAAATTTTCTAGTCTGTTTGCGTTTATGGCCGGCAAATTCCAAATTCCATTAAATTATTGTTCAAATCAGTTGCGCAAAACAATTTGAGACGCAATATTAAAGTTCATTCGTTGAAATAAAATTGATATAAATAATTTGTGTAGACTAAAATTTAGTATTTGCAACAGGAGTTGTAGTCCATCCCATTTTATACCTGTGACAGATTCCCATTGTGATCCCTGTTGAAGGTAAAACGAAATAAATACCTGTGAAATCCTCATACACCTGACAGAATGCAGCGGTCTGCTTAAGATTTGCCTGTTTGACTTCCTCCTGCGTTGCATACGTGAAATACGAGCACGCCCGACGACAAACCGTGACCAAATTGTTGCTTTTGTTGCTGCTGTTGCAGCCACTGCCAAAACTGAGCACTGGCAATTGCAACATGGCGAGGCGATATGGTAGACGTTTAAGGATCAAACTCTGAACTGCAACTAACTGCTGACGAGTAGCGACGTTTTGCATGAGAACATGCACGCAGTCAAGCGGAAGCCACAGGTGTTCTCTTCCTCTTCCTCCCCGTTGCAGGCGAAGGGAAAAACGCAAATGCAAACGCAAATACAAATGCAGGTTAAGGGCAGTGTGCGAAAAGACCTCACACAGGTGGTGCCTCAGCACAGGAGGGAAAGAATTGCAAGCGTTTGCTTTTGCTGTTCTCTTTATTTTTTGGTTTTTTTCTTCTTTTTTTTTGGGAATTTCCCTTTGTCGTTGCCTGCGCTCGTTTACTGCTTGTGCTGCTGCTGCTTCTTCTTTTACTAGTGCTCAGTTTCTTCTTCATCGCTGGCTTAGTGCCAGAAACATGATGAAAAACTAATTGAGTGGCATTTGAATAATGTACATTTTGCTGGGCTATACGCACACACGCCTTGGGCTAAAAGATTTTTGTCAAACAGACTCATCAAAGTGGAATCTTGTAACAAAATTACGTTATAAAAGTGTCAGAGGAGCCTTGACGCAAACTCACACGCAATGAGACCTTCATAGGCATACACATTCACATGCTGCCGTTGTGTGTGTGTGTGTGTATATTTGTAGAAATGTCATTAACATTGAATGGTTAGCCGAAAGCGCTCACTGTTAAGCATATGTCTACCCGGAAAGGAGGAATAAGGACAGGGGAGGAAAGCAGACATGCAAAAGTGGTAGGTAAATCTAGTAACAATAACAGAATGCCAGCAGTCGCCCCAGGAGTGAGCGAGATGGTATACATTTTACCTAAGGGCAGAGCAGAGCACAGCACAGCGTAGCAGGCAGGAACTGAACTGGACTGAAATGAAGGCGGCGGCGGCTGCGCCTTGTTTTTAACTGTTCGTTGCTTGGTACAGTGCCGGTTGGTGCGTGGCAAGGGGCGAGGAGCGCAAGGCATTTAGCAAACATTCGCTCTTATGCGAGCTCTGCTTGTGCCTGCAGTTCACTTAATACCCAAAAATATGTGTGTTCTATACCAAAATAAATTCAGAAAGTAGCTTAACATTCCCTGACGCACTGCCGTTTGGGGCTTTTTTTAGTATCTACAACAACAGCGAGACTAAAGTACTAGCAAAGATATTTATTTGTTGGCAGTGACATTTTTTATGTGAATGGTGTATGGTTGTTTTTTTGCCTCAGAAACGACATTGAAAAATTAAAAAAAAAAAAAAAAATAGAAATACACACACGCATACGTGTGTGTGTGTGTGTATGTATGTAAATGCGAGGCAAAACAGCTGCTGTTCCCCAGTCTCTCTGCGCGCTTCGTTTATAGCGGCAACTCACCTGTTTTTGATTGCTCCTCGATGGTCTCCATTTCGTTTGAATTGCATTAAGCACACACACACTTTAAATTATATACACAAATGTAGAGTTTGTGCTTTTATTTTCTTTGTTCCAATGTTTCAGTGATGGTTTGGTTTGCTATGTTTTTAACTCATTGCCTCAATAAGTCCAATGCCACAGCATCTTTTGTTTTTTGCACACAATTGAATTAAACAACGCTTTGGTCAATTGAAAAGCGGCGCGCAAAGAACACAGAAAGCGCCAAAAACAGTCACAATTTACGCACACATACACACACAAACAGGCAGACAGGCACGCATTAAATGAATTCCATTGAATGCGGCGGCAGGCGGCGTCGCTTTTTTTGTTTTAGCACTTTTCGCAATCTTGATAACTAATTTGATTTGTATTCACACGTTTAATTGCACGAGTCTCGATTGTAATTGTTAAATAAATAATTACACTGCGCCTAGTACGTGTTCAAGTTGCTTTCCTTACAGCGCGTCGGAATTGAAAATCAAAATCAACGGCCAAACACGTCCGGTCGCACGGCTGTTCGTCTCGCTTTATTTTACATAAATGTTAATGCCGCTCACTCTTCTGCTCGAAATGGTACTGTTAACTCCCCTATGAAATGTTAATGTTTACTCAAAAGAATGTTAATAAGCTATCGATATTCGATTAGTGAAACAGTGCTGTCACACGCAAGAAACAATAAATAGTATCGGACAACACTTGTTGCTGTGACGTCACACACACAAGCGCAGTTACGTCAATGTAGCAATATGCCCAGCAATCTGTCAAACAACCCACCACCAGCATTACTACAACAACAACAGCCCACTGACATTTTGTCAATAGGTCCATACATACTTTTCTCACTTTTTCACACTTGCACAAATCGAAGAAAAATCAAGATTTTGTTTTGCTTTGCTGTTGTTTTACCGCCCAATTTCGTGGGCCCAATTTTTGAAGTTGTTTTTGAATGATGCTTCATCAACCGCCGCCTCCGCCGATGCCGCCGACACACAGCATCAAATTAATGTCCGGGGCGGAAGAGAATCGCCATTACCTGCGTGCCTTCATCCACACATATCGCGACATGCCCGTGCTGTGGGACACCTCGCTGCGCGACTACACAAACCGGGAGAAGCGAGCCGAGGCCTATCAGCGACTAGTGCCCATCTATCACTACCTCAAGCGGGATGCGACTGTCGAGGATGTGAAGAAGAAGATCAACACACTGCGCACCAATTATCGCAAGGAGCTCAAAGTGGTGGAGACAGCGATGCGTACGGGCACCATGCATACGCCTCGTTGCTGGACATTTCAAGAGTTAGACTTTCTGAGGAATACCGAAAAGTTTCTGGCAGTGAATCCCACGTTCAAGAACGAACCATCTTTCACGTTTAACGAGAACTCCAGCTCGTCGGCGGCCTTTATGGAGCAGCATGCAAGTAGCTCTTATCCATATCGCAGTGTGTCGGGACAAACGCCTAATATAACGGAAATGTTTCACAAATCGTTCGGGCATGTGCAAAAGGTCGATCCGCTGCCGCCACCGCCACCTCCTCCGACGGGTGTAATGCACCAGCCACCGCATTCGCAGGCGGACTACACGATTGGGCCGAAGCGGGCGAGACAAACACCGCCGTGCAACAACAACAGCAGCAGCGGCAGCAACAACAACAACAACAATGTTGTCACCAATGCACCCGCTACGAGCACAGTGAGCACTCACAACACGGACGAACTGCTCAACATTGCGTGCGAGTATCTCGCCGGCACCTATCCCGAAGAGGAATCCATCTCACGCACCTGGACGCACAAATTGAAACGTTTGCCACGCGAACAGCGACTGCTTGCGGAGCGCTTCATCAACGAGATCCTCTTCGAGGCAGAGTCGAATAATTTGCATCGCGGCTCGGTGCAGATTAACAACAGTTTTGAGCCGTATGTGCGCTTTGAGGAGCCACCGGCTTGTCACGAAGAGCAGGATAAGTCACAAAGTCCCAGTGTGCACACCTCATCGGAGTCAACACCAAAGCCCAGCGCCAGCGCATCCAACAATCCGCATAATGAGCCACCAAACGCGGCGGGCATTCGAGATTTCTAATTGCGAAAATCGAAGCTTAGCGATTAAGTGTTATTTGGTTTTTATTGACTGCAGACATGGCACACTCTAGATACAGCTACAAGTTAAACATTTATTTGGATATATTTATATATATATATATGTAGATATATATAAGTATTTGAGTTACGAGAGAACCTGTATGTATTTTAGGGATAGACGGCTTAGCTCAATCCACGCGCTGATAATCGACTAGATTGCGGGTTAGCCAAACGTAGGGCGAGGCGCCGGCCATAAAGAGGCAGGCGCCGATTACAGGACGATGCAGAATCCACGCGATCGCCGCTATCGTCAATGCCAGCGAGAAGGCAATCACGAAATTCCCAGTCACAGGGAAATGCAAATCTGGCGCCAGACCCATCAGCGGCGGCACGCGCAGCACTGCAACAGAAACGATATCATCATTATCTTTATCATTATGTATTTGTAGCATTAGCATATCTTTAGCTTGTATTCAATTGTTTTGTATAAAAATTAATATTTGACTGTCGAAAAATGTCGTTGGTTATCTTTACAGCATGAGGATGTGTAAAATCTATCAAATCCCAAGACAATGAAGACCATCTGTCTTTAATCTTAGCATAGATCCACTTTCTAAATTTCTGATTCTTATTTTCTTGGGGTAACTACTTAATACAACAATTTATATCAATTATATCAAGATGAGATTCACAAAATATCTTTCACTAAACTCTATTAATCTTTGTATCTACACATAGATCCATATTTTAAATTCCCGATTCTTCTTTTTAATTAACAATTTCTATAAAGTTTTTCATTGCGGAATAAGGATAAGGACTTACGTAAGAGGCGGAGCATCTTTGTGTTGCATGTGACGCCAAAGAAGATGAGCAGCCAGCCGACGAAGCGCCACCACCAGGTGTGCAGCGCCTGGGCACGATACTCCATGCGAAACAGTTCCGCTGCACTGGTCTCGCCGTGATGCAAAAGGAGCACAGGGACACCGCGTGTGGTGATATACGGCTCCACCTTGTTGCCCTGTAATTTGCCCACTATGCTATAGATTTCCCCCTCCATGCCGGCGTACGAGAAGAGTATGCGCAGATCACCCACCTCCGGATTGAACACATCATTGGCATGATAATAGAGGCCCAGGTGCATCTTGATGCTGCTATCTTCCGGCCGTATATCGGAAGTTAGTTCATGATAGTTGTTGAACTTCTCCTTCACCTCGGAGCCCAGCTCGTATTTACCAATGTAGACGGCATCGGCCACATGTAAGGCGCTGTCGATGGGCAAACGCTGCGGATTCTGATGACCACGACGGCTGTTAAAGCGTCGCGAGTCCACGAGACCATCGCGCCACTCGCGCTTATAGTAATAGCTGCGAGTATCCGAGTGCACCGCGTCTTCGCTGTCGCCAAAGTGATTATCAATGGCCTCCTCCACCCACTGGTACATTTGGACGCGTCGCAGCAGCTTGACGGCCATCAGCTGGATATTGTAATCCGGCTCTGTAAGCGGTTCACCGCATATAATTGGACCCGATAAATGCACAATGCGATTATCGAATGTCTGATCCTGCTCTTCCTCGGTGAACTGCATCGAGTAGACATCGGCATAGGTCTCATCCAAGGCCATCATTGTGTGCACAGCCCGTCCCTCGTTCCAATAAAGGACGCTGGAGCCGGCGATGAAGAGTATCAGGCCAAAGGCAGCGATTAGCCAGTGGGCCCGCAATGTCTCGACGAGAGTGGCCATGTGCAATGCGTTGTTCCCTTTCAGATATGCATTTAAAGACTATGTAATTTGACAGCAATAAATGCTGTGGAGTCTGCACAGAAAATTATCTTAAATTTTCAACAAATTGTGTGTTAGTCCGAAGCCGCCAATTTGCACACTGCGCAACGCCGTTGAAAGCAGCCACTGTCAAAGTCAGCTGTTTCAAATTCGAATGTCAAAAAAAAAAAACATTTAAGAAAATAACATTTGCATTTATAAGAATGTTTAGCAACAGTTTAGCCGATTATCAATTTACAAAGGTCTTAAAACATGGCAAATTCAGCTCGGTCTACAAGGCCAATTGTGTTGGCAACAATCACTCAATTGTTATCAAAAAGTTCCCGCTGGAACACGAAAATGATGCCAAATTGAAGAAACTCTTCGCAGAGATTCAGTGTTGTCGCCAATTCAAGCATCCAAATATCAATCAAATCCTTCATTGTTTCACAGTTGAATGTGATATGTTTGTCCTCTATCCGTACATGTGCTTTGGAGCGTGCCAAATACTGCTGGAGAGTATTTTCACAAATGGATTCCCCGAAGCGTTGATCGCATTGCTTTTCAAAGATGTTTTGTCCGCTTTGATGTACATTCACATGAATGATTTTGTTCATGGATCGGTGAAGGCTAGTCATATCCTATTGGATAACCAAAAGGCAGTATTAACGAATTTCCATGAGAGCCGCAGCTTTATAAAACATGGCACCAAGATACCAGTATTACATGGCGTTTCACAGGAGAAAAACCTAAATTGGGCTGCCCCTGAAGTGCTGGATCAGAATATCAATGGGTATACGGAAAAGTGTGATATCTATTCGGTGGGCATAACTGCCTGCGAAATGGCTAATGGCATTCAACCATATTTCGAGACGCAGCCCACACTCATGTACACGGAGAAGATTCGGGGAAATGTGCCCTCTCTACTCGATAGATCAACGTATACAATGCTCCTCGATGATCAGGGTAAAATGCCATTTGAAAATTCGACGACGAGGAGAACCTATGAGATTTTTAGTCAACGCATTCTTTCCGACGATTTCCATCAGTTTGTGGAAATCTGTTTGAATCGCAATGCCGAGAATCGCTGGAGTGCCAAGAAGCTAATGACCCATGCATTTTTCAAGCAATGCCGACACACGACTATCTCGGATCACATCAAGAAGTGTCGCTCCGAAATCGACAATAATTCTATAATGGACGATGAAAGTATGGGACAGCTGGAAGACCCAGATGTAAATGAATGCCACGAAGATGTTCAGTGGAATTTTTAATTAAAAATAATTGTAATGATATAGACACTTAAGTTAAATCAAATAAACAAACGTTTTAAACAATTGTCAACTTGACTCATTAAAAATTGATGTATTTTTACTTTGAGTGTTTTCCTTATTTTCATTTAAATATTAGTCAAGACACGATTGTTAAATTGAAATCCATAATTTATTTCACATAATTTACTATGATATAAATGTGGCATTATTTACAGTACATATCAGTGTGTGTATTTATTACTATTATTTTGCATAGTCATCGTTAATTAGTTGCTCGAATCAAGCCAAAGCTAATGCGTAAGTTTGCCATGTTTTTGCCATATTTTGCATTTAAGTGTTTTTAAAATGATGTCCGCCATAAATATCTATATCCAAGGTGTTTCACAATGATATATGTATCACTTGGCGCCTATTAAAACGGAATCTAAATTATACATATGAAACAAGACAGATGTTGGTCACGTATTTTGTTTATTACGTATTATAATTATTATTATTAAACAAATTAGTAACAACTAGGCAAAAACTGTTCGACTAAAATTAAAATTATTTAACAAATAACTCATAAGAAATTGCTTATTTTTTCTCGTGTTTCGTTTTGTTAACTTAAAAGAACTAAAATTTAACTAAATATTTGGACAAAAATCACGCACAAATTGCTTTAAAAGGGGCGCTCTTTAGTATATGTAAGGTTTTTTGGACACTTTGTTAAATATATAAATATAAAAACATAACTTTGTCTGTCTGCTGAGCGCATAAAATGTACAAATTTAAATCTTAATATATATATATATATATACTTCATTTATATAAGTATAGTTTTGTAATATTTAGTGGGCTATCACTGACAAATAACGTTTATGCTTTTTGCACTTAGTATATATAGATTATATGAAGCTAATATGTGAAGCATAATTATTAGCACAAATTGGATTGCTAAACTAAAATTTGTTAGAACCCAGTGTTAATCATAATTTTTTTTTTTGTGTGGTGTGTTTGTTACATAAATTGGATATTTAAAAATTAAATTAAGGTATTCTTTTCTCTAGCCTGTCAAAATTTTAACTGCTTAGTTCGGATTTCCATATATATATTTATAAAGATATATATATTTGTGTATACTAAATATGTATAACTTGTTTTTATAAATATTTCACTTAAAACAACAAATTAGTTTTAACGTTGACTAACATGCCACACAATCAAATAACTCTTATCGCCTCGATTTTCGATTGTTTGATTTGGTTCCAGTTGTATACTGTTCTCCATGTCATTGTCATCTGTAAAATGCATCAGATATGATTAGTAAGTACGAAGATCAGGCATAGTTATGCGTATTATATACATATAGTGCTGCAGTGACACAACTACAAAGGCATTGAAATTGTTGTTTATAATACATGAAGGCATTAGTTGTTATTATTATTGTTTTAACCAGCGCTTAGAAGAACACAATTCGTATATATTTATTCTCTGCTGCACATCTAGATAGATATTATTTAGTTTCTTTATAATTTAAGCTGTGAAACGTTTTAGTTTGATTAGTAATTGTTTTTTTTTAGTGAGAGTGCGCGATTTGTTTGGTAGTTTGTGTAATAGCCAGCAATTTTTATAAATAATATTAAATAAAAATAAAAAAAATAGATATAACAAACTACATAATACAATTAAATTAAACCATTACTCAATAACTAAAATTTAAAAAAAAAAACCTTTGAAAATAATTTTAAAGAAAATTGATTTTGAAATGTAAATATACAGCATCAGAGGTATTCTTTATACAATTGTTTGCTTTACAAAATTCCGAGGGACAAAAAACGTGGACATAATTGGAACAAAATACAATAAATCACATAACTTGTGATTTGGTTGAACTGTGACAAGTGTGCATTAAAAACATATAGAGGGATACGTGATATCTTTGCAAAACAGAAAGGAAATAATAACATTGAACATAAATTTGCATAAACCTTAGCGGTCTTGAGAATCAGATCACACGGCTCGGACAAATGCTGCATTCCAATTATTGAGCGTTTCGACGTCGCGACGCTGAGCGGAGCACTACAAATTGAAGGTTCTACACGGGCGGCAAGTTAAACAAAACAAAAAGAAAATGCGATTAAAACTACAAATATTCATATCATACGCAACAATACAAAACTAAGCAAAAACAAATAAATCAAAATATAAATATAAATATGAGCAGCGCAAAGTAAAAAAAGATAAGATTAAAAAACCGAATATCAAAAATGAAAAGAGCAAAGCTTACGTATCGACTTTCCAAACTATCAAATGCGCTGCATTATCACTAGCATCGAATTTATCATGTCCTGCAGAGGAATATGGAATATTGTATAATTGCATATATAATGTGAGAGCGCTCGCTCGCTGATTTTGGGCTGTCAACTGCTTTAAACTAGAGCTTGGACGGCCGCTGGCTCCACTTACTTATGCGAAAATCAATATAACCCTCTCCGCCGCACATGACCAACATATCGGGGCGTTTATTGCTGAAGGTGAGTGCGCCATTCGGCTGCTGCAGCATGGGCACCGATACAAAGAACTTGACCGCATCGCGATGGCCATGGAAGGACAGTTGAGCATTGGCCATGCAGCACAAAGGCATCTGGCCATGTGGATCAGCTGAGGAGACACAGAAAAACAGTTTAAATAAATGTAAGGTTATCGATTAACTGGTGCTCACATGACTTTTGATGAGTCTCGGCCAGCGGCACAGAGATGATGACGCCATTGCTGGTGCCAATCCAGAGGCGATTGCAGGACACCATCAGCGCTGTGATACGCACAAAGCTGAAGCCCAGCTTGCCGGTGCCTAGCATTTTGGACACATACGGCTCAATGTCCACATCCTGCTTGTGCTCAAACGTATACGTATTGTATAGACGCAGTGTGGAATCCAAACTAAATGGTGAGTTAATGCAATTAGTACGATTTGTTTTGTGGAATATTGAAAATGCTACTCACCGTATGGATACCCAGACGCCGGCGCCAGTGGCTGCCATTTGACGCACCTGGCTCTCCTTGCGCGGATGCGCGTCTAGCGAGTGTACAATGTTTAGCGATATGGGATCAACAATAAAGATTTTGTTGCGATGCGCAGCCCAAATGCGCTCGCCGGCCACACAGAGGCAACGTATCGAATGATTGCGATCACCGAGCGTAACCAGGTGATAACTATTCAGATCCCATTGGCCGTCTGTTTGGCGGCGGAACACGGCTAACTGAGCATTGGCCAGCGCAACAACAACACGCGCCTCCACATGCACAATCGCCAGCACAGCATCGGGCAGGAGCACCCGGTGCAGACACTCATGCCACCGACCCACACTGCTGTGCACGTACAGCCAACCATCCTGGGCACCCAACCACATAGTGGGACCCACCGAACTCATTACCGGATCCTCGCGCTCCTTGGTGCCCAGTATGGGATTCAATGAATTAATGCCCAATGGCACATTGCCACCGTTAGTGTTATTGTTGTTGACGTGATTGCTGCTATTTTCGGAGTTGTTGGTCAGTCGCAGCGGTGCTCCCGGCAACGCCTGACGTATTTTAATGGCATCTACATTGCCCAGCGGTTCGCTGGCATCCACAGCGGGCAGCTGCTCATTGGATTTCTCCGTAGCCTCTTTAGCCTCGGCCACACCAACAACAGTAACTGCAGCCACCACCTCTTCTGCGTCCTCTTTAGAGTTCTGTTTGCTGTTGCTGTTCTGATCCGATTTGGGTCGGACACGCACAAACTCTACCTTGCCGAGCAGCTCGGTGCCCTCACCTGGCCGTTGCAGCATCTCACCGGCCTTGACCACCTCCGATTGCTCAAGCAGCGCATAGTCACTCTCCATGGCGCCCTGCACGGACGCAATGCACAGCAGATGCGATGCGCATATGGGAAAAGCATCCAGCACCGTGGCCGACTGATTCGCATCCACAACACTGACTGTGCTGGCGGCATGTGTGCTTGTGCAGATCCATACAAACGAACTGAGCTGTGTCTCGGGCTCCAGCGTTTCGAGGCAGGCACGGGCCATTTGGCGATCCAGCGCCTCGGCACTCTGCTCCGCCGTAGGGCTTGTGATTTCAGCTATTTTGAGGGTGGAGTGCGGCGCATAGGGTGAGTTGGCGGGTATCAGCGATTGGCCATCCTTGGTGAAGCCGCCCTGCAGATTGACACCGGCCGCGCAAAATACTTTCATGTGCGGCGATGCCTCCGCCAGCGGATTGCAATAAACAGGCACGGGCACACCGCCCGAATGACGACTCGGATTGGCATCTAGATTCGTTTTGTTAATGGGCAAGCTCCAGCCGTACGCATGTAGGCGTCCATCCTCCTTTTGCACATGGGCGCGCAGTTGCCGATATTGTTCACGCCGCCTGGCGCTGATACGCTCCGAAGTGCCCTCTTCCGCATAATCCTTGGCCATGATTAAAGCATTGGCAAGACCGGCACTAGCCGGATGCGGCATTGGCTGTCCACCGGTTAGGGCAAGGCGATTGTCGCCTCCTCCACGGCTAGGTGATCCATGGCTGTGGGCAGGGCTTCCTCCGCCTGTGTGACGAAACATAGGCCCCCCTCCAAGCCCGTCAGCGACGCGTTCCGTCGGACGATTGGAGGGGCTGCAAAATGCATACGAAACGATTAATAAAAGTCTATTGTTTGATATTTTCAAGTGAAAGACTCACGTAAAAAGATTACTAAAGTATTTCCAAATGCTCTGCTTCGACTTCTTGTCCAAATTATCAACAGTGCGCGATGCGCGTAATATTTCTGTAAGGCGCACCGCCTCCTGCAGCTCCATCAGGCGCTCCTTGTACTGATTACGCTCCATCAGCACCATTGCCATTTCCACACGCGTAAATCGTTTGCGCTGCGCAAGCGGCACATCATTCTCCTCCTGCTCGGTGTCTGTTACGGCGAGGGCAAATAATTAATTCGATTAGCTTGTGTATCTACGAACGGTGAGCAACTTGGGCTACTTACTTTGTTGTTTCACCTGCTCCTTGGTCTTCTTGAGGTCATCCTCCAGCTCGCTTATGCGCTGCCTCAGCTTTGTACGCGACTGTTGCATGGCGTTCAGCTCTTCACGCACAATCTCTATCTCACCCGTCAGCTCATCCACTTTGACAATCAAATCGTCCTTGACAATGTTGAGTGCATTTCTGTGGCAAATGATTGATTGACTTAAGTATATTGTTGCGGACAGTCGTTAGTCTCACTTACTTGGTCGCTAGCAGCTCATTGTTCTCCATGATGAGATTCTCCACCTCCTTGCCCATGCCTGCAAGAGCATTGATAAAGCAATTAGTAAAAAAATAAAAATTAGAGTATATATATATGTATAAATAATATGAAAAAAGATTTGGTGTGGAATGCAAGTAAATGTTATGTGGAATGTAAGAAAATTAAGCAAATTATGTGCAAACTGAAATTATAGCTTTTAAAAATGTATTTAATGGGAAACGGTTGTAAAATTTAAAATTTGACATGCATGAAATTGGAAATTAAACAGAAAATGAAAAATTAATTCCAGCGGCATTGATGTAGTTTGAAATCATAGTCAATCCCTGAACCCTGAAAAATAATGATAGCTCAAAACCAAAACTGTGAATAATTCAAAATATGGCTAGATCACCCACTGACACCAACAGAGAATAAAACAGAAGTTTGAAGACCAATGCAGACGAAGAAAGAGAATCGGAGACACTACTTACATAGGAGAAGACTACGAGTAGTTAGGAACTATAGCTATGTGTGTATATATAAATCGTGTCCCACTGGAAAACTTACCAAAATAGTTGTCGTTAGCTTTTATTTGTTGTAGGTGTCGGTGTTTTGTGTTGTTGTTTATTTGAACAAAAAGTTTTTAATTTTTTTGGATATTTTTTTTTTTGTAATTGTGGGAAAAAGGTATTTTGGAATAAATAAAATTGTATTTGCATAAAAAAGAGAAATTTGAAATTTCATTAGAGGTCAATAAATATGATATTTTATTAAGCTTTGCATGATGACAACATTATCTCGAGCACATTAATTCCAACACAATTCACAAAACCAATATCGATTGTGTATCCGATGATTTATTTTAATTTTTTTTTTTTGTTCAGTCGATTATCGTATGGTATTTGATGCATTTATAGGTTATATAGATGAATCCATATATGTAGGAATTATATGGTCTTGTTGGTGGAGTTTGTTGTGGTTGTTGTTCTTGGACAAGGTCTTGTGTGTGGTACCTACCTGAGGATGCGTACTCTCCGGGGTGTACCCAGCTGCCTATTACAGGAAAAGGGAGAAAGAGATTGAGACAAGAGATGTCACCAATGAGTCCCGATTTCGCAGAGAATAGGTATATGTACATTTGTTGTTGTGGAGTTTTGTGCATGGAAAGAACAATTAGAAATATATATAAAAGAGAGTTGTAAAAATTGCATTTTAGTTTGGTTTTAAGAGACCTTTAAAGCAAAACGTGCGAGAATTCATTCGGAGTAGACCAAAAAGTCATCAAACTCTTACCTGTAACAATCTCATTCTCTTCGCTCTCCTCGTTATCCGGGAAGGACAATTCTTGGTATAGATTATTGTCCGAGCGGTGCTCCTTTTTGGTAGTCGAACGACCAACTGGGATTGGTTTTTTTTTGTTTGTATTGAATTTGGTGGGTTCATTTCGTTACGTTTTTTGTTTAGTGAAGTTAACACAAACACAAAAGAAAGTAAAAAATGTGGAAAATTAGTACGAGTTGTAGTAGGTTAGCGTAAAAGAGGAGCTGATAGACGTTAAGAGCCTCCCATCACCTACCATTTGCGGGCACATTTGGCACAACTGGACTCATGTCGGGACTCTGTGGCGAGCTGGCCAGTGCATCTGCTGCACCGGCACGTTCCACGCTGCTAGCCAAATTGTCCAGTTCATTCTGCAGCGACGGCGGTCCCGATTCATCGGATTGACTGCCTGCACTGCAAATCGTCTCCGTATCCAACATTACAGAGTTCTCCAGCGAAGCAAAACCGTAGGAGACGGGGCCAGAGCTACGCGCGACTGGATTGAGTCGCGCCCGACTCACCTCCATGCGATCGGAAGCATTGCTCATTTGGGAGTGAGTCGAACCCATCAACATTTTGGTACGTTCCATGTAGTCCACATGGTTCTTGAACAGTTCCGTGTAGCGTTCATGCAGCCTGGCATACTCCTGTAAAGTTGCAAGTGAGTCACGTCAAAGGGCAAAAATTTGTTTGTAATCAGCTGCCTACCTTTTTGAGGTCCGCCTCGCGCTCCTCCAGGCGACTGGCATGCTCTACGCTGTTCTTGTGCTTTAGCTCCAGCATGCGCACAATACTTTCCAGGGCCTCCAGTCGGCTGGCGAGTTCTTTGTTCTCCTGCTCGGCCAGGTCCTCCGCCTCCAGCAGCTGTCGAGAGAAAGGTTTAATTTATTCTGATTTCATTCGGGTTTTAGCTACGGGTTTTTGTATCTCACCTTTTGCTCGGACTGTTTGCGTGCGCTCTTCTCTCGCTCATATTGTGTTACCAACTGTTCATTGTCCTCGCGCAGCAGCTCCACCTCCACGTCCTGCTCCTGATTGATGCGATACGAGGCATCCAGGCACTCCAGCACGTTCACGAGCAGTGGCATCAGGTTCTTAACCACATCCTCGTCATAGCGATTGATCATTCGCTCGAACTCCTGATAAATACTACCCGCCAGCTGCTGCACCTGCAGTGTGAGGAGAAGTGGGTGCATCAATTTCAAATATAACCCAACAACAACAACAACAGGCAAGTGCAATTCGGTGCGAATAAGATAGATATAAAGAGAGAAAGGTGTTAGAGCACGTTAAGGGCTTAATTAAAACCGTATCATAATTGCGGTTTTGCGGCTGCTTTGTGTTATGAATGAAGAATCGTGAAATGAAAGCCCAATGAAAACACAAGTCAAGCGCGTTCGGCCGCGAGACGACCCAAAGATGGTTAAATAAGGGCCAGACAGACAGTGGGAAAGCTGAGAGGTCAAAGTTAAAAGCTTTCCATTCCATTTTGGTTAGTAACAGGAAAAAAAGTAAAAAACAAATAAAAAATGCAAGACTCAAAGTGCGGAGTGTAACAAATCGAGAGAGTACTTAAGAAAACCAAACACATAAACAAATGTAAAAATCGTGCGTTTAAGTAACAAAAAAATAATAATTAGTGAGAGAGCAATTATAAAGGAAACAACCAATTTTAAACTCACGATGCTGACAACCTCTTCATTCTGAAAGAGAGAGAAAAAAAGAAGAGAAAAAGGGCACATAAAAAACTAAAGTTTACAATAAAATTAAAAATGTACACATTTAAAAACTAACAAACAATTAAAACCCATAAAGTGCACCGCCTGTTTTAAGAAATGAGTGTGTGTTAAATATAAAACATGAAATTCAAATTAATACTCAAGTTTAGACTACATATAAAAGTAACCAATCGATTAAATATAAATAATAATTGTTATCTTCGGAGTGCCGAAGAGTAAACACTCTTTCAGACATATTGCCATATCTTTGATATAAAATACTGATATATTTTTCTCTTGGGAATATTTACCCTGCATCATAAACGAACTCATGGAGTCATAAACATAAATAAATTAAATAAATCGCAAATATTTCTTTAATAAATTATAATACCTGGCTTAAGGGTATCAAAAATCATTTAAAATTCAATTCAATTAACGCTGTGTTTTGTGCGTTCAATCGTGGCTGGTTTTCCGCATTCAAGAGACCCCTTAAAATAATGTTAAACCCAAGGTTGAGCTGTATACGGCCAGCCAATGAATAAGCATAGAAGCTATTTCAGCTCCGAAAGTTGTTTGAAGTTTAACCAGTTCCATTGCTCAGCAACATACAGCAAGAAAAGCAAGCATATGCGTCACAGCTGTGACGGAGCCGCTTGAATGAGTTAAAGTGAGTTTGAAATGGAAGGCGGCTTTTAACTCAATTAACAGGTAGCCAGCCCTATTTGAACAAGTGAAGCATGTAGCTATCTACTAAAGGGTTTGCTTTTTTTATTCAGACGCTCGATGAGCTCATGAGCGCAGCATTTGCATTGAGGTCGGCCCGAAGCGAAGCTGATAAAGTGCAAAAATCAATGAAGCTGCTTTGATTGCCAGAAAAAAACAAGAAGTGGATTGTGGGGGGTGGTTGAAAAGGGGGGTACATAAAAATAAACTGCTGCAAATTGCGTGAGTCGACATTAAATTAGGCAAACGGACGTTTTATTGATTTATATTTTCTTCTACTTCCTCACTCACTCTCTCTTGCTCTTTCTCTATTTCACTCAACTCCTTTTTGGCATTTGGTGAATGTGAATGTCAATGACTCGTAATGTTGGTCAGCTGATGCATAATAAACAAGCCGAAAAAGCGATTGAATAAGAATAAGAGATATACAGAAAGAGAGGGGGGAGGGGGGAAGCAGCAGAGAGAGATATAAAAAGCAGACATTTGTAACTGTGATTGTGGCACTTCCTGCAGAGCATATTGGCATTAATTATCTTGCAGTGAACAGTAAAAACTACATGTGTTGAGATATGAATGGTCTTATCAACAAAAACAAAAACAAAAGCAGCAAAAGCCCGCATGAATCACTTGACAACAAAATATGTACCTTCTCGGACATGACCATATTGTTGTCCTCGGTGCCATAGACTGTCTCGGCGCCCGATTGTGGTCCACAATTATTGAGCATTGTGTCATCGTTGTCCATCATTTTAGTTGTTGTTGTCGTCGTTGTCTTTTCTCTCTATGTTTCCTAGTCTCTGTGTTGGCTTCTTCTTCTTTCCTCCTAACTACGCATTCGAGTGTGGGTAGCAGTCTGTTGGCGTTGTTGTGAGTGTGTTTGTGTGAATGGGGTTGGGTACACACACTGTCACACGTACGTCACGCGTTATGCAGCTTTCAACCCCAAACAACAACAGCAACAATCCAGCTACTGTGTGTGATGCGACCACAGAAGCACTCACATATACAGGCACCACGAATACAGGTGCAATAGTTAAACTATTTTTGTTGTTGCTGTTCTTTTCGTCGTGTTTACGAATTTTTCTATGTGTATATGTATTATTTAGCTCGTTTATTTTGAATATAATTGCATATTGGGCTTGTTTTTGTCACTTGTCAATTTTTTTTGTGCCGTTTTTCGCTGTGGCTATGTTTGGCCATCATCCTCTTTCCCCCCACCGTTTGCGACGTATTTTGGACTTGATTTCATTTTTTTCGTGTACGTTTTTCACACATTTCGGCTACGTGTCCTATCTACCTAACATAACAACGGCAAAGACGCATAACTCGAGCACAAGTTTATGCACTATTATTAACAAAACACTTCGTTATTAGCACATTTTAGCAACGAAAATTTGTAAGACTAAAATGCGAGCGACCGATTTTCATGATGAATGAGAAATGACTGCAGTGTTGGTAAACGTGATTATCACTTAGAGTGACCATATAAAGCATAAGATTATCGATATATCGATTACCCTTATGACACGCTGTCTTTTTGACGTTTGAGTTGTTGTTGCTGTTGACGAGTTTCGCTTTCGCAGTTGTATTTCTTTTGTTTTTTTTGCATTTAATCCATCATCCAATTCGAAATGGTTTATGTTAAAAACTGGGAGGACTTTGAAATTGCGGCCGAGAATATGTACATGGCGAATCCACAGAACTGTCGGTACACCATGAAATACGTGCACTCCAAGGGACACATACTACTCAAAATGACGGACAACGTGAAGGTAAATTCAATTTTGCCAAGCAATGAATAAAATTGTACTTGTTTTGTATTTCTATTTGCTTGCAGTGTGTGCAGTATAAGGCGGAAAACATGCCGGATCTGAAGAAAATTGAGAAGATCACAAGCAATCTGGTCGGACATATGGCGTCCAAGGAGTAAAGTTAACATTAAATTGGCCACGGCAGCAAATTTGGCATCGCACCGAACAACAAAAACAACAAATGTGAACTGTGTTATTGTTTTTGGTATCCGGTACCGGTTATCCGGATTGATAGCCGTGTGTTGCACCTGAAATTGTTTAGTTTGTAAGCGCACTGAGGCCATTGCCAGCTGTTAAGCGTGTGTTAACACGAGTAGTTGCTGTTTAAATAACATTTTATAAATGTTAGCTCCTGTACACAGCCAGCCGGAAAGGCGTCAGTGCAGATTTTTTAAATTTATAACACTTTTGTATTTATTGTAATGTAAAAATGGGTTCACTTAGCTGCGATAATGTGACATATGTAACACGTCTAGTGTTTCTCAGTGGGCAACCTCGGCTAGCTCAGTTTTCCCAGGGTGGGGTAACTCCAACCCTGCCCGTAGACGGTACAGACTCCAAAAACAAAACTCGACCTTCACAACACTACATAACGACCTACATGCACACACAAAATAAAAGAAACAGTTGGCAGGCCTGGTGTCTGTGGCCACGACGTACCCGCCCTTCCTGCAATGGGCCTATTTAATTTTTTGCAGACCCATCGCCCTTATATTGGAGTGGACGATCGATCTACTCCATGCTCCCGGTGATTTTCCCCCTCTACAGAGTTTACTCAGACATTACGAAATTCATTATGGTTTATTCACAAACGTTTTTCTTACTAATATTCATAAAGATATATACTATTCGCCGATAGGTGGCGTTATGGATATTTTGTTACTGGCAATTCAAATTTAAATTTGAATTGGAATTTTGCCAAATAAAAAAAAATTAAACAAAACAATTTAATCCACACGGTGGGTTATTCCGTGGATGTCCCTCAATCCCTATCCTACCCTACCAGAGCTCTAATAGGAGTATTCGGTGCGGGGGGGGTGTGAAAAGGGGGGATGTTACCAATTTGGCAAAATCCGGTTGCCGGACTTTAAAAATTTTTTTTACAATAATTCAATGAGTTTACTTAATCCTAGTGATGATACAACTATATATAAATACGCAAATATACACTTAAATTATTATCAAATTATACACCTACGACATATACAACATTTACTTAATAACTATTGGCGGTGTATATATATATATATATGGATCGTGCAGGAGCACGGCGCCTTGGGCGCTGAATTGGGGCTATTAGTTTTTTTTTTAACAATTTTGTTGGTTGACTTTCAAGGGTTTCCTCCTTATTTACAATTGTATTTTGGTGTGTGTGTGCGACTGTCAATATTATTTTATACAAACAAATATTATTTTTGCAGTTCGCAACTCCACACATTTAGCGCATTTCTTTGAGCAGAACAAACAAAACTTGGCCCATGCGTCTTAATACTCTTCGTTCAGTCCAATCCTTTTGATTGACTGGACTGTGTGGCTTTATTTCTATTTGGTGGGGCGCGGCGTTATAGTTCCTTATAGGAACGCACTCACCGGCGTGAAAATATTTCGTCGAGGTGGGCGAAGTGCCGTGGCTTGTGTGTGTGTGTCCACCGGCGTGATAATCCGGGTGCCTCACTGAGTTGTGATCCGATCGACGCCGTTGCCGTTATTCCTGGCAAGGTCTCACGTATCCGACGCCACCAAAATAATGATCCGCCAAAGATCAAATAAATTTTCGAATAATTTCGAAAAAGTCCGCCTAATTTTTGCCGGCGTAACCTGCCGTCGGCCACCTACAGACACAACATATAATTAATACATAAATAACATTCAACTAATTTACACACACTTACGCCGGATTTCCTTTTTCACAACACGAAAGTCAAGTGGAGGGTTCGCACTCTAGCGAACTTCCAATTTCCTTGCTTGGTCTTCAAAAATTTGCAGCCCGCCAATATTCCTGACCTGCGCACTAATTGTCTTTTTTTCTTCTATCACATGGCAAATTCGCCCTAACCCCCAAAAATGCAACCTTGTCGCCGCAAAATGTGGTGGTATGCGATAGGCCACTATCGATAGGGACTCAAAAATGCAACAACACACGAGAATTTAAAGTTAGGCGCCTGCCTGAACGATAAAAATTGTCGTCGCATTCTTTTGCGGGTTGATGGTTGCCCACTGTAACCCTCGCCCAACGTAGGCCACACCCACTCTATACCCTGCCTAGAGTCGAAGATCTTTCGCGTGTACGACTCCTAGAGACCTTCCGTCTTTGTCTTCCACTTCGTACGCATTATTCCCCACGGCTCTGACGATTCGGCATTTTCGAAACTTTCTCGCGAATTTCGCGTTGAAGGCTTTGCTGAAGTCACTTAGTACGAAATTCCGTTTGTACACCTCTTGGCCTGGTACAGCGTGAAACTTCCTCGCCCGCTTGTCGTACTGCTGTTGACTGCGTTCAAACGCTTTGTGCAGATGCAGCCGTACCTGTTCTTGAACGACTCGAATCTTGTCCTGCGTACCTAAATCTGAGATTGAGTGCTCACCCATCGATCGTAGCTTCCGTGCGAGTTTGTAACAGGCCCCATTCAAATACATTTGCTGTCCAAAGACCGCAAAAAATGGTGTCACCCCGGTTGCCGAATGGACAGCATTGCGTATCGCAACCTCAATTTCCGGCAAAAAGAGATCCCATTCCCTATGATCGCCCTCTAAATACGCGCGGATGGCTGCAAGCACCGTTCGATTCACTCTTTCGGCAGCATTGCTTTGCGGGGAGTATATGGCCGTTTTCATGTGTGAGATTCCGAAAGCTTCGACCATATTTTCGAACTTTTTGGACACGAATTGTCGACCATTATCCGAATGGATGGTTTCGGGAACGCCGAACTTAAAGAAAACTTCGTGAACCAGGAATTCGATGACGTTGTCTGCCGTAGCGTCTTTCATGGCCTTCAGAAAAGTAAATTTCGAAAAGTGATCGACGACTACGAAGACCCACGCATGACCTCTCTTTGACCGCGGGTACTTTCCCAAAAAGTCAATATATAGTTTTTGAAAAGGTCTTGCCGTCTTCACCTCCTGTCCTATAGACACTTGCATCCTGTGGTTCGAGGCCTTCGTTTCCTTGCATATCACGCATCCTCTCACATACTCCCTCACTTGAACCGCCATGTTGGGCCAGTAGAACTGTCTCCGCAACAAGTGCAGCGTTTTCGCTACGCCTCCGTGAGAAGTCTTCGCGTCCACGTGAGCCTGTTCTATGAGAGTGGACGACAAAGATTCCGGCACCCACAACTTCCATAAAGTGCCTTCGACTTCGTCTTCTACTCTTTCAAACCCGGTTCGTTTGAACAACAGCCCGTCCTCAACTCGTAAATCTGCTAATAGGTCCTGGTTTCTTCTCACTTCTGCTAACAGCTCCTTGTATTCTGCAGATTCGAATGCCACTGTCTCTATACCTAACCATTGGCTCAGGTCTAGTGAAAGCTCAGCTACGCTTCGCGATAACGTGTCAGCGACAACATTGTCTTGCCCTTTCCGATGCTCAATTTGGAAGTCAAAGTGCTGTAGACGCAGTGACCACCTCGCTAAACGTCCATTCAAGTCCCGCAAGGACATAAGCCATTTGAGACTTGCGTGGTCTGTTATCACGGTGAAGGGCATCATCTCGATGTACGGTCTGAACCGTTCGACAGCTAAAACCGCGGCAAGGCATTCCTTCTCCGTCACTGAATAATTTTTTTGGTGCTTATCCAACTTGGCGGAAAAGAACGCTATCGGTCTCTCATTGCCTTCGGAATCAACTTGGAACAGTACAGCACCAACACCATAGTCTGATGCGTCGCACTGGATGTAAAACCTACGCGAAAAGTCCGCATGTACTAGTACGGGAGCAGATGTAAGCGCTTCTTTTAATCTTCGCACCGCTTCCGCAGCCTCGTCACTCAACTTGAACTTCCCTTTTTGATTGCCTTTCAATGCATCGGTCAGTGGTGTCGCCATTTCTGCGAAGTTTTGTATAAATCGGCGATACCACCCCGCTGTCCCTAGAAAACTGCGTACTTCCTTCGCGGATCTGGGATTTGGAATCCTCTGGATAGCGGAAACGCGGTCTGGATCGGTTCGCAAAGTGCCTTCCCCTACGATAAATCCGAGATATTTAAGGCTTTTAAAGCAGAACTTGGATTTTTTCAAGCCGATCGTTAAATTGGCTTCTTTTAGTTTCTGTGCAACGATTTTCAAATACTTCATATGCGTCTCAAAGTCCGGAGCTATAATCAAAAGATCATCCAAGTACACGAATACATTGGACCTGAGCTGCGACGGTATAACTTTGTCCATGAGACG
Organism: Drosophila mimica; assembly: GCA_037043585.1. Classification (NCBI taxonomy): domain Eukaryota; kingdom Metazoa; phylum Arthropoda; class Insecta; order Diptera; family Drosophilidae; genus Drosophila; species Drosophila mimica. The sequence continues at coordinate 2,375,330 of JBAMBE010000051.1, read as the reverse complement.
GCAAAGTCTTTGAGCGGCATTGCACAGTCCAAACGGCATTACCACGAACTGGTAGAGCGGGCGACCAGGTACAGTAAACGCCGTGTATGCCTTGCTGCCCTCGTCTAACCCTATCTGCCAGAATGCGAATTTCAGATCTACGCTGGAAATGTAATAGGTCTGGTCGATACGCGATAGAATCCCCTCGATGGATGGAAGTGGATAAGCGTCCTTAACGGTGACAGTGTTAAGTTTGCGAGCATCTAAGCAAAATCGGTTTTTGTCCGGCCTTCGCACAATCGTCGTGCGGTTGCTCCACGGACTATCGCTTTCTTCGATCACTCCCAAAGCCAACATCTTATCCACCTCGCTCCAAACTACCTCCTCCATCGCCGGAGACAACGGATAATGTCGGTCTTTTACCGGACTAGCGCCTTCGACCAGTTCTATTTTGTGGGTTAGCACTGACGTCTTTCCCAACCCGACCTTTTCAAAAGCCAAAAACTCAGCTTTTACCGTTTCTAATTGCCTTTCCTGTTCCGCGTTCAACTTCCAGGCATCTACCTCCAATTCTTGGGCTCTCTCTTCTACATAATGCTCGATTTCCCCAACCAGTTCCGGCTCTCTACTCATCGATTTCACTGAGGCGTGTGCTTCTCCTGATCCTAATACCTCAGGGGCTAATCCAAACGCTCGCCAGAAATCGATGCCGAAATATGCCTGCTGCTCAAGGTACGGACAGATGTAGAAGGTCATACTTTCCTCTTTGTCCCCGTATGTGACTGTAGTGCGTACTCGGCCAATGATGGATCGATCTTCACCGGAAGCTGTCCTCACACTAGACACATAACGTTCTACTGGAACCTTGATCCCAGCCAAGAACTCTCGAGAGTCACGACCTAGAATGCTAACGGAAGCACCGGTGTCCAAAAGTCCAGCAATTTTTTTCCCTTCAATGCTGACTTCGGCAAACACTCTAGAATCCCGGCACTCGCCTCTCTTGACCGACTCCGCTACTTGTTTTCTAACCACGCGCCGCTTCGAGAATCGTTCGCGTGCCTTCTTCACTCTACGAGTCACTAGGCGCATGCCTTCAAGCATCCGTTGTTCGAAAATCTTATTTCTAGCTAAGAGGTATGCCCGTATCCTTTCTTCATAAGGCAGGTGTCTTATATTTCTATTTTGTTGGCCACTTACCCTAATATTACTATTTGATGGATTGTTTTTGACTATTATATGGGGGCTGCTCGTGAGCGCGCCTCCCCCGGTTTGGTCACGCCCACTCTGCCGTTTCCCACACATTCAGGGCACTTAGGAGCAAAAGTATCAGGCCTGCCACAGCGGTAACAAAAAACCCTTCGCTGCTCATTTAGGCAGTCCCTCCAGTCATGCCCTTGCTGGCTACAGTTCCAGCACCCCGGTCTCGAATTTGCCGATCTTACGCGTATCTCCTCGACCTCCGGCTCGACCTCGACTCTATCTCTGGGATCGTCACACATGGCACTAACGTTTTTATTGGGACCCGAATATTTCGCTTGCATCCCATATTGCGCACGAGAACCCCGCTGTCCCAAGCTCGACTCGATCTCGTTGCACTCCTCCCGGAGGTGATCGACAGAGTATACATCCATGGCATAGATGTATCGTCCGATCGACTCTCTCAGGCCCTTTTTGATTAATTTAATCAGCCTCTGCTCTGGAAGCGGTGTTTCTAAACGTGACGCCATACTCATCATCGATTGGATGAAGTCGTTGACCGACTCACCAGAGAGTTGTTGGCGCTGCCTCAGTTCTTGCACGCGATCGACATCATCCCAACTGCCCCGAAACCTTGTAAGGAGAGCCTTGCGAAGTTCCTCCCACGAGTGGATCGGTCGCTGCCTAACGTGGAGCCAGTACCACTCTCGGGCTCGCCCTGTCATCAGCACGTGGAAGTTCCTGAGGACTTCGTCCCACGGACACTGAAATTGTGTTTTCAGGTATTCCACCTTAAACACAAAATCTTCCACGGATCCTCTGTCGTTGGAGCCGTCAAATGAAACTTCCCACTTATCCATTCTAGCTAATGGCCGACCCTGATGAGTCTCGAAATTCGGCCGACGTCGGTTCTCATTTTGTCGACTTCCCTCAGCCCTCGATGCCTGCCTGACGTCGTCGCGTCGCCTGTACTCGCCTTGCCTATCATCCGGACGTGGGTTTCGCCAATCCCACGCTCGACCGCCACTCGGTCCACTTGAGGTGTTCGACCTCTCAGGCTTCGGTGGTGGCCTAGGAGATGGTTTGGCGCTCGAGCGTTGTTTCGGGACGGCTCCTCTATCAGACTTTGGCCGCTGGTCGGACTCCAGACTAACGGTATCCGTTGGTGCCTGGGTTCGCACAGCGGGAGATGGTACTGGTCGGACAAGATCATTGATGTTCTTCATCAATTCTTGGAAACCTAGTCGGAGTTCCTCCCGAAAACCTTGCGTTATCCCTGAATCCATAGAATGTCTATAGGTCTGTTGAGCCTGTAGAATCGCAACGTTTATAGCGGAGACTATTTCCGAGTCGATTTCTGCCCGAGGCTGTTCGACCACGTCTCTATCCTCTCGTGGCAGGTTGAAGTTTGTGGCTGGAGCTACTGGCCTTACTGGAGATCTTGCCAAGCCTATTCCCCTCATCGCTCCTGCCCCTTCACTATTCCAAGATTCGTCTTGCGCGACCCTATCCCCTCCTGACCGCAACTGATACGAGTGACTCGCGTCCGCCTCTGTCTTTTCCCTTCCGGTCATGTCTACTTTTCACTATTACTAAATATACAAATACTATACAAAATTACGATTATAATAAATACCAAAATAACACAAAACACAATGTCACAAATACAAATACTTTACGCAATCAAACTTAACTTGTAGGGGAAAATCACTTATGGCCGGAATCAATCGCCAATCCAACCTACGTCGTTTACCAAACTGTTCACTTTTAAACTACAAAACAAATTTTACAGAACTCATTGAATGATTTTAACTGGTTCGATCGTCAGCTTTGCTGACGGTCCCCAGTTGTATCATTCTGGCCTGGTACGTTTCCGATCTAATTTGCCTGTCGACTCGAGATCCATTGGCAGGATGCAGCGCATGGCTACGTAATTGTCGTACCATGGGTCACCCTGTCCGAACAGAACTTCGCTGTCGACACGCAAATGAGTGGAAACACACTTAACGAAAATACTAACAAAACTTTTACTGTACGTGCATCCTATTCTAAAATAAAAAAACTTTAGCACCGTCTCATGTCCGGTAGCAAACTTCACTGCCTTGTTGAAAACGTGAGTGACATACCGACATGGACGCTGCTCCCTCACCCGATGCCTGGTGCAATTGTCCTGCTCATTGGGGAACGGACAAGCCACCACAGCCCTAGAATTTTTTTTTTTCTTTTTTCTACGCTACAACACAAAATACTTCAGGGTACTCTTAGTGTCGTCTCCACCGCGCAATTACAATATTAATACAATATCAATTATAAGCCGCGGTTTCATACGGCACACAGAGTAGCCATCCGTACTGCGAGGACTCGCCGTTTCGGATTATTATTATTTTTTTCTGCTTCTAAAATCATCTCGCTTACGCTGATCGTTTGAACTTGTTGCTTCACAACCGTTCTCGCGATCCTGATGATTTCAAAAAAACTCTTTGGGCGCCATTCTTGTAACACGTCTAGTGTTTCTCAGTGGGCAACCTCGGCTAGCTCAGTTTTCCCAGGGTGGGGTAACTCCAACCCTGCCCGTAGACGGTACAGACTCCAAAAACAAAACTCGACCTTCACAACACTACATAACGACCTACATGCACACACAAAATAAAAGAAACAGTTGGCAGGCCTGGTGTCTGTGGCCACGACGTACCCGCCCTTCCTGCAATGGGCCTATTTAATTTTTTGCAGACCCATCGCCCTTATATTGGAGTGGACGATCGATCTACTCCATGCTCCCGGTGATTTTCCCCCTCTACAGAGTTTACTCAGACATTACGAAATTCATTATGGTTTATTCACAAACGTTTTTCTTACTAATATTCATAAAGATATATACTATTCGCCGATAGGTGGCGTTATGGATATTTTGTTACTGGCAATTCAAATTTAAATTTGAATTGGAATTTTGCCAAATAAAAAAAAATTAAACAAAACAATTTAATCCACACGGTGGGTTATTCCGTGGATGTCCCTCAATCCCTATCCTACCCTACCAGAGCTCTAATAGGAGTATTCGGTGCGGGGGGGGTGTGAAAAGGGGGGATGTTACCAATTTGGCAAAATCCGGTTGCCGGACTTTAAAAATTTTTTTTACAATAATTCAATGAGTTTACTTAATCCTAGTGATGATACAACTATATATAAATACGCAAATATACACTTAAATTATTATCAAATTATACACCTACGACATATACAACATTTACTTAATAACTATTGGCGGTGTATATATATATATATATGGATCGTGCAGGAGCACGGCGCCTTGGGCGCTGAATTGGGGCTATTAGTTTTTTTTTTAACAATTTTGTTGGTTGACTTTCAAGGGTTTCCTCCTTATTTACAATTGTATTTTGGTGTGTGTGTGCGACTGTCAATATTATTTTATACAAACAAATATTATTTTTGCAGTTCGCAACTCCACACATTTAGCGCATTTCTTTGAGCAGAACAAACAAAACTTGGCCCATGCGTCTTAATACTCTTCGTTCAGTCCAATCCTTTTGATTGACTGGACTGTGTGGCTTTATTTCTATTTGGTGGGGCGCGGCGTTATAGTTCCTTATAGGAACGCACTCACCGGCGTGAAAATATTTCGTCGAGGTGGGCGAAGTGCCGTGGCTTGTGTGTGTGTGTCCACCGGCGTGATAATCCGGGTGCCTCACTGAGTTGTGATCCGATCGACGCCGTTGCCGTTATTCCTGGCAAGGTCTCACGTATCCGACGCCACCAAAATAATGATCCGCCAAAGATCAAATAAATTTTCGAATAATTTCGAAAAAGTCCGCCTAATTTTTGCCGGCGTAACCTGCCGTCGGCCACCTACAGACACAACATATAATTAATACATAAATAACATTCAACTAATTTACACACACTTACGCCGGATTTCCTTTTTCACAACACGAAAGTCAAGTGGAGGGTTCGCACTCTAGCGAACTTCCAATTTCCTTGCTTGGTCTTCAAAAATTTGCAGCCCGCCAATATTCCTGACCTGCGCACTAATTGTCTTTTTTTCTTCTATCACATGGCAAATTCGCCCTAACCCCCAAAAATGCAACCTTGTCGCCGCAAAATGTGGTGGTATGCGATAGGCCACTATCGATAGGGACTCAAAAATGCAACACATATTGAAAAAGTGCACATTTCCATGAAATGCTTTGATCAAAAAAATTGTGTTTTTTTTTACAAGTGGCATTTGCTATCGATTATTGTGATATATAAGCGTATCGGCGCGTAGCGTTTTGAACTGTAGAGGGCGCTGCACAACAGCTGACATTTGAATCTTTGGCTGTGAATTAAGTTATTTTTATTTGAAACATTTTTACACTTGTAAGATAGGCATTTTGTTTGTAATTTCTTCGTTTTTTCCAGCCACTTTGGTTGAAAAATGTTAATTGCTTAGCCATTAAAGCGATTAAACAGCCAAAACAAACAATTTGCCAATGGACAGGTGTCGCTGAGTCAGTGAGATTCAAAAGAACGTTGTTATTGTTGTTGTTGCTTCTGCTGCTGTTGTTTCTGCTGCTCAGTCGCTGACCGCTGTTACTCACTTAATAAGCGGGGAGTAAATATTTGACTATTTGCATATGGGGAGGCACTCGAGTTTATTTGCCACAGGAGATTGACAGCGACTGCGAGCTGTGCAAGTTTGATGCCTCAACTCATGACATCACACACAAAGAGCGAGAGAGTGAGAGAAAAAGAGAGAGAGAGAGAGGGAGACAGAGAGAGAGATCGGTAGCTCGAGCAAAGTGTTTGTTGACCAAAATGCCAGAAGAAGTGTTTGCGCATGCAGAAACAAGTGCCTGCAACTAGGCAACTCAGTAGCCACTTTGGATTAAGGCACCTTCTAAATGACAAAAAAAAAGAAGACGTTTGTTTGACCCAAAGAAACGTAAAACGTTTAGGCCGGTTTTTTGTCTTTTGATCGGCCGTCGGTTGCAGCTCAAGCGTCTGCACTTGGCTTTGATTAGAGATGCCGCCAAAAGACGCGACGAGAGATCGTGGAGGCAACTCCGTTTCCGGCAGCATAGTTTTTTTTTTTTGTTTTTGCGGGACAAGCTCATTTGGCTTCTGTTTGTCGGGGTCTTCTTCTTTTACTTTATCGGATGTTTGTGTTTGTTTTTGTGTTTGCCGTTTTGTGCTTTTGAATATGTTGTTTACCGTGCCTTCATTGCGATCACAATCACTTTGAGCACAGAGAAATGCAGCCATCATAAACCATAGCTCATAAATTTTAAAGCACAATCGAAATCTACAAATCAAGTAAGTAAACATTCAATCTGAAAATATATATACATATATATCTGTAAATTTATATATATGACAGCTACTGGTATTTGAAAATCATAAACGTTCAACATTCAGCGATCGTTACAAGTCGATAAAGCAAGCGAACCATTGGGTTTAATTAGGCGCAGTGTATTGGAGCTAGTCACGATAAACTTGACAAATAACATAAATGCATTTATTGCGGGTGGCTTTCACACCCCGTAAAGCTTGCTCAAACATTGTCAGTGAGTATTATATATAACAATATATACTACCAGTATTACGCTGCGATGCGTTTCTTTTTTATTTATTTCTTTTTTTTTTGTGTTTTATGACACCCACTGTGGCGTCAATTATAAAGATATTTAAGTACAGTTACCTAGCAATTAGACAGGGACTTAAAACTTGCACACATGACACGAACGAAATCCCTGTGGTTTCACATATAAATTACGGCCATTGATAGTCGGTCATATGACAATTAGTTGTAAATTAAGACCATGTCGGCGGCAAGTGCACAAAACTTAATAACCAAGCTTAAAATGTCCCACTATAAAAATGGCTGACAAAAAATATGATTTGTGTCGGCCTCCTTTGGACTTTTGTGGACCGAACAACAAAGTTTGCACTGCTCAGTTTTCCCACTTCACTCGCTCCGCCTGTGCTCACTTCAGTTATGCAAATAAGCCACGTTTAATTATGACCATTAGCCACTGTTGAGCGGCTACCGTTTTGAGTCAATACACTACAAAACGACTGCCGATGGCTTTTCGAACTTTTTCTTTAGCATTTTGAAGTTGATTTAAGTTGGGTTTCGGGGCGGCACACATTTAAGATTCGCTTTGTTGTGCAAATGGTAGGCGCAACGGTGACAACTCGATGACGATAATGGTCATTAATGACCACTTTATTGACGCAATCCATTGACCGAATTGTGATATGCCGAATTAACAGTGACTCATGCTGAATCGCATAAGGTGAGGCACCTTATTTTTTGAAGGGGTGCCACGATTACATTTGAGATAATGACTTTAGTTGGTTGTTTTTTAAAAGATTTGCTAAGATACGCTTAGCAATTGAGTATATTTTTATATTAAAAAAGTATTAGATTAAGTCTTGTCTATCAGGAATGTTATATGTACTTAACGTTAAAGATAATTGTATTTGATTCAGTTAATTCCAATTTAACAATAAGTAAGAATCTGTTAACAAAATATGTGGATATTTCTAGTCGAAGGAGAAGAGCTGATGTTAGAAAGGGATGTTAAGGGAATTCAAAGAAGTTTTGATCATGTAAAACTTGCAACTTACGCATTCTTGTGTTTTTGATTTTTTTACTCGTGTTTCCGGTGTGTATCGTATCTTGAAAATTATATCAAATTATTTTCAGTCATAATGCCGTAGAACTCCCATTACTATTATTAAGCATTGACCCATTCAACACTATATCAAACGATTACTTTCCGGCTTTTCGCATTTAAAATCGTAAAGAAAATAAACATGAATAACCCCGGAAGAGGCGCAACGTCCGGACTCTGTTTGACGTAAACCACTGCCCTTAGTAATAAGTTGAGTTATCAATCTCATTCATCATATTGCCATAGCTGGCTAATCAATGTCAGTGAGCAAAACAGGGGTGACACAATGTCTATAAGGAAACAAAAAGTATCATTTCATTATAATTGAATCACTTAACAAGCGGCACACAATTATCGAGAAATCGCTGAGCTATCAATGCCTGACATAATATGATATTAAAGTGCTACAACTAATTGGAAACCGAAATTCAGCTTAACAGATTTGTCATACTACCCACCTATATTTATATATATATATATATGTACATACATTCTGGAAGGAGGCCTGTTCTGCTTGCGTTTAATCAACGCACTCAAATCAAATAGAAACTGTTTCGGCACTTTTAGCGATTTCCAAAGTGCGTTGATAAATGCAATTGCCGCTAATAATACATGCTATATATGGGGTTATATACGACTTTTCGGTTGCCTTGTATTCGTAACATGTTATTTATAACGAGGCATGCCCACTGTCGGTTGCCTTGGTAAATCAACGTCTATGATTAGAGCTTAATACATCTTGATAGGCAGCGGTGGCAAATTGATAAATCAAATATTTTTCCTATTATAAACAGCCTGGCATCGGCATAGCTCTGTGGGCTTATCATGTAAAACCAATCTACTCCATGAAAACGTAAGTTAATTGCTGGATTTGCCCACACTCAAGTGACCATTTCCGTGCAGTAGTTTTCCTAAAGCGCGACGCGTTTTTAAACGCGTACAAAACGCGTCCATGTTCAACTTCAACTTCAGGTTCAGCTTTGGATCTTCACCGCATCCGCAGCTGTTTACCCATTAGCGTTTTTGGGCGACTAAAATGTTTGCGCTGCGGCGTCGCCATCGTCTGCCTCTTGATGGGGATAACGTGGATATTGGGTAGGGGTGCGGGGAGGGGGTGCGGAGTTTGCAGCATAAAATCATTTTCTCTAAGCATTTTTGGCATTTGTTTACCTTTGAATTATTGCAAATGTAAGTACAGACATCGTAAAGCCGTACAGCGTAAGTGCGGTAGCTTCACTATTCGCACCGAGTGTGTGGACAATGATTGTCGGTCTTTAAAGCAGAGTGGTTGCCACTGGCGCCACAGTGCCCCACATTGTGCCCCGCACGTAAATTCATTGAAATTCCCTTTTAATGGAGATTAATGCGCATAGGGGCGCCCCATTGATGTTGATTTTGCTAAATGTTTTCGAAAAACTATTTGTATTCCTATTTATTTAGACATTTTTGTTTGGTTTTGTTTTTCGCATTGTTTATGACAGTCGGGCTAATTAAGAACGTGGGAAAGTGCAGAGATTGTCAAAACTGCTTAGTGACTACGTGACGTATACGTAAATTGTAGCTGAGACCAGCTGAGATTCAGGTCACTTCATTAGATGTTTCTAATCGATACTCGTGCCAGGATAATAACTTCGCTAAGTCTCAGCTGATTTTAAAATACGTGAGATTTTAAATATTGCGCTCCTTCTGAGTTTACAGTTCTGCCATCAATCCGAATACTTGATCCAATGTCAATGTTCTTCAGGTTGATAGCATGTATCCCCAGGATACTTAAATTTTCCTAGCGAAATATTCAGCTTGAGGACTCCTCCTCATTATCATACGACCGACACAATCCGTTACTGACTTAATTGCGTCAGTTTACAATTGTCTTTTTATAACATAGTAACTACTTTTTTCATTCATCAATAGTTTTTCCAATAGTTCCAATTAAAAACTTATATTAAGAAATGGCTGTATATACTTTGAACCCGTTGTCGTTGTTGCCTCATTGTTCCCGACTGCCAATGGATCCACTTGAAAGCCGACAAATCTAGCGATACAAACATAACCCACATTTTATTAATGCCCAGTCGAAATAAAACGATTAACAAATAGTGAGGGCTAAGAAATGCTTTCGACGTCTAAGAGTATTTCACATTTATGAGCAAATCAATCAATTTCAATGCAATTTCAATTAGAGTGCCACAAAGTAGAGGACCGATTGATAAGGGAACCAACGTCTGGCATATGGCGACTAAGGAGCGATCACAAACCAATCAAGTTGACCGGAGGGTGGCCATAAAACATAGACCACAATTGAAATTCCGTCCGAGCAGATGAGATTCCGAGTGGTGTTATCGCAGCAGAAGTTCTCCCCGCTCAGTCTCTGTATGTATAATAAACAATTTCAATATTTTTTAATTATGAAAACAAGTTGATTATATAAATTAAATCGTGGCAGCGATTAGATTACGAGTCTCGAGTGACACTACGACGCTTAAAGTGCAATTTAAACGGCTTTAAACAAATTTCTATAATTTTGTTATTTTTTGTATACTACTTAGCACTGCTATCGGCTCTGACTAAAAATCGGTGGTGTTTGTTTTGGGGGTCTTGAGAGCGACGAGTCTTGCCTGATATGCGGTTTGAATTAATTGAAAATTGATTATTAGCGATGGCATAGCAAATGATAAGGCAAAGGGGCCTCTTCGGCCCCTCTTTCTCTCTATCTCTCGATAAGTAGCTGTGGCAACGGGTTTCAATAATTGAAAATTAATCCATCATAATAGAAGTCAAAGACGAGTGAGAGGACGACTAAGAACTAAAGATAAGTGTGCTCACAAAAAAACAGATAATAAATTATAAACACACTCAAAAAATAAATATATATATATATATATATATATGAAACGCAAGGCAAACAAAGCCTAACCGAAAATAAAATATTGATATGTGAGCAGGCACAGGGTCTAACCAGGATACGATGATAACCAAGACCAGAGCGAGAGCAACAGCAGCAGCAGCAGCGTCGTCATCATTATCTGGCAATTGAATTTACAAAGCAAATAATTACAGTATGCAATACAAATATGTATGGAAAAATGTGACTGAGTAACTCGTAACTCGTAACTCTCTGATCAAATACGGAATACAAATCAAAATGCGATTTTCAGGCAGCCAAAAGGTAACCTTATCTTACAGCACAACACAACACAAAACAACACAACACCACACAACACCACACAACACCACACAACACGTTTATGTACCTTTCCGACTGTCGGGTTCGAGCTCTCGAAGTCAGACTGTGGCGCTATAAGGAAGTGTGTCCCGTGCGTTGCCGTGGAAAGGTTAAAAAACTTTGTGGCAACAATAACAGCAACAACAACACCATTGAACAACGGCAGCAAAATGTATCTGAGCAAACAACTGCCGTGCATTGCTACACATTTTGTTCCACTATCCAAGTGGTTGAGTGGTTGTGGTGTGGTGTGGTTGACTGGCTGGTTCATTGGTTCGTTGGTTGCCTGCTGGGCTGATGGTTTTCAATGGCAGCGAATTTGTTTACGCTGCGCCTAATGAGCCAACTTTATTTGTGCAGCGCAGCAAGACGCGACCGCAGCTCTCAGACTGAATAGATATCTTTATGCAGATATAGATACGGATGCGCAGTCCACATACATTGATAGGCACAAGATACACACGAGTTGCAGAACCGCTTATGTGGTGCAACTCCTTAAAAAAAACTAAGCCAAAACTGTAAAAGGATAATGATAACATTTAGATATCTTTTCTGAGAGCTCTAAACAATTATTTCATTATTAGGTTCATATATTGATAAATTCTTAATCTGTGTGTGGGGAAAACATTCCCTAACTAAAACTAACTAATCAAATATTTGAATTTCACTACAATTCAATTTCATCAGCTTAATGCAGTGTGTTGCTAATATAGCTGATAGGAATAATTTGTAATCGCCTAGCAATCTCTGGGTATTTAGCATAGCAATTTCCTCTTTAAATCCTCATTTATAGCTGCAAAGCTTAACGCAGAAATTCTTATCATTGAACTGAATTTTATACACACTCCAACTTCACTCGTTGGCTTATCGTCATCATAATTTCGTGGCACTTATATATGCAACTGTGATGCCACTTACACATACATACATACAAACATATAAATAAATAAAATTCAATAAAACTCATTTATCAGTTTTAAATAAGTTTGCACTGTTGGAAGTCGCAGCAAAACCAAATACAAGAAGCAAATCAATTCGCGCACTTAATGATAAAAACACAACTCAATTATAAACTTTATCAAGAATGGGGCAAATAAAAAAGAGGCAGAAGCGGGCAAACATTAAAAGTTTTTTTTTTCCAATGTTGAAATTGAATTAAAATTTTATGTCAATAATTGGAATTTACTTTATTAATGCCAATTCCCAATGTCTATAATGATGAAATGCATAATGATAATGATAAAATGTTTACTGGCTGATTTTTAATGAAAATTTAAAAACTGCTTGTTGATAAAAAGGAGGAAATAACTGATTGACTGATGCTTAATTAAAGATCAATTAATAAATATTCAAGAATTCTAGGAATTTAAATTTTGATTATTTTATAGTTGAATAAATAATTAAAATTTGCATTCAGAGAATTCTTCGTTTATTGAATAAATATTTATTAATTATATATCGGAAACGTAGAATATGATGATATATGATTTAACTAAAATATTCTACAATCTTATAATCGTTATCCAAAGATAATAAGGCCTACAAAAATTAAGTACGACTTGATTAATGCCCCATCCCCCTATGCAAACATGTTGCAGTAACTGCATTAATCAAAGTCTCACCTCAGTTTACATTGTAAGTTGTAAATAAATAAAAATACCAACAATAATATGATTCTCATTTTTATTTTTTTTTTTCAAACAGAGTCTCTTTGGGTGACCGCAACTCGTTCAACATAGTTAGCCAATGCTTAAATATGCAACGCATACTTGTGGATACGTGCAATCCGCAATCTGCAATCCGCAACTGCAAATGTTTCTGGATATGTGGCTGTATCTGTGTTTATATCAGCGCTCGGTTGTAAAAATTATTTATTGATAACGCAATTTAATGCCAATTATTTGTACACAAATATTTGTTTAATTATCAATTGCATGTCGCTCTCAATTGAGGTGCGTGGGTGGGCGTGGCATCAACTTGGCCGCGTGATTAATGACATCGAGTAAATTCGTTCAAAATTGTTTTGCAAATCTTGTCAAATTTTGCTGGCTAAACAAATCGTTTGGCTTTAAACTGATGACTTAAAATGCCAACCCTTGCGATAATAAAAACCCCTCAACTGGGCCAACCCTTAAATCAGCATTTGTTTGCTCGGCTAATAGGCTCTGTCTGAACTTTTGTTCAGCATTTCGCTGGGTGTCAGAAATTTTTATGACATTATTGTGCACTTATCGGATGAATTAACACGGCAGAAGAGGGGTTGCAATTGAGCTTGGCCAAGGGGGGTTGGCTCTGACACGCCTCCGCCCTTGACCGCAAAGCTAAATTGCAGCAACATATGCGGCAATTTTATTTTATTTTATTTTTATAAGTAATTCAGTTTTTGACATTTGCTGGGCATAATGCCTGATTAGAGTCATGCTAATAAATCGGAGATTTCACCAACTATTTGAAGTAGCTGGGTGGGCATCGTGTTGGAGGCGGAAAGAAGCAGATGCAGCCACAGTTAGGAAAATGCAACTCTAATTGCGTATTTACGCAACCATTTCCACAAAATCAAAATAAAATCAGGTACAAGGACACTGACAGATCCCCAAAACCCAACTGTCGTTAGTTCTGTGTGTGTGTGTGTGTGTGTGTGTGTGTGTGTGTGTGTGTGTGTATGTGTTGTTTGTTATATAACGTAAACTATTTGAAACAACACCAATCATAGTGCACACAGCTCACAATGTTCTGGCTGATGGCCAGCTCTGAAAACCACTTTCCTTCTGCTCCCCTTGCTGGCCGTAAATGTTAGTTAAATGCACGTGGATGAGTAGATAAATATCGTATAATGAAAATAAAATAGGAAAGGGGTAACAACAATAACAACGCAGACAACAAGCAGCTGCAAGAACAACAGCAATCAGTCGCAATCCTCGTTGCAGTCATCGCACTAATTTGGAGCTAGTTTTTTGGGGTTCATTTCGGATTCGTGTTGGCTGAGTACGTGGCCAAAGAAAATACACTTTAGCACGTTTCTTGTTAGCCAACAGTTGCCCGGCCATTGCATGATGATATACTTACTAACACATGTCCATACAATAAATAAGTGAACTGTTTGCAACTGCCACTCCAGACTTGGTTGGCATTCTTCCAGACAGCCAGCTGCATAGTCCGTCGTTGTTTATTTTGGCATAGGTGAATAGTTCAAATTAAGGCGCAGACATTAGATGAACAATAGAATTTCAACTATACAGATTAGGCGGAGTAGTTGGGGATTGTTGTGCAGGGAAATGGAAAACTGGGCAAATATAATTGATGGACTCTACGAAATATCCATACAAAAGCCTGTAAATCGAATCTGTTTGCTCCTTATTTATTTGTAGATTGAGGAGAATCTCATTTGCAGAGTAATCTGGCTTATGTTGCATTTATAAATCGAATACTTTAAGAATTTCATAGTTAGATCATATTTATGAACATTTATAAAGGATACTTTCTGTTGATTCCTATAAATAAATGGGGTTAAGTTAATGATCATATAAAATATAGTCAAAAAAATGCTAATATTCGAATAAATAAAAAAAATAATATAAAAGCGTTTTATTTTGGTTCTCCTCTTAATGTTGCCAAATTACAGCAGCTGATTAGTTGGTCATTGAGCAATGTCATCTAAAAGATCACTTAGTAATCCATCAAGACAGCGATAAATGTCAACACACACATAGAATTGATGACCAAAGCGTATGGGCCATAAACCGCTTACATTTTGTGTATTTGTCTACGATATAAATATGGTTGCCCAATACTATGGGTACTTGATATAAAAAATGCATTATTTCAACATTAGATGCTGGCCGAGCAAGTTATAAAAACCCAACGTTGAAAGGAATCATTTATATCATTTATTGAGGCAGCCAGAGACGAGACACCGATTTGTGTGGACATAACAATTGAATATCAATGAGCGGAGAAAACAGACAAAGGACATTATTGATTTTCGGTCTTAAAGCGTAGATTTAACTGAGGCTTGAAAGCGAATGTCAGTCAAGTCAACTAACTGCCTCCTTAATTGCTGCTCTAATGATGTGCCGGGCTAACCAGACCAGAGACAGTACCGTCGCCGTCGCCGCCGCCGCCGCCGCCGTCCAAGTTGATTATGAAGTCGAGGTCCCCCAAAAACCCAAACCCAAACCCGAAACCCAGAGACGAAGCGCAAACCCGTCTGCTGCTCAACTGGCTCAACACTCCATAATGATGGCAATTATAGCTCGTTTTTCCAACAATTTATATGAAATTTTGCAGCCAGGAGCGCCAGAAACAACGGTAAAAGGCCACGCCCCCGCACACACCGCCACACGACATTTTTTTTACGCTGCGGCTCCAGCAGCGACAAATGGCAACGCCCAGCGTTTGTTGTCGGCTCACTCGCACTCACATTGGTGCAAGCGAGTTGGCAAGCGCTGAGCGCCTCCATCTTGAAAGCGTGCTGCGAGAAGAGAGCGAACGGAGAGCGAATGGATAAGAGTAAGAGAGTACGCAAGAGAAGAGAGAGAGATAGAGAGAGAGAGAGCGCAGCCAAGGTGCTAACGAGATTTTCGGTGGTGGGCAATTAACGAGATACTCCACTATACACTGAGGAAAAAATCTAGCAATTAGCTGCAATTATGCTTGGTAGGAATAAATGCATCTATACATTTTGTAAGTCGTAAAACAAATAAAAAAAAAAATGTTAATAAGTTAAATAACGTGAATGCTTAAGGTTTTTGTATACCCTCGAAGAAAAAATTATAAATCCATATAAAACAGTTATAATATTTATTAAACATCGAATTTGAGGTTAGTATGTATTTGATAGTAATGGGATCGTTATTAAATAAAATCAATTTCAACATACTCATAATTTAGGTATACTTTTTTTTCGCTCAGTGCACACAGCACAATTGCTGTCACACGACAAGTCTCTCATTGCGTGCCAGCCCACCCCAAGGCAACTGCTCTCAGCGCACGCACACTAACACAGACAGACGACGACGACTGGCTTTTTGGAACAGCCCAATCAATGCCGATATTCGACTCCAATACCTACTATATGATACGGGCACGGGCCGGCGTTGAGCACAGTCGTTGATTAGCGCTCGTCGCGTCGAGTTCGCAGTCGCAGTGAGTCAACTATTTAGAGACGCGCGCTTTCTAACCGAAAAACGCAAGCAAATCGAACGCAAAAAAATAAACCAAACCTCCCGTAAAGTGCCACAAGCAAATTGCAAAACCAAAAAGCATACAAACAATAAAAATAACAATAAGAGTGAATATTGTTATTACTATAATTAAGAAAAAGGCGCGCGCGCAGACAAAGCATGTCCAGTGCACAAGTGTCACAGCCACCGCCGCAGCCGTCGCCACAGCAGACGCAACAGACGCCTCACATTAGCCAGTTGCTTATTAGCCACATTGCCGCCGCCCAGCAACGGGTGTCAACAACGCCACCTGCCGCTGTCGAAGCCGCCTCTGATTACGATCAGTGCAGCAACAATTCATCGCCCAGATCGAGTGGCAGTCACAGTCCAGCAGCTGCTGCAGTCGCCTCCAGTCCGACGCACTCATCGGCGACGACGGGTTCACCGCACAGCACCTACGCACCCACACATAGTCCAATCGTAACGCAGGAAACACCTACGGAACACCAGCAACAGCAACAGCAACAGCAGCAGCAGCAGCAACTCCAATCCCATTCGCAGCTGACAGTTTCTGCGCCCGTCATGCCACTTCTTGTGGCGCCCATTCCCATGGGCTGTCAGGCGACCGGAGTTGGCCCACCTCCTACACATCATCAGCATACACACGTCCAGCATCCGCGTCTCTATGTCGAGGGCAACTTTCCGCCACATCACATGCCACATCCTGCTCTGGTAAATGGCGCTTATCCGCTACCAAGGCTGCCACTTGCAGCGGTCATGCTGCCCGCCAATGGAGTGGCACCTGCAACAACGCTACCGCCGCCACCGCCAGTGCCCATTCCGAATGCCAGCTGCTCGCCGCCCTCAACCACAGCACTGCAGCAGGCGCAGAGTCAGCCCAAGAAATCCTTCTGCATCGATGCATTGCTTGCGAAGAGTCAGCATCAAACTGGAGACAGACCACAGCCCAACACAGCAACCGATATGATTGTGGATGATCATCGTTTGGCTGCATTCCATTACGCTCGGGATCAGGCGGAACTGAATCACGCCTTTGTGGCAGCATCGAATGCAGCTGCGGCGGCGGCTGCCGCCGGCATTAGCGGGCAGGAGGCACTGCAGCGAATACGAGAGTCGCCGGAATACGATTCACCCAGTCCCGACGGCATGTCCAGGTGGGTTTCAGATTAATTTATTTTCACTTAATATCAAATATCGCAAATATTTAGCTAAGAAGATTATTAAGGATATATTTGCATCATTTATGATTATTGAATACAGTGGTTTGGAGTTCAGCAACATTGAAAAAACGTTAATTAATAATATAATAATATAAAAATCAAAAAACCATATAAAAAATCGTAACAAAATGTTGCACTTTGTCTAAAACAGATTCTTAATTGTAGAATGATTTAAAATAAAAGTATTTATTGTGTTTAAATATAAAATAGTTTTTTTCAAAGTATATTCAAACTATTTCTAACATTTAAATTCTTTAGATTTCATTGAACTTTTTTATATAATCGGAGCATTTTTAACGAATTTTGAAATGCAATATTAAAATAAGTTTTAAGATCACAAGATTAGTTTTACAATTATAAAAAAATAATAATTGGTATGTGTTTTTAAATTACGCAAGAAGTGAAAGATATATTCCTCTTCTCTTACGTAAATTATGTAACACTTTAGCAATTGTTTTACCTCTCCAACTATTAGTCGATAGTAATTCCACTCCTATGTGGTAGCTTTCTGTTAAACCCGACAAAATGCCAAGCGGGAATACCAAACAATGCTTTTGGGCTTTAAAGTAGCTTTGTTGGCACTCGACACAACATGGCCGAAAAGCTAACAATGGAGTAGTAGAGTAACCTAAACTGGTCACGTTGCCAACATTATGATTGCGATTACATATACACCCGGTGTGCGGCCCGATGCGAGGTGGCAAAGTAAACAAATTAGTTGCAGCCAGTTGGCGTTGTTTTAATTGTTTTCAAAACTGTCGCGTAACCTGAATTTGTCTTGTTGATGTTAGAGATTTGTTAATAGTGGTAACGGGTGTCCTAATCAGTGTACAACTATTTTTTACAGATCGGAATCTCCCAGCTCATCGCATCGCTCCAGTCCGCCCATCAGTCCCGGTTGTGAGGATCAGCAGCCGCAGCATGCGCATCATCCTCATTTGGGTGTTATGCGTATTTCCGACTTCCATGATGAGTTCAAGAAACCGATGACGCCACACAGTCCCATCCGTCCACAAGATTTCCCACTCTATGCTGGCGGCCATCCCTATCAACTATTGGCGCAAAGTAACTCCGCTTTTCACAGGCCACTGGATCCGTCTGGGAAACCCATACCGGTAAGCATCAAAGCTGCTTCAAATATTCGATTTATTCAGCTAAAACATCATGTTTCTTCCTTCCCATTTGTCCTTTGCAGATACCAATGGGTCACAATTTTATGCCATCGCAGCTGCAGTTTGAGTTTCTGGCACGCGCCGGCATGTTGCATCATCGCATCCCAGAGCTGGCTGCCTATCCGCATCATGCGATATTGGGCAAGACGCGAAGACCCCGCACCGCTTTCACCTCCCAGCAGCTGCTCGAGCTGGAGAAACAGTTCAAGCAGAACAAATACTTGTCCAGGCCCAAGCGCTTTGAGGTCGCCAGTGGGCTAATGTTGTCGGAGACGCAGGTGAAGATTTGGTTTCAAAATCGTCGCATGAAATGGAAGCGCTCCAAGAAGGCGCAGCAGGAGGCCAAGGAGCGGGTCAAGTCACAGCAGCAGCAGCAACAACAAAATGCACAGAGCACCACCAGCTCCAGCGGCAGCACCAGTTAGTTTCGCTTGGAGCGGCAGCAAAAACCACTTCTAGTCATGCCATGAACAACAACCCGTCCGCCTGGTGAGACACCCTGTATGCGAATCACCAAAACCAGCCCCGCCCCCCCCAAATACCACAACATTTCATGTGATTGCGCAAAATTAGCTTCGCAATTAGTTGAAATTATTTTGGTCATTGTTGTTGTTGTTGTTGTTGCTTTGATTTTGTGTTGCTCGATGTGGGAATTGATTTCGTGGAGCAACAGCCATAACAACAACAACAACAAAACGCTCTGTGTGATATATGTAAACAAGAAAAAAATATAAATTAGACACTGCTACATAAAAGTATTTTCACAATGTACATAAAACATACACAAACACCCCGTAATTAATTTGAATTATGTTAAATATGTGTAATACAACAAATACAATAAATGAGATTAGTTTAGTTTAGTTTAGTTTTGTAAATTGTAACGATCGTTTCTCGTGTAATTGTGTAAATAATTGTAATTATGTAATTTTAAACAAAATGCCGCCGTCAATGGAGCGTTAGTAAATTTTATTAAATTTATTTTCAAACTTAAAATGAGAAATAAAATGTGCTCTACAAATTTTAAATGGGTTTTGTCAATTGCTGAAAATGTTTGAAGAATTGGTAAACTTGGAATGGGAAGGTGATAAAATTCCAAGAGAAAGTCATATATTATTAATAGAAACTATTGCTTTAAGTCCAACTACAGTTTTCACATGGATACAGAGAATTCAACTTTAAACTCTATTAAATATAGTTCGCAAAGATACAAAAAGTTTTTAAATTAAAAACATGCATTAATTCCGATTAGGTATTAACTTAGTACAGAGTCAGTTTCCAAGAGTTTCGGAAATCGCATAAGTGCTCTTCAAATCAAAAGCTCATTATTGTGTTTAAGTTATTTTTAGTGGAATATTTCAATCAGCTCTCAATTCGATTTGATTCCTCAAAAACAAGGTACTCATATCATTTTAGACCCTCCAAAACAAAGTATCTAATCGCATGACTAGAATTTTAGAGCTATCTGTATATGCCCCCAAAACTATTAGTGGTATATTTATAAAAGTCATATAATTACATATATATATATATATATATATATGCTGTTCAAGTACAATTTTTCAATTTTATACGAGCCCCGCTAGCTGATATAACTTATCTCTGCGAATAAATCAAATGCGTGGAGATAATTTAATCAATTTAATTGTTTAGACAATAATTATGTCTAAATTTATAATGTCACTTAAGAATTATTTCGCTAATTAAAATGTAGCTTTTATTGACAAGAACTACAAACAGGAGAAATCAAAAACAAAAATCATGGTGAGCACAAAATTAAATACTGGTAGGAAAATAGAAATAAACCATTCTTTGGTTTATCAGAGACAAAGAAATCATTTCATTTCTGATATGTGGCCTAATCGAAGCTAATGGCTAATCAAAGGTGGCAACATCGAGAAGGTGCTGACAGTATTTGGAGTAATACCTGATAGATTGAATGGCTTACAATCAAAGTTAATTGGGACAAAGTCCTTAGATTGCGGCACGAGGTAATAAACTTTTTTGTTTCAATTTATTATTTTCAATTGAATGTACTATCTAAAAATAATAATTTGTAATCCTGTCCCTAACCCTCCAGATCCTCAACAAACACCCCAAACAATTAGCTATAGAAGATTATAATCGAAATGGGAAATAAACGACAATTGTGACTAGTCTCGAATATTCTCATATTCCGTGAAAATTCAATAGAGGCACAAGTCTGGCCACTTTATCACGTAATTCTCGAGTATCTTTGAATGAGAGAACTCTGGCTTCGAAGGTGGTGTGGGGCATGCCCCGAAGTATGCTTTATATTGTTGTTATTATTGGTTGTTTGATATGCTCGTGTTGTTGTTGTTATTATGCAGCAGTTCTCGTTGTGTTGATTATGCGACTGATGGGCTAATAAAAATTCATTCCTTACCCGCCAGACACTCGCAGACACTCACAAAACACGTAACGCATTGCGTCAACACAACAAGAGAAGAAGATGAAGAAGAGGGGGAGAGAAGGGAAGAGTCGGGGAGAGCACACTATTCATTGAATGTTTTCCTTGGACTTTGTTTTCCGACAGTGGTTCGAAAATAAATTCAAGCAATTCATTTTAAAGTAGAGTATATTTAACATTGTAAATAAATATTGGTAACATTTTAATTTTTGGAATGAAACCAACGTGGTTTGAAAGTCTGTGAATTTCTTACAAAATTATGGGAATGGAAAATTGTATTTCGTTCCTGTAGTATTTTTTGTGATTATACTATGAACATTAGTTTCGAGCTAAAATCACAATTCCAATTCTGAATGTAGTATTCATCTAGAGGTAAAGTCGTTATCAAAAAGTCGTAGTTTTTCAAAACCGGATAAGTTTTGAGTAAGTTGTGGCTTTTGAAAGTAGGAAAACATATCAACCTAGAATCGCGTTTTCAACTTTGAACGTATTATTTTTATAGGGGTTAAGCCTTCTTCAAAAATAGCTGGTTTTTAAAAATCGTTTAGGTTTTCAGAAGTTATGGGTACGAGCAGCCTTGGGATTCTTGCCGTCAGCACAGTTCAACAGCAAGCCATGAACTATTTGAGCTAATTGTCAGCAACTTCTAACACACAATTTTGAACCACTGTGCAGTGGCCTGAAGGGCTGAGGTGACTGCTGATGCTGCGCTATTTTGATATGATGCCTTGAAGTGGCCAAGTGTTGAAGTTGAACCTGAATCGGAGCACAAAGGATGTCACAATGGGGAATGCCAACTGTCTAATTCAATTCATGAGCTATTAGCGGGTAATTTGTAACAATTGCACAGCACAATTTCCTTTCAACAGGCTGAATAAAAAGGGTGACAGAGTTCAAACCAAAACCGGAGCGACAACTGGGTTTTGAGTTTTGTGTATTGCTTAATTGCCAGATTGAGCGCTGTTTGGTTTTTGGATGCTGTCGCATCTGTTGCAAATTAAATTTGAGTTATAATTTTCTATAAACAGGCACACAATAAACCAGAGACTGTATGTGTATGTGTGTGTGTGTGTGCACACCCAGTAAATTGCCATTTGAATTGAGGGTCGCATCCCCCCCTCATGACTTTGTCAGCAGTTTGCTGTTGTTTCTGGTGTTACAATTTGGTTACCCTAGGGGTGTCTGAATACCCGTTGATCTTCATGTCAACACAGATGATCACATTTTATGCTTATAATTGTGTGTGTGTGTGTGTGTGTGTGTGTGTGTGTGTGTGTGTGTGTGTGTGTGCCCGTCCCCCTGGATCTGCCTCGATGTGCGCTGTTTGCTTTTGTGATTTTGGGCATCCATCGAATTTTGCTAATATTCAAAGGGCTTTGGCCAAATGCATTTTTGCCCATTTTCCGCATTTTACACATTTTCCGCACTTTCCATTTGATTTTATTGTCAAATATGTGCGATTATTTGTCATATGTTGCATTTTATTATTGTCAAATTTGCATTCGCCCCGAACAACAACTGAAATATCGCTGAAATACCTCGTTAGTTAGTTGCCCCTTGTCTAATGGCTGTTGTTTGTTGGCCAGGGAAGGAGTGGGGATTGATTGTTCGGCATGATAAATCGCGAAACTGATATGACAATTTATGTGACAATTTTCATTTAATTGCAACATATTTTTTTGAGTCTGCCAAATTACAAATGAAAAATGTTCCGAAACTGAATTTAAATGCTTTGGATCGAAAGGCTTAAAAGGTTCAGATTAAAAAGGTTTGAATTTGTTACAAGAATTATGGAAATATTTTTATATACTCAACATATGTATATATATAATATATATAATCCAAATTTACAGAAGTTATAGAAGATATTAAAAATGCCTTTTTCTTTTCTAATAATTTTCTAGTAAAAATCGTAAATTTCCCCAGCCCAGTAATTAATTGATTGATTTATAAAACACAAACGCATATGTAGATAGACAAAAACTACAACGCATATTGCTGCTTAATGCCATAATTTCCAATTTGTTTACACAATCCATCTGGCTATATTTTCCAATACACAGACACATGTCGATGTCCGTTGGCAATCATCAGTCCAAGCCGTAGTCATAGCCATCAATCTATTGAAGAAAATCCGTGCGTGCGCGCAAAGTAAACAAAAATGCACACCAGAGACACAAAACTGAAACCGGCAAAAGGGCCATTAGTTTACTGTGCACACTCGCATACACACACACACACACACACACACACTCACACACACATACACACACGCACATACACTTATCGGTATGATTTTGGACATTGGCATAGAATTTGTCAAATGATTTCGATTTAATCGCCAGGAAATTTTGCAATCAAAATTCACGAATATCAACGCTAATTGTTAGCGGTGCAGTCGTGTATGCCCCGAGCCCAAAGCGCATTAGATCCCCAGAGAAAGAGAGAGAAAGGGAGATAGAGATAGCTATAGCGATAGTCGCTGTCTGAGGCAGATTCCATTGGGATAGACCAAATTGTCACCATATGCGTCAACACGCAATAATTCACCAGAAAAAGTAATCCAAACAATTGACCAGACGAAGCACTGACATCTAATCGAGGGGGTGTGTCTGCTCTCCTCCTAAATCTCTGATTCTCTGACTCTTACTGAATGCCTGCCTGGATGGCTGCCTGCCTGCCTGCCTGCAGCAAGTGCGGCACACCCCTCGGCTGGTGCTCCCCCCATCGAATTCTCGAGCTCAAACAGTGCTATCTGGTGTTTTGGTGCTAATTGAATTCATTGCCGTTGATCAAGTGCTGCCAAACAACAAATCATCCCCGGAGGCTAATGATACGGACGAGCGAGCTAACTGACTCACTGACTGACTGCAAGGAGCAATGAGCAAGGAGCAGACACACCAGAGGGTGCAATGGCGAATACGGTGAGGGGTGCAAGGATTGCGGGTGGGCTGCTAATGGCGGGCTCTGCATCCTCCTTTGTGTATGAGTCTCTCGATGTGCGTTAAATGAAATTAGAAAACCCTATGTTCAGTTAATTAGCAAATTTAAGAACATTGTGGAGAGTTTTGGAGTGGTTTATTAGGGGGAAACTGAAAGAAGCTGAGAGTGTAAGATTGTAATGGGAAACTTCCTTTTTCAGATGAGTTTTGAGGTAAATAGATAGGGCAAATGGTTAAAATACTTACGTAAAATATATTTTGGAAACATATATTTTGGAAAGTACAAATAGATCTTCTTGTGTAAAAACAGGAACAAATTCATTTTGGAACAAGAAGTGTAGAACAAATACAAATATGTGAAACCCTATATTAATTTAGGAAATGTCATTTATAATAGGAAGTTTCCTTCACGTGTTCCAATGTCTAATCTTAAGTTTTTCCTCAGTCAGTCTCAGTCTCAGCCTTTGCCATTAATTCAGCTTACTGCCAAATACCAGTTCGGCTACCTTTTTATCCGTCAGCTGCTGACAAATTGGCTAATAAGTTTGAGACCTTTTGTTGCAGCCCTTTTAATTGCAACAATTAAAATACAAATGTTTTGCCACAAAAGTCGTAGCGTATGCAAATCAACCCATGTGTCACGCATTGTGCCTACCTTTTCCAAATTGTACTCTAAACTCTAAACAAACACCGGATAACAACTACAACAACAGCAACAACAACAACAACAACGACAACGGCGAGAACAACAAACAAAAATATTAAATTGTAATCCGCTTAAATGAGTAAAAGGCATTAAAACGCATTTGCATAATTGCTGAAAATGCGCGAGCTCGGAAATCAGCCAAGCCCAAGGGGGAAACTCACGAATGTTGTCTCTGGGTTCTTTCTACGTGGCAAAAGTTTTCCGGGCAATCCAATCAAAAGTGTGCCTGAACCCTCAAGGGCCTCGCCAAGCGACGATGCACGTGAGGACAATATTTAAAAATGTTTAGCATAATTAATGCGAAACCCGGTCCCCAGAATACGCTTCGGTTCGTTCTGGTTTTTGCCTCAGACGCAGTCCGTTTTCCGACAAGTGCACCAAAAAGTTAACGAAAATTTGGCGTGCCTAATCAACCCCTAAAACGGCGTTAATTTGCGAGGCGCTGAGCGGGTTTGCCGCAGGGTCGCATTATTCACACATACGCTTAACTGAGCGCGCCTCACGCTTTCCCATTTCATTTAGGCATTTCCCTAGGGTCTGCTCTCGGCTCCCCCCGTTTCCAACAAAACCAGAATCCAAAACTGTGTCCAACCGCAGCGTGTGCGTAAAATTGAATTTATTTTATTGCCACTAATTGGCTGAAATACCTGAGGGCGCTTACACCTTTCCAGGAATCGCAATCGCACCACACATGTATGGGTGGATGGAGTCGGTTGAGGTGGCTGCAGATAAGGGTTTGAAGTTGAGCATTACTTGGCTTTTGTTTAGAAAGTTTGGCAAAGTTTGTACAATGAATCAAAAATGCAGAGCAAACCATATGAAATACTATAAATGTTATCTGTATTGTATGATTGGTTTTGCCAGAAAATATACAAAAATTCCTAAAGAATATATTTTTGACTTTAAAACAGACTTAAGTACTTCCCAAATATATTTTAAGTAGACTTCTCTGGCATTTTTTAAGTAATCTCAATTAGTATATTTTGAGTTCCTCACAAAGCACATACTATTTTTCAGTATAGTTACATTACTCCATTTCCATCTCCTGTATTAACTTGTAACAAATAAGTTTACCAAAATGTACCCCAATTGGTAAAATCACAGAATCTAACTAACCAAATCTGAAGCACACACTACACACATTACATAACATAGCCCGCAAAAAATGAGCTTTCATTTTTTGCACACCCAGATGATATGATAATGGCAATAAAAGATGATAATGCACCGAATCCTTTGGCCAGATTCGCAAAATCAGCCCCACAACCAGAGGGACACACACAAATAATTTACAAAAAACTTAAAAAAAAAGAAAAGCGAGCAAGTTGAAGAAAAACAGCAACAACAAACTACAACAACAGGCAGTAAAAGCTATTAACATATTAAAGCAATAAAAGAAATGGCATATAAAGCGCAGCCACAGCCAAAAGGGGCTGCGTTGGCTTCACTCCAACCCCCCCACCACCACCCCTCTCTGGACACACCCAAATGCTTAGTGGCAAAGTGGCATTTACCCCCCCCAAAGGGGACGCACTTGTCTCACTGTCTGCCATCATCAACATCAGCGCCGTCGCCATCAGCAGACAACGGCATCCTGGCTGCTCCTTTTCTCTGTTTCCAACCACAGCTCTTTCACATCCCAAGGCTAAGAAGAGAGACAGGGGGAGCGGGGAGCGGTGAGGGGGGCTGTTGATAATCATTCTAAATGCTGCCATTTGCCATTTGTGAGGTTTTGCCACTTGCCCTATACAACGATATATGTATGTATGTGTGTGTGGTGTGTGTGTGTGTGTGTGTGTGTGTGTGTATGGGGGTTAGCTGGAAAGGGGGCGTGCTCGGGGTGGTTTGGCAAGCAAATTGTGAAAAGTTCGCCTGAAAGTACTTCTAAGCTTTGTGTAAACACCCACTAAAATCAATTTGCTGGATTTTCTACCACCAGAAAATGTGTATTTTACGGGTTACGATGAGAGAGCTACCAGCTCAAGGAATATGGGTGGTGCCACTCGACTCACTGGTGTGAGGTGATTGTGCTTTTTGGTATTTGGTATTGGTATCGGCCAAAATGGGAGTACAACTGGTTAAGATTGGTATGAAATGGCACTTTAGATGAAGGGATGTGATAGGAAACGATAAATACTAGATAAATATAATGATTATATAGAACTGAATAGATTTTATTGTATCGGATTGGTTTTAAGAAAAAAAAAACCCGAATAAAAATTAATGATATTTTAGTAATGAAATTGAAAGGAATACAATAGACTTGTCTGAAATATAATCCAATTACCGAAAATACGATGGAATATTATGTGAAAGGAGTGGAATGGATGCATTGATTCCATTGAACAAAGATTAGAATTCTACGTAAAATAAGTTTCTAGAAAATTCACAGAATAACAGATATAATGTCCTTCAACTAATATCCTATTCAATTCTCGTACTGCCAGCTATCTATGGATATATAATCTTACATAATGTTGCTGCAATTTGTATTGAGCACAAAACTTTTATTTGAATTTTTCCCATGAAAGCGAATATTTGCAGAAACTTTTCTCTTGCCACACGGAGCTTGTGTGCCTTGTGCTTGTGTCCTGATGGTCCTGCTGTGTTGACTGTGCTCTCTGCTCCCTTTACTTAATCTTATCTAATAAATGGCTTGTCTTGTCTCGTAAATCACTTAACAATTTGCAAAAATTGTACGGTATGCAAGTAAAAATCGTGCTAAGGTTTCTTGATTTTGGATTTTTACATGTGTTCGCATAAGTGGCCCTAAATCGCATTCATATGAGTATATCCCCCCCACAAATATAACCCCTATTCATATCTCTCTCTCTGTCTCTCTCTGTTTTGGGGGCAGCTTTTTTGTGTGACCTGCCATTTGATTTATTTATTGTTGGTTTATGCGTGATCTTGCCTCAAATTAGCATTTATCATTTTGCACGCCATTCGTGGCAGCACCAAAAATAGAATAGAACAGCAAACACATAAAATAAAGAGCACTCTGTAACCATTTTGTACAAGTACTTCGAACTCAAAACAACCCACTGCGACCATAAAAAACAAGCCAGCAAATTGTTTTTAACAAGTGCAACGTAATTTTTCAAATGGTTTCTCTTGTTTTTTCCCCGCTATCCGGTGATTGATTGCGATTATGCAAATGCGCAATAGACAATGGAAATTGCGTGGATTTCCCTATAAATTGCAAGGGAAATGGATACGGAATTTTCGGCATTTCGGCGGCACCTACTAAATACCGAATG
The DNA here is from genome assembly GCA_037043585.1 of Drosophila mimica. NCBI lineage: Eukaryota > Metazoa > Arthropoda > Insecta > Diptera > Drosophilidae > Drosophila > Drosophila mimica. The sequence goes on along the minus strand of JBAMBE010000051.1, from coordinate 2,347,343 downwards.
GCACTAAAGCTTTTGGCGTCACAATTAGCGCACAATAAATTTCAAATAATTATGCAAACTACGCAGCTACAGCTAAATATATATACATATATATATATATATGTATGTATATAAGTGTAGCTGTAGATAATCCAAACAGTAGCTAACGACTGCCTTTGCCTCAATACCGCTTTGAGAACCTCGGCCTGCGCAGCTGCCCCTCTTTGCTGACTTTCCCGGCGACAGGCGACAATTTGTGTCACTAATTGCGTGCAAATGGCGATGCCTTCTGCATTTTGGGGCATGCATATAAATTGGCCCCAATCGGACAGTGGAGGCGGGCATCTGATTAGAAGCAGGGAGCTTGAGTCTAAGGGATCAGCATTCAAAGTATAAAGAAAGGATTAAATATATCACAAAAAAGAACCTTAAAAAATTAATTATCTTTTATTATTTTAAAATATATTCTACAATAATCTACATTTAAATAATACATATGTTATAAACATAAACATAAAAAAAATTAAATGCTTAATAAAATAAAAAATATTTAGTTTTCGAACCCTTTTTCTCAAATACACGAGAAACAATTACTAATAATATTTTTAAGATAATTACTCGGTAGTCTGATATGGATTTTTAATATATTCTATAATAATCTACCACTTAAGTAAAATTTATAATAAATAGAAATAAAAAAATATTAATTATTATTAAATATAATAGTCAGGTTTTAGTTTTCGAACCCTTTTACTCTAATTCCAAACCGACGCTACTGCATCTCGGCTGTGGTAAACCTTTTATAGAACTATCATAAACTATCGTTTAATTATTAAAGCTTCCACAGAACCAACCACAACAGATACATTTATTCCATGCGTGATTAGGCATTATTATTATCCTGGCTAGTAATAATATTTAATACTTTTAGTGCAATAATTTCGTTTAATTTGTTTATTTATCTAACTAAGCGTGGAGCTGGTTGCCATCGATATATTTTATGGCTTAGCCCACAATAAACACATTTGTTTAGTTAATGAAGTCGATAAGACTACTGGGCCATCATAAAGATATAGATATATGAGCATATAACGGCAACGGTAGCCAATGAAAACAATTCACGTTGGAATCGGAGGCGACACTTGCTGCCAAGATTTATGACCAACTGCCGCATATCAGACAGCTTTAATTGAAAGCAAAGCGTATAATTTTCAATCAACGAAATCATCAAAAAAAAGAAAACAAAAAAAAAAGCTATAAAGATAAGGCAGGTGTGTGTGTGTGTGTGTGTGTGTGTGTGTGTGTGTGTGTGTGTGTGGTGTATGTTTTTTTTGGGTGTGGGCATGGATTATACGGTAGTCAGTTGGCTGACTGTTGGTAACCATTGATTGCCATTTATTTGAATGTTTGCCAAGAGCAACGACAATGATGACGTCAAAGATGATGATGATGATGATGACGAACCTGGGCACGGATATATTTCTATTGATTTTAAAATTATGCGCACAAACAAAAGTATGCAATGTTGTCAGCATTGTTGTTGTTGTTGTTGTTGTTGTTGCTACTGTTTGCCTAAAGCTAGCGAGGGAGCTGCTCGGGAGCAACGGCAGCTACGTGTCCATCATCCGTACGTATACCGTACGGTAACCATTTTGACTTTGCATCAATGTTGACTCGCTGTTTAGATTTTCAATTAAATTTGTTGACAGAGCGCCAAGCAGAGGGGTAGCTGCTGGTCGTATACGTAATATAAATTGATTATTTCAATTTATTTAAGCGCAACGATAGCATTTAATTAAAAACTCATCTGTGCAAACAGCGAATGGGAACTCCAACAACCAACAACCAACAACCAACTGCGACTACGACGATTCTGACACGACTCATTACAGCTCAAGTACCAGACTGAGACGCGGTGTTTAAGGTGTTACGGCCAACCTGATAAGCCCCCATCCAACCAACAACCACAACGACGACGACGACGACGACGACGACGACGACGACGACGAAGACTGCAACATTATCAGACCTTTTACATCTGTTTCTAATTGAAAATGCAGCTACTGTCGTTGCCAGCCAGCAAATGTGACACGAAAATTGACGCCAATCGTCGCCATTAGTGTCAACATTGAAGCAGAATCAGAATCAGAAGCAGTAGTCTGATGTCTGATGTCTGATGTCTATAGTCTCAGTCTGAGGCACCCATGTCCAGCTCAGGTAAATACTGACACCTCTGCACTACGATAAAAATGGGCAATCAGAAGGCACGCATAGACCTATCCTCCTGGCTCCCTCACAACCTTACTTCACTTCACTTCACTTCACTTCAAGTTTAAATAGTCAATAGCAAAACAATAAATTTTCTTCAGCCAGCGAATGCAGTTAAAGTTGTTGACTGTAAAGTGAGGCTCAGAGTTGGGTGCGTGTCGTGACACGAAGTAAATGGGCAACACGACTACCATCCTTAATTCACTTCAAGTAGCAAAACGTTAATCTAATGAAAAGTAAGTCTATTAATTATACATTCTATCAATAAGCAGACAATTAATGTTTTATTAATTAGTGACACAAATGAGAGAATGAATTATAAGTAAGTTTATTAATTATACATTTTTTAACTAGTGTTTCTATCTAAGCATTTAAGCAGAAAACAATTGCTCAACCTATTTTTTTCTTTTTTTTTTAAATTTATTATTTTAAAATAATCCAACAGAATCCGTACCATCTCTAGTTAGGAATTTGCTCTCTAAGGTTTCTCTGGGAGCTGTCAACTACTCTGCGACTTTGTTGACTTTTTCATATTTCTAAATGATGACATTTTAATTATTAGTAAAGTGCTTTCAAATACTGATAAGATATCGCATTGGATATTTATGGTTGTTTGTATGCGTGGATGTGGCTATAGAGTAGTTGTTTGCTGGAGCGAAGTTCAAGTTGCCACCTTGTGTGTGTGCATGTGTGTGTGTGTGTGTGTGTGTGTGGAAAACTATAGACATAGAGAAGATTAGAGGTGGGGCCGCAGCTGCTGGGTGGGCATTGATAAATAATTCTTTTTACAAATTTGGCTGTGGATTGTCGGATCGAATAAGGTATATTTCCCAGCCTAAACACAATTGCTAACTGAAATGTATGTAAAAAACAATGGATATATTTAAAGACTGCTGGTCTAAAATTCAGTGTAAATATCTTTCTAGATTCTTTCAAGAAACGAACACAAAATCTGGTTGAATTTTTGTATATCTGCAGTCACTTTAGATTAATGTAAATCCATTTGTGTAATTTTAAAAATTCTCTAAATTTACTATACACTCGCCTAAAGACAAAAGCTATGTTTAGTAATATTTAAAAAAAATTGATGTATTAGAAGACTGTTAATATAGACTACATATAGAAAGAAATAACTTACGAAGTAGTTTTATTAATATTAAATATAATAATGTTACTATTCTATTATTGCATCCTTCCTGCAAGACTCGCCCCATACTTTTAAGTCTCCAGCAACTGAAGAGAGCAAGCAACTGTAAGTCTATTTGTGTAATTTGTCAAATTCTTTAGATTTATTATATTAGAACTTGTACAAACAAGCGTATAAAAGCAAATCCCGGCCAGCACATGCGATGCTCCAGGGAGCACATGAGGCAAGTCCTTAACGAACAGCTAGAGGACAACTTGGAGGACTTGGAGGAAATTTGACTGACAAGACCGCAAAAGGCGTACAAAATGCAAACAGACAAATGGCACGCGTTGTCATATTTCAGAGCAGTTGATGTTGACGTCTTGAAGATTATGATTTGTTTTACTTGGCACTTAACGAGCGCATGATACAATGAAGGAGCAAAAGACTTGCTCCCAATCCCAGAAAGGAAACCCCCCACATTCAGTGCTAAGTATGCTAAACATGCGCGAAATCTCGTGTGTGTGTGGGTGTGTGTGTTGAAGTGTGTGTGAGTGTGTTTGTTTTAGCTGACGACAGACGACAAATTTTTACAGATTTGTTAGAATTTAGGCAACATCTTAGCACGGACTTGGGGCCTGTATCATATTGCTGTTGTTCTTGGCATATAAAAACAAATGTTTCACTTATGTATGTTGATGTGCTTATGTGCTTCTATGTAAATAAACGTTTGCACTTAAAAACTCAAGTTGTTGTTGTTGAGGGGGGTGCGACGTGGTTTTGGATTTATAGAAACGGATGCTGACATCATGTAAGCAAATTGCGTAAGTCGCTGGCAGCCTGACATTGATTTGACATGACGAACCCAAGAAACCCGACTCAGGCACCGACGACCCCTTTAATCTGGAGTAACCAACCCCTACCCAGCCCCCAACCTCAACCGGCCTTGGCGTTATAACAAATTTGTTTGTTTTCGCATTTCTTTTGAGCCTTTTGAACGTCTCAATCAACCCTTAAGATAGTTATATTTTTTTTAACCCTTTCAGTAAATTGATATGACAAATCCGGGAAAAATGTTTAATGAAGTGAAAAATGGCAAAATAACCAAAAATTAAATGGAACCCAAAGCGTCTTGTATTTGCCGATTGCTCCTATCGTTGTTGCTGTTGTTGTTGTGGATTTTTGTTTTTCATTTTAAATTAAGCCTAGGGTCACTGGTTGTTGTTATTTCTTTTTGTTGTTGTTGTTGTTGGACTATCTGCTATGCATGACAATTTTTGGGGTTTTCGGCCACGAACGATAAAATTGTGTAAACAAAAATTGGGCAATTTACAGTTGACTGGCTTTGTGGCTGGCCATTGCTTTGGCGCCAGTGGGCGGTTTGAGCCTGGCCAATATAACAATATAACAATAGTAGCTAGAAACGACAAATCTACAATTTGTATTTATTTGTGGATTTTACGAAAATTGGGTGTGTCTTTTATTATTATGCGAAATGTATAAATATTTGTAGACAACCAACCAGACAGAGACAAATGGCTTAAATGTTGCTGTACTGCTCTCCTTCAAAAATACGCCCAAAAGAACCGGGCAACACTTTTCGTTATTCGCTGTACAGTTGCTGGCAGTCGTAAAACAAAAATCATAGACAAATTTGCGGTTCCAACTGCCCCATTCCGCCAATAGTCGCTTCGTTAAACACATACGCAAATTTGTAAACTGAAAATCGCATATCAAAATACATAACTTGAAGTTTGCTTAGAGGAGAGTATCTGGAAGTTAACGCACGACTTGCCACAACTGAAAATTGCGTTGCAGAGCTCATTTCCACTAACGATAGCAGTTATGGAGTGGGCCAACAGCAACAACGAGATGTGCCGGATGTGGGGAAAAGGGCACATTGGGGAATTGGGTAGCCAGTAACGAAATTGTGCACAAATTGACTCCATGACAGTGCTAACAAAGCAGCAGTCACAGCAGCAGCAGCAGCAGCTCCATTTTCCATTTTCCGAAGGCACAAAATCAGAGTTGAAGACCCAGACAGACCCAAAAGTGCAAACCAAGATCATTGCTATGCTCCCAATTGTTTGCCCAACCAAACAGACAACTTGACTTTTCACACTCACACACTCACACACACACACACATACACCCTCTGCAACTGCACTTTTGACTCTGGAAAATTTGCGTGCAGATAAATTGCAATCTGGCCAAGTTATCTGTGTGGGCAGCAATTTGACTTTGTCTACTTGTGAGGCTGTCAGCGTCGTTGCAATTGTTGTCTTTTAATCACCCAGCCAAGTTGATGGAACACACATATCCATAGATACTCACGATTGCACTTCATAATTTTAATTGCCTGGAATATGATACTGGTCTTGGGAGCACAGCCTGTTTGGCCAACGCATTAAAGAGTCGGACGTGACTGGCCAATATGGCCAACTTCAGGGGGGGAGCCTTGTTAAATAAACAATCAATTGCAACTGCAGGCTATTTGCTTGGGTCAACAGAGTGAAAGCTGTTTAAGCACATGATAAGTGACCTGTTGAGATACAGATACAGATACTTTTGGAGGTGTGTAAATCAATCGATGCATCAAATGGTGTTTCTCAGAATCAAGTCCGATGGGCACCCATACACTGCCCGTTAAATTAAATACAAATATTTGCAGTGTATACGAGAAACAATAGAGAAAGATTAGCAATAAATCAATTAAATATGATTTATAGGAATTCGTCATACTTTTGGCGCCAATTCAAAAAGTTAATTTAAAAAAAAGAAAGGATTTTCTTTTCTTATAACCAGTGTAAATTTTTAAAAAATTTCTAATTTCCAACATGTTTTTCCGATGTGTACAAAGAACTCTGATTACATTAGCTTTATTACTGCTTATATTATTAATAATAATACAAACATTTTAGATAATAAATAGGTGATTTTTTTAAAAAGGAAATGCGTACTTCTACTTACAAATATTTTTAAATATTAAGAAATAGACTTCCTTTATTTTTTGTATTTTTAAAAACTATTTGTAAAAACAATAAATCTGTTTACTTTTCAGGTGGATTTTTTCTGAATGCAAGATGTATGTAAGATGAAAGGAAAATGGAATTTTGAGTTCTATTAGTGATAATTTCAAACACATTTGTAATTCGCAAAATACCCATTTATATATATTTAAATCAATGGCATCAATCAAAACATAATTTGATCACGTTTATGCCAGACATAGATACAAATGCATTTACATATTTATTAAATACACTTTATTTTTCATTTTTTTTTTTTATTTTTTTTTTTTTTAACCGCAGCGCAAATTTGACTGGTTGGTCGCGCTTATTGATGTGTAATAAACCAATTGGATTTGTTTTGAATTTGTAAACAGACATAAAAAATGCCACAGAGTTGAATAACAGCAACAACAACAACAACAACATCAAATGAAACTGACGCCATTTTTTTGTTTTTTCTTTTCGCTTTGTTGCTTTTCTGTATTTTTTGTGTTGGTTTGTTTTCAGTATTTGGATATATATTTTGTTATTTTTTTTTTGTGGAAACGTGCGTGGCATACTAATTTGGACTAAATGGATACAAGTTTATAGACTTGTATGTACTACATGCATATGTATATATATAGTACTAAATATATATTTATATATCTCCCAGCTACCCTAACTTGTGTGTTGGTTCGCATAACGTTTGATTAATCAAACAAAAAGTGTTGAAAATGTTATTTTTGCTAGGGCTGCAAATGGCGCATTTGGATTTTTATGTGCCACACACAGATTTACACATACAAAAGATACACACATATACTATATATGGTCAGTCTATATAAAAAGCCACAAATGGCGCCATTTAGTTGTTCAGCAAATGTAGCTATAAACTTGCCAAGGCAAACATTTGCAAAACATAAAACCGACAGACGGAAGGAGCAGTCAGCAAAATCGAGTGCCTGCCAGAGATTTCAGTCATTTGTGTATAAAAATCATTCGGCCATAAAAACGGCAATAATTCGACTTGTATTTGGCTATTGAAACTGGAAAGTGTGATAACAATTGCTCGAGCTACTTAATTACGTCAACGAAAAGCGCTTTACAGCCCACACATGAAAATGAAAATTTGCAAAAGAGAAAACCCCACGTGGCCAAAAACAAAACAAAAGAGAACGTTGCAGTCGCACGTAACCGACACCGAAATACTATGATACCATAATTTGTGTCCGAGTTTGCCTTTCAGATTGAGGTAAATACCACCGGAACATAAGTCAAAATTATAGTCAGAAAAGCGGCATATCGGCATATGGGCATAGGTCGAACCTTCAAAATGCCATAACTTTGTCAAAACTCAACCGATTTTCAAAAGGAAGGTCGTTTTAGACACAGTTTGGCCTCTAGATCAATCCTACATTTAAAGTTGAAAACATGATTTTGGGTCGCGACATAAGTCAAAATTATAGTCCGAAAATCGGCATTTGGGCCGATATGGCACAGGTCGAACATTCAAAATGCCATAACTTTGTCAAAACTCAACCGATTTTCAAAAGAAAGGTCGTTTTAGACACAGTTTGGCCTCTAGATCAATCCTACATTTAAAGTTGAAAACGTGATTTTGGGTCGCGACATAAGTCAAAATTATAGTCCGAAAATCGGCATTTGGGCCGATATGGCACAGGTCGAACCTTCAAATGCCATAACTTCGTCAAAACTCAACCGATTTTCAAAAGGAAGGTCGTTTTAGACACAGTTTGGCCTCTAGATCAATCCTACATTTAAAGTTGAAAACGTGATTTTGGGTCGGAACATAAGTCAAAATTATAGTCCGAAAATCGGCATTTGGGCCGATATGGCACAGGTCGAACCTTCAAAATGCCATAACTTCGTCAAAACTCAACCGATTTTCAAAAGCAAGGGCGTTTTAATCGTTGTTTTGCCTCTAGATCAATAGTACATTTAAAGTTGAAAACGTAATTTTGGGTCGGAACATAAGTCAAAATTATAGTCCGAAAATCGGCATATGGGCCGATATGGCATAGGTCGAACCTTCAAAATGCCATAACTTCGTCAAAACTCAACCGATTTTCAAAAGGAAGGGCGTTTTAATCATATTTTCGCCTCAAGATCAATCGTACATTTAAAGTTGAAAACATGATTTTGGGTCGGAACATAAGTCAAAATTATAGTCCGAAAATCGGCATATGGGCCGATATGGCATAGGTCGAACCTTGAAAATGCCATAACTTCGTCAAAACTCAACCGATTTTCAAAAGGAAGGTCGTTTTAGACACAGTTTGACCTCTAGATCAATTCTACATTTAAATTTGAAAACGTGATTTTGGGTCGGAACATAAGTCAAAATTATAGTCCGAAAATCGGCATATGGGCCGATATGGCACAGGTCGAACCTTCAAAATGCCATAACTTCGTCAAAACTCAACCGATTTTCAAAAGCAAGGGCGTTTTAATCATAGTTTTGCCTCTAGATCAATAGTACATTTAAAGTTGAAAACGTAATTTTGGGTCGGAACATAAGTCAAAATTATAGTCCGAAAATCGGCATATGGGCCGATATGGCACAGGTCGAACCTTCAAAATGCCATAACTTCGTCAAAACTCAACCGATTTTCAAAAGGAAGGGAGTTTTAATCATAGTTTGGCCTCTAGATCAATCGTACATTTAAAGTTGAAAACTCGATTTTGGGTCGGAACATAAGTCAAAATTATAGTCCGGAAATGTACATATGGACCGATATGGCATAGGTCGAACCTTCAAAGTGCCATAACTTCGTCAAAACTTAACCGATTTTCAAAAGGAAGGGCGTTTTATTCATATTTTGGCCTCTAGATAAATCGTACATTTAAAGTTGAAAACGTAATTTTGGGTCGGAACATAAGTCAAAATTATAGTCCGAAAATCGGCATATGGGCCGATATGGCATAGGTCGAACCTTGAAAATGCCATAACTTCGTCAAAACTCAACCGATTTTCAAAAGGAAGGTCGTTTTAGACACAGTTTGACCTCTAGATCAATTCTACATTTAAATTTGAAAACGTGATTTTGGGTCGGAACATAAGTCAAAATTATAGTCCGAAAATCGGCATATGGGCCGATATGGCACAGGTCGAACCTTCAAAATGCCATAACTTCGTCAAAACTCAACCGATTTTCAAAAGCAAGGGCGTTTTAATCATAGTTTTGCCTCTAGATCAATAGTACATTTAAAGTTGAAAACGTAATTTTGGGTCGGAACATAAGTCAAAATTATAGTCCGAAAATCGGCATATGGGCCGATATGGCACAGGTCGAACCTTCAAAATGCCATAACTTCGTCAAAACTCAACCGATTTTCAAAAGGAAGGGAGTTTTAATCATAGTTTGGCCTCTAGATCAATCGTACATTTAAAGTTGAAAACTCGATTTTGGGTCGGAACATAAGTCAAAATTATAGTCCGGAAATGTACATATGGACCGATATGGCATAGGTCGAACCTTCAAAGTGCCATAACTTCGTCAAAACTTAACCGATTTTCAAAAGGAAGGGCGTTTTATTCATATTTTGGCCTCTAGATAAATCGTACATTTAAAGTTGAAAACGTAATTTTGGGTCGGAACATAAGTCAAAATTATAGTCCGAAAATCGGCATATGGGCCGATATGGCACAGGTCGAACCTTCAAAATGCCATAACTTCGTCAAAACTCAACCGATTTTCAAAAGCAAGGGCGTTTTAATCATAGTTTTGCCTCTAGATCAATAGTACATTTAAAGTTGAAAACGTAATTTTGGGTCGGAACATAAGTCAAAATTATAGTCCGAAAATCGGCATATGGGCCGATATGGCATAGGTCGAACCTTCAAAATGCCATAACTTCGTCAAAACTCAACCGATTTTCAAAAGGAAGGGCGTTTTAATCATATTTTCGCCTCAAGATCAATCGTACATTTAAAGTTGAAAACATGATTTTGGGTCGGAACATAAGTCAAAATTATAGTCCGAAAATCGGCATATGGGCCGATATGGCATAGGTCGAACCTTGAAAATGCCATAACTTCGTCAAAACTCAACCGATTTTCAAAAGGAAGGTCGTTTTAGACACAGTTTGGCCTCTAGATCAATCCTACATTTAAAGTTGAAAACGTGATTTTGGGTCGCGACATAAGTCAAAATTATAGTCCGAAAATCGGCATTTGGGCCGATATGGCACAGGTCGAACCTTCAAATGCCATAACTTCGTCAAAACTCAACCGATTTTCAAAAGGAAGGTCGTTTTAGACACAGTTTGACCTCTAGATCAATTCTACATTTAAAGTTGAAAACGTGATTTTGGGTCGGAACATAAGTCAAAATTATAGTCCGAAAATCGGCATATGGGCCGATATGGCACAGGTCGAACCTTCAAAATGCCATAACTTCGTCAAAACTCAACCGATTTTCAAAAGCAAGGGCGTTTTAATCATAGTTTTGCCTCTAGATCAATAGTACATTTAAAGTTGAAAACGTGATTTTGGGTCGGAACATAAGTCAAAATTATAGTCCGAAAATCGGCATATGGACCGATATGGCATAGGTCGAACCTTGAAAATGCCATAACTTCGTCAAAACTCAACCGATTTTCAAAAGGAAGGTCGTTTTAGAGAGAGTTTGGCCTTTAGATCAATTCTACATTTAAAGTTGAAAACGTGATTTTGGGTCGGAACATAAGTCAAAATTATAGTCCGAAAATCGGCATATGGGCCGATATGGCACAGGTCGAACCTTCAAAATGCCATAACTTCGTCAAAACTCAACCGATTTTCAAAAGCAAGGGCGTTTTAATCATAGTTTTGCCTCTAGATCAATAGTACATTTAAAGTTGAAAACGTAATTTTGGGTCGGAACATAAGTCAAAATTATAGTCCGAAAATCGGCATATGGACCGATATGGCATAGGTCGAACCTTGAAAATGCCATAACTTCGTCAAAACTCAACCGATTTTCAAAAGGAAGGTCGTTTTAGAGAGAGTTTGGCCTTTAGATCAATCCTACATTTAAAGTTGAAAACGTGATTTTGGGTCGGAACATAAGTCAAAATTATAGTCCGAAAATCGGCATATGGGCCGATATGGCACAGGTCGAACCTTCAAAATGCCATAACTTCGTCAAAACTCAACCGATTTTCAAAAGCAAGGGCGTTTTAATCATAGTTTTGCCTCTAGATCAATAGTACATTTAAAGTTGAAAACGTAATTTTGGGTCGGAACATAAGTCAAAATTATAGTCCGAAAATCGGCATATGGACCGATATGGCATAGGTCGAACCTTGAAAATGCCATAACTTCGTCAAAACTCAACCGATTTTCAAAAGGAAGGTCGTTTTAGAGAGAGTTTGGCCTTTAGATCAATCCTACATTTAAAGTTGAAAACGTGATTTTGGGTCGGAACATAAGTCAAAATTATAGTCCGAAAATCGGCATTTGGGCCGATATGGCACAGGTCGAACCTTCAAAATGCCATAACTTCGTCAAAACTCAACGCATTTTCAAAAGTAAGGTCGTATTAGACATAGTTTGGCCTCTAGATAAATCGTACATTTAAAGTTGAAAACTCGATTTTAGGTCGGAACATAAGTCAAAATTATATTACGAAAATAGGCTTTCAAGGGTACTTTCAAGTATATGTTCCGAATTTCAAGTCTCTATCTCTAAGGGTGTCGAAGAAATGCGCGTTCATACAGACGGACGGACGGACAGACGGCATGACGGACATTGCACAAACCCAATATACTATATACCTTCGGTATCATAGTATAAAAAAACAAAAAAAAAACATAATGAAGAAAAGCGGCTTCATTAATGCCAGGCAAACGGCAAATGGGCAGAGATACGTACAACGTGGCTGAGAACGTGCCGCGCCCAACTGCTACTTTGTCATTTAACATTTGGCAAACGTATTAAAACACCCCATCATTGCCTTAATTAAGAGCCATAAAAGCACATTTACTTATTGTGCCACGGTTCAGACACTCGGCTACCTACCACCCGCGCAAATGCGGCACGTCTTTACGCTTTATTTATGCCCAACTCGGTCCACGGCCAACCAGTCAAAAGCGGCCAAACACAACCACCCAACCAGCCAAACTAACCAACCAACCACCCACCCACCCACTCCCAACTCCCCACTTCCCACTCTCCACTAGGCAATGGCCGACGACTGCTCGCAACCAACATTTGTCGTGCTTAATTCATGGCTAAAGTTGGAATTAAGTGAATTTTACGTTCATTAACGTGCGAGGGTTGCCCCCAGTTCTCTCGGTGTGTGTGCGTGTGTGTGTGTGTGTGTGAATGTGTGTTTGTGTTTGAGTGTGTTGGATCTTACTTGTAGCCAGAGTAAGTGGTGGGGTTCGCTTTGTGGCACTTTCTGCTGCATGGGCACTTTTTGTTGTGGCTGCTTTTGGCAGACATTGTTGATAATTAGCAGTGCGTCTAATGTTGCCCTAATAACGTAAATTTGTGGCTTATTGCAGAACAGAGTCGAACATTAGAAATAAAGTAATGATTGGAAAGGGTAGGCAGCATCATAAAAGTATATGTGAAATATTTTCAAAACAATTTTATTTGCGCAAATAAAGGTAATGTAATTGCAGAGTAGACAAAAATAACAAAACAGGAACATTTTCTATGGATTTGAAAATTAAATGAATCAAGATTAATTTAAGATATTGAATTTAAAGCTACTTTTTACTGAAAAAGCCTCAAAAGGCTTTGAAAATATACCATCTAAAAATTATGCAGAACCTGAAAATCTATTTATTCATATAAATTAAAAAAAATAAAAATATTTTTGGCTATAATCGGTTGAGTTTATGGCAGTTTGTAACTTGCAAGGATATTTTTAATTCCCCCACTCAATATTTATTGTTCTATTTATTTTATAATAGTTAGGAAATAATTTATTCTAATACTTTAGCTTCACATTTGATATTTAAAAGTTTATCCAAAAACTTGCCAACTAATTGGCACAAAAAGTTTAGCTAACAAAAAAATAACTTGAAAGAAATAAAGTTTTTAATGGGAGATGGCTGTTTGTGTGTGTCTCTCGGCCACTCTGCATGCTATCAACCAACTAACTAGCCCAAATTGTTGACTATGTTAGCCACTCGAATATCCAGTTGAAGCTCTCACACAGAGCAGTACAGAGTGAAACTAAATCCAAACCCAAACCCAATCCCTCCAAAACTGCAGGAAATGTGCCGCAATGCTACGAATAGCCTGTTAATTAGTCTCACTTAGAAAATAAACTGCAGTAATTAAGAGAAGGCAGCCAAAAACTCAAACGAAACTCCACCCACCAAAAACGCCCGAAAAAACTACTCGAAAATGCTACAAAAAAAAAATAAATATTCTTTTTTTTTGGTTTCTTTAAATTCCACAGAGTGCACAAGTGGAATGGGAAGGGGAGGGGAGTGAAGTGGGGCGGTGTGGAGTGAGCATTTTAATTTCAACGCTAGAATTCTAATTAACAAACAAATCCGACAAAATACACAGCAGTAAAGAAATGCCCAGGAGAGTGACAACGAGAGGAAGAGACAGCTAGAGAGAGCGACAGAGAGATAGAGAGAGAGAGAGAGGGAATGAGATGGAGCTGGAGTCAGCAAAAAAGTATGCTATATAAAAACTCTAGTGAGTTGGAGGGGGAAAAAAAGCGAAACGGAAAACCCTGTGAGCCATGATCTCCCAATTTAATATTATAATTGCTACAATTATCATTCTCATGCCATTTACACAGCAATTGCACAAAAACAAAAACAACAAAGTAACAAAAACGACGGCGACGTCGTCAAGAAAGCAACAAAAAAGGGCAGCACGTCAAGTGACTGGCTACGGGATATGTACGGCGAAATAAAGGCAATTACCGGAGCACTGCCTACCCTCCAGTTTCCTATACATATATATATGTATATATATATATATATATATATATGCTCTACATAATGCTGACTCCACCTACAACATTCTCGCGTGCTCTCTAACTTTCTCTCGCTCTCTCTTTCGCTCGCATATGCATTCTCTCGACGCATGCGTTTCAGAGACACAGGCAGTGGCAGAGACAGAGGCAGAGACGCCGACAGCTGCGGCAGCATCATCATGGCGGATAGCATGAAGATGATGATGGCGTTGATTATGCGTCGATGCTGGCAGCGGCAGCGGCAGCGGCAACTTCTAATGGGCGCATTTTTAAATTAATGGCTCAACTTTTCTCGTCCGCCTCGGCGATTTTTTGACTATTTGCGCTAAATAATGATAATTTTGTCAATTTGAGTGCAAAAAAAAAAGTTGTACACTTTTTAACTTTGCCTAGTTGGCATTTTAGCTCAATGATACTGATTGGTTGAGTTTAACTAAAGCCCTGAATTGAAGTCCAATATGTTAGCGAATTCCACACAAAGCCCACATAAAAAGTATGCCATTAAAAATGTTGTTGCAATAACGAGAACAGCAAACATTAATTGATTGTACATAGTTGATAATTTGAGCCGAGCTAAATTGATTACAAAATGTTTGCAGCTGTTATTATGAAATTAATTTGTCATCAAACAAAGAAACACACTACGACGAGTATACAATATAAAAATCTGCATAAAATCAACCCCCAGTTGGATCCCACAGTTGTTCTTGTCTAAAAATCATGTATTTTCAGTTAGAACGCAGCAAACATGACAAAATAATCACAAATGTTATGATAAAGTCGGTGACAAGGGTATATGTTTGTATGATAACACTCATTGAGCCCATGTAAATGAGTTTTATCGCTGGGGTGGACTAATTGAATTTGATAAAATTGCTGACACTAAGTGTTAAAGTTGCCATAAGTGGTGACAAATGCTTTCTAAGAGCCCCCACTCGTTTCGAATGGGGTTTTTTTCACTGTTTTCTTTTATCTATACTCCCCTCTTTGCCCTTTGGGTAGCCTTGATAGTTGGATCATCAGTGGAAAGTACAAAGTACAGTTAAGCAATAATCAATTGCTTAGCAATGGTTGTATTAATTTCAGTAGCAAAAATAGTTTTGTTGCTCTTCTTGTTTGACTTGTCACTACCTTGTTGTTGTTGTTGTTCTTGTTGTTGTTGCCGTAGTCATTGGGTTTTCAACAGAAGTCGTTTAGTGTTTGGCTACATGTCATGTTTGTATTTCATAGATAAAATAGCGCAATTGTGCCAGCACAAAATATGTGTAATTATCGTTGTCACTAATTAAAGCGCTTGGGCGCGTGTTTGTGTGCATTTTTTGTTTCTTTCTATGTATTCCACTTACTAAAAATTGCATCTTATCTATATATTGGGAGAAGCCTTAGACAGATTTCTATTTTCAATTCTCGGATGATTTTTGCTAACAAAATCATAGCAGACAAACTGTCGTTGTATTTATTACAAATCCGGTCTACGTGCAATTAGTAAAAAACACTCAGTTACTCACAATTAATACATATTTTTTCGATAAAGTCGTTTTATCAGAAGAACAGGTATCTACTTATTCTTTGCTATATAGTAAACTAAATATATGGTATCTGCACACCTGCTTAATAAAACTGTGAAACTTAATCACAGTAAACATAACTGCCACTTCACATTACAATTTGAATTCGAACCGCTTGCAACGATATACCGGACTTATCGATATCTTATAGTGCAGTGTTGTTACAGCTATCGGTAATAGTTTATATTATACAGCACTTTTTTCATTTACAGTTGCTCTTAACAGCTGTTAGCAATCCATTAGCAGCGCAATAGCAAAAATAAAAAGAAGAGAAACAAAAACAAAAGTGGATAAAACAACCTAACAACTGATTTCTTTGGTTACAATTAAAATTGTTGGGTAGAAAGCCAACACAATTGTGTTACTCAATATAAAAAAACAAAAGTGTGCGGCTTGCATTATCTAGAAATGCTTAAAATCTCAATATAAAATTTTGCCTACGATACGTTTTTTTGAAAAAAAGTGTCAATTATGCAGAAGCAACAACAATATTTACTTACTTTTACGCTTTTATTATGCAGCTTTGTTGTGACAAAAACGAGTCCATTCAGGTAAGTCTGTGTTTTGGAATTGGGCATATTAGGCTAACAAAACGACGGGCGGCAGGCAGGGAAGTTTCCATCGCTTTTATTTGCGTGGGCGGCGCTAACGCAAAAAAAAAATCTGAAATAAAAACAAAAACAAAAGACAAACATTTGCCAATGTTGGCATAAATCAGCAAAAAAAAAGTAAAAGGCAAAACAGTTGGAGCAAAGCAGGAACCGCAATCGATATTTCGATAAGCCGAGTACGCTGCGCTCTTTCTTGTAGTGGCATCAAGTTCAAGGTTACCCCCATTTACCCACATATTTATATCCACACAACACCTTAACTATACATAGAGAAAGAACCACAACAAATTACTCACACGGTGGCATTTTCTTTGTTTTTGCAGCGCACTTGACATATCAGATTCGGGCATCGCTTTGGGTAACGCCTCGGATGAGTCAAGCAGCTCCGCCGAGCAGCCTTTGAAAAGACCCAGCGCTGCTGATTTTTCCGATGAGGATGATGACGATGATTATTCGCTGTATACGAATGACTTGGGCAGAGATGCACAGAGCTGGGATGTTTTAATATTCACACAGCAATGGCCAGTTACAACCTGTTACCACTGGAGGGAGCAGGATCCGTCGCATGAATGCACCCTGCCCCAGAAGAAGGAGTTTTGGACCATACACGGCATTTGGCCAACGAAATGGGGTCACATTGGACCCAACTTTTGCAATAAGACGGCTGAATTTGATCCGGATCAACTGCAAGCGATTCTCGACCGTTTGAACACCTACTGGATGGATTTGGAGGGAGATGCCCCGCAGGAGGATCTGTGGAAGCACGAGTGGCTCAAGCATGGCACCTGTGCCTCTATCCTTTCCGATCTAGGCAATGAGCTTAAGTACTTTGGACAGGGCCTGAAGTGGAGGCAGAAGTACGTGATATCCGATCTGTTGGATGGAGCTGGCATACATCCCGACTCCAATAACACGGTCATCGCATTGAACAATGCCATTGTGCGCGGCCTCGGCAAGAATCCCTCCATCCATTGTCTGTTCGATGGCAAGCATGGCATTAGCTATTTGTCGGAGATACGCATCTGTTTCAACAAATCGCTGGAGCTGATCGATTGCGATGGCGTCAAGCTGGGCGATGTGGTTGCCATTAAGTATCCAGGCGGCACGGTGAACACCAATTGTCACATTGGCAGTCCAGTGCATTATCCCAGTCTGGTGCCTCCGCTGCAACGCAAAGAGGATTGGAAATTCCCGCTGGTCAACGTATACAAACTGTTGCAATTTCTGATGTGGTTTACATTGTAGATGAGATCTGTCATTGTTTTTCTTTTTCCGTTGTTTTTGTTTTTTGTGGACCCGCCTCTCGACAGAAATTAAGCTAATTAATCATTTGTTATGTTCCACACAAAAAGATTATTTCAAACTAAAATTAAAACTAATTTCACCAATTTTTTATGGCACTAAAAAGCGCATCAGCTGCAACGTTGATTTGTTGTTTCCCAAACTCGAGGCTAAATTGTATTAAAACTTAGACACACGTGATCGGTACACCATATCAGAATCACTATATATATATATTTATATAAATATATATATATATGTATCATGACGAATGCGTTTATACGGGTGCCCTGAATTGCGATTTTGCATGGAAGAGAAGGAAATTCATTTTAATTCTTGTATATATGTATTTGTAATCACATTGAAGGAACTCCGCATAAACGTATTTATGAATGGAAAACTAATTTAAAATGTTTGCATTACATTTAGAACAAATTATTGAACTATGTTTACTCTTTGCCCATTTGATATCTTATCACAATATTGCGTCTTTAGACCAAACTGCTGATAATATTCTTGCTTGTTTAAACAATTATAATAATAATAATAATAAAAAAGACACGACACACTCACAAGACATATATATATATATATATGTATGTTATTTGAATATTTTAGATTTTGTATCTAGTTATTTTATAATTTAAAGCTTCATCATAGTTAGAGAAGCTGTGAATGTAACGGTTATTTTTTGAATATCGAAAGCTTTAACTGTTTATTATGGATTACTATTGCTGCTGCGTGGAGTTGCCATTGTAGGTGGCCTTATCCTCATCATCGTCCTTGGTGTCCGCCAATCGACGTATATTCGATTCACCATAACGCGCCGGCTTATATCCAACGGAACGGGGCTGTGCCGCTTCGTGCCCTTGGGATGCATCGTCGGTCGGCACTGATTTTGACAGTGGCTGCGACCCAGATTCAGATCCTGCTGCATTTTGTGGTGCAGATTGTTGAAGGCCCGGTCCCTGCGTCGAACGTAATAGAAAGATGTCCATATTACGTCGTACAGAACTGTCAAAGCAAAGGAGTAAAAGATTTAATAAATCAGATTTGCATCAGTTTGTTTTAAGGTTTAGCTTACGCATCATCGCGAACTACACGAGGCTCCTCGTCTGGTTTTGTCCAGCCCATCATCTGGCTGAATCGCTGTCGCAGACGTTGCAGTCCCATGCGATTCACGTAGTCAAAGGCCATTGCAGCGGGTGTGAAGATTGCCCAGATTATGCTGGTCAGCATGTTGAACAGACTGTTCCTGCTGCGCACCACACGATTGATTTGCTCACTTTGGAGCACCAGTAGCACCGCATTGGGCACCAAATTCAATTCGATCAACGTTTTCGCTTCGTCGTCTGGTTTGAACTCGCGCCTCGGATAGCTGGTGGCCATTGTGAATTCGCGTATATTACTCCCGGCGAGCAGCTCGTCCAGCACATACTGGCGCACCGTAGACAGCGTTTCCGCGGCGGGAAAAGTATTGGTGCGTGTTGTGCCACCGGGCAGACGGATTTGCAGGCGCGCCTCCGTCCCAGAGCTGAGCGATCTAACTGAATCCGTGGTCGCCGTCGAGTTGCTGGTGGTGCTTGGCACGTCTGCCGTTAGGGATCTTCGATTCGCATGCTCCGCACGGTCAGCGGCTATTTGGGCAAGAATCCGCTCCCGTGTCTGCTGCTCTTGCTGGCGTTCCCGCTTAATGCGATCCTGGTGAAGTTTGAAAAACAGATAAATTATTGGTTTAAGTTTTTTTTTTTTGGTTTTTAACTCACTTGTAGCTTTTTTAGCTCCTGATCTCGGGTGAGCGCCTGCTGGGCTTGCGATTCGCGACCCTCGCGTCGGCGTCGCAGCTCGTTCTCTTTGTCGCGACTCTTTTGTTCCTCCTCGCGTTCCTTTCGCCGCTGTTCAACGAGACTCTGTATATTCATAGTCTGCACTTCCGCTTCCTCGGCGGACGAACGAGCTGCCTGCGCCTCCCCTGGCAGAGATGTTGGTACCAGTGGCAAATGTAACGCAATGTTTTGTATAGGAGTGGGCGACATCGAAGTAGCGGCTCCGGTTGCTGTAACCGGTGTGGCAGCGGTTGCTGCACGTTTCTCGGCAGCGGCTGCCGCTGATAGCGACGCTGCAGTTGGCTCTGGAACGACAGCAACTGGAACAGCTGGTTCAGTTGATTCCACTGCAGCTACAACTGGTTTAGCTTCAGCTTCAGCAGCTGAATCAGATTTGTGATCTGTGACTTCCGATTCCGACACATCCACCGTCTTTACCGGCTCTGTTTTTTGAGTTGGTGCATCAACATTTTCTGCCCCAGCAATGCTGCGGCTACTGTCATTATCAACTACTGCTCCGCTGCTGCTCGTTGGGGCATCCGGATTTGATTGCTTGCCCGCCAAGATCAGCACTTTATCGATTTTAGCTACGAGCTCCTCGACGCTTGCAACGATGCCTGTGGCAATGTCCAGCGGAGTTCCATATTTTCCAATGAAGAAAATGGATGGCACTGGTACGACTTTGTCTGCAATCAGTTGGGTTATTTATTTGTATAAACATGATAATTTAGATAAGTTTTGTAATTAAAAGTGGAATGTAAGTTGTTCGGATTAAGAACAATTCCCATCTTAGCCAGTTCTAATACCCTATCCATTCACTCTTATTGAGTGTTCACTGTACTCACATAGCGAAATAAATTGAGCGTAGGTTTCACTATTGCGTTGTATTTTGACGGCCACAAAGTCCGAAGTTTGTAGCTTCGTGTGGATAAGCGAGTCATTTAGCAGTCTATCCAGATTGGCGGACATCTCATCCTGACCTATAATAATAAATACAAATGTCCAATTTGGCGAACATGACGTGGTGAAAATTGATTTTCATATTATATTCGATTTGCATTTTATCGCTATTAATTACCTGTAATGTATACAACGAAGATGGCATCTTTGGCCTTGGATTCTGCCACAGCTTCAGCAATATTGCCCGTGTGCCAATTCATGTTTGTTTTCTGTCTGGGCGATGGTGTTACAAGCAATAATTTTTTTAGACTAGTATTTCACAAATATATTTTTTCCACCTGAAATTTATGGGATAGTGATGAACCTATCGCTCGAGCCTTGTTATCGATAGTCACTTTTCAAATGTGCGTAGTCAAGACAATAAATATCTGCATTTATTTATTAAAAATATATTGAAAACATTGAAAGTAACAGCTAAGTACATTTAGTCAACTCGGGAAATCGAGGCTTGTTCAAATCCTCTGTCACTTGTCAATTACAGCTTCCTTTTACTCAGCGGCAGAATCTACAAATACGGAAATATTAAATATCTGACTTGACACCCAAAGAGTAGACCAAATACCATCGTTTAAGTCCGAACAGACAATGGAACTGGCTGGCGTCACAGATGATTCCGTGCGCTCCACGTTCGGGAGTCGGGCAACTCGAACACAACATCGTTTTGGCTTCGCTATCAGTTGAAAGGAGCGTCCTCCTCCTTCTCCAGCTTCTGGTGCCTGTTGTCCTTTGATGCGTTCCAAATTGACGCGACATTTGCGTAGCAAGACGTGCCACTGACAGTTTACATGTTGATTGGAAATAATGTAGGGGTGCCGAGGGATTTTAATGATCACCTTTTTAATTTTTTTTTGAGGCGACATCTCAAGAAATTTGCGAAAGCAAAATGGTTCAAATGACGCTATGCGATCAGCTGATGTGCTATCGATAATTACATTCAACGAATGCTACAAGATTTTTCGATTTATTTTTAAATACTTTGCGTTGTTAATTGTTATAATTATGTTTAGTTTATTAATTTTGTATAAATTGTCAATTATTCTATAATTGCTAAATACAATTAATCGATTAATTCGAAATAGTGGTTAAAACTAAGTTTTCGCGTTGTGCAGCACTACTTAACAGGCATTGTTTTTGTGTGTCATTATTGCAGAGGGGATATTGAGAGAAAAATTAAATACTTGCAAGAATTTACGTATTTATTGAGACCCTTATACCCCTAGCAGCAGCCGACAGCAATGAGCGATATACAAACACTGATGGACATGGGTTTTCCCAAAGATAGAGTGTGAGTGCATCTTCAATAAATATTGTCTCACTTCGCCGGTTTTTCAATTCAATTTTATTTTTAAGTGAATACGCCTTGAAGGTAACTAACAATAAGGGCGTCGAGATGGCCATGGAATGGCTGTTGGCCCATGTTGACGAAGATATACCAGGTGCAGTAAGTGCCGCCGCTACACCAGCAGCAGCATCTACTGCCACAGCCACTGCAACCGAAGACTCGGCGCCGAGCAGCAGCGGCACCAGCGAAGATCCCATTGCCAAATCGTTAAAATGTGACGATTGCGGCAAGGTGCTCAAAGATCAGACAGAGGTGGAATACCATGCCGCAAAGACCGGTCACGCCAATTTCTCCGAATCCACAGAGGAGAAGAAGGCCCTTACCGAGGAGGAGAAGAAGGCGCAACTGGCTCTCATCGAGGAGAAGCTCAAACAGAAGCGCGTCGAGCGCGAGGAGCGCGAAAAGAGTGAGGCTCTGGAGCGTGAACGTAATCGCATACGCTCCGGTAAGGACATGACCGAGGCACGACGCCGCATGGAGGAGGTCGAAATGAAGAAGATCGTCGATCAGCGTAAGCGCGAAAAGGAGGAGGAAAAAGCTGCACGCGATCGCGTTCGCGCCCAAATCGAGGCTGACAAGGCGGCTCGCAAAGCCAGGTAAGTCAATCAGCCCAAACTTAAAACGATTCCTTGATTTATACAAGAACCTTGCAGGGAATTGAAGAATAGTCCCGCTGCTGCGCTGTCGGATGCTGTGCCCTCGGTCAGTTCGACTACGACGGCCACGTCGCCAACGGGTGTAAAGTTACCTCCTCGGGATTACACCGAGACACGCATCCAGGTGCGACTGCAGGATGGCTCCACGCTCTCCTCCGAGTTCAATGTGAAGGAGCCGCTGTCTGCTGTGCGCGTCTTCATCCAGGTTAAGACTGGCATTGAGACACCCTTTGCCCTGATGACCACATTTCCGCGCAAGATCTTTGCCGATGATGACTATGAGAAGCCGCTGGAGGCATTGGGCCTGGTGCCATCCGCTGTCGTCATTATGACCAAGTCGACTGCGTAAATCGAATCCCACACAAACAAACAACAAGAAACACAAAACCAACTGCAGCAGCAGCAACTACAATTAACAAACATTTATAAACGATATTATATTCGTAAAAAGTATGGCGGGATATTTCCAGTCGCCCTCTCAACTAAGGGCGTTAAGTGTACGATTTTAAATAAAAGCTTAAATTAAAGTTTTACAATTTATACAATCGGTTGTCGTTAATTCATTCAGTTAAAAAGCAACCAATCTGGCTAACAAACATTTATAATTGCCACTTTATTAAAAAACAAATTGCTTTCATTCCAGTTTCCTAAGAAAAAGGCTGGTTAAAATTTATAAATGTAGCCTTCTTATAATGGAAATATGTTGCCAAAAATTCTTTCTGTAGAATAATTAAAAATTATGGCTATTTTCGGAAATCAATAAAGACATGATTTGTTGCCACTGATTCTGCCAGTGAATAATACACAATTATGGTCAACATCATTTTAATTTTAATTATTTTCTGAAATCACAGAAAATAAAAAAATGACAGCTTTTCATTTCGAATTAAAACATGATTTTTATAAAATTAATTACAATTAGTTTTCAATTTCATATATTTTTGCTACATGAATGGCTGCACATAGCCTTTGATTTTCTTGACGCTGCGCTCCGCTGGTCGCACATTCAAATGCTGTCCGAAAATGGTGAACTCCATGTTGCCCACGTGCATGCCAAAAACGCACTCACTCTTGGGCACGGTGCGCACCTTGTGATCCTCGCCCAGGAGCTTGAGCACGTTCTTCGTATCCATGACACAGATGCCGTTGAGGCCAATTAGAGTGGAGCATTTGGATTGCACTACGCGCAGCTTGGCGCCATGCAGATCCATCTTGACCAGCTGCCTGCTGAACTCCTCGTAACGTTTTTCGTGCACCTGCGGCACCTCGTCCCCCTCCTCCAGCTCCAGATGCTCCCGCATGTAGCCCCGCCACAGGCGGTGCAGTGGCAGCGCCTGTTCATATTTCATCTGTCGCGTGGGCAGCGTATTCAGTCCAAGTTCGGCGTATTCGCGGCGGTTCAACGTGATCGATTTGTGGGTGCGCCGCTTGCGACTGTGTTGCTTCTTGCTTTTGGAGCCGTGCAGCATTGTTATGTGGTTGGGTATGATGTTCACATTGCACCGATGATGCGGCACCACGAAATCGGTGAGGAATTCCTTTATAGTTTCTGTCTCCCTTTCCATTTTTGGAAACTTTTCTTTTGTTTACAATTTACAATTTCAAATGCGTTCAGCCGGGTACGCAGCTCACAAGCAAGAGCACAAATTTTTCCGAGTGTTTCTAAATAGCTATTTACACTCACTTCAAGCTTCTGGCGACTTATTCTCAATTAGTTTGTGCTTGTAAGTTTATTTTTAGCCTCGTAGTTTTATTTTTATTGAAAATAAGACTCGAAATCGACAAGAGAAATTTATATTGAGCCGGTTATCATCCTTGGCATCGATAACAAACGTATCGAAAGAAAACAGCTGTATATGTTAAAAAGATCCAGTTAATTAACAGTTGATCCTTCCGTAGAGTTTGCCGCATTATTCATTTACTAAGCGCTTTAAAATTGGAAAATTAAACACATGAGAATTTTAAAAAAATGTAAATAATGTGAAATCGTTATAGTGGTTATGTTAAATTACATGTTGTTACAGCGCTAACAGACTTGGCTACATGTTGCTGGTCGTACAAGTGAGGCAACATGTTGCAAACAGTCAGCTGTTAGTAAAATACCAAAAATTTATCGATTGGTCACACCGCTCGTGTAAGCCCGGTCACATTGCCAGAAATTTTGTTGTTGTCAGTCCTATCACGACTTTCGCATAAACGGCACGCATATTATCGGTAGAAAGACGCCGCGTGTGTTTCATGCAAAAGGCAAAGGAAAAATTTAATACATACACACATATGTATCGCAAAAGCCATTTCGCTGCTGCCTACCAAACTTCGGGCTAGTGTGTGTGATAAATTGTTATTAAAAAATAATATTGAGCCCCCCTCAAACCCGCCCCCAAAAACGTGACAAATGCACAAGTAAAGCAACAACAAAAATTTTTATACAATTGATTGCTGTCGGTCTCTCTCTCATTCGCTCGCTCTCTCTCGCTCTCCTCTCTCTCTCTCTCTGTGTGTGTGTGTCGAAATTAATGTGTGTGTGCGCCAATAAACCACAAATAACAACAGCAACAACAACAACAACAAATTAAAGAGACTCGCTGCATTTTAGTCGCTGTCGCGTTTTAGTTCGCTTTGAATTTTGATTTGTGTAAATTACATATGATTTACGTCTCTCATTCCGTCGTCGTCGTCGCTGCCGCTGCTGCCGTCGCCGTCGCTGCACACACACACACACACGCACGTAGTTACGCACACAGATAAGCAATAACACGCATCCAGGCAGACAGACAGACACGCACACAAATGCGGAAGAGTCGCCGCAGTCGTCGCAATCTGCTTCCCCCCCACCGTTGTTGTTGCCTTCAAACAAAAAAAACTGACGCCGCCGGCGTCGCTCAATAATTTGTGCATCTTTCCTAAGGTAAGCCTATTCTACAACAACAAAAAACAGCATGATGCAATTTTTTAAATGTTTTTTTCTTCATTTCATTGCACTTTATCCTTTATTACGCTAATTTCACATTGTATCTCCTGCATTCAGCGGAGTCGGCTTTGCCTTGGCGTCGGCAGCTTCGCAGCAGCAGCATTAGCAAAAAGTGTCAAGTGCGCGACGCTGACGGCGACGCCGACGACGTCGCTGCTCTCTCTCGCACTCTCTTTAACTGCTGCTGCTGTTGTTGTTGTCGTTAGTGTTGCAAAACATGTGCACGTATTAAATAAGAAATTTTTTTTAAAGTCGATTAAATTGTCTGCTCTCCATGTAAACAACACTTAAAAAAAACGCCATACACTTTGTATTTTTGTTTGCTCACTCTCTCTCGCTCAACTGTCTCACGCATACATGCGCACACACATACGCACACTTTTACACAGCTTACACGGACGCGCCCCGGTCGCAGCTAACGGCACTTTTCTTCTTATTTTCCTTTGCCTTTTGCCTGTCGAAAAATGCGCCTAAAAATCTAATTCTCAGCTGCTTCCTCTTTCTTCTGCGTATGTTTTTTCTAATTGCAATTATTTAATAAATTTTTTTCTTGCAGCCGCAGCGGAAAATCTTCGAAATCATTCAAAATAATATGAAAAATGTGCACTAATTAAATTCGATAAAAATAATTTTTAATGTGTTGAATAAAAAATAGATAACAACAAAATTGTGTATGTTGAACAAACAAACAAAACAACAACAACAAAATTACAACAATCAAATGGGCAACTATTGAATGGCGGCCATTAGTGGCCCCAAGCGGCATCCATTGAGCAATCAACACCATTTCTCCCATCCAACTAACAGCAGCACCACCACCAACAATACACCCAGCCACACCACAAGCACCACCAACATCCGCAACAACAACAACATCCGCAACAATAGCAACAACAAAAGCAGCAGCAGCAGCAACAACAAGCTTTATAGCTATAAAACGCCAGCTAATCCCCAGAACCATCAGCACCACCAGAACACAGCACCAAGCTACTGCACCACCAAAATCATCAAATCCTCCACTGCCAATTCCATCAATAACACCACCACCAACGCTGAGAAGAACAAGAGCAACAGCTGCCCAAATTCTTCAGCTGCTGCGCCGCGTAGCTCGATGAGCGTATCGATGTCACTGGTACAGGGTGGTGCTGCCGGTGGTGCGCCACAGGGCGCCAGCGCAATACTAGCAGCTGCGGCTCCATATTATCAACCGCCAGCGGTGCCACAGGATGTTCAACCGGATCGTCCAATTGGCTACGGTGCATTCGGCGTTGTCTGGTAAGTTTTTTTTTTTGTAAAAACTTTCTATTTTTTGAGTAACTAAAATCGATTAAGGAGCTGAAATGATGGGATTTAGTTTAGTAAGGGGGATTATTGCATCACCTGTAGGATATATTCGAATTATCAAATTAGTTGTCTTTAAGTTTTATAATTCATTTCTGGTCAGAAGGCAGTGATTATAAAAAAGTGTCAAAAGTTTGTTTTAAATATTCTAATTTTCTAAATCTAAAAACTCGAGTAACTTCCGATTAGAAAGTCTTAAAGGCAAGATTTTAACTGTTATGAGTAAACAATATAGTTTTACAGGGAACTGGAATGCTTAATTTAGCCCGGTTCAGTTTGGTATGTAAAAATATGTAACAGCCAATCGGAGGCATCTATAGTATACATATACAGCTTCTGGTTGCACATTTGATACTTAAAATGTGTTTCGCTTAGTTCTTTTCTACTATTTTTTGTTTAGTTTGTTTACATGTGTTGGTGTTGGGGCGGGTGGGGGGTTGGGTATTATTGTTGCTGGGTAGCTGGCTTACTAGACTTTAGAACAAACATGTAACTGGGTTCAATGCCTTTTTGCCTGGCGGCGACCTTTGCCTGTGCGCTGCAGTCCTTTATGCCGCCTTGTGCCTTATCCATAGGCCTCACGTCCGTTTCGTTTCGTTTTGTTTTGTATTTTTATTTTTTTTTATTACCCCCTTTTTTTTGCTGTGCGGTCTGTCGTCGCAGCGTCAACATTAACATCAGCTTCGTCCTTCGTCCTTTGTGCCTGATGCATTTTGTCCCAAACGTAACGTAACGTAACCCAACGTAACGGTAGGGTGGTTTTTCTATAAAATGTTGCTAACCCTCTCACCCCCCACTATGCAGCCACCTTCCCTCCTCTTGCGCTCACCCTCTCTCTCTCTTTTGCTCGGTTTTGTTTTTCTGTCTTCTTTTCTTTTTGTTCTTTTGTGTGTTGCTGGTTTTGGCTCGCGGCTGGGCAAAAGTTTTTCCGCATCCTTTGATTTCAGTTTTTTGCTACGAATGAAAATATTTTTTACAATTTTACATTAATTGTTGCTAAACGAGTTTTGCATTTTTCGGATGTAACGGTTGATATTTTTGACTTGTTTTTGACAGCTGAGACTGAAATTTGGCAACGGCGCATAAGAATTAAACTTACAACAAATATTCATTCACGTGTAAAACGGCATATCCGGCACACAACAGAAGGGGAGGGAGGGAGGTAGGGAGGGGTGTGTGTGTGTGTGTGTGTGTGGAGAGGGGCATAAGGGCTTGTGTTGAGTAAACACCGAAGAGAAGCCAGTGAAAAACTGGCACACGCTAAGTGACGCCAAATAGAAGCAGCAGGAGGAGTAGGCTATGCGGAGGGGAGGAGCAAAGTTGAAGTTGGTGCTTAAAAGTAGGCACAAGGAAGCTTTGCAGCGCATAAAGACGACAACGAAATGTGCCACAAGTGGTGGGAGTGAGGAGGCGGAGGAGGAGAGGTGCGCAGGCAGAGCAGAGCAGAGTCGGGCCCTAAAGAACGAGCTGAGAGAAAAGCCGGCTTGGCTTAAAGCACACAGAACAGAACAGAACAGAACCCGCAGAATAGAGTCGTTGACGTTGGATTGGCTTTTGAAAGCAATCATCATGTTCTCGCAGTGCTCTGGTCTTTGGTCTCTGGCCTGGGTCGCAGTCGCAGTTGCAGTCATAGTCGGAGTTGCAGTTGGAGTCGGAGCTCAGAGCTCAGAGAAAAAAAAAAACTATATTAATATATTGCTACGGCGCACTGTAAATGCAATCAAGCGTTAAATTTAAGTGCCAAATGTCGAACTTGTTAGATGCCGTGTGGCCAGATGCCAGGCTAGTTTTTTAGTTTATGGGCACTACGGAGCAATGTGCCGTTGTGTGCCTAGTAAGCAACAGCAGCAGCAGCAGCAGGTGAGCAGACCTACCTCTGCAGACCTATATATATATATATATGTGGCAGGAAGTTAAGCAGCATTGCTGCGAGACAGTGTCATAGACTGCTTTTATTATTTATTTTTGGGGTCGTTTCCACTTGATATGCTAGCTTAATGAAGTTTGGCAACAGGGCAAAGGCATGCCCATTTTAAATGGCTTACAAATATGCCTTGAAATTGGCAGCAGCATAATTTCAATTTTTGACACTAGAACTTGAAATGCAAGGCAGCAACATTTAACTAATTAACCAAACTAATGTTTTGTCAATAAAATGAGTGTGTTGCGTAAACGGGCCGATTAATCAGATTCAGTTTACAATTCATTTCGTAGAATTGGGGAAATCATTTATATGCACTGCTCCGAGCGCACACAACAAGATTAACCAATTAATGCTAGGCAAACTTCTACGAATTTTTCTCACTGCATTCAAGACAACAAACATAAACCAAGCACAGAGGGTGGATGGAGGGAGTCTCGAGAAGGGATAGATGGAGTAGGCAGTCGTTGGGGGAGGGGAGATGGGCAATGAAAAACGCTCGTTTCGGCCAACAAAACAAAAATATTGGACACAGACACAGACACAGAGTCCGTAGAGTCCAGTGCTGCATAGCCTCTTTGTGGCCTGTGCTGCTTGCTGCAAATGCAGTCGATGGCGAAGAGGAGTAGGATGAAGGAGAAGGTGAAGAAGCAGAAGTAGTAGAAGAAGAAGCAGAATTGTGCGGCATGAGCCGAAAAGAGCCGCAAAAGATGACCGAGCGAGCAGCGCACATCTTGGGCTTACTTAAACTACCTGCAACTGGTTTTTGAAGCAGCAGCAGGCAGGCAGGCAGACGAAGACGACAAGTCCAAGAACGGACAGTCGCGACAAACAGACAGACAGACGGACAAAGAGAGGGAAAAGGAGAAGAGAGATGTGTGTGTAAAAAAAAAACCTTTTGCCTGAATACAAAACTCGCTTCCTGCTGCACGACTTGTGGCCTGCTCTCTGAGCTCTGGGCTCTGGCTAAATGTATCTGGCCTGGTCAGGCACCAGCACCAGCACCAGTACCAGCACCAGCACCAGTACCAGACACAGGCACAGGCTGTATGCCTTCGCCTTAGCCGTAGCCTTAGCCTAAGCCACAGCCTCTGGCTAGCAAGGTGTCGTCGTTGTCGACGTCGTCGTCTTCGTTGTTATCTGTTGGCCAGGCTAGCCTAGCCAGGCTTGCTGTTGTGCAACGCGCGCCTCTCGTGTTCCTGTTATTTTAGATACCCTTTGCACTAGGGGTATTCTCGTTGATGTGCACAAAATGTGTTGAAAGAAGAGATCACTTTAAATTCTATTGCTGCTTGCATTCTGTATGCAACCTTTTCCTATTTTATATGATCTGAAAGGTATTTCAATTATCTACCCAATCAAATTTTAACCAAGACATCAATAAAAGGTTCAGAAAAATGCTCGATTTACGAATACAAGATTAGATTAGATATATAAATAGATTATTTAGATTAGCTTTAGATATCTTCAACTATAGCTGAAATCATAGCTTACATCTGTACTATGATCAGAGTGGCAGAACTCTTAGTTTTAGAGGTTGCAACCTTGCAACCTGCAACTGCTTGCTGCTTCGCCTTTGCAGCTTAGTCTTATCTGCGTTATTCAGTTTTGTTTACTCTATATCACATCTTGTAACAACGTACTTAAATCCTATCAAGGGCATCTGCTGTTCGTTGGTGTGCACTTAACTACCTTGGCAGTGGTGCTCTAGGCTTTTGGTCTTTGATCAGGCGCAAATCCTGCTGCTAATCTCGAGTCCAATGGCCCTGCCCAGCTCAGCTTAGGCCCGCATCGCTGACGCGCGATTTCGATGCGATTCCCTGGCGTTAATCGACGCTGCTGCTTGCCGCTTGCCGCTTGCTTCCCTTCTGCTCTGCCTGCCTGCCTGTTAAGTGATTCCTCTCGCTCTCGCTCCCCCTCTCTCTCTCTCTCTCTTGCTGCTGCACCACCGAAAACAAAAGCAATGCAAAAGCCGTGCATGCGACAGAGCATTGACTACATTGAGTACCACCGGGACACGTAGTTTTATTTTACCATCCACTATTTCTTTTCACATCGCTGTTGTTTTTCAGCCGCCGGAACAGCTGCTCTGCTCTGCTCGTGGCTGATGCTGTTTTTGTTGTTGTTGTTGTTGCTGCTGCTACTCCTGGTGGTTGGTTGAACAACCTTCGACAGTTTTTAGCTATTTTGTCTGTCGCACAAACACACATCCATTCTGCAGACAGGCCCGCTTACAGGATATGTAGTCCCGCATATGTTTATCGTCTGCCACCACATTTCCATGACTCTTCTCATCTCCTCTCCTCTCCATCCTGTCCCGGTCCGTTCCGTCTCATCTCTCGCTTCGCTTGAATTGTAGTAAAAACTTCCCTGAAAACAGTACGAACATCCCTTGCACTGCAGTTTTCCGTGACTAAAGTTTTTCCCAGCCTGTCTCTCAATGCTCTCGTTGATTTTCCCAAAAAAAATTAGTATTTTCAGTGTGTGTATAAGTGTGTGAGTGTGTTTGTGTTTGACTCTGAAAGTGTTTGAATAATTATCCTGTTTTTCATTGCATTCGTTGCTCTTCATTTGATTTCCCCCCTTTTCCTGCTATTCCATTTTATAACTGCCATTGATTGCATTGGCAGCCAGCAAGAGCCAAAAGAGTTGTTTTTTATTTGATTTTTCATCCATTTTTAAACTTTGTGTTATTCATGATTTCGAGCTGGTTATATCTGGGCTTACGCAGATCCCTGCATAAATTATTAACTATTCCAGCTTATGGTTTACAGAGAAGGTTTTCGGTTTATAGAAGTTTGGCAACATCGCTCAGACTGTTTACTACCAATAATCATAATAGCACTTCAAATGCACCTTTAATGATTACTTTTCAAAATTTATACAGATTCCGTTCTACGAATTGTATTATGTATATTTCAACTAGAGCTATAGATTGTATTATTTTGCTAGTGAAGACGCTTGCTGTTATTTAATGGCATTTGGTATTTCCCAGAATAACCTCAAGTCATCTAATCTTTCTGATTGCCTGCCTGCCTCTGCCTGGCTGTGAAATGCGGCAACTGCGGCAAACGGCAATAACAACAATCTTTACGAAAATACAACGTTCAACGCCTGCTTGCTGTAAATGCAATTTTCGTCCATAAAAAGCAACTCAAGTGCTGCCTCGGCTTTAGGTAGCGCCCAATAACAATGTGCTAGTTTCTATCGCTTCACTTCACCATCCTTGTATCCTGATAGTACTCCTGCTCCTGCTCCTGCTACGGTCGGGCCCAAAACTATTTTGTGCTCTGCGCTCTTTTGTTTTTGGCCAAACATTTGCCGTACGTTGGCAAAGAATTACGCACGCAATTTTGTCTACAGCTTCATTGCGCCCTCGCATCGCAAACACACAATTTATATGTATATATATATACACACACACACACACATACATATATATATATTTATATATATATACTAACACATGTGAGTCACTTGCTACGGCCAGCTTAGTTTACTTGAATTACGTTCTATGGTTCAAGTGAAGCGCAAATGTATCTTTGAGTTTTATATTTTCTATCTTTGTCTATTTCGCTCTCTCAATCTCTCTACCTCTCTCTCTCTCGTTCAGTCGCCTGCAGCTGCGGCTTTAGGTATCATGTAACAGTCACAGCAAACACTCTGGCAGCGTGGTATGTTTGCACACTGAGCGAAATGAAGTATTAAATTAGAAATGCTTTAAATGGGAATAATGAGGTTGTGCAAAAGCAGGAACTATCTCCGATAAAGTATATATATTCCTGATTCTTAGCAACAGCAGTCGAGTCGATATCGATATAGGCATATCAATCCGTCAATCTATATGAATACCCCGATCTCTAAGAGAATGCGTGCTAGAGACTTATAATTTGGCATATAGGCACTCTTAATCTGTAATTAATCGATAGCAGCATTCTTACGTGCTTCAACTTGATTGTAGCGCGTACCTTTTTCTCTCTGTGTGTGGCGTATCATGAAATAGTTTTCCATTGCGTCTCGCGCCGCCCAAGTTGGTTTGCTCTCGACGCAGCAGCAGCAAACCTTCTGCGTGCGTTCAAAATGAAAAATAATAGTCAACAAAGTGCCACCAACGAAAAAGCTTTAGCCCAGCGAGACTTTAGCTCCCTGCACTCCCCCCCGCCACCCTGCGCACGACCTAGACTTGCCTCAGTCGGTTGCAACGGCAACAGCAGCAGCAGCAAACCCAATTCACCTACAGCAAAATGCATTTACACGCGCAGGTAGCTGTCAAGGTGTGTGTGTTTGTGTGTGTATGTGTGTGTGTGTGCTGTGTGGTGTGTGTGGATGCGTATGTGTGTGTGCCAAATAAATCATCGTGTGCTGTTGTTGGACAACAGAACGAAACGACGAGCGATGAACAAAACTCTTGCTACAACCAACGGATCGTAAACTACATTGGAAAACTGAAATAGACAATTCGTCGAGTCGCCGGCGGTGGGCGGGTGATGTGGGGCTAGCAGCAGAGGGAGGTGCAGTTAGACAGCTGGACAGTTGAACTGGCAGCCGGCGGGCAACTACTTGAACCCGAACTTAATGAAGCCACTCGTACACAGCCGGTCCACAACCAGAGAGACAGCTACAGCGAGAGAGAGAGAAAAAACCCACAACATTCGAATGTTATCTAAGGGAGGGTGGGAGGGTGTTGTGGAGTAGCTGGCAGGCGTTAAGCTGCCTAGAGGGCAACACCGCCCCTCTCCCTCTTCCTCCCCCCTCGTTGTCGTTCTCTGGGCCAGGGAGAAACTAATTAAGTTTTGCGTCAAACTATGAAACAACTGGAAAAATGTTTGAGACAATTTATGTATACGTTTCCGCAGCGATGATTTAAAGCTAATACTACGCTTGTCAAAGGCGGCTCATCAGCATTATTTTAAGCCACTGTTTTTTTCCAGTGTGTTTTGTAACACATATTTATGACGGAATAGAATACATTATGCACTGGTTGAGAACTAGAGAGTAGCATCAATTATATGTTGCAGAGAATACAGGAGAAATGCGAGAGAAGACTGGAACAGCATTCTATATTACATATATATACATACATATATATAGATATATATATGTATGTAGCTTAAGCAACATTACTCACCTCACATCCTTTTTTTTTTAATTCGCATTTCCTTTATTAGTCTGCGTTGTCGTTAACGTGTGTGTGGCTAATTTACTGTTGGCTCTTATAAACATTTAACCTATTAAGAATCGTTTAAATATTTGTTTTAAAGATGTAGATTTTCTAATATTATTATTATTATCGTGAGCCCTTCGACTTTCATCATTTAATTGCTGCTTATCAAGCATCTTCTGATCATAATCGCTATTGAGCATGTGCATTTTAATCGCACCATTTCCCTTAGTGTTTTCCATCCGACTAACAGTGCTATTTATAGCCAAAAAAAGAAAAGAAGATAAAAATGCTGAAGAGACGTGCTAATTAAACTCCGCAGCCTCGTCATCATCAAAACGTTAGCGTTCTCAGTTATGGGGACAGGATTTGAGGTGGCTTTCAGCAGATGTTTTGGATGATGCTGTTCCGTGGAGCCAGCTTCTCTTATATTTAGCACAATGCATGAGTCTTTTATTTTATATTTGTTGCTGTTGTTGTTGTTGTTGCTGTTGTTGTTGCCACAGGCACGACGGCACAAGTCAGTCAGCCGCAACGAGAAAATCGTGCGAGCGTTTAATACGAGAAGTATCTGAAGTTGAAGTTGCAAACAGCTTCAGCAGCAGCAACAGCAGCAGCTTCAGCAGCCACCAACTGCTGTCATTGTCTGGGTCTGCTGCTGAGCCGGCTGTTTATGCTAAATGAGGGTTAAAAATGAAACGGCAATGAGCCAAGCTTCTGCCTCGTCTTTTCACTCGCGCTGCCCCTGCAACTGCAACTGTAAATGTCTGCGGGCTGCCCCAATCTTCACCCTCGCTGAGAGTGACTGCTGCCGTGTCGGACTGTTGCATATGGCCTCCTATCTGAAATCTTTTGTTGTATGAGTTTTGACAACATTTGCCACCAACAACCACCCACCACCCCCAGCCCCCCTCTCGTCCGTCTTTGAATTGTTAATGCGGTGCAACTTTGATTTATCTGCTGCGGCTTCTGCTGCTGCTGCTGCTGCAACGTGCTCTAAGCCCAATTTGTTACCACAATTTGTGCAGATTTTGTGTTGTGAGTTTGTGTGTTGCCTGTGGCAGTGTTAATTAACAATTGTCTGATGCCTGCTTTCGAACGTTAATCGATTTCAATTGACAGACATTTCATGCCCCTCTCGGCTAAGTTTGCCGCAATTGTGTGGCAAACTCAAATTTCTGCCATTGACCTTTTGTAGCTTTGTGTGTAAAATGATTGTTTAGCATTCGAACTTATGGATTACTTCCGTTTGAGATACAAGCAACTTTATTATTCAAAATGTACCAACTCTTACAAATAACAGTTGTAAGCATTATAAAAGAGCTGTTTAAAGTTGTGCCAAGTTCATGCTAATTGTAAAAATAGTAAAGAAGTTTGGCAACCTTGCAGCTTCCTTCTCAACACACACACAGAACTACACAAACACACACACACACACACCTTAAGCATCTCCTCAATACCTTTGTCGCACCCAAAAATTCAAAATCAAAATAAAAAAGCTTAATTTGTAATGCTTTGTAGACTTACCTTTTAGGCCGCTTCTAAAATCGCTTTTAACTGATGCTTTTAACATATTTCCTTAACCTCAATAATGCCACAATCAAATTCTGCCGCATTGCCGATTAAAATTCCAGTACCTGGCCGGTCGCCAGTTGCGTTTGCCTCTGCCTGCGCCACTGCAATTGAGACTGCGGCAGCGACTGCTGCATCATTGTGCTTGCCACACTAAACGCTTTTGACATTTCAATTAAAATTCTACAAGTCTCGTCTATTACGATGCGGTAATTGCAGTCCCAATGACGACGACGACATCATTGTTATACCCTTTAATTGTGAACTGTGTAAGCTAATGTATCTAGGGTATACGAGGGTGGTTTGATGAGTACCTGACCTTGACGCCAGATGGTGTCACTATTGCAATATGACGTGACTATCGTATAGTACATAAACCTAAACAGCCACAGTGAAAATTTCAGTCAAATCGGACTACATGTCCTACATGAAATATTGGGTATGAGAAAGCTATCGGCGCGATGGGTGCCGCGTTTGCTCACACCAGACAATAAGCGCAACCGCGTGACCACTTCGGAGCATGGTTTGGCGCTGTTAAAGCGTAATCCGAAGGAATTTTTGCGTCGATTCGTGACTGTTGACGAAACATGGATTCACTGGTACACACCAGAGACCAAAGAACAGTCGAAACAGTGGACTTCACCTGGCCAGGTCAGGTACTCATCAAACCACCCTCGTATAGTATATAGTATATATTATAAATATTTTCAGTCTATGCACATTTTAAAAGATAAGTTCTTCCAAATTTGGTTTATTTGCATATTACCATATTAACTTTCTCTATAAGTTTGATTATTATAAAAAGAATATGTTTAGTTTGAGCAGTTCATCATTTATTTCAACTTACAGGGCATCTGCTAGTCAGTCATCGCCTGCTCACTGGCTAAACATTTGGCAAATGTATTTGAAAATGGTTCAGTTGGCGCCACTGTCTGCAGTTTTGTATGCTGTTTTTCTCTGTTTTTCTTCTTTTTTTTTTCTTTGCACATTTTCCATGTGCTGTCAACGCTGAGAGATAATTAGACGGACGCGTTAATTGTGGCACTTTCAAATGTTTTGCGACATACGTACGCTGTTGCTTGTAGCTTTGACTCATCCACTGTTGCATGAGCCACGCCTCAAAAATGTGGCACATATACATTTATGTGATTGCTGCTTATCTGCAGCAGCTGCTGCTGCTGCTAATGTCTTATGACAAATGAGCAGCCGCAGTGACTGCAACAAGCAACAGCTACCTCCTCCCCCACCCTATCCTCCTCCTACTCCTACTGCTCCTACTGCTCCTCCTGCCTAATCCCCTTTCGTCTCCAGCTGCAGCTTTAGTCGTAACTTCATCTGTTTCCATCTGCTTTGTCAGTTTTCCCCATTTAGGTGCCGCTTCACATTGCTGTTGCTTTGGTTGTTGTTGTTGTTGTTGCTGTTGCTTTTGTTGTTGTTGTTGTTGTTGCTGTTGCTTTTGTTGTTGTCATTGTCAGGCTGCTGTTGCATTTTAAGCCGCTGACATTTGTCTAGTCTGTGGATGGCAATGGGCTGATCTGGATTTGGCCACACCCAACAGAGGCAAACAAAGCTATGTGCGCCACCTGCAACATGCCTCAAGTTATTTTGCCCTGCACGGGTTTTGTTTGTCTTTGCTGCCTCTGATTTGCCTGACATGCTGCATTTTCATTACATTTAAAAATAATTTCAATTGGCTTCTTTCTTTTTTTTTGTATTCGTTTGCATATTTCCTTTTTTGCATTTTGAGTCAGCAGTGGCAGCAGCAGCAGAGGCAGCAGTCAGCAGAGGCAGCAGTCAGCTTCTCATTGTCAACTGGCTTTATTGATGTATGATCTTGATTTCCGTACAATAAACAACGCATGAACATGACAAAAGATTGCCAACCCCCTCCGCAACCCCCCCCCCCCATCTGTTGCTCAACTCCTACGTCAACTCTTGTTGTTGCTTTGTGTGTCTCAGTTTTTTATATATTATTTTTTATTTTGTTGTTGCCTTGGCGCCTCCTCCAGCTGAACTGCGTCGGATGAAGATTTGTAATGGGAACGCAGCGATGACTGTGCAAGGCGGCGCTTTTGGGGCAGGTTAACGTTGCGCCGCTTTGTTGCCAATTTTCAATAAACTTCAGCTGTTTTTCTTTCTTTATTTTCGTTGTTTGCTTGTGCATTTGTTGCAAAAGTTTACATATGCACACATGCCACACACACAGCAGAATATCTCGATTATTGCGCTCGTAATGAAATGTGAGCAACAATGCAATTTAAATTGAAAGCCGACGAATTTCCCAGAATCAAATTATATATGTTGTAAAGTTGTTTTTAATCAGTAGACATTATTTGAAATTACGTTGTATTCAACCATTTATTTATAGAATAATAAATTGAATAATTGTCGCGTAAGCCACATTAGCAACAATTTACATACAATAGTGCATAATAATTGTATATTTTGCGTACTTATTTTTAATTATCCTTGAATGCTTTTATGTGTATATAAAATATGTACAAATATCCATTTATGACGAATTGTTCAATTCAATGTCCCATGATTCTTAATAAATGATCTAATCAATTGTTCAATACAAAATCGAATTCTTTTGTTCTGTAGTCCAATTAGCCATGGACTACTTAAAATTGTATGACGATAAGAATCGAAGTTGATCAAATACAAAAAAGAAACACAGACTTGAAAGCAGGTGGAAAACTGTGTTACCAAAACTGCTGCAGGTAACAAAACAGATCCTCAGAAAACCGACAATTTGTTGAGGCAAGGATAAAGTGTTTTGCTTTACAAGAGCGAAACAAAAGCCAGACAGGTTCCAGGTTCACTCAAATTACAGCTAGGGGTTGTTTTCACCACGGGATGCGATCCGAACAGGATACACACACAGACACACCCATGTGTAGCTCAAGTACCTGTGTCCTTAAACAGGACTCTCGATCTCTCTTTCTCTTTCTCTCTCACGCTCTCTCTCTTTGAAGCAATTGCAGCTGCTTATTGATTTGATGCACATGTCACAAATCGATTGGGTCTCTCCGTTTCCCTCTCATTGTGGGAGCAGAGAAGTTATGTCGATTTGGACTTGATCTTGGACACGGCAGATGGTCTGAGATAATACCGACGACACAAGTGGGCCGTTGACCCTGAGGGGTAGCAACAACAGCCAATTCAAAAAAAAAAAGGATGAGCATGAATGTTAATATTGACGCAAGGTGGAGCTTGAAGAAGCTGTGCGCAAAACTCTGTGTGTGTGCGTGTGTGTGTGTGTGTGTGTTGCCTGCACCGTTTGGTTAGCCAATTTATTAACGAATTTTTCAACGAACCGGGCAGACGACCGACGACCAGTCATTGCTACATTGTTGTTGTTGTTGTTGCCGCTGCTGCTGCTGGCACGCATGCGCAGCAGCGCCAACGACGACGACGCAACGTTCATTGCACCCAAAAAACAAAAACAAAAAAAAAACAAACTGAAAAATATACAACACAAAAATATAAAAAAAGAACAAAAAAAAAAGAAGAATGAAATTTTCGTTGGGGTTTTTATTGTTGTTGTTGTTGCTGCAGCAGTGTTTTTACGACAACAACTGAGAACCGGATGGTTTGGCAGTGCCCAGCTTTCTTGTCTGGCACAAGGGGTGTTGTGTGGGGTCTGCGGGGAGGGAGGGTTCTACATGGGCAGCTATGGCCAGGGGGGTCGTCAAACGTTGACCGATGCGGCGGCTTATGGCCATTGCGAGGCGTTCGCTGTGCAGTTTTTCATTGGAGTTGCCTTCCTTTTTGCCTGACTGCCTGTCTGGCTGCCTGTTGCAAGTTGTTGTTCTCTTTCTCGTTGTTGTTGTTGTTGTTGTTGTGGTTGTTGCCTTGCGGGAGCTCTCCAACCTATCCCAAGTTGAGTTTTGACACGCATCAGGCAAACCGAATGGGTTGCGGATGCGCACACCATGTTATGTGTGTGTGTGTGTGTGTGTGTGTGTTGTATAGTGTGTAGTGTGTGTTGCCCCTCCCCCAGGCGGCAAAAGCGCAGTTTAAACATTTTTAATTGAACTTTTGCCTCCATGCAACAACATGAACCGACAAAACAACAATGCGTCTTAACTTTTTTTTCTACACTATCGAAAACCACAAGCGGGGGGGCAGCAAACTTCTAGCGGTGTGGGAAGGTGGTGGTGCTTCTCCCTGCTGTGGTGAGGAGTGGCTTTTGTGGTTATTGATTAGATAGATATCATAAAACATGCATAAAGTTAGGTGGCAAACATCAAGAAGACGACCCCCAAGACGACCCCCTAATCGGAGTCCACATGTTAATAATGGGTACACACATATTTACAGTTAGCCTTTGATGAGTCACAATTGGGGCAAGCTAATTGCGGGAACGAAGAGTGCTTAAGTCATTTGGCTCAGGGTGCAGCAGTGTAATTTATCCATGAGTCAATTGTTATTTATAGCTAATGAAATACGTTTCCTATTATGAAATGTGAGACGATTTTATTATTAGTCAGAAACGGATTCATGTTTAATTCAGGTAATAAAAATAGCCTCAATTGGAATTCAGATAAAACGTATCTTTATTCACAAATCAAATAAATACAAGTTGGGCGTTAAATTCGTTCTTTTTATTTACTGTTTACTAAATAGCTCTAAAATTTTATTAGCACACTATATTATTATATTGCTTAGCGTTACATTAATTAATGAAACCCGTTTTCTTAATTATCATTCCATAATATTTAACTAATTTTCTACCTTATCTTATTTACAGGTAAGTCGATGTTAACTAATATATTTATTCTTGGATTGTTGCGTAAGTAAAAAGAGCATAAAACCCACAACTGCGTTATGTATGACTAATTAATGGGTATGCCCCAAAGGGGGGGTGGTGGTGCTGGTGGTTGTGGTGGGGCAGTGTGGTTTAATTAAGTAACGCCTTAAACCCGCATGCGACAAGCACTCAAAACGTTTGCGCTTTTAACCAAAAAGTTTCTAAAAGTGAGTAATAAATGAAGAATGGTTAGGGGCAGGGGGGGATGGAGTGTGTGTGTTGTGTGTGTGTGTTGAGAAATGGGTAGCCAATCAATAGACACGACACAACTTGCATCGTAAAACGCATTCAACAAAACAACAGCAACAAAATGCATTAAATTTTCAATAAAAATGCGTCATAAAATAAATGTAGAAAAACATAACAAAAATGCACAAAGCACATAAATATAAATAAATAGAAAGAGAGAGAAGTATATATATAGAGAGAGAGAGAGATAGAGAGTGAGACGTGTTGGTAGTGGGAACATCTTTTTATACATCTGTATGGCAAAGTGTCGACAAAGTGCTTTAGCTCTCGGGGTCTAGATGTATTCAAGAAACTCAGGCTACAAAATGTTGTAGGGTCAAAAAAAAAAAAAAAAAAAAAATGAAAAAAAAAAATGCAGCAGAAACACGCATCAAATTGACACGCACATGTGAAGTGTGTGTGCGAGTGTGTGTGGCCAGAGGGTATGGGGTTAGGGGTTGTCTGCCTTATAGCTAAGTGGATGCCAACATATGTGCACACTCTCACACACACACACACACACACACACTTGCACACTCACACGGGTCTTGGGACGCGACTAATAATGGGTAGCGTACGTTGGAATGCATGTAGAGAAGTGCAGTAAAAATAGCAAACAATGCGAGTCATCGTGAAATCAATAAAGAAAGTAATTTGAAACGTGGCAACCGACAACGAAGCTGCGACGTGGCATCAACAGCAACAACCAACAACAGGACAGGGAATGAAGCACGCCGGCAACTGGCCAGCGAACACCAACTGGCAACTGGCAACTGGCAACTGGCAACCGGCAACCGGCACTCGCTCAGTGTCCAGTTCATGTCCAGGCCAAAAGGCAATTTATCTAATGGTAATATTGTATGGGCTATAAAACAATATTGGTGAAAGGCGAGGCAAGGCTAACTAATCTGCCAGACAAGGTGTTGCGGGCGGGGATAGTGTTGTTTTTGTTGTTGTTTGCTTGGGGCAGTGGTAACTATTTTTAGGCGAGGCAATATGCAGGCTTCATTCTTAAATTACAGTTGCTGCTGCTGCTGCTGCTGCTGTTAGCCTTAATTAAAAAAGTACGTCCAGAATGATGCATAAAATGTTATATTATCTGCCACAACAGACAACAGAACAGAATAATAACCAAGATGGCTTTTGGCCAATTCAGCGAAAACAATGGCTAACAATTATAGGCAGGACTCGGTGTTGGGCTTGAATTTGGAATAGTGTTTTTTTTTTAATGTTTTTTTTTTAAGTTCTCTCTTACGACATTGTTTTTCGATTTAAAGAAAATAGTTTTCCACCAAATTCCGAAAGACACATATTGTTCCCATTAATAACAGATCAACATTAATTCGCTTTCAGCAGCGCGGAAAATGTTGACAGACAAGTGTGAACGCCAAGGGAGCGATTTTTCCAGCGCTAAACATTTTTCCTCGACATAAAATATGGGAGGAGGCGGAGGGGAAGGCAGATTATCGATCTTATAGAACATGTGTTGTTGTTTGTCTCTTTGTCATAGCAATTGGTAAGAAGGGTATAATGGTTTTGTGCAAAAGAATGTGACAGACAGCAAAAAGCTTCTACGACCCAATAAAGTATTCTTGATTAGCAACAACAGCCGAGTCATGTTATCGATATATATCGATTGTTGATAGACATAAATGCTACAATGGCAGAGCCTTTAAATATATATATAATAAATATATTGGAGTTTTATTGATAAACTGAATAAATTTAACCAAGATCGGATTAGAAACACCCTAGTTATAGTCCAATGATAGGATATCGATCTTATAGCGCATATGTTCTTCGTCTAGTTTTGGTTTTCATAGTTTTTCCAGTTGTTGTTTTCTTTGTAGATATTTGCTAAATTTAAATGGGGCCCCAAAAGCCATTGATTTGTCAGCACGATCTCCATTGGCGGCATTCGCTTGATAATTTCTCTGGACTCATTCAAATCGTCATTATTATCTATATTGAACATCATCATCATCATTAGAAACTTTGTTGTTGTTTTTATTGTTGTTTTTTTGTTGTCGCTGACTTTCGTTGACTTTTCTCATCTGCTGCACTCTGCACTTGGTATTTATCCAGCTGTTAATTGTGCACCCAGCACAACTTGGAACATATTTTCACTTTGGGGGCACAGTTTAACTATTTTTATATATACACACATCACACACACACACACATACATACATATACACATTAATGTTTGTATATAACTTTGCTGCCATATGTGCTCTTATTGCCCGTTTAGATCTTTTCTGCCTGCGTCGCTCTCAAAGTTTGTTGACCTTCGCAGTGAAAATTGTTGTGCGACGACAACTGAAGTGGGTTGGGGGGAAAACTCTTCGCTCGCTCTCTCTCTCTGCCCCTCTCTTTCTCTCTCTCGGTCTGTTGTGTAAACAAAACATTATCTTTCAAATGGTTTTTAGCTGCCTTATCTTCCAGACTTCATCTGAGCGTCTCGTTTCCTTTTTTGCTACTCCTTGGGCCTTTGATAAACATCTGGAAACATAAAAGGTATATTTCCCTGTAAAATTGATCAATTGATATTTTGGTTGGTGGCTCTACAAATCCAGCGTTCTTGTCATTTGCCTGCAAAGAGCAGCAGCAGCAAAAACAACAACAAGCATTTTCTCCCCAGAAAACCAAACATAATCGTTTTTTCTTTCCTGCTGTGTTTTACCTGCTGTGCGCTAAATTTTCACATTTCCAACAATTTTCATTTTTTTGGGTTTCCTTTTTCTCATGGCTTTTTTGTTGTTTTGTTTTTTGGTGTGCACTCAATTTTGTTGCGTGGGCGTGGCAGCTGCAGTGGATAATGGTAAAAATCTTGAAATGTTGCGGACATGCTGCTGCGGCTAGTTGGGGTGGGGGTGGGGGT
The DNA here is from genome assembly GCA_037043585.1 of Drosophila mimica. Taxonomy (NCBI): domain Eukaryota; kingdom Metazoa; phylum Arthropoda; class Insecta; order Diptera; family Drosophilidae; genus Drosophila; species Drosophila mimica. The sequence goes on along the minus strand of JBAMBE010000051.1, from coordinate 2,303,890 downwards.
GGGGTTGTAGGATGTGGCGTGTGGGCTGTGTTCTTACCCCATTCTGTTGAGTTGTCTTTGCCAGACCTTGCCAATTCTCAGCAGCACAATGAAAATTTCCACCCAATTTGCCCATCGCGTAGCTCATTTTCGCCTTGCAATTCCGCATCTCTTTTTCTCACTTTAACTTTTCTTGTTGTCGTTGTTGTTGTTGTTGTTGTTGCATTATGCTATGCTGCTTTTCTCTCAGTCTCCAGAGAACTTTTGGCTTGGCTGGAAAAACTTTGTTGGCTGCCAGCGCGCATTTCAATCAAAAAACAAAAAAAAAAATAAAAGATATATATATATATATATATATATATTCATTCTATATACTTTACACTCTATATATATGACTGGCTCGGCCTCTGCTGGCCTCGTTACCCACAAGTTTTATTATTTGGGGGCGTGGCATTTTGTAGAGCTATTGTTTTGCTTGTTGTGTGCGACGCGGCACCGAAAACTCATCTTGAAAACTCATTAAACAAAGTACACACTTCAACGCCAAAGCCAAAGTCGCTGATGTGCAATGTTATTGTTTCTGAGTGTGTGTGTTGCTGTTGTAGTTGTTGTTGTTGTTGTTGTTATACTTATTACTGTTATAATGCCTGAAAGTTTGAGCTCTCGACTTTTGCCTGGTTTTGTTTTCACACCTATTTTTTGTTGTCCTCACTGCTGATGTTGTTGTTGTTTCGTATGCTCTAACAAATATGTTCAAAATGAAATTTGCATACCTACGAGTGCTTAACAAACACACACACACACACACACACACACACATCTTCAGCTTTACTTATTCAGCTGCATTTGAGCGGCTTTAATTGTGAGCACAAAAAACACACACAAAAAAATGTAGCACAGTTTGCAGCGTTGCAGCAACTGCTGCAGCTCATTGTTGGGGTTTCCATAGTTGCTGCACGCATGTTTATTGTTTTGCTTGTTAAGCACATGCCGCACACAACTACCCCTGCCCCAGCTGCCACTTCCCGCAATTCTCGCTCGTTAAACTGATACCTTGTAGGTGCTGCATTCAAAACTTTAGCACATAACTCACATGTAGCTCTTTGCTGCACCTCTTAAGTTGTTTTGCTGTTTTTGTCCACTTCCCAACAGTCCGCTGTGCGTTCCTGGAAAACCATTTCAATTACATTTGGCGAATTCCTAGCAATGCTTTTAGTTGGAAAAACAGTTTAAAGCAAATCACAAAAGTTTCCTTTACACAGTTTTTGTTCTCTCTCTCTCTCTCTCTCTCTCTCTCTCTCTCTTTGAATAATTGCCACGCCCACAGCTCGGTGGGGGGCAAGTATAAAAATTATTCACATAAATCCAAGCGCTGGTTTTTCAAGTCGAAAAATGGCTGCAAAAAATGGCTCTAGACTGTCTCGTTGAATTTTCCCCTATTTACCATTAAAACAATTTTCTTTGTTTTTCGTGTATGTTTTGTTTTACAGTTGTTTTGCTTACTCACTGCTTGGCATTTGAAACGCCTTTGTTGGATTTTCCAATGGCCCAGTCATGTTATTCCTATTTTCATGTCATTATAGTTAAATATATGTAGTATATATATATATATGTATATATGTGCAGCTTGTAAATTTATTTTACTTTTGTTTCTGAAATAAATTACTTTAACTTTATGCAACCAACAATTTTAAACAATTTGTTGTAACTGGGCGTGTCTTTTAGTTCCTTTTAGGGTTTTTAGAATTTAATTTTGCAAAATGCCAAAATGGAAAATAGCAAATTTGTTGAATATACATTTTTCACGGGTTGATCAGCGTCATTGTTGGTGAGCAGGAATCGGGAGGAAGGAGTGAAAAGTGTTGCGGCATTACAAACTCACGGAAAATGTTTTGAAAAGTGTAGAAACACACATACATATATATATATATATATATATATATATAGGTATATATATAAATATGCACATGTATGCAAATGAGTTAGGGCGAGAAAATGTTTAGCAAATTGTGGGCAGGATAACTTTACTCATATGCGGGCAAGAATTGAAAATTTGTAACAAAGTGCGGAAAATTGAAGTTTTAATTGGATTCCCCGAAAACTTTATATGGTTAATCAGAGTGCAAAAATGTTGCATTTCATACAAAAAATGATGAAATTGCAGTCATAAATAGGAAAACGCAGACAATTCATTTTGCACAATGTATTTAATACAACAGCTAACGAAATGATATAATAATAATATATTCCGTTATATTATTTGAATAAAAGAATGGCTTCTATCAATGAATAATAAAACAATTAATTTAGTGTGGGTTGAAGAATTGAATGCATTCATTGTTTAAAATGAAAATGCTGTTTTTGGCAATTTATAATGCTTCATAATCTATTATTAATTGAAAAATAAATTATGGTATAAATTATATTCTGTGAGACGAGGAAAACATTTTTAAAGAGAGTTTCCGTATCGAGAAGTGAAATTTTGATACTCTTGTGAGCCTTTAATGGCTACATTTAAGGACAATTTTAAGGGATAAAAAATAGTTTAGTTTATTTTTAATTGTTGTGCATTTTTATAGCAGGTTTTCCCTTAATTTGCTTAAGTATTCTATATACTTAATTTAAAGATTTATACGCCCTCGTTCAAGCTACATTTATTTAATAGCAGTTAGTTGAAGATGGGATCGTTTGAATTATTCCTAAGCTTAAATCTTGGCTCTTGCCGGCTATTTTCGCTGTTGCCACTAAAATGCTTATAAAACTTTAGAGAGCTGCGCGCAAATAAGAGTCACCACCCCCACCCCCAGTCACTGCAGCAGCAGCATGTTGTAACACACACCCCACACCCCGTTAGCAAGTTGATTAAGATCATAATCGTTAAAATTACTTGAGCGCAACTATTTTACGAGCAAATTACTATTTTTATTACTTATGCAGACCAAGTCGCCAAGTTCAGTGCCTTCGGTGCGAAATTATGTACATATATATATATACAGATATATATATATATATATATGGGATCTCTTTGGTCAGGTCTTAACCCATACTCTATCACACACACACACCAACACACACACACGCTGTCGCTTATTGGGCTGTAACTTTTATGGCTCCACGTTGCAGTCTTCGTTGTTGCCTGCTAAAATTTATGCCGCTCGAGTAGTTGCTAGATTACGCAGCCATCGGGGGCGTATGGGGCAGCAGCAGCAGCAGCAGCATGGGGGCGTGGCTGCTTCCGGGTGCCTGACTTTAGCCGAGATTCTCGTTGGCCTCGACTTTAACTGCCCTGCCCCGACCTGCTCCGTTTTGTCTGCCAGCTTGTGTTTTGTTTAATTTTAAGCGACATTTTACGTCCTTCCTCGCCCTCCCCCCTCCCCACTGTTCCGCCCCAAAAATATGCAAAGTTGAGGCAAAAGTTTTTCCAAGCGGTGATTATTTAACGTATTTCGCATTTTATTTTCTTTTATTTCCCTTTTTCTTTTTCTTTTCCTTTCTTTTCTTGTGTGTGTAATTTTGTGTGGCGACAGATAACCAAAACGGGAAAACGAATCAACAAAATTTACAAAAAAAGAAACAATAAAAAAATACAATTTTCTGCTGAAAATTTTTATATACACAAATAAACAAATATTTTTTTATTTGGTTGCAACTTTCTCTTCGATTTTGGTTTTGTCTTTGTTTAAAGCGTATTTGGCTTTTTATTCAAATTTAAATCGCAAATGCGTTGCCAAAAGCGACTCACCAGAAAGCGCTTAAAACTAGGCAAAAGCGTTTTAGTTTTCGTCTTTGCCAAACAACAACAACAAACAGTTATTCTGCTGCCGCTTTTTACTGTGTTTTTTTCAGCACACATGCGGCGTATGCGTAACGTAAAATTAGCCAACAAACGAGAGGGAGGGGGGGGGGAGATAGAGAGCGCTGCTAGACCAAAACTCACGTGGCTTAAAGCTGGCCTAAAGGCGCAAAGAGAGGTGGTGGTGGTGGTGGGTGGGCGTGGCACTGGTCTGGGGGTCGCACAAAGGACAAATAGCAGCAGCTAACTGCTAGCAGCCAGCAGCCAAAGCAACTTTGTGGAGAGATGCGAAGTGCGGGGCCGGGATGACGATGGGAAATTGGCGGTAACGACGGCGCCAGCGGCGCGTGCACATCCAGCAGGGGGTTGCCGATTGGAAGGGAAGGGGATGGGGAGGGGGAGGTGGAACGATGTGGAGCGATGTTGCGAAGGTAGATTTGGGTGTGGTAACAAAAGGGGGGTGCGTGGCGAGACTAGAGGCAGAAGGGGCATGTTCGAAATTTAACCGCTTATAACACCCTCGTTGTGTAGTCTCACACAAACACACACAGACATAAAAACACACACACATACACCCACTAACACACGCGCGCACACACAAATTTTTGCACCCTTCGCAGCAGCAGCAGCAGCAGCTGCTGAGTAGATTTTCATGTTTCACTGTGTGTGTGTTTGTTTGGAAAAGTTATATTGCGTGAGTGTGCGAGTGTGTGTGTGTGTGTGTGTGTGTGTGTGCTTGTGTGCCCCTGGACGCAGCAAATGCCCGGGCACACGAACAAAATGACAGATAGAAAGAAGCCAAGGCAGCTTCAGTTCGAGTCCTTGTCCTCCTCCACCCCCTTCTCTCCAGCACTCTCTCCCCTCAGCCTATTGCTCATTTCCTTTTTCGCTCTCAAGCTGTACTGCCAGCGATTTTCCTTCTTCGATTTTCCTTCAGACTCTGTGGCGATTTGTTATTGTATTATTTTAGCTATTGTACGTGTTTTGTGGCGCATTTTCGCATTGCTTTCTGTATCTCGACGTGTGTGTGTGTGTGTGCGTATGTGTATATGTGTGTGTGTGGGTGTGTGTGCGTGTATTTGTATTTATGTATTAACATGATGAATTTTTAGCTGGCAGCTACGAAAATTTATTGGCGTTTTAGTTGAGTTTTTATTCGCCTGATCAGCTGAAAAATTATTTGATTTACTACTGATTTTAATAGCATTGACAATCTATAAAATTCTGTGATTTGCCATCGAAATTAAATCAAATAAATCATTTTTTCTTGCAGCTGCCAAATTGCAACAAAACCAAATTAGAATTTGAATGAAATAAAATACCACAAATATACAATATTTGATTCATTTTAATTAAATTATTGTATTTTGCATAGCAATCGATAAATCAACTTCTCAAAATTATTAAATGTTTAACTATAATTTTATACAATTATGTAAAAATCATATAATTTTTTACAATTATGTAAAAATCATATAATTTTATAATAATCGTTAACTTATTAAAATTATTAAACTTGACTATTATTGCAGAAAGCTGGGCACATTCATCAAATAATTGAAAATCATTTAACGAATACAATTAATTTTTCCACTTTCGCCTCCTCTCACGAGTTGTTGTTGTTGTTGTTGTTGAATTTAAAGTGCACTCAACTTTTCACAACTTTTCTCAAATTAAGTGTCAGTCTCGCAAAGCACTCACCAAACAGCTTGTCACTACTTGTGGATAGCAACCTTGGTCACTATTTGCTTCGTCTAATCCAAACTCCCCAATATTTTATCAACTTTGGATTTTTTCTGCAATTTTGAATTTTTTCACATTGAGAAAAAAGCCAGAAAACTAAATAGAAATCCCAAAATTTCTCTGATTGTGACTGCAGTTCATAAAGCAACCGCTGCTGCTGCTGTTCAAATAAAAATCAGTAGTTCATCAGTCCTGCTATCTGACTGACTGACTGACTGACTGACTGTCCGTCTGTCCGTCCGTCCGTCCGTCTGCCATTGTGTCAGCGTCCTTCAGCTATTTTTCCTCGTGCTCCTCATGCATATTTGCAACAACAAAAAAGTCGACGCTGCAGGCAGTCAGCCCCATTGGCAACACCCCCTCTGTCCAGTCTCCTGGGACTTACCTCTCTCTCACTCTCTGTCTGCCAGAGCTCTCTCTGAGTCTCTCCACCTCTCTCTCTCTCTCTCTCTCTCTCTCTGTTTCTCTCTGTCTCTGGCCTGATGTGTGTGCATAAATTTCAACACAATTCCCGTTCGCCTATGTTCTGCAGGCGCATATTCACTGCTATCTATTTGCTACCTACACCCACTCGCCGCCACGTGTGGCGCCCCCTTCTCAGTGTGCCACACACACTCACACACACACGCAAATATATTCCACTCGCATTCTCTTATTTGCTTGACATTTTTTGTTGCTTTTTAGCCAGCAGTTGACTTTGTGCTTTTTGCTCTGGGGTAATGCCTTGTCGTCTATAATTCTTTTATTTTTTTGTTGTTGTTGGCATTTATTGTTTTTTGTTTATTTTACTTTTTTGTTGTTTGTAGTTTTGTTTTTTTTTTTCTCAGGCTATGCATCTGCCTCTCTCAGGCTTTTGTTTTTTTCATTGAATTTTATTTTATTTATTTTTTTTTGACTGCGCCTTCCTTCGCTCACTTGAGACCATTTTAAGTGTTTGCTGAATTTGCTTTTGACAGTTTTGTTTCAGCGTACTTGCCACTGCTCCCCTCCCCTCTTCTCTCTTAAAAAACATACCCAAATGTTGTATTTCATGTGACGACTGCTGCCTGCAGTCACTTGAGACTGCGATTCTTGTTTTATGAATTGTTTTGATAAAGCTCCTCTGCGCATTTATGCCAATTGAGTGAGATTCAAAGTCGATAACTATGCATATGGGATGTCTGTTCTGTTCTGTTCTGTTCTGTTCTATTGTTGTGTTTTGCAATTATGGGTTTTCAATTCAAAAGTTCAATTAACAAATCCATTTCGAAAGGAAAATGCCTTAGACTCATTTGTTTTACTTTACTTAATGTAATTTACTTCCCAAAATATTATATTTAACATTTTCATTTCCATTTTCATTTCCACAATCTCTGGAATACAATTTGCGATATCTCTAAGTAGTCCATCATTTAGTTGTAGTTCTAATTAAATTGTTGTTCACCTTATTCACATGTGTTTTAAGTCTGTAATTAATTTTACTCATGTTTCCATTTTAATTTGTTTCTCCTCTTTGCAGGTAAGTTAAAGACTACAATTCGCAATTATAATTTCTGGGTAGACGAAGATCACAAAGACTAACAATGTCACGGATCGTTGGCCAGTTTAGCGATGGGGCTCCCGAAAAAGTTTGTAAGTTTAAAGTTGAACATACTCACAAAACCGCAAAGATGGCAGATGAAAATCTTGAAAAACCCCCCACCCCTTTACACACGTGTGTGTGTATGTGTGTGTGTGTGTGTGTGTGTGTGTGTGCGTGTCTCATTAAAATTATACAGCTAGAGTGAAAACAATTGGAATTCCATACACTTAGTTGGGGGAAGTACTTGCTACTATAGAGATTCCTATAACCACAATAAAAATTTAAAAAAAAAAAAAAAAAAAAAAATTAATTTCAGTTTTTTTATTTTATTTTTTTTTTTTGCTGTCGTTGACTTTTACGCGCTGCTGCTTGGCGGCACTGAACCAACAACAAGCAGCAGCAGCAACAATAACAAAATAAAAGTAACTCTCAGCAGCAGCAACAACAACAATAAATGTAGCCTAGACTCATTTACAAACTTTATCTATGCAAAAGAAAAAAACTTGCAACGTTCGCATCTGCAAAATCCGTTGTGAATTTCCTATATTGTAGTTACAATGCATTATGTTAATGCCAAGCCACGCCCCCTGCCCGCCCTCAACGCTCTAATGCCTTTCGGCAGTGCACTTTGTCAGCTATGTTTTTTGGCCAACATTTCCCTGAGTAGCGCGTTTAAAAACGCAAGAAAAACGCGCTGTTTTTTTATTTTTTTTTTATTTGGGCTTGGTTTCCAGGAAAATAATATAAGTATGAGCAGTAAAAGCGTAGGTAGCAAGCAAGAGATGAGGCAACAGGTTTTAATTAATTCTGTATCTTCTCTTACCCCCCGCATACACACATTTATACCCCACTTGTCTGTCTGTCCGTCCGTCTGTCTTTTAATGTCATTTATATTTGCCGAAGCGCCAGCGAACGCGACGCATATTAAAATTTTATAATTTGTGGAGCTTGTGTTTGTCACACATGTGGCACTGAACCCTCCTCTATGTGTGAGCTTTGGTCACTCCCCTATCAGTGCTATTTTTCATGATTATGATTATAATTGATATAAGCAAATTTAATTAGTGAACTGGTCATTAAAACATTGCTGTTGTTAAGTGCAGTTCATTGAACCAGCTGCTGGTTGTTGACTTGGCTCAGTTCCTGCGAAGATGTGTGTTTGTGGGGGTGTGTGCTTTTGTTTAGTATATACTTGCCACTTGGCGTATACTTAAAATTGCAATTACTTGCCTCAACTACCACATACATATCTATATGTATATCTATGCAAAAAAGTCACCCGCTTAAAGTTTAGCAGCTATGCGAAGCATGCTAAAAAGAAATAACATGTTGCACACTAAAAAACAAAAAAGAAGTAAACTGAATACCTAAAAATGTGGCTAAAGTGTGTTGTGCTAGTAGATACGCTGTAAAGCAAAATAAACTCTTTATTTTAAAATTATAAGCGTTTTTTGTAAGGGTTCCACATTTTAATCTTGCCCCGGCAATCGAAGCAGTCATCTCGGGACAGCTGAAGTCTTCAAAAGAATTCAAAATGCCCGCTTCACTCATTTCCATAATGAGTAACTTAAACAACTGCAAAAAAAAAAAAATGAATAAACGGAGAAAAAAAGTAAAGAGTTGTGCAACATTTTGAAAGCGAAAATGCAACGCAACTTGCAGCTGTTGACAAAGCGTTGAATCGAGTTGAAATCGCGTCGAGTTTTCGATGCAATAGAAAATTATGTTTATTTTTATGGGCTGTGCAGTTGAATGGCAGCTACACCATTTCGGATGGAGGAGGTGGAGGAGGAGGAGGAGCAGCGGCGGCGACGTCTGTTGATGAATCAGAGCAGTCCAAACAATGGCCAACCATTTGAAGTATTTTTTTATTTAGTTTTTTTTTTTTTAGTTTTTTGATAGTGCCAAAAGAGTTTTTCAAATGCGCTCGTGTCATTATCTTTATCTTTATTTTTGGAGTTTTTTTTTGTGTGTGTTGCACGAGCACTTTGTGGTTTCTTTCGATGACTGTGGAAGTGTGGTCAAAAGTGGTTTTGTGGTTTCCACACACACACAGACACATATATACAGCCACACTCTTAAGATTTTTGGGTCATAACTGTCGACGGCTGTCAGAGTGATGGGGCCTATAAATAAGCTTTCAATTGAGCTGTTTCTCCCTCACCCCCACCCCCTTGCACCACCATCTTATTTCTTATTCCTGACAGCTGCCAAATGCGGCCCATTGAGCAAATGATCAAATGGCTAAAAAAAAAAAACAACTTATTTCTCTGGGCTGCAAGCCCTTCAAATCAATCAACGCCTTTTGGGCGCGCTTTAAGCTGCTAATTTGTTTGGGGAATAAGCCAGCACCGGCAACACCCCTCTCTGACCCTAACCCCTCACCCTCCCCCACTCAACCAGAGGCCTGATTAATTGAATGCTTTTTAGGCGTTTTTGTTTTTGAATGCAAAGAATTTTCGTAATAAAATGCAAAAAGCGAAGGCAGTCGCGCTGTTGTTGTTGTTGTTGTTGTTGTTGTTTTTTGTCAACGTTTCACGTTGCTCTGTGCGAAAGAGAGAGGGAGAAAGAGCTGCAGTGCGCCAGAGAGAGATAGCCGCGTTGAGTTGTCTTGAAGTGGGTTAGTGGCACAGACAGCGGCAGCGGCAGCAACGTGACTGCGACGTCAACGTCGCGATTGTTGCATGTAATTTATTTACATTTGTGTGCAGCGCACTTTTGTTAACATTTTGCTGCAGCTGACAGCAAAAAAACAACAACTGCAACTCAAATCTAACAGCAAATGTTTTTTTTTTTTTGCTTTGACATTTTATCATTTATTTTGTTGTCTCGCATTTTGTTTGTTGTTTCTTTGCAAATTGTTTGTTATCAAGGCCATGTCTGCTTTTATTTAACTTTTCTCTGTTGTTGTTGTTGTTGTTATAATAATTAGGTAATATTTATGTTTCGCTGGGCGTGTCTTTAGTTTCCACTACTTTGCCATGAATCTAATGACCAAATTCCATAATTGGCTGCTGTTGTTGTTCTTATTGTTGCCAAGGCGTGTTTTTTTTTTTGGGATTGGTAAATACATTTTTCTTGTTAATTAATGCTGGCAACACAGAAACAGGTATGGTTTGTGTGCAATTAGTTTTTATTTCTTAGTCATTGAGGATATGCATCAGTTTGTTTTTGCCGAGTAATTTGCATTAAATTGTAGTTAACACCTTCGACGACGACGAGATCTAGGCAAATTAATTCAAGATTGCCAATGGGGCTTGGCATTTGACTTGAGATGAATAAATTATTTTAACTGCAGAATTCAGCAATAAAGAAATGATCTAGCAGATACATTATAAAGTAATTAAAGGCGAAATATTAAATATCCGTAATAATGTGACTCGAGTACAACTTATTTTTTCTCTAGTTATCAAACTTGTTTTCAACGCCACGTTGAAGGTCGTTTTTTTATTCATATTTTATATGTGTGCTTATTTTTTATATACTTTATTTTTTCGACCTCTCTCTTAAAGCTGCTTATTATTATTATTTCGTACCATATTTAACAAAATAAACAAAGCTCGGCAGGCAGCCGTAATTAACTTAGTTAGTGAATAAATGCTGCATCATTGCTTAACACCCGAACCGAAACTGATATGCCACCTAACACTGCCAACCCCCCTTGGGGCACAGACAGGCAGACAAATAGAGGAAAAGGCTTTTGCCACTGCAACATTTGGCTGCTTTGTTTGCGGCGTTGCAATAAAACTAACACAAACAAATAGTAAATAAAAAGTACTAAACAAAATAATAAACAAAATCTACAAAAGCTGTGAGCTGTGAGCTGTGTGAGGGGGCGGGGGAGGGGTGGGCAAATGTGCAACTCTTTGGCTGCGTCTGCCTCAAAAGTGCAGACTGCGTTTGTATATATATAAATGTGTGTATGTGGGTGTGTGTGTGTGTGTGTGCACTTGTGTGTGTAAACATTCGTCTCGCAGTCGCCGTTGCAACGTTGTTGCTTTTTCTGTTGCTGCCGCTGATTCTTCTGTTTTTCTTTTTACGCTCGCCAGTTTTCTACACTTTTCTTTTTACCTTATAATTTTTCCAACTTTTGACCCAGTTTTTTATGCGCCTGCCAGCAAGTTGTTGTTGTTGTTGATGTTGTCGCTGTGGCTTTTGGGTTTAGCTTTTGCATACCTTTGTCCAAAGTAGTTTCAATTTATTTCATTACAATTAAAAACTCATGAAAATTCAATGAGAAAAATTCCAGCAATATTTTCTTTAATCAAAATATGCAACGAATAAAATACACAATAAAATGTTAAATATAAAATGCCATACGTAAAGCACAACTCGTAAATAAAAGACAGCAATAATAATAAAAACAACAATAATAAAAAAAACAACAACAACAGCAAAAACAACAGCAAAAACAACAACAAAACTTGGACTTGTTTGCTGTGTGTCTCTCTCTGTGCACGTTTTCATGTCATGTGCATAAATTGCAAACAAAACTTATGGCAGGCAGCACCGCCCCCCCCCTCCCCCCTCTCAAATGTGCCTCCCTCCTCTCTAATGAAACAAGTTGCCAACAAGATGTGGTAGTTGCCAAGAAGAAGAAACAGCTGCAGCTAAAAGAAGAAATTGCTAAGTGCATTAAATGTAGATTAGTGCGAATGGGATTCTTGGGAATTATGTGCAACGTAAATTGGATACACTCCTTTTTCTTTATATATGTATATATGTATATATACATGTATATTCACATACATGTGGCATAACTAGGTTGTGTGCACTTGCGGCTAACTTTAACTGTAATTAAACGAAAACTTTATTTGAGTTTTAATTGGCTTAAAGCAATGTGCTAAATGGTAGAAAATTAAATTTGCAAAAAAAAATTAATATTAAATGATTAATGACAACTTTTAAATGCCAAAACAACAAATCAAAATATTTTGCAAATTGAAAATTTCTTTCAGTAATAATTTTATAATTCATTCAAGTATATATATATATACATATATATATATATACATATATATATATATTCTTTATGGGGTCAGATACGCTTCCTGCAGCATAACTTGCCACAAAAGCATTACCCATTTTTAATAGGGTTTAGGGTATAAAAATCACGTTTTTTATGCCTCGAATCAATAATTCAAATCACATCGGGGAAAAAGTTGTTAAAGCCAAGTTCTTAAATTACAAGTCGTGTGTGCGTCAATGGAAATTGCCAAAGGGGGGCACGTGCTGCAAAGCACAGAAAACATTGAAAAACTTACCCAACAATGAGCTTGAGCTACCGCTGTCTTCTGCCACACCCCCTTTATCCCCCCTCCTCTCTGTTGGCTCTTGTGTTGTACTGTTATCTTAGCTGACAAGCTGCAAAGCCGCCAGAGTAAATCTATTTAGAAGGCAGACACGTCAAGCGATGCACAAAACTTTTAGCCAACATATGCAAAACTACGTCAAAACTATTCCACATGGACAAAAGATGAGAGATCGAAAGAGAGACGAGGCGAGGGGAGGCATGCCCCTAGAATAGAACAGAGCAGCACAGCTATATATACAGAGCAGAGCCAGGGCCAATAATGTAAAATCGCATAACACTTCAAAACTGTCAAAGCAGGAAGTAGATTTGTGGAGAAGGGGGGTAGGGGGGTAGGGGGGTGGGGCATGTGGAACGGGCCCATAAGCCACTCAAAAGTTGGCAACCAATGCCAATGAAAATGACAATGATGGGACTTGTGCTGGGGTCGAGGGGAATGTGAACTGAACTGAAGTGAAGTGAAGTGAAGTGATGTGAGAGACTGGATGCAGTGGCGCTGCTTGTGGCCAAAAGGAAAATCATTTGATATAATGACACTTGTCGTCGTCAGCATCAGCGTCATGGCGCATTGCGTGCGAAAGCCGCAGATAAAATGGAAATGAAGTAAAGAGTAAAAGCGGATACAGGAGACAGGAGGAGGAGACATGAGCAGGAGGAGGAGGAGGAGAAGGGGGAACTGAGTGCAAAGGTTGTTGGTTGTTGCGATAACGCTTTTAAAGTCGTTACGCATTCGAGTTGTTAACAATTTGGTGGCCACACTACCCCCCCCCTTTCCCACTGATAGTCACCTCAAATAGACACCGACCAAAATCCTACACAATTGGCCTGCGGTGCAGAGCAGCAGTCCCTGATATAACTGTGATTGTTAGTGGCCCATAAGGTTTAACTGCTAATTGAATGGCAGCCGCGCAACTCGCAACTCGCAACGTTCTCATCAAATGTAAACATTGTTATAATAATTCAACTTTAATGGCATCTATTAATGCGGCTCCCTGCGGCTAGATTCGTGTCTTAATCGTTTAAGGACGCCTCCAGTTAGTCGTCGTCGTCGTCGTCTGTCGAAGGTTCTGGTTAAACCAGTCTGCCACATTATTAATTGCTAATTGATTTTTCGTTTTATTTTCCCTTGGCTTTAATAATAATTTGTCCAAAGCATTTGGCATTCAACATTTTTTATTGTCTTGACTTTTAGCTTTTGACTTGACGCGGTTCTGACTTTAAAAACCCTTTGGTCTCATGCCCTTAAAGGTCATTCGGTTAATAATCTGTTGCTGCCTGTCTCTCTGTCTATCCGTCTGTCTGTTTGTCTGCCTGCTGTGCTACTTCTTCCTCTGGCCATTCTTGTGTGACTGAAACTTGAAATGCCATCATAAGTTTTTGAAGGGCCATCATAATTAGCCGCATATTATATTATATTATATTATATTATATTATATTATATTGTGGACCCGCCTCTTCGCACTGCGAATTAAACAAAGTGGAACTATGCGGGAATTTATTTTAGTTTAATAGCTTTACAAGTTGTTTTCTGCTTAAATGATGCCAAGTTTGAACTTGACAAGCTTTAACTTAATGACTGCTGCTGTTTCAAGTACAAAACATATACTTAAATGGCCTTTTACACATTTACATGCGATTAAAAAGAAACTAATCAATTTTTAAAAATATTAATCATGTATTATTAAATCTTTTTTTAACAACGAAATTTTTATTATAATAATATTTTTGATTGTTCTACTTACCGCCGGCTGACTATTATCTGTTAGTTGATTCGAGACTCCCCCTCCTTCAAGTCGGGGAATGTGCCCCAGGTTGGAGCCCAACTCAATTCGCTTTAACACATTTATCAGCAATCGGCGTGTGGAGCTTAGTCATTTGCCAGATTCAGAGACGGAGTCGGAGACGGACAAGATTAACCCCTAGGTGGGTTCGTTTCGTTTCGTGTGTAGCCTCTATTCTTCTATTCTCGATTCTTTTGTTGCACGGCTTGGGCCAATAACTAAGGCATTTGGTCGGCGTTGCCTTGCCGCTTGGCTGCCTGAGTGGCTTATTGAGTGGCTAGCTGGCTGGTTGGCTGGCTGGCTGGTTGACTGGCTGGTTGGCTGGCTGGCTGGCTGCTCCACTGCCCATTGTACCATTGCACCAGCCGTTGTCAATTACCCTACAAACCTCAACTGCTGCAACAACTGCAACAGCAACAGCAACTACAGCAATGAGGCAGGCAGGCACAGCTGATTGTCTTTCATAATCATCGTTATGTTGTTGCTGCCCCACAGTTGTTGGAGGTGTGGCTAAGGTTGAGACTTTTGCTGACTCAATGCCTTCTGCTGCTGCTGCTGCTGCTGCTGCTGCTGCTGCTGTCGTCTGCTCCTCCTCCTCTTCCCTCCCTGCCTTGCTTATTGCAGCTGCACCAAAGTTCAAGTGTTGCACTTTTTTTTTCACTCGCAATTTGTTGTTGTTGTTTTTATTTCGCACCACGCAATTTTTTTCTTTTTATATATTTTTTTTCTTGCTGCCATTTCGCAGGTGTGCAATGATTTCTTGTCGTTGTCGTTGTTGTTTCAGTTGTTGTTGTTGCTGTTGTTGTTGCTGTTGTTGTTGTTGTTGTTGTTGCTGCTGCTGTTTTTACAGTGCTTCCGTTTGGCTGGTTGCTCACTCAGTTAGTGCTGTCCTCGCTCGCCTGCTTGTCATAATTATTTGCACTTCACATCATATCTGCATATGCGCCTGACGACAATCATCTAACTTGCTGGCTTTTTCTCACCCTTTTGTTGGCCAGCCCCAGGCACTGAGAGGAGCCCTCCATTTAGCCCAGCTTTGGTCTGCTAGCCATGTCATAATCAGCAATCAGCTTGGATGTGGTCATTATTGCAGGCTGCTGCTGCTGGTGGCTGCTGCTGCTGGCTGCTGTTGGTGGCTGCCTCTTTGTCTTTGTGGTCAGCTCCTGTAAATTGCCACTAAAAGTGTTGAAGTGCTGCACTTGGTTTGTCATTAAGACTTGCTGCTGCAGCCAAACGGGAGTTGGGGGAAGCGACCTTTTTATATACTTATAATATTCATATTAAATTATGTACGCTTCGGGTTTTATGTCTGCGGCTTACACGGCACTCAAATTACACGATATGTTCCCGACCTCATTTCTTGGTCTTCTTTTCCTTGCGACTTGTTGTTGTTGTTGTTTTTGTGTCTGGCGTCTTTAAATCAGTTGCTGGCTCCTTGAAGCGTTTGGCTTGGCTTGATTTTAATTTTGTATTTATTATTTCTTTTGGTCAGGAAGCTTTTCAGCCAACAGCTGAAGAATCAAGCTGCTTCCTGATCTGTAATCTGAGCAGAAGATACTTTTAATGCTTCCTCAACTTTATGAGAATACAATGTATGTTTTTTTATTAAGGAAGTTTTTTGTGTTAAATTGTGTTAAATTTGGTTTAAACTCGATGTAGTTCATTTAAACGTTTTTAGGTTCAGTCAAATTTGTAAAGCAATCTTTGACTTTTTTCTAATAGATACTCGTCTCGATCATTTTCAATTTGCCATGTTAAAATGTAATTTCATTTGCAATTCAATTCAATTTTGCCGATTTACCCTTCAATTTCATGGTTCGACTTTCGCATTTGAGCTGCTCGTAGTGCAAAATAATCAAACTCTGTAATTGAATAATGATTGTTGCACCCCCTTTTTGATGCCAATAGCCAACCACGTACTTAACTGACTGGCTTTTAGCCCCACGGCAAAACGTGTGTAATCAATAAGAAAACTTGCAACTTGCCTCTTGCTGCGAGTTTGTGTGTGTGAGTGTGTGTGCGTATATATGTAGTGTACAACTTACATGGCATTTTGTGATCCTTTGCAATGACAAATTGCTTAATTAAAATGCGCAAACGCCCCAATAAATATGCAACTGCTGCAGTTGCAAGGCTGCAACTCATCGCTCGCTCGTTCGCTTGTTGCCTCGATCAATGCTAATAATTGTCTATAATTTTAGTTAATTTATAGCAAATGCTTTCAGCAACATGCTGCGTGGCAAGTCATCTAGCTAGCATGTTGCAAACAAAAATGTTGTTGTTATTATTGTTGTTGTTGTCGTCGTGTGCGTGTAATCGAAACCGTACCGAACCGAACCAAACCGAACCGAGTCATTGATTTCCTGCGCATTTCATGAGCTTCGAAAACGAAGACAACAACGACAACGCATCGATTTCACGCCCCCAACACCGCCCCTGGTGCTCCTTCCCCAGCCAGCTGCTACTTACCAGACTCCACCTCCTTTCCGATCTCTGCTGCTGCTGCTGCTGGCATCAACTGCAACAGTTTGTATATTTGCTGAACTGGTTCTCAAAGCCAATGTTTAGTCTGGTTTTGTTTCACTTTTCTCAGTAGTTAAAACTACTTTTTTTTTCTTCATTTTTTTTTTCTTTTTTTCACATGTGCTGGTTTCTTTTTAGAACTCGCCTGCGACTTTGTCTGCGCTTCACAGAGTTCTACAACAAAATCTCGTATAGAATTCTCTTTGTTGTTGTTGTTGTTGTTGGTGTTGCTGCTGCTGTTGTTGCTGCTGTTGCTGCTGCTGTTGCTGTTGCCTGCTCTGCGCTTCTCTTTCATTTTGAGACATGGAAGTAAAACTAAATTCATTGAACTTTCGCATGAAAATGCTCTCAAGGTTATCAACTTTGCGCCGCTGTCCGGTTGCTGGCGATCGTGAAGCGACAACAACAACAATAACAACAACGACAAAAACAACAGGCAGACAACGATGACGACGTCAGTCGCACAACAACGTTGTTCTCTATGGTTTAGCGACTTGGCCGAGTACATTCAACCTGACATATCCACTTGGCGTTTACTTCTTTTCTTCTTCTTCTTCATTTTTTTTTTCATTGCACGACACGCCCTGTGCTTAGCTATATAAACACACCTTCCTCTCCCCTCCCTCCCCACTAGACGCTTACAGAGGGTTGCTTCAATTGATTTAGGCCTGCTTGTGAACTCCAACATACTTCTTTGGCTTTAATACAATTGAAAGCACACAAACCTACAGATATATATATATATATATCTATATATATATGAATGATACATACATATATATGAAATATATGTTGTCTACCCACCATCAATAACTAATTTTATGTGCTGTTACACATTCAACCTGCCCCCCACACCCATAATATTTATGCCACACCAGAGAGTCTCTCTCTCTCTCTCTCTCTCTCTCTTGCTCTCTGTGTTTCTTTTCCCACCCTTGACACATTTTTTTTGGCCTGATTTGATTTAAGGCCGCACATTAAATTGAAATGGTTTTCATTTTTGGAGTGGTTGTGCGGCAGCTTGTTGAAAAATTCTAAACATGATTTATCGAAATATTTGCAACATTAATATGCCTCAGAAATGCAATAAACTGTACCAAAAGCCTGCGACCTTCGACCTGTGAGCTCGCTTCCTATTATTTATTTAAAATGATTTGAAATTTGTTTGCCTCCAACTGTAATTACCAACAGTTTTTATTTCCTCCCTTTTAGACAGAATGCGAAGTTCAACTTGTAGTCGTCTTGTACTTGTGTGAGTTGGCCAACCATAATTACGTGGCGGGTTTGGCTGCTAACACAACGTGTCTTATATTTGTTAACCAAACTTCTCGCTGTTAAACAGCATAATTACATGCCCCCAAACACAACAACTCGGCAACAGCAACTGCAGCAGCAACTGCAACGGCGGCAGCAGGTAGACAAGACACACGAACAAAAACCTAAACCAAACCGAGAAACAGACCGGACTCCGGACTCCGGGACTCGAGGGACGTACGAGTTTTGTCTAACTATTGCGTGTCAGTCGAAGTTACATAGTTTCAGCTTGAAATTGTCTAGTTGACTGACTGTCTATTCGTCTGTCTGTCTCTCTGTCTTTCTGTCTGTTTGTCTGGGTGTCCGCTCCTGGCTAGAAGTTCTGCCTGACAGCCCTTTTCATGTGCTTAACTCTGTGATATACAGAGTTTTTCTTCTATTTGTAATTCGTGCAACTCTTTGTACGACAATTTTGAATGCCAGACACGAAAGATACGAAAAACGTTGCAGCAGCAAAAGAAGAAGCTATTGAAGCAGGTGACTTCCTGTGCCGCAAACTACTTACACATACCTCTATGTAAATTCTGAGCCATCTAATTTCCAGCAACAACAACAACAACAAGAAAAACTATTCAAAATAAAGCTGCATGTGTGTGTGTGTGTGTGTGTGTGTGTGTGCTGTAAAATCAATGCGTCTTTGTTTGTAGAGTTTGCGGCACGTTTTCGATATTATGCGATAGATAAAATATTTTGTTGGGAAATTTGTATTTATTTTTTTTGGGTCTGGCACGTAAATAGAATTGAAATGTAAAGAAAAATCAATTGAAAAGACCAAGAAATTGATGAAACTATTTTATAGATACACAAATCGGATTTACAATCGGAATGAACAGAAGATATGTTTGAGTCTTAGCTAAACTCTGTTCTGAATTTTAAACAAATAACTTGAACTTTGCAGCAACATCTAAAATCTAAATATATTCTTAAAGATCTGTAGATTTAGCCAAAAAGTGGTGTTTTGGCAATTATTTTATAATCTACATTAAGACACTATTAAACGCTTCCCCAACTTTAATTTTTTTTTGTCACAGCTAAATAGGTTTCCGTTCTTTTTAACAAATCCTTCATTTCCTGCTGCTGCTGATGTTGCTGCTGTTGCTGCTTCGTGCGACAAGCTTGGGGCAATAGCTAAGTCTCAATTATGTTGCCTTATCGTCTAATTGTGCCGGCACACGCCCTTCTGCTGTCCTTGAGTTAGCTTCTCAGCTTTCTGCCACTGCCACTGCTGCTGTTGTTGTTGTTGTGTGGCATGTGCCACAGTCGACATCCGTTTCCGCTTGCTAGTTGCATTTGAGCATAGCACAGTGTGATAGTAGACAACTTAAACGCCAATTAATATGTTGCAACAATCAGCACATTTCGCATTTAACTAGTTTTATTATTTTTAGTTTAATTTTGTGAAATTGTTATAGAGTGTTTATAAATTTAAATGCAGTTCCGCAGCAGCGATCAACGGAAGTGCACAAAGTGCATAATTATAGATATTACGTATACGTAATGGCTTTTAGCCTTGTTGACCAAGGGCGCTGTATCTAGCCCTAAGAGACACGCACAGCAGCAGTCACAACAACAACAACAACAACAACAGCAACTAAGCAGGAAAAGGCGTTGAAAGTAAACTTGAGAGACAGTCGACAAAAAACGGTGGCACAACGGAGGGGGTGGGGGGTGTGTGGCTGTAAGTAGAACTTGGCTGTGACTTAAAATACCAGTTTGCACATGCAGTTGCAGTTGCAGTTGCAATTGCCATAGAAGTTGTTGCTGTTGTTGTTGTTGTTGTTGTTGTTGCTGTTGTTGCTGTTTGGCATTCATTTATTTAACTATTTATTTATTTTGCATTTGTCGTTTTGCTCTTTCTTTCTTTCTTACCTTCCTTGGTTGGTTTGTTTTTGCCATGTTGCCCCGCAGCCGTTAACTTGTTAAGTTTAAAGGATTCTTATTTCCAACTGCGGGCAATAGTCTTAGCTGTTGTTGTTGTTGCTGTTGCTGTTGTTGCTGTTTTATGTATATGCAAAAATGCTCAAAGAGTTGTTGTTGTTGTTGTTGCTTGGCTGCCTTTTCATTCGCTTCGCTTTAATTTGGTAGTATCTCTCTCTCTCTGTCTCTCTCTCTCTCTGTCTCTCTCTCTCTCTGTCTCTCTCTCTCTCTGTCTCTCTCTCTCTCTGTCTCTCTCTCTGTTGGCTCTAACGGCTTCCACTGAGATTTGATACGAGAGAGAGAAGCTGCAATTGTAAACAGTTATAATTACATAGCTGACTTATAGTCCAGCACCGCTGTTGGGGCAAGGGGATATGGGGGAGTGGCAAGTGGGGGCATAGCTATAGTAGTTGTTGCGCTGTGGCGGTCACTGTCTGGGGCATAACCTCATCAAAACTAATCAGCAATCAACGGCGCACAGCACTTGGCAACAAAAACAAACATCATCATCATCATCATCATCATGATGATGCCAATGATGAACGTGGCAGTTCACCTTTATGATGTGTACGTATCTGTGTGTGTGTGTGTGTATCTGTGTGAATGGGTTGTAATGAAATTCAATTCTAAAAGTGCCTAGCTGCCTATAACGAGTTTAGAATTGCAGAAATTGGTAGAGAGGGTGTGTTCTGTGTGGCTATTTCAATTAAAACAATTTGTTGGCAACACAATGCGTTAATTAACCAATAACCAATTCATAACTCGTTTATTCGCACAAGAAATTTCGTTTACTTATTTCGAGAACTGCTGTTGGCCAGCTATCGATTATAATATGACTGTAATTTAAAGCAGTTAATGCTGCTACCACGAATAACTATTGCTTGCCAAATTAATTGTACAGTTATGAATATGTAGATATTGTCTATAATTATAATTAGACCATGAACCCATTAAAAATGGTTAAAAGTATTTAATGGTTGCGTGAGTCGATATAGCCATACTATCATGGGCAACTCAGAGACTAAAAGGGCTACATTTTCCAATGTGGCATCGGTTGCATATATAATTTGATCGAAAAATCGATTTACCATAACCATAAGAGCCACAATTTTAATTCCATCTAAATCGGATAAGAAAAGAGTTATGCCCCAAAACACAGACCCCGCATGCTTCAATTTGAGTGTGGAGAACTTTAAAAGCCGAAATTTGGCAATAAAACTAGAATATTTTTAACAGCTATTGTCTCTAATTGCCATTCTAATTTTCGTGTGCAACTTTGAACAGCTTTCAATGACAGGTAGAACCAAAATTGATGATGGCTAATTAGTTTGGAATTCAACAAGCCAACTCTGATGCGGGTACATATCGAATGATGATTGCATATTGGCCAAAAACTAACTGATGACTGCAATTATCAAAGTGTGTGTGTGTGAATGTGTATTGTCTGCTCAAATTGCAATTAATCATTAAGAGCCAAACAACATTTCAATGCAATTCAGCATATTTTCAAACCATCCCAAACTAGTAAAAAGAAAACACGCCCACCGCCAACTGCAAATCGAAAAGAACTGAACGGAACGGAAGAAAGAACAGCAACAGTTTTTTTTATCGATTTTATTGTGTGTTGTTGTTGTTGTTGTTGTTATTGCTGTTATTGTTGTGACGACAGCAACTCAAAAAGCTGATTTTGTAAATGCATTTTGTATGTTAGCTGCCAGTTTGGACCGAAGCCGAAGCTTGCTTAATTAATGAGTTGAGTGTCACAGTGAATACATGTTTGTATCTTTGCGACACCTGAAGTGGCAATTTTACAGCAATTTTACAGCAATTGCTGCAATTGTCTTTTCACAGAGCAATTTATAAATCGTTATTTGCATATTTTGTGCTACGCGTTGCACACTTTCAGTTTTCATCTGCTAACTGAGTTATCGAACTGGTTGCCACACATAACTATAGTTATAACTATTATAACTATCTGTTGGATGCATATAAACACATAAATTATGACTACACTTGTCTAACAACAAACAAAAAAAAAAGCAAAAAAAAAACAAAACAACAAAGTTGGTCCAAACCATGAGTTTTGGCCAAAAGCGCCGACATGGTGAAACGATTTAAGATTTGTGATCTTGAGTCGAGCTCCAGCCTCGTTTTGGAGTCACTTTAATCGTAATTTATGACACTTGCCACATGATTTGCTGGCTAATACTCATAAAACTGCATAACTGTTTTCACATTTTGTATTTCATCTATTAATTGTACTCTTGTTGAGGGTATTTTAATTTTCTAATTTATTTAGTTTAAAGCGAATAAATAAATAAATATAAAAGGAAATACTTTTATTAAAGTTGCAAAACTACCTCCGGGATGCCTCTACGCTATTTTCTGCATTTTCCCAATCCATTACACCATTTTACATTTGAATACGAAAACATTTACTCTAACTCTTATTTTATTTATTCGTTTCATTTTAAAATGTTCAGCAGATTAACTCCGATCTGCAGGGTATACAAACTTCGGTGTGCCTAAAATAGCCATAATTCCTTCTTTTTTGTTTTTGCCTTACAATTTATGAGCATTGGCAGTGCATATAAAAGTTTGTAGATTAATTAAAATGTTTCTTTATCTTTTTCTCATTGCAGGTAAGCGAAATACTTGATTTTAATACATGTGGTTGAGCATTGCGATCCGGGAACAGGTAGGCAGAGTTGACTTAACTGGCTGGGAAGTGTTTTGAATTGTATATTTTTACTTTATATTCCGAGGAGCAGACTTAAAAGTAATCGGTTCAGCTGAGTAACATGCATTTTTTATTAGTCGTTACTATCTGTGTTTAACTATCAATAACTCAATAGGCTTTTGCGAAATTGCAACAAAGTTGCACATTGAGCAAAATAATCATGAAAAATGAATATAGTCCAATTCCTAATTCTCAGTAACGACTTTTGTACGGATTTTCGTTTATTTCTTATTTTTTTGGGTTTGGGGTCGTCGTCATTTCTTATCTTATCCACGATTCTCTGGCTTTAGAGATACTGTGTGTTGAACAACGTCTGTTTGCCAGTTTTTGTTATATTTTTTATACCCTCATTAAAAATGTTTAAAAGGGGTATAATGGTTTTATTTTATTAAAGTGTGTCACAGACAGAATGAAGCATATATGACTTTATCAAGTATATATGTATATGTGTCTGATTAGGATTATATAGTCCACATATATCGATATCCGTCTGTCATATCGATTAATGATAGCATAAAAATCCACAATTTTGAAGGCAGAGCTCTTCAGTTAATATAGAATATATATTGTCATATTATTGATCAACTGGACAAACTGGACATTAAGATCAGAGAAGGAAAACTCATGAAATGAGCGCACTTTCACGCATGCCTTTAATTTGGGCGTGTAAAACATTTAAATTAGACTGCATTTAACTGCTAAATTCTGGGTATATCGTTGTCGAGCACACTCGACTACAACATTCTTGATTTTTGTGGGGCATCGCATTTATTTGACTAACGCAACTCAAATGACTAATTTGGTTTTGATTATTTGCCTTCTACGTGCGCTCTTCTATCGCTCACCGGCAAAGAGTGCATTGAACTTTTTATTATTGTCGTTACGATTTCGTTATCTCTGAGCAAAAACCCAAAAAAAAAAAATAAAAAAGAATCTAATGGACACAAACTGGAAAGCAGAACCCATTTTAAGGGTTGGCAAATGCACAAAAAAAAACCAACTCTTGAATTGTATTTGAATTGAGACTCAATGAGAACCCCCCACGCGTATGGTAATAAATCAGCTGGAAATCAAATAAAACATCGATTGATATATGGTTAAACAATGACAACATCGCAACGAGGAAGTTAACACGCTGCTAATGGCCCAGAGAATAGCGTGGGAACATGAATATATAATATAACGATTGTTGTCTATACATTTCTCATCATTTGATCAGCTGATAAGAATTTTCCATTTTGGTTTTTAGATATGGGAACTGATTGTTACAAGGTTTCTATATAAATATACAGCATTTATACAAATTGAGCAACTTGACAATGAATACAAAATTAGCATGTTCAAAATAGCAAATCAGAAAAAGAAACAGGTAAGATGAGCGGGACTTGCACGACTAGTCGATACTCTGTAAAAAGTTTCATTAGGTAAACAAAATTATGTACTTCATTTATTCAATTTGTTGTCTTTACTTCTTATAGAATAGCCTGGTAAATTAAGGATGTGTTCAGCATGCCTTTTTCATTAGATTTATTTGTACAGGGTATACAAATTGCTCACGGTTTGCAGCGCGACGCTTGCCATAGTGGGGCATGCTGCTAGCTGGGAGGAGTAGGTGGCCAAGGGAGGCGTTGGTGTCTTGGCAGTCAGCTTGACAAGCAGCGCAGTGACACACACACTCACACAGACACAACACACACACACGTGCTGAGATACTTCAACGAACTGCAAATGAAAATGCAACCTTGACAAAGGCGGCAACAACAAAAAAAAAACCACATGCCAAATTACAACATCAACGTGATTGTTGTTGTTGTTGTTGTTGTTGCTGTTGTCATTGCAGAGAGTTTTTCTTTTATTTCTATGCATTTTGTTGTTGTTGTTATTTGCCTGCTGTCGCGCAATACTTTTGTGTGCACTTCTTGTGTTTGTTGCGGCTGTTGCTGTTGGTTGTCAACGCGTTGTCATCAGCAGCAGCAGCAGCGGCAGCAACAACAGCAACAGCAACATCATTATCTGCTGCCCAGCCATGACACGAAAGAGTGCACTTTGTGGTGTGTTGTTGTTGTTGTTGTTCTTACCTACACTTTGATATAAAGTGTGTGTGTGTGTGTGTGTGTGTAAGTATTTATTTATGATTTTCTTTCTTGCATGTGTGTGTGTATTTCTTTTTGTCTTGGCTGCCAGCCCCAGCAGCGTATGCCAAGTTGACGTACAACTGCAACTGCAGCAGGCAATTGTAACACTGAGCTTGTGGCCTGCCACAAGCAGACGATGACAACAATGGCGTACCAAAACACAATCAGTGTACCCCAAAAACAGCAGCAACAGCAGCAGCAGTCACAGGGGACGAGGCAACAGTTGAATGAGTTGAATGCATGAATTGGGGGCGAGTTTCAATATAATTATTTTGCTTTAAAATTAAGTTAGGTCCACCTACGTCCAGCACCCTTGCAATTACTTTGATAAACAACCAATTATGCCTGCCCAGCAGTAAATTAATTAATATTTAAGGTTGAGCAGTAGACGGATCTCTTCTGTGACATTCATTAGTATTCCGAGCATCATATTAAATACTCTCGTGGCCAGCTTCAGATTACTTACTTTTATTATTTATTTATGTACATCTCTAGTTGCACAGACACAAAAAAAAAAAAATATCGTATCTCTACTGACACTTACAGGGCCCCCAAATTCCACATGCAATTAGTCATCTTGTAGTATAATTAATTATACTCAACTCTTATGTACAACAGCCCCTAAAAACCCTACAACCACCCCCTACACATTTTTCTTAATCTTGTTGCTAAGGTCAAATGCGCAACCGCACCTCGTCTGCCTTGTGTGCCGCCGCCCCACCAACTCTGTGGTTCTGCGTCACACACATTTCCCTTGCTATTTTCACATACATCTTTGCTGGCACCCCGTTTTCCTACCCTATCCCTCCCGCTCACCCCCACGCACACATGTCATTGACTTTGTGCGAGGCAATAAATTAAAACACAGCCATAAAGAGAGTGAGAGCCCAACCAACAGGCGACTATTTTTAAGTATAATACATAAAATTTTATACACTCATCCATCGTACGTCAGATCATGAAATTATTTCGATATATATTATATATATACAAGTCTATATGGCAAGTTTCGTTTGTTTTAGGCTTTGATTACGTTGTTGTTGTTTGTGGCTTTCTATCGAAGTTGCCGTCTGCATTTTATGGCATTTAACGACAATTTTGATTGTCATTTTTATGAGCTTTTAATGCATGCAGCAGATCGAATAAGTTAGGCAAACACACACACGCGCACACACACTCATGCTCGACACACGCCCACCCGCAAAGATTTCATCATCATCTGCAGCATGAGACACATGTGAACTTTTTTTTATTCGTCTCATTTTATTTTATTTTATTTTGGGCGTCGTACACTTGACACAATTCTCGAGACACTTCTCGAAATAGTTTAAAAATAAAACGACAGCGGCCAATCAACTAAAAATGCTTGATGGGGCAAGGGTTTCGGTGCTTTTTGGGTGAGGAGGCAGGTGGGGAGGGAGGGCGATTGCACGCAGAGGCGTGTAAAGCGCGCATACAAATTAAATTTAGGCACGAACATCGACAGAGCAGAGCAGAGCAAGGCAGAGCAGAGGCAGCGCAGCGTTCGACCACATGGCGTGGCGTCGACGTCAACGCTGCCATCAAGCTTGGCAGGGGAGCAGCAATAGAGAGAAAAAGCGAGAGAGAGCGAGAGAGAGAGAGAGGTGTGCACAACTTGGGCAAGGTCATTAAACCACACAAAAGCAAAAGCAGCGACGCGTCGTCGTCGTCGCCGTCATCATTATCAACATTTTTGCCTCTGCGCCTCCTCTCTGCTTGCTCAGCTGTTTGGCTCTTGCTCTTGCCTGCTTGCCTCTGCTGTTGTTGTTGTTGTTGCATTTGTTTTGCTTTGATTTCCGCTTGCGTTGCATTTTCAACACATTCGCTAAACTGGAAACACATTTGAAAATTGTGTGCAGGTCGCAGCAATGCGGCTTTTTATACTTTATTCCCATTTGCATACACATAATTAAACACACACATACACACACATATATATATATATATGTGTATTATATACACACATGTATACACTTACACGCCCACCAAATCATCGGCTGTTTAGCCTTCCGCGCCAGCTAATTTGCATTTGACTTTGCTTAGGCGAAGTTAAGCTGCGCTTAATTTATGCATTTTTAAACATGTTTTAAATGTGTTGCTCTTCTTTTCCTCCCTTTCGTACGGAATGTAGATCCTCTGCTGCTGCTGCTGCTGCTGCTGCGTCTCCTCCTTGCCCCTTTTGTTGTGACATTTGAAAGCTGTGAGAGAGTGTGGGCTGTTGTGGGAAAAAAATATATATGTGTATAAATTTATATATTTTGTGGCAGCGGCGACAAGTTTCTTGTATAGTTTATTTATTTGTACTTTGGCCATGGCTGCGGTATTTGTTTTTTTTCTCTTTTTTATTGATTTACTGTGAATTGCAGATGAGCTCATGAATCAGCTTAAAAAGAGGAAAAAAAAAACCCGATTGCAGTCGTCGTATTTACATTAAGTAACAGCGCTCTCCTCTTTCACACTTGAGTCGTTTCTAGCATTGTCGCTGTGTTGCCTCAGGTGCCGCCGCCGCCGGCTTCTTACATCAAAAAATGTCAGCAATTTCAACGCTCAAATGAATTCGCTAATTAATTAGGAAAACAACAAGCACAAGAAACGCTAAGACACAGCTCATGGCTTCTCGCTTAAGAGGGGTAGAGAGCGAAAGAGAGAGAGAGAGAGAGATGGCAGCTTACATAATTTGACACTTGATGTAAAAAGCCAAAGGATTGCAGCACTTGAGAAGTTGAGCAGCAGCGATGCCCGCAAGAATGCGGCAAGCTTTTAGAGCTCTGAAACTGACTCCTGTCGCTCACGTTGTGCGTGCGGCAATCTGCTGCCGCTGCTGCTGCTGCTGATAAGAGCCCTTATCTCTGCTGCTGCGCCAAAAATTTGTTGGAATCGCAAATCGGACAAATTCTCTATTGTGGTATAAATTCAAAATGTTATGTTGTTGTTGTTGTTGTTGCTGCTGTTGTATGCTAATTTTTGATTTCCCACAACAGAGTTAAACACGCAACTGGGGCTACCTCAACTCAATTTTCTAGTTTCTTCGCTTCGGAAACTTAATTAAATATTTAAATGCGAGCGTAGCCAACTAACAAGCTAACATAATAAATATGCAGTTACCAAATTGCCAGCGAGCTGCCTATTAAGTTTTTCTGTTTTTCTTGACCAACATTCAGTTTCCAAATTGCTAACAAGCAGCAGCAAACAACAGCTTTTAAAAACTCCCCAGCTATGCATTACCATTAAACGAGCGACAAGCCAAATTGCAGCTCTTTTTAATTCAATTTCAACTACCAGCTGCTAATTTGGCAACAAATATTTGTTCATCTGCTTTTATTTTTTTGTTGAGTGCCAGAATTTCTGATCAATTGTAACTTTAAATTGCGAGAGCATTTCAAACGATAAAAAAAAATATCAGCGCCAACAACTAAACAAACAACGAATTCAACGTAAACAAATGAAACAGAACGTAAAAAAACAAGGGAGAAAAAATCGAAAAATGTATGTTAAAAAAGAGTGTGGGGCAAGCAGAGCTTGATAAGCGAGTGCTGAAAAGCTTACTAAAATAAAACACACATGGCCCACTGCTAGTAATTAATGTCAACGGTTTAAACGTCAAAGAATTAACGACCAATGTTTTCAATGCAGCTAACCGAAAAGTTCTGTGAAATTTCAGATACTCTGAACTTAAAATAACAATAATAATAATAATAATAATAATAATAATAATAATAATAATAATAATAATAATATTAATAATATGAATAATAGTAATAATAATAATAGTAATAAAAATAATAATAATAATAATAATAATAATAATAATAATAATAATAATAATAACAATAATAATAATCATAATAATAATCATAATAATAATAATAATATCAATAATAATTATAATAATAATTCACAATACTTTTGGCGACAAGGTAATATTTATATTAAACGGTATGAAAAATTATATCTAATTTATAGTTTGCAGGACGATGTGCATTTTATGTGAATTTTATATGTAGGGCATCTTTTTGATAAGAACTTTTGTAAAGCTTCTTCATTAATTGTTTTTAAGCCACTTTGCACATTAACTTTGCAATCTCGTTTTTATAAGCGACAAACTGGGAAAAACGATGTATGTATATTTCCTGCCACATAGTTTCCATTTAACGGAGAATGTGAATAAAACATAAAATAATACAAATGTACTCGCATACTTAACGCATTTAAGCTGCAAACATTTTAATCTCTTACAATGTGCGTTTTTATTAATGCCGCAAAAATAAATCATAAAAAATGGTAGCTTAAAAGAAGCCCTGTAGCTTTAATCTGCAACGGCATTCGAGCCTGGGCAATGATTAAAAATAACTTGGCTGATGCCAACTTACCAATAAAAATACGAGGCACTTAAAACGCTATATATATATATATATATACATATATATATATATATTTTTTTTTTTTTTTTTGGTTGTGTAAAATGCTTTCGCAAATATTTCGTAGTTATGCGAAAAAAGTATGCCTGGCAGGCAACTAACAAACAATTTCTGTGGTAAAATAAAATGTGGTGCTTGTTTGTTGCACATAATGAAAATCAAAATATTTGCGTTCAAAATTGCGTCATATTTGGTCCAAAGGCAACAAGTTTTAATGCTTTAATTGACGATCTTCAACCGAACTGGAAATAGTTTCAAAAATGTTGCGAAGTCTTGCAATGAAAAGCATACAAATTTAATTTCTCTTGGCATAACTGAGTTTTCGGATGAAAATGGGAAATGCTCACAAATTTACGCACCCATTTAAATCAATTTGCTGAGCAACGTTAAAATGCGGGGGCAGCACAATCGATTCGGAGATTTAAGGCCAGGTTTAAGATTAGCATTTTGCCGGTTCAAATTGAACATTGAGCCGTAATTTGTAAGTGCAAAGCTGAGAACAAGTTGAAATGCAAGAAACTTGAAATTATTTCGTTTTTTTTTTCATCTTTTTTGCCTTTTGCCTGGTGGATCATTAAGCAGCTGTTGCTCATCAGCTGCATTCAATCATCAATCAAAATTTTGTGCTATGTGCGTACGAAGGCAACTTGTTATTGCTGTCGGCTTTAATGATGCAAAAACGTGCAAAATGCAACTGCAACTGGAAGTGGAAGTGGAAGTGCAGCAAATTGCCAGCCTGGGGGCAGCCTTCAATCCTCCTCTCTAGCCTGCGTATCCATTCCTCTCCTCTGCTGCCAATTCTCTGCGTCTGTGGTATTTCGCTGCACTTTGACTAATCCATCAGCAAATGAGGCAACTGCCGTCGGGGGTTGCACACACCACAAACGCATACATACACATGCACACCAAAAAAAAAAAAAAAATTGCAATAAAAGCGTTCTTCACGCTGACCCTTCAATACACAGCTCCACCAGAGTTCTCTAGCTCCTCTCCATTTGGCACTTTTTGCTGCATTTTCAAGTGCTCTTTTCTCAACATCACTGGAAGCTCATTTTATATATATATATATATATATACACTTTTTTAGACTTTACTTTTTGTATCAGGACTTTGTTGGCTGCGCTCTCAAAGTGGCCGGTGATGGTGATGGCCACCGCGCTTTTCTATCTCCACCACCATATCTCTCTCTCCATTTCCGTCACTCTGTCTCTGTGTCTGTCTGTCTCCCTTTCTCTAGCTGTGCATTGATGTGGAAAGTTTTTATGACGCATTCGTGATTTCTTCTTCCATTACATTTTTTTTATTTTATTTGATGATGCACTGCGCCCATTGGGATTTTTAAGGCCTTTGTCCTTGCTTTAAGTGTTGGCAGCACTGCGGTTTTTCTCAGTTCAAACAGATTACATTTTACTGTTAGCCTTAAATTGTCTAAAAAAAAAAATTATAAAAAAAAACGTTAATTTAAAATTGTATAAAAAAGAACATTTTGACACCGGTTGGAGATGCGGGGCATTGATCCCCGTACCTCTCACATGCTAAGCGAGCGCTCTACCATCTGAGCTACATCCCCATGTAGTGCAAGTTCAACAATGAGCGCACAACTATTAAGAGAACGTGAGAGTGGTGATCGTTGGCTGTGCTACTCCCACTCAGCGTAAACTACGCTATGCCTATAAATAAACCTGCTCAATGGAGCAGCTGATTAACAGTTTTAACACTTTTAGCAGTGCGCTCTCGCTGTTGCTCTCTCTCTGCGCTCCGTTGCTGTTATTGGAAGTAGTACAAGTAAAATATTCTTAAAATTCGTCAGCTGCTTACAATTGACTTATTAATTGCCAATGTAATTTGCAAAATTAAGTTTTATAAATGTATATGTGTGTATGTGTGTTTGCTTCTCTGTGCTGATGTAGCAAGCTTTATTGTCGTGCTCAATTATGGCTAATTAGCAGTGCTGTTATTGTTGATTAAATATACACGGAGAGTGTAGAGAGAGTGAGTGGGTGTAGGAGTAATAGTCAAAGCATGCCAATGAGAGGGCCGCTCTGTCACTCTCTCTCTCTCACTGTCTTTCCCATTGTCTCTCGACGGTCTCATGCTCGAATATAAGTTGCAAAATTAGGTCACACTGCCCTGTTGATAATTATGTTGATGAACAACGTGTCGAACGTGTTTGTTGCTGCTATCTGTTGTCAGCTGCTGCTGCTGTTGGCATCAGAATTGCAGCAGCAGCCAGCAGCTGCTGGCCATTTTACTTTCAATATGCGTTTCAGTTTTTTATTTTTTTCTTTCTTATTTTTTTTATCTTCTTTTGTCTTTTTGTGTTGCGCGCAGCCTGTCGTCTAAATTGGCAACGATTTGGGTCTCAGTTGCTGGCATCCTGTGACGTCAGCGTCTCGTCGCTGGCCTTATTAACAAGAATTTCTTCTTTAGTCGGCTAACAGCAGGCGCACAACTTAAAGAGTGCTCTAAGAAATAAGGTAGATGGCTTTGCGGTTAAGATAAGACCGCAACAGCAACAGGAATAGGAACAGCAGCTGTTTGATTTATATGCAACCATATTTATTGGAGCAATTATTGCAACAGCTGCGTACAAAAAACTGTGAACTCTAATAGTGCGAGCAATTCAGCTGGATCGGGCCAATTTCCGCATGGTGTCCCAAAAGCAAAAAAAAAAAAAATGTCCAAAAACTCTGTGCTAAAACTTCTGCTTCATTAGCAGCGCTTGTGGCAAGTGTGCGGGCGCTGCAAGGGGGTGCTGGATGCCACAGGCAGTGGCTTGTGGCTTGGCATAATTTATGGCTCACCTTATATAACGTGCACCAAACTCTTTTTGGGCCACATACTTGGCGTATGCGTAATGTCATTAAATAATGCCACATGCCACACACTGACGCACACACTCCGAGACGCTGGGGGGAGACACAAGGCAACGTCACGTGATTAATCGCATTACTAATCAATACAAATGTCACTCAAGCGTTGACATTTGAGATTTGTGACTCTGTCGCTTGTTGGTTTCGCATTACGCATACGCACAGTAGTCAACCCCCCCTCCACACACACAGAGACACACACAAATGCCACAATGCCACACTGCCACACTGCTGCACACGTTTGTATTTCCCCCCATTGTCAATTAACTGGCGTGTAAATTGACTTAACCTGCAGCAAAATGGCAAAAATAGACAAAAGGGGGGGGATGGGTGGAAAAAACAGTTAACTTCAAATGCAGCCACAGATTTTGGTGCCAACTGACAGGCAGCGAATTTTCAAACATTTTTCACATTGTTAGCCCACAAAACATTTTTCACGCGCTTTGCGCAATTGGTTTTTTATTCGCTGTTGTTGTTGTTTCTGTTTGCTGTTTGCTGTTGGACTTTATCGCCTGACACTTTTCTATTTCTTTTTCTTTTTTTTTTTTGTGGAACAACTGTTTCGTTGTTGCTGGTTGTCAGCTGTTGTGGGCATTGTTCGTTTCATTATTATCAGCAAGCTAGCTTTTTAACTGATATCCGGGCACCGGAGCTAGCTGGGTTGGGTGAGGGGGAGGGAGTGGTTCTACGCCTCCAAGGCAATTAATGTAGCGTGATTTTCTTGCTATGCAAGAAATTCATAAAATACGTCACAATGCCAATGGGAATAAGGTCAACGAGGGTTAATAGCAACACGGGGTGGACTGAGCCGGAAACGCGTTGCCATTTCCGTTTTGATTACTGGTTGTGGCCAAGGAGGTTGCCACTTGCTACAGCACCTTTTACCTTTAAACGGGAAATGGTTTGCAGGCGTGAAAAGTCGCCTGCAAAAGAAAATTCCCCACTCACACACACACACACACACACACACTGCCTCAATCACGTAGCCAAAGTTGATTATAAAGCATTAACGCAATTACAATTTGTGAGTTTGCCTTAATCTCATTTCATTTCGAGGGCTGCCCCCGCACACTTTCCCCTCTTCTCTCGTTCTACGACTCTGGGTCTGTTATCACTCGTAAATCAGCATAATTGGCTCTAAAAACAAAGCTAAATAATGCTAAATATGTGCACACATCATAAAGCGGAATTTGTTGCTTTTTCTGTGTGATTTTTGTTGTGTTTATTCGTGTTTTGTGTTTTTGTGCTTTTGTGCAATCCGCTAAGAGTCTTAACGTTTTCGCAGCTGTTCGCTAACTGTTGGCAGCACGACATGAACAAATTTCGAAATATATATATATCTTATCACTGATCTATTAGGTCAAAAAGGCACTTTTATGTTTACTGATCTATTTGGTCAAAAAGGCACTTTTATGTTTATCTTGTAGGCAAACTAAGACACAGAAATTCGAATAAATAGCAAAGTTATATTGATTTGAGATGTTTTCGGGATAGAGCCCTGCTATGAACTCTATTTATGATATATGATATATTATAAATATAAAGCAGAATTGTTCATTTTCCACAGCAGCAACCTACTAACAAAGATGACTCTGGCTTTTGTAATACAAAATTCCACATGCAAAAGTTGAGCATTAGTCAGCAAAAAAGTTGCAACAGATTTGCATTTTTATTGCATTTTATTGCCAATGACAAAAACATCAAGAGTACTGAAATTTTATGATAATTCATCATCATTACCATAATTTTGCTGCAACAAAGCAAAAACCCGAAACCCACCAACGACCTTTCAGCTGCCCACTGGGCGCACAAATGTTTTATGCATATTTAAATGCTGCCAGCGCCCCCAAAAAAAAAAGGAAGTTGAATTATTAATGCATACCCTACACTATTTTAAGCCAGCTTATTGGCTAATATGGCTTACAATTTGTAGAGCGTTTGTTGGATTTCCCTTTACCATTTTTCTTGAATTTGTGCGTCATTAATGGTGATTATTATTTGGATCCTGGCATAAAAATAGCATCATATCATCACGAAATGTGCGTGTTGAATTTACAAATCAGCATAAAACCAATTTACCAAACCAGATTATAAAAAAATGAGCAAAAATGGGGCAAAAAACCACTCGTAAAATAATTTGACATGTCACAGCTTGCGCTGTCCTTTGTCCAAATGGCTAATGTGAAAACTGTGACGAGAAAAGCGTTGGACTTTGACAAATTGCCAGTTGACATTTATGCTCTGCATGCAAATATAATCGTATTTATGTATATTTACATATACATTTACATGTTTATAAAAGCTGATTTTTTATGTGCCATTTTTATGCGCTGAGTATTAAGTATTATGGCATAATATAGTACTATGATTTAACAACTATTTAATGCATATTAAATTAAGCCTTGAAACCAACTAGTGAATCAATAATAAAAGTGAAGCGGGTACTTAACTGATTTTAGAATGCACAAAAGAATATAGAATTTTTGTTAAATATTTGAATGGATTGAATTTGATAAATATTGGCTTCAATATTTGAGCTCTATTTAAAGCCAGGATCGATTTACCAATTTATTCACGCCTGATGGATTTACCAATTTATTCACGCCTGATTATATGCTATCGGGGCAGTTCAGTTTCACTTATATATATATATGTATATTTATATATATATATATAGTTGCATGGCCTATATACGTAATTGTTGAAATGAAAATGCGTTACGCGTGCCTCTCATAAATAGCGGAGGAAGCAACACGAGCGCATAAATTATTGAGGGGCATCTAAAGGATTGTGCGCCACTCGGTCCTCGTGAGTCCTTCTAGTCCCTGTCTGTCCCTGTCTGACGTGGCTTATCATCAGCTGGTGTTAACTGTTGAGGCATTGTTACAAGTAGTCGTTGCACGTCATAGCTAAATGGATGACAGTCGTATGCGCTTGTCAGTTGCACGCGGCAAGTGCTGGTGGGGGTTGGGGGAGGGGGAGGGAGCCACCTTTATGCAAAACCATCCATTGTTCGGCTGTGCGCACAAATTGCATAGAAACCCATTGAACTTAGTAACGAGCACCAGGCTCTCAGCAGCTGTTCTCCACCGGTCAATATTCCCATGGTTGGACGCAGCCATTGTTTGGCTCAAACCAGCAACTTAAAGTAACTAACTGAAATACTTTAAGATTTACAAAAAAAAAAAATATATATTTATTTGCATTACTTCAATTGTTTAGCAATTTATATATTTAATATTTATTCACAAATATTTCATCAATGTCGAATAAGAAACTACCAAGATTATGCCACAAACTAGACACAAGCGCTGTCTTAGCTTTTCACCATTTTTAAAGTAAAATCTGGCAATAAAACTAGTCTAAATACATTTGAAACATTTAGTATTAAATATCACAGTTATTGACAATTAATAGCATCTTTTAACGCTAACAAAGTGAAGCATTCTTGAGTCGCTTTTCCTGTTCGCTCACCGCAATCACTAAATCACACAAACATACACACACACACACATAGACACACACACACATAGACACACAGATATACACAATTCACGTAGCCTGGCAATAAATTTGCAGTCAAGGGCCAACAAAAATGTGGCACGGATTTAGGCGTTTTGCCACTTTGCCGTAAAATCCTATTTTATTTTCAATTTGTCAGCAATGTGTGCGGAGCGTTAAGCTGACAGCGAGAAGAGCCACAAAAAGGAAGTTGTATATATAATTTATATACATAAACGTATATAATATATATGTATATTATATATAATGTATGTATATAAACTTATGTGGCCTTGGCCAGCAGTGTGGCACATACAGCGACAGCTATTAAGTTATTAGAACAACGTGCCGCATGCGCAACTTTTATGTGTTCTCATCGTGCAACTGAAGATGTGTGTTTGTGTGTGTTTTTGAAATCAAAAGCAGCAAATGAAACAATGACAGCTTGTCATGTTTATAGTACACACACACACACACACACATACACACACACATACATCCATTCGGTGCGTTCAATAGTCACCTACAGTTTATTTTATTTTATGAAAACTCGCTCATGAACAGCATTCAGCTTTGTCGCACGCACCACCCAACCACCCATGCAACCACCCACTTCCTTTTGCCTTTTGTTATTGTCACTGGCATATGAGAAATGTGCTGGCTTTTACATTTATAGTCGACATTACGCGCTCCTTTCGCTTTGCAGCTCATCTCTCATCTCATCTCATCTCAGCTCGTCTCATCTCATCTCTCATCTCATCTCAGCTCATCTCTTCTCTGCACGAGGCAACCAGTTTATTTTAATCAGATTGTTGACTGCTTTTTGCCGTTTGCTGCGCGACTTGAATTTTAATAAATTAAACGCAGACAACGTCGCACAATTTTTGTTGTTTTCTTGTTTTTCACCTGACGTATTTTTTAATGAGAGACACCCACACACACACACACACACACACA
Organism: Drosophila mimica; assembly: GCA_037043585.1. NCBI lineage: Eukaryota > Metazoa > Arthropoda > Insecta > Diptera > Drosophilidae > Drosophila > Drosophila mimica. Next base: position 2,267,323 of record JBAMBE010000051.1, on the reverse strand, counting down.
CACACACACACACACACAGGGACACAACTTGAGCTTGAGGAAATTGCCGAAAATGCTTAGCCAGGTGTATAAAAATGGCCTAAAGAGATGACAAAAGAAATTGCCGGTTATGTGAGTGGCATTGATAAAAGAGGCGTTGGCCATTGAGTTGAATGCCGCAGATAAGTCACATCGGTGGAGGAGGTGGACTTGATGGAATATGATGCCATGAAATGTTGTTGCAGGGAGCAGAAAGAGGCAAGCACGCAGACTATCATTAGTGCTAACAAATTCTTTGGTATAATAATTACATAATTAATGCATAATTAATTTAAAACTAACTTAACTGAAGGCTAGCAAATGCGGCGAGTCTGAGTGCCACATTTCTTCCCCAGTTGCAAAGTTGCGGTTTTCCTTTCAACGCACTGCTCTGTTCTGCTCTGCTCTGCTCTGTTCTGCTTTGTGTCCTGTGTTGATGATGGCCAGGCTAAATTAAGCATGCCAAACACAAAGCCACAGCATGAAGAAATCGTTCGGGCATGCAAAATGAAATGGATGCGTGGTTGTAGGTGGAGTCGAGGAGTGGAGGAGTGGAGGAGTGAAGGGAACGAGGGAACGACGGGAGGAGTCGATGGCATTCATGAGAAATGCTGATGATGCTCTTAAGTGAGCAACAGTAGCAGCCGGTTCGTTTGGGGGACGTGGCTATTTTTGGGTTCACGTTTTGGCCGCCCATCCCTTCCCTTCCCTACCCGTTCCCAACCCACCCCCGAACGCACTCACAAAAACGAAAAATGAGTTAGCCGCAAAGCGAAACTGAGGACGCCGTAGGACGCCCACGTAGAGAGTGAAAAAGCGAATACGGTGCTCCATATCTATCTGTGCTGCTCTCCGGCTCCGTCTTCGGCTCCTCTCCTGCTCTGGTCCTGTTACGTTCAAGGCCATCATCATTTGTAGTATCTCCGGCAAAAGTTTTTCATGTGTCAAATGCATGACCAGAGATTTTCGGCCCGTGTTTATTCCCAGCTCCACCTATTCCCCTGCTGTTCGTTCAGGGCTGTCCGCCTGATCCACTTGCTCCACTTGCTGCTGTTTCAGTTACTGATTTGCTTTCTGGTTTTGCCTCCGTGCCTCGTCTGTTGTGTCCTTTGCCGGATAGTTTGCAAATTACGTAAGAGGCGCACAATTTTTGTGCTTCTGGCTGCTGCTGCTGCTGCTGGTGCTGCTGCTGTTGCTGCTGTTGTTGCCTGCAGCATTTGCGTCACTGGCCGAGTCACGTTTTGTGCTCATGTGTTTGTCTCATAATCACTCAGCAGCCGCCAGAGTTCAAAGTTACAAATATGTATTTCAATTTAGTTGAGCGTCTCTCGCATCGCGTAGGCGCCTCGTTTGAAATTGCGTTTGAAATTTGTTGACGTTGGCAATTTGAGTTAGGAATTGTTACTTTCACCTTGCCGCGACCTTTGCACTGCCTGCCGCGTCGTGAGGCGCCTATAAAATATAAAAATAAAATGTAAACACTGAAAAACAGCCTCTTAACGACTAACCCTTTTTCCTTTCTTTTTCAACGTATTTTCCTTTTAGGTAAGCTGTTCAGATTATATAAAACTCCAGCAAACAAAACAAAATTTAGCGAAAAACAGAGAAGAGAGAAATAGAGAGAGAAAGAGTGAGAGAGAGCTAGAGAAAAGTGATTTATGGGCTAAGTACACTTGAAAGAATTAATTCAATCAAACCTATTCCAAGAATTTTACCAAACCAAAATTCCAATTCCAGATTTTTAAGCTTTTTAGGATTTGTAAGCATTTCACTTAGTTCTTAAATTGAATTTTGGACAAAATTCTGTTCATTGTTGTAGCAATTTAGTTAAAGCACACAAATGTTGGCAAATAAATATAAATATTTGCATTGCCTACTTTGCAGCGCAGAGGGCTAAAGCTATGCAACTGGGTCGAGAATGGCCTCATTTATTATGCCGCCAAAAACGGTTTGTGGCCCAAAACACAAAAGCGTCAGCAACCACCCCACTCCCCACCCAGCCACTTGGCCATTGGTCAGCGATTGTGTGGCTGCCAAATGATGCATAAATTTATGTCAATTTCTCTTTTAAACAATTAAAAAATCGAGGGTTGGGGGAAATTCTCTGCTGCTTCTTCTTGGCTCGCATATAAAGGAAAATGAAAAGCAGGCACCACTGAATGCTTTGCTTTATTCTTTAGACGAAAAAACCAAACAAAAAAAAAAGTGACTGTCACTGTGGCATGCCACGCCCTGTTTGCCGCCCACTTTTAAATATTTTATGTAATGCCTTTGCAATTTGGCGCCGTTGTCATTTTTCATTCAGCGTTGCCTACTTTGAGGCGTCCAAAAGTGAGAAATTAAAGTGAAATATTGTTGTGCGCATGTGTGTGTGTGTGTGTATGCTGCTTCTTGCTTCTTGCTTGTTGTGTTGTTGTGTTGTAAGAGGCAACATCTTTATCGTTATTGCTGTCAGCCTTTGCTTTTAAGCATAGCAACAGCAGCTGCCCATTAAATGGTTTAAATTATTGCCAGCTATGATTTTTAATGTGCCTGCCTCATTTGAGTGCTTTAATGTCTTCGCTGACTCTTCGATCGGCCCTCGTTTGGCGTCCTATTAAATAGTCCCAACTGTTTTGCATAACTATCTCTGAGCGCTTACATAAATATTTATGAATATTACGACTTTTAAACCCTATTTTAAGCTTTTACCATTAAGTAGTTTAAGGCAAATTTCTTAAGAGGCATATGCTTCAGTAATTTTCCTATGCACATGCTCGTGTGTGTGTGTGTGTGTGTGTGAGAGAGTGTGTGTGCTTGTGTGCAACTTAGGGGGGCGCACATAATTTGCCAAGAAGTATGCAATCAAAATGATTTTAATTGATTTTAGTCGTCGCGTCGTTACTCGTTGTGCTCTAAAGTCAATGACTGCTGCTTGGCAACACACACACACACACACGTAGACAGTGACTTACACACACACACACACACACACACACACACACACATGCTTGACAACTCAGGCCTCACTTGGCAAATTCTAAATTGCATAAATTTATTTCTTGCTCGTTCGCCATCACTTCGTTGTCGCCATTCCCCCTCCCCCTCCCCCTCCGCCTCCCTACCCGTCCCATATGCCACGCCCATCGGCCTGCAGGCCATTTGTAAAATTGATTACGCGCATAAATTGAAGCAGACGAACGACGATATCAAAATGTTGCCACAGGGGTTGAAGGGTGTTGATGGGTGTTGTTGGGTGGTTTTTAGCATCGTTTTTTTTTCTTTTTAGGCTAGTCTCAAATTGAGTTTCACATATAAAATTTGTTTAATCAAAATCAATTTGCTTTAATTGTATTTGTTGTAGTTGCCCTTTATAGCCAGCATATCTCTCTCTCTCTCACACTCTCTCTCTCTCTTTCTTGCTCACTCGCACACTATTTGTCTGTGTCGCTCTTGATAGTTGTTTGTCAATTAACAACAGCGAAATGTTGCAATTAATGTTACGTATTGTGTGGCACACACTCACACACACACACACACACACTGCCACACACACCCGCACTGGTGATTATGTATGTAGTGGGAACTGGCCAGAGCCTGCATGAGTGCGATATTAGAGTCTCCCGCTGGTATTGGCATACATTGCCATAATTATAGCAGCGGGCAACGCTTGCCCCAAAACATGCGAACTACGCGCAGTTTGCATCACGTTGTGTGTGTGGCAAAACAGCGGGCGATTCACTCAGGCGACAAATGTGTTGAAATTCGCTTGAAAATGGAATTAGTGAACGTAGATTTGGCCTAAATGAACAACTGGCTTAAAGAGATGTTAAAGCATATTCTGCATTTTCTTAAATATGCAATATATGTTAATGGCTTAAAGAATGGCTTAAATACACAGTAAACAATCAGTCATTGTTTTTTGGCTAAATCTCACAAGTCCCCTCAGTTGGCTCTGGCTAATCTTTCGATCTGTTGCCATCTGTCAAATTTGTCGCCTGGATTGGGATACGCACAATGTTCAAGTATATATATATAGCTATATGTATATATATATATATATATATATATATATATATATATAAGCTGGTCGCATCACAATTAAGCGTAATAAACAAACAGACAGACAAACTCGTATTGATGGATACGTGCAGTGGCAATCAAAATGAAGCCACTACAAAGTTGCAACAACATAAATTACTAATTTACACGCGAAACACAATGCACCAATGTGGCACCCTCTCCCCCCACCCCCCACCCCACACGTCAGCTGGCAGCAAACATGAGTTCCTGGTAACTAGTTGTGATATGGCATGCGTAATGAGCCATAATTATAGCCAAACTGCAATTAGTAATTGAACAGTTAACCATTTTATTTAATTGCAACAATTGTTGCGCGCGCGTTTTACATGCGGTTTATGACGCGTACAAAACGCGCAAAGCAGAAAAAAAAAACAAAAACAAGTAAGGAGAGAGAGGGAGAGAGAGAGAGAGAGAAGATATGACAGCCGACATACAAATTAAATTTAAGGCCGCGCCTCGAAAGCTGTTCATAAAAATTATTTAAAGAAATGGGCAGCGAGCTGTCGACAAAGTTCAATGAACGGCTGCAGGAGCTGCCAAAGGAGTTTTGACTTTCGAGGGAGCAGCGCGGGGGAGGGGGGGGTCTGTTGCGGGTTGGTGGCAGGAAGGGGAGGCAGGAAAAGCAGACGAGCAAGTTAAGGCCGCAGGCAAAGAGCAACGAATGCTCGTTTGTGGAATGTGATGGAACAGTTTAAGAATTGGATAAAGCGGCAAAGGTGATGAGTTATTCAAAAAGCATGTGCAAAATGTCAGAAGAAATCAAATGAGATTAAAAAAAATATGCATATACATACACACACACATACACACATACATACATATATACATACATGCATAAGGGAACGGACGACAGTTGGTCAGAAAGATGAGGCAACAAATGGACGAAAGGGCTAACTACCATTTGTGCTGGCGTTGAAAATAAGAGGCAGCTGGGACCGTTAGGATGCCTGCCTGGAGGCGAGGACAGGAAACCATTCAAATATGAAGTCAAGTTGAAAACTTTCCAATGCCAAAATCGCAATTTGAACTTTTCGTTTCATTTCGTTGGATGCTGCCTGCCTTTTGCCAATCACGTGCCAAACGGACATTGGTGTCTGATTTGATTTTAGCCATAGACAAGGCCACGCCCCCCACCCATTTAGCCATTTGGCTAGTCAGCCAGTTTGCAGTCAACACTTGAGCACGAAATGCGACTGGCTCCAGCCAAGCACCTGGTGAAAAACGCAAGTTGCAAGACCGAAAAGTAATTTCCAATTGTGCAACAAAAATGAACACTCATTTTGATTAGTTATATACCCTATATGGAAAATCGGATTAAAGATGGGTATAAAACAAGGCAGATATATACTTAGGTAAACCAACTGATATAATATCTATCTATATACAGCTATGCACATGATCTATATGGAAGCAGATAGTTTTACAGGGTATTCTCTTCGTCAGTCACTATTCTACTTGCGCATTCATGTTTAATTTTCTGAAATCAATCAGAAAACCAGAAACGATTTGCTACAGTTTTCACATTGCGTGCACAAATTGTCCAACACAAATTGATGCAACCCAACACAAAAGGGCCACAGCTACAAAAAACAACAACAACAACAACAACATCAGCTAAGAGAGCAGAGTGGAGTGGGGCAGATAACAATCTTTTAGGATAGGATTTCAGTTTTTGTGCTGTGCCTTGGTAATTATCATTTAGTTATGGCACTTTTTGTTTCACCAGACTCTTAAGATTCTGGTTTCTGTAAGAAGTTGCTACTCCGGCTGCTCCGACTGCTCCGACTGCTGCTGCTGCCTCTGATTCTATAAGTTCTACTCGAGTGCCTCAGACGGCGACACGCACATAATAAATGATTTTCCATTAACTGCCATTGAGGAAAGAATTCAACTGAAGGGCGTAGCCGAAGGGCAGCAGCAGCAGGCATAGAAACTCCGACTGGAACACATGCTGTGCCTGACTGGCTCTATAAATGTACCAATACATACGGCGGCATTCTCTGTGCTCTATTATTGCTCCCCCCCTCCCAGACCCCACCCCCCTCCGCATACCCCTAATGCACACAATTTTATCAACTTGGAATTATTTGTGTTAGTTTTTCAAACGATTTTTCTACAATTTTTCTTGTGTGTGGTTTTCATGTACAAAAATTTGTTTAACCCAATTTCAACTGAAATGCGTTCAGTGTTGAACAAGTTAAGAGAGCACCGCTGGGCATGTCTTAATGTTGATTTTCTTTCTTTCTTCGTTTTTTTTTTCATTTTGTAACTTGATGCTTTGGATAAAATAATAATAGGAATAACAGACATACGGACAGAGAGACAGACAAACGGACGGGAGACAGCAGGCGACCAGAGCCAAAGTGACCCAACGACCGATGTTTGATTTTTTTCTACAGATTTGATAGATGACCATAAAATATTAATGTGTGTTGCACACATGTGTTTGCTCTGCGTATGTGTGTGTGTGTGTGTGTTTGAATTTTCCTTTGATTTGACTTTGACGTCAAGGTCTTCTTTAGAGTAACCACTAAATGGCTCAGATTGTGAAGAGACGACAACCCTGGTGCATAAGCAAATAACTCAAATTGATGAGATTGATTCTAAAGAAATTTCTTTAACGACTGTTGACTTATTTGTAGAGACCAACGAAAATTGGCTAAAATCAAATTTAGATTATGTCTACACTTGACCTAACTCTTTTAACACGTGAGCCCACAGAGAATACGGCTAAAACTTTAACTGTTACATTTTTTAAGTTATCGAAAATGATGTCCTCAAAAATGTAACTCAAAGTTTGTTTTGGATTTTCGCATAATCCAGTCATTATCATTAAGACGCCGACAGTTGGCCCGTTTGCTATTTAGACATGCAAATGGCCGAGACGAGCAGCGCCTAAATGTAGACAACGAATCCACCAATGAAAATAAAGATGAACAACAAGAGGCAGCCGCATTCGGGGGCAAATTATGAGTCATCTGCCCGCGAGGCAATTCAAACCAATTTACAGCAATTTGCCATAACTTCAACGCTTAACGACGAGTCGAAAGATTTACGGCAGCCAACTTCTCATAGGCGAAGGATAAAAAGAGGGGGGTGGCAGGATTCAGGCTGAAGGAACGGGTGACAAGTCTGCCAAAAAAAAAATAAGATGCTGCGTAATTTTTGGCTTTTTTCTTGTTTGCTTTTTGGCCAACGCAAAAACCATAACAAAAATATTTTTCGACTGCAACTTCGCAGCAGCCAAATTGAGAAAGAGAGAGGGAGAGAGAAATAGATGTTCATAACTGCGGAATGAGTCAGACAGACGGCGACAAAGACGCCGTCACCCTGCCTTTTGGCCCAGACATTCGCACTTTTTGGCCATGGCCAATGGCATCATAAAATGCTAGCTAGCTAAAAGCTGCTCATGTTACTGTTGTTGTTGTTGTTGTGGTCTTGAATTGACGCCGCTGCGTCGACAACTTTCCCGTTGTTTGCCGCTCAGCACGCACTTGCCTCAAATTATCAGGTAGAAGGGGTTGCAGCCAGAAGTACATAAAACTGTAGCATGGATTGTGTCTCGACTCGTCTCATCTCATCTCGACTCGTCTCGTCTGTTTTTTGACCTTTTTGGCGTTGCTAATTTGCAGCGTTTATCAATTTAAGGGAGAGATATGATTTTGAATGCTGCATATTTCTAGGCCTGTTGCCAGTTGTTGTTGCTGTTGTTGGCCAAGTTCAGTGAACCCTTTTTTGCGAGACAAAAACAATCGACATTTGTTGTTTGTCTGTTGTGTGTGTTTGTTTGTCTCTGTTTATCTGTTTGTCTGTTTGCTGAGTGCCTCGCAGCTTTTTGTAACGGTCTATTGTTTCGACAATATTAATGCAAAGTTACGTTCCCATTCACCCATGCCCCATGCCCCGTACCCGTTCTTAAATCTCTTTGTTATTTACCCACGCAGCTGAGAGTTTTCACTTGCCTCAGTGCAACTTGTATTTAACTGCTTATTCTTATTTCTTATCTATAGCTACGCTCCCGGGATAAGGCAACTTCCTGTCTTTGATTATTATTATGTTTAGCCAACTATCACTAACTTATCTAATTTCTCTTCTCGCTTCCAGGGCCGTTACGGATCCTCGCGATGGACGCCGCGTCGCACTGAAAAAGCTGCCAAATGTTTTCCAATCGTTGGTCTCATCAAAACGCGTTTTCCGCGAACTGAAAATGCTTTGCTTTTTCAAGCATGAGAACGTAAGTACTGCTTATAAATATATATATAAATATATATATTTATATATATATAAATATATATATTTATATATATATTTGTAATTCCACCATAAACTGAACAATGAATTGCCCTACATTTAATTACGCGATGCGTTTATGACATACAAATTTAATTAAAAAATCCAATTCGATTTTTGTTGTTGTTGCTGTTGTTGTTGTTGGTCTTGTTGCAACTGACACTATCCGTACAGAGTGCAAATATATATTCAGTTCCCATTGTGTACACACACACACCAACACACACTCGCACACACACATAGTACACATTCGCAGTGACTACAGCACGCACTGAGTCTCCCCTTTATTCTGCTGGCTTTGGCAAAAATACCCTGTAAATGCAGCATATTTATATATAATAAAGAGTTGCTTGTGCCATCAGACAACTAAATGTAATGACGTATTTCAGAGCTGCAACTGTACTTATACATTGTTTTCTACAGGGTGTTTGACAGTCGTTCCGCTTGTTTTGCCGCTGCTGCATTTATTAACAATTATATTTTAATTTTTGCATTATTTACAACTCAAACGTTGTCATGGTTCAGTATCCTGATTCAGATCCTTTTACGGGCCGCACGCGCTCCCTTCTCACATTTAGTGGCACTAATTGCCTTTCAGGCACAGCTTCAGTTGTGGCAGTTATTGTTGCAATTGTTGTTGCAGTTGCAATTGTTGTTGCTGTTTGGTTATTGTCAGAGCAAGTTTCGCTTATGTGTTGCATAATTAATGTCACAAATTAAACACTTCACATAAGCGTAATGTTAAATTGCATGTTAAACTTACAACTTGACTGACTTGGTTTAAACATATGTAGTGTGTCCAATGTCTGGTATTATAGCCATATGTCCGATAAGTTGGTCATCAAATATAATATCCAGAATATTATTATTATTCAGTTTGCAAAGCTTAGCAACTCTGTTAATCGATAAAAATTCTTCTGCTGACTTGCTACAGTATAAAACTTTAATTAAACCAAACATAGCCACATTTTGGCCACTTACTTAACAACTTAGTCATGTTGTTTTATTCTTTATAGATATATATATATAATATCTCACAGATTAATATCATATTTTGAGTGTAGCCAAGTGACGCTGATCAATTAGTTGCATTGTGTGACAGTTGTGAATCAATCATTCAGAACACTAATTAACTCATTCATATTCATTGTGTAGCTGCCCAGACTTTTCATGAAACAAAACAAATCGAGAGAACACATTTATGGCTAAGTAACGCCCACAACTGGACATGCCCACCTACCTCTGGCAGTTGCTGCTGCCGCTGCCGCTGCTTGCCGCACAAAAGGCTGTCAGACCCAAAATTTATGACATACAAATTTTATGCACAACAAATTGCAAAGAAAAAAACAAAAAACTGAGAATGCAAAGCTGCCCCCAAAAATTGCATGCAAATTTGTTAACACTGATAGAGCAAAGAGAGCAAAGGGGGAGGGGGAGGCAGACTGACAGACAGACGGACAAATAGGCATATGGACAGGCCACAAAAAGTCAAATGTCAGCAAAATGCATAAGAATTATTGTTATTCACATAACATTTAGAATTATTAATATAAAGCAAAAAATATTGCACGATAAGTGTAATGGCAGCAGGGGGAGGGGGAGGTGGCAACACAGAGGTCGACAGCTGCATTGTGTGCGATTTTATGGCCAGTTTTATGTGACTTTGCGCCGATTTGCTTTAATTTATTTATCTGAAAACATTCGCGTTTTGCTTTTTTGTTCCACGTGCAACACAAAGCGATCTTTGATTGTCTGCTTTTTGTTTTTTGTGATAATAATTTGATGACATTTGGCCAAAATGTCAATGGAGTCATTAGTCTAACTTTCATGTTGCATTTGACACACATGAGATTGGTGCATGGTAAATGTCAGCGAGACTCTTGCAACTTAAGCAACACTCAATTCCATAATTCGTTCGACTTCAAATAAAAACGTGGGCAGCAGCGAGTTTTAAAAATTATGGGAAAATATTTGCATGTTTCAGTTTCAAAATTGATTTAGTTAGTTGCAAGTCTAAATTATGTAACGCAGTTGAAGAGGAGCTAACCTAATGAAGCGAGCTCTGCCCACTCGTCGCAGCAAGCATTGTTGCAACACCTATGCAAATTTCTATTAATATGTAAAGTGCTTTATGGAAAAGAAAGAAAAGAGGCGCAACATGTGTGTTGCTATTGTAATTGTTGCCATTGTTGTAGTTGCAGTTGCAGTTGTTGTATTTGTTGTCTCTGCTGTTGGTTTCCTGTTTCAATTCCATTTTAATTTACTACATGCAACATTGTCGCCGTCGTCGGCGTCGTCAAGTCAAACAAGTGCAATCAACCTAAAATGGGGCTCGAGACGTTTGCATATTCAATGGGTATTCAGAGGCAGTGGCAGGGGCAGAGGCAGTGGCAGAGGTGTGACCAGAGCTCTCTGAGCCCAGCACGTGGGTGGAATAAATGCAGAATGTAGGAGTCTTTGGGAGCAGTGCTCGAAGCGCATTCACAAGTTCGATTTTATTCAAATTTACTAATTTATTAGAATATCGAAATTGCACTTGTCTCAAATATCGAGTTTTGGATTTTTTCTTTTATGTGTGCAACATTGTTTGTTGCACGCAAACCCTTTAACAACTTGCAGAATGAAGCATGTCCGACTCAGTTCCGGTGTTTGGATTTTTAGCTGTAATTTGTGGCTGCATATCTTTTAAATTGTTGCGCTTTTCGAAGACGTGTGTCGAGTCTACTGTGCCCCATGTTGGCCCAGACATGCACAGTTATTCCTTCTTACCAATCCCCCAACAATTCCCAAGTCACACAATGATCCTCCGAGTGACAGTCAAGAGACTGGCAATCGTCTCAATTGCTTTCGCATTATTATGGCAAAGAATAACGGGTGTGTGAGTGTGTGTGTGTGTCTCTGTGTGTGTGTGTGAGTGTGTGTGAGAGTGTGTGTTTGATCTGCAATGCACATTTTAACAAATCGCTGTAAAATGTTTGCTCCATTATTGTTGCTGCTTATTTCAATAAAAGATTTTGCAACGCGTACGTGGCGCACATTTCAAAAGCATTTCTCACATGCAACAGACGTGTGTTTCTTCTTCTTCTTTTTTGTTGTCGGCGACGAAGTGTTGCCTCTGATTTGCTTTCATTGCAGGAGTAGCAGCGCACACCTACCCCACACACTCACACACACACACACCACCCATCATCAGTGATGTAAATGATTGAGTTTCGAGGCATCAATTGAATGCAAATTTTGTTATTATTATTTGCGTTTCGGGCTGCTTCTTTTAGCCAAGCAAATTGCAATTGAAATGTCAATTTCCATTTCTTGCCAAAAACCTGATGGATTCACTTATATATATATATATATATATTATGTGCATATCGCAATCGTCTGCCCAGAGATTAGATGAGTCTTGACTGACTTCCAGGCAGAGGCAGGCCATGTGCAAATGTGTTTTGAATTGCTCCCAAGTAACGTCAAATCAAATCAACTCAAATCCCACGATAAAAAACAGCTGCTGCTGTCTGAATTTTTAGCTGGAATGCATTACATACAACAGTTTTGACCTGGCTCAAATCATTTTCTCAGCTCAAGGTCTCGACAATAAGCTGACAAAATGTTTTTTCAAAAAAATCTGTGGCGTTTTAATTAGTTAGCAAGCTGGCAAGTTAGCAATCCGTGGCAGCAACAACAAAAACACGTAGAAATGTTGTCAGCAGCTGGTTGCAACTATTTTTTATCTAGAATTTGTAGCTTCGCTTGAAAATGTGGCTAAAAACACTTTTGCTTTTGTTTAAAACAACTTGAGTTGCGACCACTTGAAATTCAGTTGAAATCATTTCAAGAGAGAAGAGGGGGGGGGGAGGAGAGGGGAGAAAAGATGCTCTTGCTGATTATGTTTGCCTTTTTGTTCTACATCTTCTCCTAAATAGAAACAACAACAATGGTCGATGTGGCGCAGCTGTTGCCACTTGCAACTTGTTCAGTTGCACCTCAACAAAGTTTCCATCCAAGTTGTTATTGTTGTTGCTAGTTTTTTTTTGCTCGTGTATTTTTTTTTATGACTCGCCTAGCCTCAGTTGAGAGAAGCTCTCTTTTGGTTTTCAGTGTGGCACCTCAAAAAAAAAAAGCAGAAACATCTGTTAACTTCAAGGACAGTAGCCAAAAGCTTGCCAATATAAACTGCATAAATTTGGTTTTTGATTGCCTGCCTCACTGCCTGGCTGCCTGCCACAACGAAATGTTAATTAGCTGCAGCGGCGACGCACGTGTGAGGCCAACAGTTCGTACCACAGGTAGTAACTAAACGTGGCAACAACAGCAGCTTGAAACAAATTGTGTGCGAAACAAGCAGCCAGCAAGCAACTAAGCCAACTTACTAACTTGAAGGTTTTTATACACTGCCCAAAAAGCAGTTACACCAGCTGTTAAATCAGTTTTGCTCAGTTGTAGAAATAGTTTCATGGATGGGATAAACTTTTACCTAACAATTGTGATTAGGATTGTGTAAATTTAGTTGCAAGAATGACACTCTTTAAATTTTGTAAATTTTTTTCGAAACATGAAAATATAATTTTTAATGAACTGTAAATCTTAAAGCTATTAGAAAATGCTATTCTGAAATATTGAAAACTAAAGTATTTCAGCTTCGCTTTGCTGCAGCTTCAAATGTTTTCCTTAATAACTTCTTTGTTGTTGATGTTATTGTTGCTTGTGAAACCGCAGGCGCAACAAATGCAGTCGCTAAATTACAGCAGCAGCAGCAACAGCAGCAGCAGCAGCAGCGGCGGCGGCAGCGAACGTCATTGAAATATTGCGAGAATTGTGGCAAAAACAATGCCAAAGACGAAAACCCTGAAAGACTCAAAGGCTCAAAGCCAACTCGTGTAAACTTAAAAACAAAAAAATACTTTTGCCACTTAAGACCACGACGAAGTCGGCGGCTTAGCAACTCGGCGGCACTTTATGTCCATGTTTGTGTGTGTGTGTATGTGTGTGTATCTGTGTGTGCGTGTGTATCTGTGTGTGTGTGTGTATCTGTGTGTGCGTGTGTATTTTGAAAAGTGCGCAAAAATTTGTTGTGGCCTTTTTGCCGACAGACAAATGCAGCAAGAAGAGCAAAGGTGGGGGGGAGCCGCAACAACAAAAGGCTAACAATAATGTGAAGTTGTGCAACATATTTGTTGCCTCACGCATTCGCATTTTCGTGTCTGTGGTTTTGGCAATTTTCATATACTTATTTGGGGGGAATCTCTGTGGAAGATGTGAACTGGTTAAACGATATTGAAAATTGATTTTTAAAGCTTGCTGCTGCTGCTGGTGCTGTTGCTGCTGTTGCAAGCGCTCGCATGTGTGACAGGCAACTTGCAACTGCCAACAACTCTTCCTCTTCCGTGTGGTTGTCTCATTGTTGTTGTTGTTGCTGTTAGATTTGTGCTGGGATTGCGGCGAATGCCGTTGACTGCTTTTTGGTTGAAATGGAAGTTCCTTCATCATTTTGACCGCAAGCAAAATAAATCAGCGCTTGTCTGCAGCTCAGGCTTTGGCCGGGACAAAAAGGTAACGAACAGAGGGGGGGGGGGGGGTGGTCGGGGGGCGGGGCTCGGGTATTCGAGTCGAAAGCGGTGCAGTTAGCACAGAGGGCTTTGGCTCTGTCGACGCTTGTCCCAAGCATTGTTGTTGTTGTTGTTGCTGTTGCTGTTGTTGTTGTTGTTGTTGTTGTTGGTGCTCTTTGTGTTCTGCTGTCCATCAACTTCTTGCCAGTACGTCCCGTTTTTTTATATTTATATTTATATTTTTTATAGAGCCGTTGCCTTCTGCTGCTGCTGCTGTTGCAGACAATCAGACAGCTCCCCCGAAGCGGCACAGACAGTGGCGTGTTTTGTATCTGCCGCTAAACATCATCAACGGGTCATCGTTGTTGTTGCAAGTTACTGCGGCTGCTGTTGCTGTTGCTGCTGCTGAACTTTGTGGCATTTTAGTCCCTGGCAGCGACACTTAACATCCAACTAAATGGCGCATTTGATGTGCTGCAAGCGTCGAGCTTCAAGCTTGATTTTTATTTATATTTTATTGGAGTGCATAATTTATGATCTTAGCCAAGATGATACCAGCGCTCAAATGGGTGTTGGTTGTTGTTGCTGCTGCCGTTGTAGGTGTAATGTTGCAGCATTGTTTCAAGATTTATGTTGGTAATGCCACATCCAATAAACCCACACTCGCCGTCTGTTTGTTGAGATTTATTTACAAAACTTTATTTGATTTTGCCTTCTTTTCTCATTGCAGGTGCTGTCAGCTTTGGACATTTTACAGCCACCACATTTGGACTTCTTTCAGGAAATGTATCCTTTTTTTATACAACAAACAAAACAAAACAATATAACAAATGCATACTTCAAATAGTTGTGCGATGGCAAATTGAGTGACAAAGTTAACGCCAAAATGAAGAGATCTTCATCAGCTTGGCTCAATAATAATAATTAGAGTAACTGATAGAAAAATGAAGATTTCCTTTAGAACTTGGAATGCTAAATAACAACTAAATCGGTTCAGCTTTAACAAAGATATGGTAAAGTAAAGTTTAGAGAGTCTTCGAACTTTAAATGCAGTTTTATTTAAGAGGATTTGATCTTTATCAAAAAACAATTGGAAATCAGTTAAGTTTTGACAAAATTGATGGCTTTTCACAGTTATGATCCCTCTCCACAGCACTAATCAGAGCATTCTATTCTAGCTATAATCGCTTCTCCAATTTTGAATGCACAATTATTCTAGAGGTTTTTCAAAATATTATAAAATTCTGAACACAAATTTAGATATAAGCAAACTAAACTCCAATTTCAAATCGTAGTCATTTACAAAGTGAATTTAACGCATTTCACTGCACTAACTAAGAAGCTTAACAGCTGTGAACGCATTTAAGCCAAGAAGATTTAGATAAGCAACATGTTAAACCAAAATGGCTTGAGTCACAGTTGCTAAAAGTGCTTTTTTCTTCTTCTTCTCGGGATGACTGGGAAAATGAAATCCACTCAATTCTATTTTCATTTTAGCGCGTGAAAGTTGAACCAAAAACCCCAAACGAGTAACTATTTAATTGAAAAAGTTTAAAGCTAACAAACAAACCGAAAAGTTTATTCAGTAGGAGGGGGTTGGGGCGGGGGCTGAAAAAGGTGTGGCATATGGGAATATGGCTAGGAGTCGATAATAACCGTTTCTGATTGTTACGCATGATTGGTTGCATCCTTAACGCCCTTTAATTTAGCTATGTGATAACTGAGCTGCTGCAATCGGATCTGCACAAGATCATTGTGTCGCCACAGCATCTATCCGCGGATCACATCAAGGTGTTTCTATACCAGATACTACGTGGATTGAAGTATCTGCACTCGGCACGGATACTGCATCGCGATATCAAGCCCGGAAATCTGCTCGTCAACTCGAATTGTGTGCTCAAGATATGCGACTTTGGACTGGCGCGCGTCGAGGAGCCGGATCAGGCCAAGCACATGACCCAGGAGGTGGTCACACAATATTATCGGGCGCCCGAGATTCTGATGGGCGCACGCCACTATTCGTCGGCTGTGGATGTGTGGTCGGTGGGCTGCATCTTTGGTGAGCTGCTCGGCCGACGCATATTGTTCCAGGCGCAGAATCCCGTACAGCAGCTGGAACTAATCACCGAGCTGCTGGGCACACCCACCATGGAGGATATGCGTCATGCCTGCGAGGGGGCACGCACACACATGCTGAGGCGGGCGCCCAAGCCGCCATCCTTCTCGGTGCTCTACACGCTCAGCTCACATGCCACACACGAGGCGGTCCACTTGCTCTGCCAGATGCTTGTCTTTGATCCGGTAAGAACGAGGGAGCGAGAGAGAATCTCCTAATATAAGCCTGCTCTAACCATTCTCCTCCTTCTTCGTTTAGGATAAGCGCATTTCAGTGACGGATGCTTTGGCGCATCCCTATCTGGATGAGGGCCGTTTGCGCTATCATTCGTGCATGTGCAAATGCTGTTTCACTACCTCAGCTGGCATGCGTCAGTATACGGCGGACTTTGAGCCATCGGCCGGACAGCCATTTGATGATCTGTGGGAGCGCAAACTCACCTCCGTGCAGCAGGTGAAGGGTGAGTCCGCATCAAACAAAAATCAATGCGAACCCAATTTTAATATTCTGTCTACTCTTTGTTGCCACAGAGGAAATGCACAAATTTATTGCCGAGCAGCTGCAAACGGGTCGTGTGCCGCTCTGCATTAATCCGCAGAGTGCGGCATTCAAGAGCTTTGCCAGGTGAGTTGCAATCAACCATAAGCCACGCTGCACGTTGCCAACAATATTATTTCCCATTCCCAACAACAAAACCACCCCTCCCACAATTCTAAAACAATTTCTTCTAAACAACTCTCTCTCTACCTGTCTCTCTCTAACTCTATCTCTGTCTGTCTCTAAATATATTTTGTTGTTGTTCCGAAAATTCGTAATATGCTTTTCAGTTGGAAAAAAGACTCTATCCCGTTATCCTTTTACACACTATATTTCTCTCTCTCTCTTTAAAAAAGTTTTTTGTTTTTGTCACTGCTTCGAGTCCGAAACTGTTAAGCCCTAAAACAGCTTTACAGCTCAACACTCTCTCTCTCTCTATCTCTGTCCCCGTCTCTCTTCCCCACTCTCTCTATCTATCTATCTATCTCTGTCACCTAAACGTTGTTTATTTTGATATATATTTTATACAATTTTTTAATTTTTGTTTCTCTCTTTTTTTTCAATCGTTTTTTGTGTTTTTTTTCAAACATCGATATATTAATATTGAAAAATATTCTATTAAATTTAATTTTAATATATTTGCGTTGTAAAGCCAATGAGAATGAGAATATCTACTACTACTACCACTACTACTACCACAACTTGCACTGCTGCTCCTGTCGCTGCTGCTGCTGCCGCTGCTACTGCGCCGCCGCCGCCTCTGTCGCTGCGCAGGCAACGAACAAGTAAACAAAAAGTACGAGAGTACATGAATACTAGGCGCGTACCGATTGATATATATATAATACCATATTTATATATATAAATACATATATACATATGTATATATATATTAACCAATAAAGTCAAGCAACACAGAATACAGAACGAGTCAAGAATCGAGCAGAAGTCACAAATATAATATAATAATAATAATAATAATAATTATAAAATACAAACTGCCGCCAGAAACAAACAGTAAGCAGATAATAAAGGCAAGAAAGCAAACGAGAAAGAAAGAAAGCAAGCAAAGATACCAAGCAAATACCAAAATCGAGAATCGAGAAACGTATCGATATCGATAACGATACATGCTACAAATATGTTGGGGGCCCCTCGGCAGCAGCAACACTTCCCAAATGCGCGCGATCTTGAAATCTTTAGGTCTGTTGATAAAGCAAAATACATTTATTGCTATACATTTGCTAAAACTCTATCATTTCAAGTTTCTTATAATTTATATATATGATTTAACCCCTATGTTCACCATATACATATTTTTTTTTTTTCGTTTTCGTTTTTGTTCTTTTAAATGCAAATGTGTATAAAACTCTTATTATTATTAGTTTTAAATATACAACTTAACTCATCATTTTCCTTACTTTAATTATTAAATGGGTTATTTGCGTATCTATTTGTGTACATAATTGTTAAACAAAAAAAATATTAATAATACCACAAAAACAAGGCAATTCCTAACTAATAATTGTTTAAAAATGTCAGAAACTGAATTATCGGTGAATTATGAAAATATGATACAAAGCAATTGGCAAAAGAAAAACAAAAGAAAATACTGAAATATTGGCACCACTTTTCACAGACATTTCTAGCCAAAAAGTACAAATAATAATCATTAAAATCCCAATGCATATACATATATCATATATCTATCTCTACCCATAATCGACTTTTGTTTATGTTTTCTGTTGCATTTCATATACATATATATCGCATATTGTGTACAGCATTATATATCAATTCTATTCTCTATTCAAATTACATAGCAATTGTGCACCCACATATATACCCCATATACACAATCATACACATCAAATGTACAACAAAATAATCATCCAATGCCACAAATATGTAATACGATTTTTCAATTTATAAATTGTATTCATTTTTCCGATGTGGATTTTTAAAGAAAAATACCTAAAATATTGAAAGAACTTTCACTATATTTTCACTATATCATAAATTTTTCATAGAAATAATAAGTAAATGATAAATCGCTTAGTTATGTATATTCACTCTAGAAATAATAAATCATAGATTTATTAACTCAAAACATAGGTTTTCTAGTGAAAAGGAATAGTTCATTTAAGTTCATAAAGATAGAATTACATATAAATATAGTCTAGACCATTATTCAATATTCGGCATGCCGAAACTATCACTTTATGTTTTATCACACGGTCACCAAAAAATAACCTGACTCTTAACTTTTTTTTTTTAACTAGAGTTATGGCAGTCACAACCAATCAGGAAAACACACACCCCCCACCACCCCCCTCAGTCAATGACCCATTTCACAATTTATGTCATGCATTTTTGCGACCCATTTCGATTGGCCACATTCAAAACAAACACAGCCCCCCCCCTCCACACAGCTTTAGCATTGAGAAAAACCCTTAAATAAATATAAAAACACTGCCAGCCAACAACAAACAGCAAAATTCATATTGAAAACTATCTGTAATAACAGTAAAATTCAGTGCAGTTGAGCAGCAGTGACAATGGTCAAAAAAGTAGTTTGAAAACCAAAAAAAAAAAAAAAAAAATGCTTGAACCAATTTCCATTTCAAGTTAATAATAACTAAAATACTATTTATCATTTTTTGTTTTTGTTTCGTTTGTTTTGTTTTGTTTGTTGTATTCCAAATCTATGTTTGTAGTTTGAATTTTCATATATTTCATTTTATATACATTTTTAGTGTACACTTTTTAAACATATGTATTTTGATTTTTTGTTTTTGTTGTGGGTCGCCAGATTTTTTTTATTTTATTTTGTATATTATTGTTGTATGCTTAATGCTTCTACTACACGGTTTAACTGTGGCTTAAATATCTTTAATCTTTTATGTTGTACTGTTAGTTGCTAGATGTTGCATGTTCTTCTCACTCTCGCTCTCTCGCTCTCTCTCTCTCTATCTCTCTCTATCTTTAGCTATCTATCTATCTCTGTATGTTATATAGATCATCGATATTGAGCTTGGTTAACTAATTGTTTCTTGCCTCTTGTGTTCACTTTTAAACAGCTCAACTGTGGCACATCCTTCGGAGCTGCCGCCGTCGCCGCATCAATGGGAATGACGGCAAAATGAGGCGATTGCTGCCTAAAATATGAAAAGCAACACTGAAACAACACCAACAACAATAACTCTCACACCTAGATAATTTAGAAAGGAGGTACAACAACAACAACAAAAACAACAACAAAACGGTTTGAAAATGAAACACTTTACGGACAAGGGACTTGCAAGGCAACAAATCAAGAACATGCCCCAAAACTTAAGTTGCGCCAGTCATCAAAAAAACAGAAAGGAAGAACAACGATTAAATTTTAAGCGCCAAAACACTTTTAAGTAGCGCTGTCTGTTTAAAAGTTAAAGCATTCCACCACCGAAATTAACTAAATAACAAAAAATAGGCATTAAAGCAAGAGAAAACACACACACACACACACACACCCTCACACACATACACACACAAAATGTAACGTAACTCAACTGAAACTAGTCTAAACAAAAAACAAAAAAACAAAACAAAAACAAAAACAAATACAAAAACAAGTAAATTTGTAGTTAATGCTGCGGCACACGTAACAGAAAAGTTATTCAACGTAGAAATATTAAAAACAAAAAAGAGGAACAAATAAAAATAAAATACGCTATGTAAATTGAAAGCGTAGAGAAGTTAAATTGAAGCAACAAAGCTAAATATTTGTAATGCTTGACAAAATTGGTAAAAACTAAAGAAAAAAACATACAAAAAACACACAAAATTTTTGGTCTTATAAGCAAATTACAAAATGTTTTATGTTTAAGTGCTTAAAATCGATGTAAATTAATTAGCAATTAGACTAACAAACACAAACTCATCCAGACGACATATTCGCCCTCGAAAACTAAGCAACTCAAGCGAATATTGTAAGAAATAAAGCAAATAAGTAAAACAAACAACAACAAAAAAAAAAAACAAAATACAACAAATTACATTTTATCACACACTTACAACTATAAATTTGTTTACCAAATTTACCTCACACACAAACACACACACACACACAGCATTAAAATAATTGATTTTTCTATTCTGTGTATAAATTAAACTATAGTGCTAAATGTGTAGTTGCTATAAAAACTAAACAATTTATATTTCTAAACTAACATAAAAATTAATTTCACATATTTGCGCTTCAATTTTGAAACTGGTTTCTAAATACATAAAATGGCAAAAACTAATGCCGCACACAGTTCTATAACAAACTATATATATACATACACACATATATATATGTATTAAATGTATGTGCGTTTGTTTATGTTTGTCTGTCTGTCTGTCTGTCTGTGTCTGTTTGTAGCAGACACAAACGATAAACGATGGAATCCCTTTGGAAAACAAGGCAAACTTTTCGAAATTAGTTAAAAACAAACGCAAAATTATTTTAACCGTGGACTGATTAAATTGCATAAAGCAGACAAATATGCAATTAACCAATATAATTTTTTGTACTAATTCTAATACTAACACTTATGCTTAGTTAATGACAATTATAAATATTATTATTAATATGATTTTGTTTTGCCTTTGCTTTTATTGTGGCAGGCAAATGCTGAGTTTCCAATCCACACATATTTCAATCATAAATACATAAGTTGCAAATGGTAAAGCAAAACCAACAAGTGGACGACACACTGCCCCAGTGAATGTGCACAGGCGTTCAAAATGTTGCAACACCAACACTAAGCGCAACACACGCACACCCCACAGATCGTACAGCCATCCTCTGGTGGCAAGTAAGCCCAACTCGAACCTCTCTCCTGAGTGTGCAAGTGTGTGTGTGTGTGTGTGTGTGTGCTTCTGTGTGTGTGTGTATGTCTAACAATTAATATTTGAACGCCTTGCTATTTCAAGTTAGTTTTACATTCTCAATTAGTTTAACGTGTAAAATAGTTTAATTTTCTTCTGTAAAACACACAACCCCGAAATGAACCCATCCAACAATTTTCATCATAGTTTCGTATTCATTTTAAGTAGCAACAAATGCTCATATGCCAACTAAATGCTATAGCTAAAGGACAACCCCTATACCTATATATTATAATGTATGTATGTTTAAGACTGAGTTTTCTCATTTTCTTACAAAAGAGATGGATGACAAGCGCGCCAATATGCAATAAATATAAACGTCAAAAGATTTTCGAAGGAAAGTAGTTGAAAAAGCCCACGTTTGAGCAATTTTCCAATTTTCGATGCTTGATATATGTATTAAAAATTGTAGCAAACAAACTATATAAAATATATATATATATATATATATGTATACATTAATCTATGTGTATATATTTATGTGTATTTGTGTTCGTAATTTTAAAGTCTTTTGTAACTTCTCGAAATTGTAGGCGCTGTGTTCCGCATACTAAAATCGCTCACTAGAAAGAAGCCTATTTCTATGCCCCATTTCTTGAACTCTTTACTGTGCTGCTTTCTTATGTATGTAGTTTTTAATTATATATATCCATATATATAATATACTTATATATGCATTAACTAATTTAGCGATATAAAAGAAAAGAGGGGAAAGCGAAAAAGAAAAAGAAAGAAAAAACAAAATAAATATGAATTCAAACTTTCACGGAGATCTCATAGCAAAAAAACGAAAAACATGATGAAAAGCCAAAAAGAAGTCGTTGGCTAAAACAAAACGAAAAACCTTAACGGGTTACTTAGGCAAATGGCTAAGAACCGATCGATAGCCGCCCGTTTAGTAGGCGATTTCTTTTTAATTTTTTAACATAGCCGCTACTTTTGTTTATAAATAACATTTTTTTCTTAAATATAGACTACAGTCTTTGGTCACACAAACACACTCACACACCACACACACACAGACACACTCGAATGCATAAAGTATACACACATACAGACACACTCACACATACACATTGAATATATACTTTTAGATTTCTATTTGTAACATGTAACTATAAAATATAAAAAACTGAAATAAAACGAATACAATGCAAAATTAGCATCTACATTTAGCACCTAAGCACATTTTACATACATACATAGAGACAAGCATAATTACTGTATTTTGACTTTGTGTAAGCACCATGTACATAACATTAACACCCCACCAATACTTATTATATGATATAACCCAAGTAACTGTTAAGCCGTAACTAGTTTTTTAGTTAAACAATCAACAAATATGAACTATACGATTAGTAAATCAGATTCAGATACTGATTCTGATTCTGAATCTGATTGAGAAACATGTACATTTTAGCACACCTTTCTTTCAATTGCTATCGCGAACTCCCAGAACAAACAAACATTACAAATCTGAATATAAACGTAATTATGGAGTTTCTTAAGGTTCTGTGAGTTGAACTACTTTGTCTATAAACATTTTAGGCGCTTATGTTTCAATAAGTTCGACAAAAAAAACGCATATGTTTAATTGTTAGTTAAGTTAAGTAATAAAACTAAAACGAAACAGATAACTGACAAAAACTGCATTAGTATTTGACCTAAACCAATTGTGGAGCAGTACTACTTATATAAATATACATATAAATGTGCTAATTATACAGTAGAACCTACGTATAAACTACCTAATATACGAGTTAACGTTTACGTTTGTGGTAACGTTTTCATAATGGATGCAGAGCGAAATAAAAATTGTGTAAACCTGTTTGTATAAAAACTGAAACCACCTTATTGTTTTATTCACCTTTTGCTTTTGAATTTATTTTATTGAATTATATTTTGTTTTACAAGTTTTGTGGCACACCCTATCCCAAGCATAGGGGGCACATGTGCCTGGCCGTCTAGTAAACCGCAAACCCAATGCATTTGCAATTAGAATTTATAGCTATAAAATACGTATATGCATTTTTTCCCCAAGAATAAAAAAACAAAAAACAAAATTAGCACTATATACGATATATTCTATATAAATATATATGTGTATGTATGGACAATATTTGCAAATAAACAAGTAAAACCAAAACTAAACTCATAAAACACCCAACAACAGATATTCAAGTACAGGTAACAAACATTTGGTATATGTATTTCCATTGAAGAGAAATATAACAAATACGTTTGTAACACATTACCTATTATAGAGCATTTTTGAGCAGTTCATGAGGCTGCTGTTAAATATTTCTCATAACTAATATAAAATATTCAATTGGTAAAAGATACAACTCGAAATTAATGAAAATTTGTGCCATAAAGCCAAAAACCAAAAACTACATGAAAAAAATACGAAACATTTTTGGATAGCATTGAAAAAAAAAAGTTTTCTTAAATGAAAAAATTGCGCTCAGGTTATAAAGAAATGAAAAAACAAAAAACATGTAAAAACATTATTATAAAATGTAAAAACTTTATTCAATGAAACAAAAAACATAAATATTGCTTACAAAATACATACATAAATGTACGTTTAACATGTTTAACAAAAGGCTGTTTGTAGAAATTGTAACACAGTTTTTTTAACCAAGAATATATATATGTATGTATATAAATATATATTATATATATATACCGGAAAAACAACTACATATATATGATATTCAAGGCATTAACAAAACTTTTGCTGTAAATGTGAGTAGAAAACACGCTTAGAACTTTGCACACAAGAATCATTTCTGATTATTAATTATGCAACCGCAGTTGCTTAGTCTCAAAACTAGAGTGGAACATTAAAAATAAAAAAAGGCCGCTTTGTGCACCGCTAAAAATTTGTAAATACAAGAAGCGGATAAATTATAGTAACGAAATACATACAATAATATCGATGTATGTACTTATAATGGCATATAATATATATATATATATATCCATATATGTATAGAAAACTTTGTGATTGCTTCTCATTGATGATAGTAGATATTGAGTCATATGTAAGCCGGTGGGTGTAATTTTTCTTATACCACATACATACCCATCAAATAGCAACATGTAAAAATAACGCTAGATTTTCAAGCGAACTAACAAATCAATTCGTCGTATTATATATTTAAATAGAAAACTCTCCTTCCTATAATTCCAAAAAAACGAAAATAAATAAATAAAAAAATGTAGGACACAACACAATGTACGAGTAGTTAACAATACCACATATATTTAATATATATACAAGTCTGTTTGAAGACGTGCTTATTAATTATTATTATTACATACAGATATCGATAAATGTTGTAAAAAGAATATAATTATAACGTAACTCTATATATATGTATGTGTATATGTGAAAATACTATGTGGCACATTTCGAAAACGAAAACAAATGAAGAAAATCCCGTTAAGTAGAAGCTCTCAACAAAATTGCACTCGACAGAGCTGTCCTTTCCAACTTTTGGTTCATCATCAAAAGAAAAAGAAAACAAAACGATTGGAATTAAATTAAACATGTATTGTTTAACTGTATATATGTAATTATAAAATATCTATTCACAGGTATAAAACGTAACCATTAAAATATACACTCACCAAATTGATACATACGTTTTTTCGTATAGTTAAGCGACTGACGCTCGCAACCACAACTTGTAAATTATAATACAAATTAAACACTTTTCCAAAATTACATACTTAACATAATACCATAATACACACTAACCCATTGTATTAACTAAAAGACAAAAAAAAAAAACATAAACCAAACATTAGACTTACTAATATTATTATAACGTAAAACTGAAAAAATGAAAAACAGTAAGAAATGCTTTCAAACTAAATAAAGTTCTTTGGAATTACAATGCAAAACAAAAAAAAAAAAACAAAAGATACGAAACCAAATATAACTCTTTTTATTATTTATGATGGCAGTTTAAGCCCGAATTTCAAATATTACTTCGCACTGCTTCTGTGATCATGTGCACAGCCTAAATTGCGCTTATTTCTGTTATTTACATGATAACAGACCAATAACAGAACAGTCCAACATATTGGTACTGCTGTACACTGCTTGCAGTTCAAGCAGTGCGCACCGCATGCGAGTTCAATTACTATTTCGTTAACATGTTCGACAAAATCTACAAATTTAAAGCATACTTCTGGGCATGACATTTATACCCATCGAGTCAGCGAGTCCCACCACAAACAAAATTTGTTATGTACACTTTCAATATCATAAGAATAGGACATTTACTGCTTTTGGAAAAACCTCTAGCTCAATCACATCCTAGCAAACTTTTGAAGGAATCGCACCGACACACTCTATCAATATCGCAACTATCCGCAGGGATATAGTCGAAATATGAGAATTTTTCTGTTTAAACGACTTTCCAGCTATTTCAGCCGCTTTAAGAACTTTTATGGCTTTTTATTTACAACGGCAGGCCAAGTAATATAAATTATGGCCCAAAAAGACATGCAGGTAGTTAACCCAATTTTCTGTTTGTGTTTTCTAGATTTTTCTGACCTACCCATTTGTGGAAATATTTTGTCAAATTTGTGAATCTTTAAGTTCCACTCGATAGACATTCTACCTGATAGTTTAATAACACGCGTCTTTCCAAAATCCTTTAAAAGGATATAGTGCGGCATAATTGCACTCTGTATTCCAATGATAATGAGGTCATCTAAGAATCCAAGCATTTCTTTGAAAATTCTGAAAAACCTTGAAGTAAATAAATAGAGCTGCATATATTTAAGATTTATAAGACGTAACATTTGTCATTCAGTTCGTGGCTAAAGAGCTCTCAAATATTTCTAATTCAGAATTCAAGTTTCCTTTTATGGCTACAAATATAGAAATATACCCATTGTTTGGGTCGATCTTTGATCGGGTTCCATAAAAATATCATCTTACATCTAGAATCTGCACCAGCGCTGCGGTGCTTTAAAAATACATATGTGTTGTGTGTACGTATGTTACGTTTTGAATCAGTCTTAGACAAATAAAAGTGTTAAAATACTTTCTTAAAATAATCCGCAAAGGGAAGAACTTATAAGCAAATAGTACACACTAAAATGATAAGTGAACTTTTGTTTTTGTTGTGCTAATCTTTTTTTCCATAATGGCTGAAGCTCTCCTCGATAAAGATCTGTATGGAACGCTTGACATGCTGCTTGTGCGGTTCAGGTATATGCTCCAACTTGGGTAATATCTTCATGAGAAACCGAAAATCGGGCGATAAATTGATACTGGTCTCAGTTTCTGGCGGCGGCGTCGACTCCTTGACGGGCTGCTCCACGGGCAACGAGGAAACACTGGTGGGTGGCGTAATGACCGCAGCTTCTTCCAATTTAACAAAGTTTGTCGGGTTTTTCTTGGGCGGCAGCGTTATGCGCGGCTTGTGGGCTATGCTTGGAATTTGAATTGGCTTCGTTGTCAGCGGCTCCTGTTTGGCCGGCTGCGGTTGCGCCTTGATCGTCGGTTGCTTCACTTGCGTGCTTGCCTGTGTCTGTGCCTTCACCTGCGCCTGCGCCTTCGCCTGCACCTGCGCCTGTGCCTTCGCCTGCACCTGCATCTGCGCCTGCGCCTGCTCCTTGCCCTGTATGCAGTTGAGTATCTCGGGTAGATATTTCCCCAAATGCTGGGTGAGAGTCGACTGCTGTTTATCCGTGACAATCATTAGTTTCTTGCCAGATGAATCCTTCTCCTGCTCCACTAATACAAACATCTTACGCTTCTGGCCATTGGGCTGGCCATTGTTGCCATTCTTCTCATCCGACTTTTCAGTTATCAAATACAGTTTACGTTTCTTGGCCAACCCATTGGTGGTTGCCTTGCCTTTTCGGCCCACTGCTTGTGTATTGAGCACGATGTTGAGCGGCAAATTGGCCTCGTAGTCGGAGCCAATCGATTGCACATCGCTGGAGACGGATGAGGACGAGCACGTGGAGTGGGAACGTTGCGGCACAGGTGTTATGGTCGTCACCGACTTCTCCATTGGTGACTGCTTCTGTGCCTTCCCAGTGGAACACTAAAGATCAAATAATTCAAGTTATTTCAATGGGATCGTGTTTTCGACGAAAGATATTACTTACATCGATTAGTTCAATGGTTGTGCTGTCTGCCAATGGATTAGCAGATGCTACTGAATCAATTGCTGTCGTTGTTTCTGTTATTGCAGATGTTGCTGTTGCTTCGCCTGTTGTTATTTTATTTGGCTTGGATGCACGCAAAGGCGTCGTCTTCATGCGCGTCTTGGCCATTTCCTTGCGCTGGCTAAAATGCCTGAAGCAGATGCGTAGTTTTTTTAGGCCTCCAAGTGCCTCCACAAGTTGGTCGCTCACAGAGAAATGGCGTAGCCAATGGTTGCAGCTGCAGGAATTACAATTGTTTCATTTACATGCACATATATAAATATATATATATATATAGGTGTATTGGTGTGTGTGCGAGCACGATTCTCTCTTGCAATGCAAGCTCAGCTTTTGTCGTAATTTGTTTAACAACTGCAAAAAAGTTCTTGAAGAGAAAGCTTTCGCAACACCAGAAATTAAATTCGCTTTACTTAACAACTTTTCTATGTTGACAAACTTCTTTTCTATGGTATTAATAAAAAAAAAAAAAACAATTGTGAAGCGCTGCTCAACGTTGCGATCACCTCGGAAGTTCTTTGTTTACTGTCACAAATTGCAATGAAGTTTTATTCTTTTGGCAGTGCTTTTCCTGTGCAGCTTTAAAATTAGTTCTCATCTCTCGCTCTCTCACAAGAAGTTTGAACAAGCTAATGAAAAGTTCTTACCATGGCCGCCAAAAAATTTCAGCTGCAAAAAGCGCTTTTATGCTCACTGCAAATGCACTCACATACTGTCTCTCTCTGTCTGTGGCTTATACATTTGTGTGCATGTGTGGTGCTTTCGCTGTTCTCGCTCTCTCTCTGTCTCTCTCGGAGCGGAAGTTTGTTACGCCGGCGTTGAACTGCTGCTTCTACTCAACCCCACCTCCCTTAACAGAGAGGCCTATAGCACAATAATAACAAGAGAGTATTTGCTGTTTACTTGCTTTATGAACAGCGCAATAGAGTGAACCAATTTGAGGGGGCCTTAAACTATATTATTACTCGAATTAAGATTATTTACATAAATAATATTAGCAAATTTTGTGAAGATAATTTAAATTTGTTCACTCTTTTTTCAGCTTCCTAATTTGTTCATGTTACACATTTAATGTTCACTCTAAACTCCATTCTGATGGACAACAATTTCAGAACTGCACAGAACTGTTTTTGCAGCAATAACTTCACGGCCAACAGAGCGCGCTGCAAATGCATTAACAGATAGAGAGAGAGCAAAAGAGTTAAAAATAAACCAACGGCCTGTATGTGCGAGTGTGAGTGTGTTTGGGACGCAGCTTCTTATGCTGCTGTCGCTGTTTCCCTCACACCCACAATGTGCATAATTGCAATACAAATGTATGTATAGCTTCTTGTACTTGATGTTTTTTTTTGCCATGGCATTGAAATTTTTCTATGAAGTTGATGCGGGCGCCAAAAGTTCAATAACCTTTGGCTTGGCGCAGATGAGACGCGCCAAAGCAAAAGCTCATTCTCAAATAGGCAAGTTTGTCAGTCTGGCATATTATTTGTGTGCATGCCATATGTATACACATACATCCATGCGTGTATACATATATAAGCATACATACATATGTATGCGCAAGAGAATTTGTGATGCGCAACAAGCTTCTTTGCAGGGCTGGATATATCCATAAACTGGTTTTAAATGTAGATCGACAAATGCAATTATAAATTAATTCAAATTGGGCGACACTAACCGATTAATATCGTGCACTGGGAATCGGCGTAGCTCCGCTGGCGTCGCATTGCAGCCCATTAGACATATCCTCGAGCTTGGCGGTACATGTCCCTCATCGTCTCCTGCTGCATGCTGAGAATGCCACAGATTGGCGCAGGGATGCAGCGACATTGCCTTGCAAATACGTAGGTTGCTCATTCTGAAAAGAAAAACCAACGTACAAATAAATGAGCACAAAGTTTCCACAGTGTGAGCTATTTATTTACTTATCTACGTAGCTGGAGCATAATAACAATATAACACGAGTCCGAGACCAAGACGGAATGAAATAAAGAGACACACACGCACACACAGAAACGCATACAGCGAAATAAAAGTTAAAAGCTTTAGCTCTCTGCACAGCTTTCGGCAGCCGTCGCATGCAGTTTTTAATTTTTTTCTCTTTTCAAATGAGAAAAAGCTTTTGTGTGCCACTGCACAGCTATGTGAAAAGCTTGTTTAGAACAACGCTTACGCCGTCGCTTGCCTCGCTGATTGCCTTCCTCAATTGTTGCTGATTTTGCAAAAGTCAGTCAAAGACAGCGACACTTGTTGACTTTTCTTTTGTTTTCATTATCACTAACATTCATAAGTATAGTGCAAAAACTATTTAGTCGCTTATGACACATACATACTTTGTGATCTTCAGACAGATGCGAGTTGAATAACCTTCCTGCAGGCCACAGCCACAACACGTTGTTAGTGAAGCATGCTTTTGCCTGACACGATTATCAGTGCTCTTTTTGGGCTGCTCGCTCCATGCACTCAAATAGCTTTTTTCATTGCGTCAATAACGTAAGGCGTTCAGTTGAATTGGTGTTTTGCAGCTGCATTCGTTACTAATTTATTTATTTGCTTGCAGTTTCACTTCGTGTTTTGTCTGATTACGTTCTGTCTAAGCTACGTCACGGTATCTCGAAGACTGCCAAAAGTTTCGCCTGCGTCATTTTAAGTGTAATGTGAAACGTACTGAAAGCTGTCGGGCTAGAGCTTTCGTTTCTCTTTGAAAGCTCATGGACCGATGTTTTTTTTAAGCTCGGTTTCGGAGCATGCATGTGCTTTCTCTCTCTCGATTCACATGAAAATTTCTTTGAGCACTATGAGTGTTATATTTTTCGGCTGTATGTATACAATATGATAGTGCGATGGTAAGCGAGATCCAATTTTGTGTTATACAAAAGCTATTCGCTATGAAAATAAGGCGCACTGAGCTTTTAAAGAGAGCATGTTTGTCTAGGCATATATGTATGTATTTGGTATCATTTATTTATTTAATGATTAACCAATAACATCTTCTACATACATAATATTTCTTATCTTAATTGCGTGTCATAAATTATGGTAACCATTCGGAATGCAAATTTGCCTGTAATTTACATTCAGATTTAACTAAATGTGTTAAAAGCTTTTCATAATCAATGCAATTCAATTACATTTGGAAGCCGCAGGTGTTAAATTCAGCTTTGCGGGCGGGATGCGGTGTGCGAGCTAAAAAATTTTTTGATCATTAATAATAATTTGCTTGAATCACGTTTTATTCGCTTTTTTAAAGCCAATCAATTGCCAACTTGTGGATGCAATAAATTTCAATAGTTACTCAGTCAAACTTAGATATGTATATACATTTATAAAAAAAAAACAAACTCTTGGTAAAACTACAGATAAGAGTCGCCTTGTCACATCATTCATATTTTTTCTGCTAAGATGTCAATTTAAATTGTGTAGACAGTTTTTTTTATTTTTATTTATTCTTATTTTTTTTTGCTAAGCAGCCGACCGTCAATTGTTTAACTGTCAGTATATAACCAGCCTCAATATGTCCCTCCTTGGGGCTGTTAAACAATTTTAATAGTTGGGTTTTTTCAATACAGATTCCCGTTTTATATATAAAATAATACCGTTGCAATTTTGTGCTTTTAAAAAAACAAGATGGAATTTGAACTGACTAATTGCTAGTTCAAAGCAACTAATTGCATTTTACGATCATAATGACAAATAGGGCTGTAAGTTTTTATAGCCGCATCAATGTCCAACCGATTATATCCTCACGAACAATTGTACGAAACTAGTCTGCTCAACATTTGCCTTCACAGTTGAATTGGAATATGGTCGAGAGACCGATTCTCTATTTTGATTGAATGAATGATTAGTTGCCGACTTGAAAGTGCTTGCCATTGACGGCGTCTCGGCGATGCCAGACTGTAGATATAGTAATCATCAGCGAGCTGTGTGTGTGGTCTTAACTGTTAGCCTGAAAATGCTTGAAGGCAACCGTCAACCGCCAGCCGCAGATTAAATGTGATTAGAATATAGACAATTAAGCGCACATAAATTGATTTACTTGTAATTTTTAATGGCACCTACCGCTGCACATTTACAAAGCAATTGAG
Organism: Drosophila mimica; assembly: GCA_037043585.1. Classification (NCBI taxonomy): domain Eukaryota; kingdom Metazoa; phylum Arthropoda; class Insecta; order Diptera; family Drosophilidae; genus Drosophila; species Drosophila mimica. The sequence goes on along the minus strand of JBAMBE010000051.1, from coordinate 2,235,554 downwards.
GCAAATTGCGGAGGCGAATAAGTGATGCCCCTTGTGAAGAGTTCAGGGGATCAGTTAAAAGTGGAATTGAAGTTAAACACAAATTTGATTATCTTTAAATGATTTCATATTTTTAAGTTATGGACAAAAATAATCATGCTCTCGTAAATTTGTAAAGTAGATATTTGCTTTAAAATAAGATAACACTTTTAATTATAAAAATAAAGAAAAAGAAAAAGTTAAGGTATTGTCAGAAGTGGGATTCGAACCCACGCCTACAGAGTAGACTGCGACCTGAACGCAGCGCCTTAGACCACTCGGCCATCCTGACAGTTCATCTGCACATGATAAAAAACCAACGGCATTCGATGGCACCGCAATAGAATCGAATATGGTGGATAACAGAAAACGAAAAAAAAAACAAAACAAAATACAGTGTTGCCAGCTCCCCAGTTTATTTTCAGCTGATACGTTAAGCATACGCCATGTCTTACATATGTTTGCCAATCACACTTAACTCTTTTGAACTTGGGCTGCCTACGCGCCGAATGAAAAATTGCATGTGGCGCCCAGAGGCAAAGACAAATTGCACTCGTCCCGTCATGGAAAGGTGTGTACTGACTGACAACAAATTAAAAAACAACAACAAAAAAACAACGAAACATAATAATAAATAAGATTGAAACATAACAACAAAACAATAACAAGACCTCAAATTATACGTATGTATCTAATATGAGCATGAAAAATTGAGAGATTGCAATGATAATAAGAACTAAAAGTAACTTTAGCCAGAAATGAGGTCAAATACATATATCAAATTGAGTAAGTTCGCCGATTTGCAAGTGTCACTTTTTATATTTATTTGCATTTATTATGCAACAAGTGACAGCAGTCAATAAAAAATACGGGCACATATAAAAAGGCGCTGCCCACCCACTGGCTGCTGTTGCTATAGTTTTTGTTGTTGTTGTTAAAGTTTAACGTGCATTTTCAATGAGCTATGCAAAATAATTAAATTATAGTCGAATAATAAGTTTGCCACTGACAAATGTCAACTGGCCAGCGGCCAAATTGCTCCCTGGCCAATGCTGTTGACATTTCACACGCCGCAGCTGCAATTCACGCTTAACGTCCACTTGTTGTTGCTGTTGTTGCAACCACTTGTTGCTAGTACCGGTCGCACGCACTTTCAATGCATTTCAATTAGCCGCTGCTGCTGTTTGCTGCTCCACTTTGACTTTGAACAGGCCTCGAGTGATATTTTCATTTTTATAGCTTGATGGTAGACATTTGATAGGCATTTATATATGTTAATCAGTTGGCTGACCTGACAGCTAAAGTTAATTAAAGTTTACGCTTTCGGCCGGCATAAATTCAATGCATACGAACAAGTAAAGTACTGTGCGAGTTATTTATCCATTAATTCACATGTTTACTTTTGCAGACACACATAACCCATCACACATATGTGCATAGATATGTGTACATACATACCTCAACAAATGCGTACTTGTGCCTCAACATAAATTCATTGTGATTAATGGTACCACACAAAGTTCTTAGACAGACTGACCTATTTCCTATGCATGTTGGTTTTTTTTGTTGTGCTCGGCACGTATTTGTCTAATAAAACTCAAAAGCAGTTGAAATAAAATTAGCAAATTGCCCGAATGTCAATCAAAAGTCATCAATCAAAATTTGTGCTACTGTCAACTTGACACAATATGTATAAATATAAATAAAAACATGCACATAAATATATGGAGCGCGCCGGGGAGCGGCAGTGGCAGTGGCAGTGGCAATAACTGCACTCTGCCCCACATCCAGTAACTGCTGCAGCAGTGGGTGCAGCTTGTAAATTAGCATTACAATGGCCCAGTTAAGTGGGTCAACAAGTACAACAACAACAATGAAAACAGCAACAATAACTGTAGCAGATAAATAGTTATGATATTGACGTTAATAACCAACATAAGTAAAAGAAGACATTAGTCAGACTGAAACATGGGGCAAACATTTGTATCTAATGGTTTGACCAGCTGCCCTTTTTTATGGCCTGAATATATTTTTTATTAGATACCATTTTGGTGTTTTTAAATAGCAATTCTTCCTCTAAATCATTTTGTGAAGAACATATAATATATCTATCTGACTTGGCATAATTTGTCAAAGCATTAATAAATTGAAAAAATTCATAAGAGAATTCTGTACCAACAAAAAATATATTAACAACGGTTCCAAATTTGGAAAAACCATAACCTTGACAAACCTAAGGCGATTTTCAAAAACCAGAACCTTTTAATCATGATTTAATCAATAGTTCAATTCTGCATTTGTATTTATAAGTATTCGCTCAAAATTAGCTTTTAGAGATTGATCCTATTTTAAGAAATCAGAGCATTTTGATCATGACCTCTACAATGACACTAAACTGAGTATTCGAAAAATGAAGCTAACATGTTTAAGCAATTTTTTTATTTACAAAATTTGTGAAATATTTTGTTTGGTGTCTAACCGAATATAATCTTATCTTAATTCGCTAAATATCCCAAAGACTTAAAAATGTATGCCTCAAGCCTTATCTCCAAAACACCCGCATCAACAGAGGAAGAAGTCAACAGACTCTTTCAAGTTCAAAGCATCCAAATGTAGCAGATGCCGCCAGACAATGGAGTCACACTTTGACCACTTGGAGCATTAATCAATATCTTGAAGTATATATATATATATAGATATATAGACATATTTTTAGTGTTTTTTTCTTAGTGCGCAGTCGCGACATTTTATGCCAAATTTGTACAAAGTTAATTAACAGGTTTCATTGTTTTTTATGCCGCCTAGCAGTTTAGACGTTTGTCTGTTCTGTGCTTTTTTTTATAGCCGCAACAAATACACACAACACACAAATAAGATATATGTATATGAGCGATTATGGGGGCGTATGCGTAATGTTTAAGCGAGAGCTCTCAGGCACAAAGAAAGCGAGCCGAAATCAATTTGGAAACATTTTTTAATGCTTGTTTTTACCGCTTGCCTAATAGAAATTTAATTAGCCATGCAATTTGTATTTTTCCCTCTCTTGACATTTTTGTTTTGCTTTTCTGTTTGGCGTTAACGTTGCACGTGCAGCCAAGCTTTGACATATGAGCACTCTATGCTGGTGTGTGTGTGTTTGTTTGTTTATGTGTGAACTGCCCACGCATTTGTGGGCTTGACGCTGCCTGCGGTGTGTCAGTGTGCGAAGTGAAGAAGCCAAGACAAATAAAAGACATGAAATAAAAACAAAACTTTACGGCGCACCACACAACACGCAAATGCTGGTTGCTTGCAAACGCTCGCGCTCTCTCTATCTCTCTTGTTCCGCTCTCTATTTCTGTTGTTCCCGTGCTCACTTGCTGATCGTTTCGTGGTATTTTGCTTAGAAGGTTATATCCAGAGCAGTGTGTGACGTCACACGTGTCGCTAGTCGTACTCAGAGCAGCTGGCGTCATGCGAGAGAGCGCAGCAGCTGCGCTGCACAACCCACACTTTATTACGTTGTGCGATCGGCTTACTTTGAGGTTGCTGGCTGACTGCTTGCTTGCTTGTTGATTGCTGCCGCTGCAGTCAGTCAACAGCACAAAGCGCAACGCGTCGGTTCGGCAATTGCTTCAGCGGAAAGTTACAACCGCACGCGTCGAGTCTCTGCTCGTTAGTTAGTTAGTTTCTACGTGCGTCTTATCGTTTAAACTCTTAAAGTAAACCCCAAATAGAATAGTAAATCATTTTCCAATAGTCTGTCAAGTGCTTGGACTCATTCTTTGCTTGTCAATTTTTAGCTAGAGTGTATTTCCAATTTTTCCTGCTATGCAATTACGAAATCTTACGTTGAAATTTTATGTGCGTTCCTCCATGTGTCTATAAATATAAAAGCGCCAGCGCCAAAATATATGAAAGATACGGTACGGAAAAGTCGTCGGTCCGTCGTTTTGGACGCCTGGTCAAAGTAGCAAAAACGCTAAAAACACGCAGTAACACAAAAAAAAAAAAGCCGCAACAACAACAAAAAGAAAACAAAACAACAAGAAAAACTGTCGGGTTGATTGACTTGCAGGAATTTGAGACTCCAAAGGCCGACAGCAAACAGCCGTCAGCATCCCGATTCTTCAAAATCTATATCCATATCCATATTCGCAATCACATCCAAGTCCACAGCAAGCATAGCATCCACAGCATCATATCCAGCAAAACCGCAGCTTCCGTTGCTTATCTGCCGCACGAGATTCTGACGGGGGCTGGGTGCTGGGTGCTGGCTGCCCCTCCTGCTGATGATAATTATGGGAAGGCGCATGAGTTGCGTTTTCTGTAAGTTGCACATTCAATTTGAATTTAGAAGCCAAATATATAGCCACAAATATTCATAAGCACGCTAACACAAAGAAAGCAAAGTAGTCTTTGTATACATTATATGCACGTCGAGGCTGTCTGGCTTTTGTTTAATTGCACATCAATCCGATGCGCATAAAATCAAACATAAGAGTCAATGGCGGGAATAAGGGCAGAGATTCGAAGCACAGATAAATTCAACAAAAACATGCATATTTATGTTTAGTTCATAAATAAAACACGTAATTAAATCGTTAAACACAACAGCGAAAAGCAGACCGTTAGTTATCAAATTGGTTTTTGGCTGGTCTTAATGGTTGCTGATTATTTCCAAAGCAAAGTTTCATTAAAAAACAACTGTGTGCGGAGATTTGTAAATTAATACGATGAATACTTCTGGAGGTGGCTGCTGTTTTCCATCAGCCCAGCAGATGACACCCACACAATATCAAACAATCCGAAATGGAAAAGAAAACAAACCACACAAAACATGTGTTGGCCATAAGAATATGATTTAAACAAATAATACATGTTTTCAACTATGACTATAGGAAATGTAAAAAATTAAATTAAGTAGAAAAACATTTGAAAATTTATAGTCAAAAATTTGAATAAACAAAAAAATTTCTTGTCAGAAGTGGGATTCGAACCCACGCCTACAGAGTAGACTGCGACCTGAACGCAGCGCCTTAGACCACTCGGCCATCCTGACTGTTGGCATGAGGTGCGCCAACGCTCATCTACAACAGCTTGCTGAAGCGCTGTTAATGCGCACTGTTAACTGTGCTGTGCTATAAATAGATGTGTAGAAACTGTTGTTGTACAGCAAGGGATTTTAAATTCTTATTAAATTTCCCATGCGATGTGTACTTTGTGCCTGTGAAGCAATTTGCTAATTGTTAATTTGTTAGCATATTATGGCTTTATGGCAAACCTAATTGACAGTTAACTAATTTGTATTACCCTCAGGCTTTCAACTCTATTAAATATATAATTCAAGAGCAATTTTATGGCATAATAAATGCAATTTTAGCTGATTCGATCTGCTGTTTTGTGAACAAAAGCCGACATTGTTTTATTTCCCGAAAGGTAAATCTTATCGCTGCCGTTGTTGTGGGCTGGGCCCGGAGACAATCGTATTAAGTCCAGTAAATAAAAAAAAGCAAAAAAACACAACAAGAAATAACAAGCTTTGTGCCGAGAGAGATTATTAGTCATTGAAGAACATATACCGATTTACTTGTAAAAAAAACCGCTTGCCTTATAAGCCTTTTCGCCCTGAAAAAATAAGTTTCCAAAATATTCAGTTTAGTTAAAAATAAGGTTCAGTCTTTAAAAAAACATAGCAACCTAAATCTGGGCGCTAATATTGCGGTTTGGAGGCGTGTCATTTCCAGACTTAACGCTCTCACAATACTCTCTCATTAAAGACCGGCGCTTTTGTTGTTTTTTTTTTGTATTTTTGTTTTTTTTTGTTTTTTTAACAAATATATACGTGTATCTTATTTATTTATCACCGTGGGATATTTGGTTTGGCTTTTTACCTTTGCAGAGATATTTTAATGAGTTTCTCGACACTCGGCGACATTTTCACTTGATTTATGGCTGAAAAGTTCATTATGCCCGGTGTTCATTTAGCTATATTTGTATTATGTATTTTTTTGTTGTCACTTTTGCATAAATTAAAATTGGAACGCTTTCAGTTTCAGTTCCGTCTAAACGCGTCTGTTACAATCAATGCAGTTGTAGTTGTAACTGAAGAATGGACGAGCATTGTTCAGAAAGTCTTTAAAAGATATGCTTTGACTTGATGCCGACAACAAGTATTTTCTAAATGCTATTTATAGTTGTTGTACGTTGTACATGAATATTAATGTGTATACACATACATATACATATACAGTGAGCAAAAGCTTATTTCGCACAGTGCCTAGCAAAAAATTTAAAGTGCTATAAAGTTTAAACAAGTAAACAAATTCAAAATGTTTATATGCCAATTTGTTTAATGTTATATCACATTTGAAAAAGAAACTTTACTTTTTATTAAAATATTAATTAATTAATTAAAATTAGTCAAAAACTAAAAACATATTCAAAATTCGTACAAAGTCTTATTTCGCACAGTCTTAAAAAAAGTTACATATTTGGCGTATAAAAGCTTAAATAAGGATGTTAATACTTAGTATGATATCCTTAAGCCTTAACAACTTCCTTTAACCTATTATTCATGGAAGATACTAGTTTCCGGGTAGTTTCTGGACTGATCCTGCTCCACTCCTCCAGTAGAGCATTTTGGAATCCTGTTTGTAGGATATGTTGTGATTCCGGATGTTATTTTCCAGCAGAGCCCACAAATTTTCAATAACATTTAAATCTGGAGACTGGGCCGGTGGAATTATCATGTGGGGACAGTTCGATCTAAGCGAGGACTGTACTATTCCGGCCTTATGCGTGGGGTCGTTGTCCTGGTAGATCCGGAAAGTACGTCGTATTCTAGCTTCTCGGCACTTTCGAGTAAATTTTCCTTTAGTATATCAAAGTACACATTCTTGTCCATTATTGTTTCAATAATCTCAAAATTTCAGTCGCGGTCTGCCGAGAATAGATGCCCATACCAGGACACTTCCTCCGCAGTGCTTGACTGTTGCCTTTAAGTTTTTGGGACTGAGCTCAGTATTGGAGTGTCGCCACACATAATTCCGTCCGTCCGAGCCAAAAATGTTTAATTTGTACTCAAATTCAAATATAACTGTGTTTCAGAACTCCAAATCCTTGTCCAAGTGGATTTTGACGAACGTCATCCTAGACCCTATAGTTTTTGCGCTTATAAATTTCTTTTTTCGTGGTTCTCGGGCATTAAAGTCATGGTTGCGCAGAACTTGGAGCACAGTTCCCATACTGAACTTTTTCCTTATTTCATCCTGCACCTATTGAGTCAGTTTTTGAGCCGATAGCTTAAGATTTCCCTTTGTTTTCCTGATGATCCTCGGCTCGACCTGCTTGGTGAAAATTGGGTTTGGTGCCATTCCGCCCTTGTCCTCTGTCCGATTTTCGTCGACGAAACTCCAAATGATGCAGAATACAGTTGAGGTGTTTAGATTGACCATTTTAGCTATTTGGCGATATGAATATCCGATTTTTAAGTGTTCCAGGATGAGTTTCCTTTGCTCAATGGTAGTCAGTTTGCCCATGGTCCTTGTTGACTTGTTGCACCCGAAATGCAGGAAAAAACTAAACTGACTACGGAGGATTGGTCTATTTATACTGAAAATATTCAACCTGACGAAAAAATCCGGGTCTTATGGCACCCAGGTCTCCATAATGTAACTGTGCGAAATAAGCCTTTGCCATAAATAGAGGTACTTTCTTACATAACCCTACCTAGCAGGTGGAAAAACCACAGTTGATTAGGATCATATATTCATTTTGGTGGTTAATAAATGTACCTGCCATGGGTCTTTGGAATTTTTGAAAAATATTACATAATTACTTTATGGCATGCAATTAAAATTTTTGCTAGGCACTGTGCGAAATAAGATTTTGCTCACTGTATGTATTTGCGCATGATTTTAAAAGTATTTTCCGTCATAATATGCATGCGCATTTCGAGCTAATTGTTTGTTTATCTGAGGGGAAAAAACCAAATGGCTTGAAATGTTTTGACATAACGCAAAAATCTTGCCAGAATCGCAAATCTGTTTGTAAACAAATTTCATTTCCAATTTTGTTATCAGTTTTTCCACAGAGAGAGAAAGAAAGAGTGAAGTCAGCGAAGCTTGTCTCAAGTCGAGCGTTTCTCTCTTTCTCTCTCTCTCTCTCTCTGTCTCTCTTGATAATAGATTTATAATTGTTGAACTGGGTCACAAACACGATTTCAGCACGCAATTCTTCATTCATATGTAGAATTAATGAAAATGTGAATTTAGCGAATATCGTATGTCAAAGATCGCACCGACAAAGGTGTGGATATGGTTTGTTATAATGTGCTATGACAAATGGGAAATCTGAAACTGACACCATTATTATTAGTGTTTTATTAAAAAAAAAAGTCATTTACTTTGGCGCATTTGTTTATAAACAAAGCGTTGCCAGTTGACACAGTTGAGTTTTAATTCCAGGGCACGGGCTCAATGCCATTTTGGTTGGGTCAGTTCTGTTATTATTACCGTACATTTATATACATACATATATATATATTATTTTGCTGAGTTCGTTTTCGCAAAACAACTGCGTCAACAGAATTGAAATCAAAGCAAGGTCTGAGCTGCTTTTATCTGTAACCATTTAATGCTATTTTATCTAAACAGCCTAAATGCAAGCGATAAATATGGCAACAGGTAATAGCCAAACTTACATAGTTCACACGTACCGCTGATGTGCACTAATTTATATATATTTTTATATGTATAATCATAGTCCATACTTTTCCCTACATGTGGCGCGTTGTATCACTGTTTTTTAGAGCTATCTATAAGTATTATAAAGCCCTTCGCAGCACCTCTAATGCATTTTAATGTGTTGTCAATGAAAACTGTTCTAGTATAAACGTTAAAGATAAGATTTGTGTTGTTTTTATTGCGGTTGTTAAGTGCTTTGATTTCTCTTCTGGGCTGCAGGTTATTCAACTTGTGTATATAAATTAAAACTTTAGCTTCACTAATTGCAAAAACTTTGCACATAAAATCAAGCGAACAAAATATATGTGCTCATAAAAAGATAAACACAATAACTGCAAAAAAACAAAAAAGTCTTGTCAGAAGTGGGATTCGAACCCACGCCTACAGAGTAGACTGCGACCTGAACGCAGCGCCTTAGACCACTCGGCCATCCTGACTGTTACAACCAGCGCGTCCAAAGTGTTATACAAATAAGAAGGAAGCGCACAGTGTGGAAATGTTCACATTACACAAGCAGTGCTGATGAGAATAATTGAATTATATATTGTCACACTCACAATTTGTATTTTGGCTAAAACCAATTAATGCTCAGTGGCCATAAATGTGAATTAGGGCTCTGATTAATTCAAAAAGATATGAGCGCGTTATGTTTGTCTCCTTGTTGTAGGCCTTCATGTGGGCGCGTATGATGTGCTCAAAGTAGTCCATTCTCTCCATGGTGCAGAGCCGGAGATTTACCGAAAACCTGGAGTCCAGCAGGTCTCTGGCCAGGCCAGAGAAATCTTCAACAAACTGTTTTAGCTCTTCATTGTTTTTGATTCTGGCCGCTTCGCGATGCTTTTGGAATATCTGCGTCACTGTATTCTCTTGAATGTTGCCCTGCATAATCTCGATCCAAGCCAACTGGACGTAAGGATCATGCGGATACGATTGTCGGATAACGTTTGTATCAAGAATGAAGGGAAACGTGTTGAACAGTGTGGACGTCGTTGTCGATTTGGCAAACTGATTTAGAACCGTATTGTTGAGCGGATTATTGCGGCACAGGACAAACTTCAGCGAAAATTCCTTCAGCTTTGGCATCTCAGTGGTTATCATATTAGCCAACAGATCGCATACGAACTGGCTGAGACTCTCCAGCCGGATATCCTCAATGATATTCATATAGAGCACGTAGGACGCATGATGTGTGATGCCGCAGAGGCAGAAGAGAATTGTGCTATATTTGAAATTCATTGGGTAGACATCAAAGCAGAGGAAGCATTCGTTATCTGTCGAATCGGGACTTGCCCGTTTCTGTAATTGAGCGGTACGCTTCATGTATTTATTCTCCAGATTCTTATCCTCGAGCTGTTCCGTTCGATAGCTTTCCAGGCAGCGTTCCTTATCCTCTGCTGTAAGCTCTAGGAATGAGGGAAGAGTTCGAATCTTGAAGCGTTCAGTGCCCATGGCTAAAACAAAACTGGTTAAATTTCACGAACTATCCAAGCTGATTAGTCAAAAAGTAGTACAAATCTGACATTAGTAAAAGCGCCTACTGGAAACATATCTACACAGAACTTAACAATTTACCTATAATGGTTAACAGATTATATTATGTAGATTTTATTACTGAAATTAAGCCTGAACTTGACCCACAGAAAGAATTAGGACTGACTGACAAATGGCAAGTCGAAACGAAATTAAATAAATGGATACGCTTAATCATTTATCAAATGACCAAATTGACACGCCCCGTCAATATATCCATAATTGCTAAATTGTGCCCAAGTAATATCAGTGATTAATGTTAGCATTTTATTTGGTGTTTTTTTTTTTTTTTTTTTAGTTTCTTGCTGATAACTTAAATAAATGTACCGGTTCTCAGAGTTCTCGCGTTTCTCGCTGTTCGCTTCATTTGCATAATTGCAATTTATTGTAAATCCGTGTGGAAATATGCCAGAAATTCAGTTTCAGCTAAGACTCTAGACTCGCAGCATTTGCCGCCAAAGGCCGACGGCTTTTCACAAATTCGCATGCAAATGTATTTGTTGCCTACTAGAAGAGAATCGCAAACTCATTATAAAAAATGCTGGGCAAGTGTGTTGTGTTTAACAGGCCATGTCGCTGTCGCATTTGACAATTGAACCTGACACTATCCATCATCTGTGGCAATCGTTTGACATTCAATCGGTGCACCCAGCTGACATCGTTGCTAATTAGTTGTCAGCTGGCAGCAATTGATTTGAATACACAAATGCAACAACTGCACCCAAGATTGACAAGCGTGAATCAAATTAAATTACACGAAATGACATCTCAAAAAAATATTTATAGTTTGCCTGAAATGGAGACAAAATATACTTTTAATTAGTTTTAAACTAGTTCGAATGGAGCTTAAGCTTAAAATTAGTTGTAACCATATAAATGATTAATTTGCCTTATTCCAATAAGCTTTACTTAACTGACAGCTGTTTTTTGTTGCGATTTAATAACAGATTTATTAAAGCTGTCTGATAAGCTTGAGCTTAAAGCTCACGAGTATGAAGAGTAGCCTTCAAAGCTGCAGACTCTTCTTCTTATACGCTCCACTCTTTTTCTAGAACTTTCAAGGTCAGCGGCAGCGTTTCTGTCTGAGGAGCCGACGCACTTTTACACACACACATGTACATGAAAGCTTTAACAATAAGATTCATTTACGTTTTCAAGATTTGAAGTGTGCTATTTAAATTAAAATGTCATTATGTATCGCTCTCTCGCTCATTCTACCTCTTCATCTATATGTATATATTACAGATAAAACACAGCATTAAATGGCATATGGACTATTATGGCAACTCCTACGCAAGTCACGAAAATTGAGCAACGCAACATCGCGATTTCTCAGTGCCAGAATCTGAGACACAGTCTCCGTCTTCATCTTCGCCTCCCTCTCCGTCTTTGTCTTTGTGTCGCGTCCAAATTGAAGCCGACCACGTAAAGCTCAAGTTCAAACCGACGACGACGACGACAATCAAAACAATAAAAAGTAAAAAAGAACGCACTAAATAAAAAAGTCAAAAAGCACCAATAAATTAAAAGAAATAACAGAAAAGGTGTTGGCTGCATTTTGCTGTCGCCTTCGCTGGCTGCCACATAAAGTGGGTCAGGCAGACAGACGATCAGAGGTACACAGTGAAGACGTCACTGACGGCGAGACAGGGGCACGTCCCAAGGCATCATGCAGTTTATTCAATTCAAATAAATCGACAAATTGCGCGGCGAGTTGTTGTTTTAAACTTCACTGTGCGTTTTCAGTAATTTTGATTTCTTTCGCTTTTGTTTATTCAATTGTGCAACTGCAGTGCGGCGCTGAATGAGCAGCCACAAATAACAAAAGCACAACGCAAACAATAACAATCAGAACACAAATTCATTGATAAATACGAATAAGACAGAAACATAAAAAAATTGCGCATACGCCGCGTGCTCACAAATATTCAACTCGCGCATTCTCGCTCTCTCTTTCCCGATCGTAAACAAAATGAACTCACCACAGCTCGTCAATACGACGGCGCAAGCTCACCACAGCAGAAACAACAACAATGCCAGCAGCAACAGCAACAGCAACAACAACAACAACAATAGCAGCAGCAGCAATCAGACTACAGCAAATCAATTTGCGCCTGCACGTAGACTAGCAGCGAGGCAAACGCTTCGTTTGGCCATACCGAAGCAACAGGGTGACTCGGTCACACTGCCCCATGCCCAGACGAGCAATATTTATCGTCACTCGCCTTCGCAACTGCCGCCAGCACCGCTGCTCAAACGTCACACCTCAGGCGGCGGCAATCTGAATGGTGGCGGGGGCAACAGTTTTATACCCAAATCGGCATCGCCACTGGAATCGCACAAGTTACCAAATGTGACGCCCACTGGCAGCAACACAACTCCATCCATATACAATGGTGCAGGTGGCAGCAGCAGCGGCTGCTCATCGGCTTCCTCCAGTTTTCTGGGCGTACGCAAGCCCAGCTTAACGCTCAACTCATCGGACATACGCAACAACAACGATTTGTTTGCCTTTGCTAAGGATATGTCGCCAGCCCTGGAACTGAGTGGTGAGTTTGAGAGTCATAACTTAAACCATATCTTTACTAAACAACTCATTTTATAGATCACTCGCATTCGCCTCTGTTCACGGATATTAGCGCTTCCTGCTCGCCAGCGAATAGCAATGGTTCGCCTACACATCATCATCAGCTGGGCAGACTCTTCAGCCTGAGTCCTTCCAGCATGAGAAGTTATGGAAATGTGAGTACCATTTCCAATATAGAATTACTAGTGCAAAAACTTGAAGAAAACTTTTTTAAGGGACTCAGAAACCAACTATAAATATATACCCTTACTATATGTGCTATAAAAGTTCCAACTCTAATGAGTAGCACTCAGAACGCCTAATTAAAGTTTATTTATAGGAACTGCCCAAAGGTCAGGTGAACTCTAACTTTAGCGCTCAATTGTAGTGCTCATTCTCCCTCTCTTTCTCTCTCCGTCACTACCCAGTAGCGAACTTATGAATGACTGCTCATCACCGAACGCATTATGTATGCATACAATTTTATTCATTACCTAGGAATACTCTTCGTAATGGGTTCTTTTCGCTGCTGGGTAGCTGGCACGCACTCTCCACGATTTTGCATACTCTGTTGACCTACAGCGAAAAGCTTTACAAACACAAACACAAACAAACGTCCAATCGTCATTCTGTCCCTCATTTTGTTTAGCTGTTTATAAAGCTAACACCTCACGCGACCACAAGTAAAAGTGGGTGCGGTGACAGTGGAGGGGGAGATAGAGAGAGAGAGAGAGAAAGAGAGAGAGAGGCTTGCCATTGACACTCCCAGCGACTTTCGTCAAACCGGCTGGCCATGTTTTTTCGCCTTGGCCGAGGTAAATAGGTAGAAAATATCGTCAACTTAAATAATAAATAATAATGTTTAGAACTAGCTGATTAAGGGGGTGCGGTAACGGAACTGGGTATATCAAGAATCGAATCGTCTAACGATGTGCTTGGCAAATTTTGCTGTCTCTGCCGTATACAAATACATATAGTATACATAGCAACAAAGACATTATGAATAATATGAATAATCGGCATGCGGTTAGACCTGTGCTTTGATTTTTAGTATGGCTTGACTCTGTCTGCCCTACACTTGATTGGGTTGATCGATTCCCCGATAGACTTGCAACTGATATGAAACTGTCACTGATTAGCTCGATCGTGAATCAGCCAGCAGCAGTAGCTGTATATAGATTATTGAGAATTCTGATGAAACGATAACGTCGACTAACCTATAACATTTAAAATTAAAACAATTTATGATGACCCATAAAGGGCAATACGGGGCAGAGATAACAAGCGCTTTTGTTAGTCATTAAACATAACAACTAATAAAATGTCGATGATTTGTTAATGAGTTATTAAACTCGTTAATTTTATTGATGGGAAGAGCATATAAAAATCAGCTATGTAGGCGCTAATAACCGTTTTCTTACACCTTATTGTGGACTTTTGTTGTTGTTGTTGTTGTTTTCTTCGCAAACTATTTGACAAGCTCTTCATCGCACAAAACGTGAGCGCGAGTGCCGCTTGCCGTTTATCACGTAGCTGTTGGAGTTAAAAGATTGTTTGTATGTATGTGTGTATAGCTCTACAGGTACAGGCATCTATATAGTATATTTATATATATATATGTATACACATACTTCCATACGTAGGGGCTCTGAGCATATTAATTTGCTGCTGGCTTCGGCTGTTGAGAAATGACTCTCGACCAGTACGGACAAAAAATCGATTAGTTCGCCAACAAAAGTTCGGGCAAAAGGAAGTCAGCGCTTGGAACTGTTGAAATACAAATATAAACCGAAAATAAAAAATAAAAAACAAAAAAAAAAACGTTCTACTGATGATGACGCCGACTCTTTTTTTCGGGCATTATAAAGCGCACACACTCACACACACGCACACACATGAAAACAATCAGAAATAAACAAACACAGAGAGATATGCGAGGCACACACATATGGAAAAATAAAAGCTACTTATGAACTGACAACCGTTTTTGTGTGTGGCATTTTGTGGTTTTCGAAAGAATTCCATTTTCAGTATTTGCCGAATTGAGATGCGTGCCGGTTGCTTCTGTTCTGAAAGTTATAAATCCCGTTATTGTTATTATTAAATACGATAAATAAATACGCATTTGTCATTTGATTAATAACCAAAGTAAACTATTGATGAGAATGTAACGCGTTTGTTTAAAAAGTATTTCTGCGTCGTGTTTATTGTTTATTGTTTATTGTTTTTTTTTGGGCATTATAAGCGTTATCATAATCGCGCGGTAAAAAAAACCTGTAGCATGGGCAATCGTTTGAGTGGTTTGTGGTGTAAAAAGACAACAACATTACATATAAACAGCGATCCAAAGCAGCCACAGCAGCAGCAGCAACAAGAGAAGCTCAACGCGAATAGCATTTGTAACAACAATAAATCAAATAGAAAAAAATCAGGTGGCGCTGGTGGTGGTTGCGGTGGTTTTGGTGGCACATTTCGCTTTGGCAGCGCACGTCGTTTATCTTTAACGAGCTGCGCCTCCAAAGATAAAAACACAGCGAACAAAACGTCGAATTGCCCAATTTCAACAATTGAGGCACAATATCAGGATCTGGTCAAGACTAAATCAGCTGCACAGCAGCCAAGAGACGAGAAGGCCAACATGAAGCATGATAATACTCAATTGCCCACTGCCAAGGTGAGTATGCGACCCAAAAATAACAAAAACCACATTTCCCAGGCCGAATCCATGACGAGCTGCACACTTCCTAGGGGGCAATTGTTTTATACATATATTTACAATTCGTTGCGTCCAACGCAATTATTCGTGGCAGCAACATAAACAACAACAACAAACAAGTTCAACAATCAAAACAACAATTCGAATAACAACAATTATGTCATTTTGCTGCTGCTTCTGGGCTGGTTTCCATGCAGGGGTGTTAAAACAATAACAACAATCTTGTCGCTACTTGAAACTTGTGTCGTAGTTCAGGTTCAGGGACACCCATTTTGCTGGTCTTGGTGGAGGTCGTTCTGGGGGAGGTATCCACTATGTCATTAGCATGACATAAAGTCGAAAATTTGACAATGCTGTAAAGGCGGATGCTTGTTTCACATTTTTCACATTTTATACTGTCAAGGTATCAACTGTGAAGATTTATGCATTTTAAGCCGGGCTTAGTCATTGAAATAAGCTTGCTAATGATATAGAATATACAATGTGCCTTGAAAAGAATACCTCTCTAATCTTTAGCAAATCTATAAAAAAAAACACAGTTTTATAGTTGGGTATATATGTAAAATATTTGTATATATATTTAAAAGAATTTTAGAATTTTATAGAGTTGTCTCACATGTGAGCTGAGCACACGTCATGGCAAATGAATCAATCAAAATCAATCACTGTAGCGCATTCAAATTACCCAAATAAAAGCTTATCAAAAATTTCGGGAATGACCCAATTGCCAGTCAAAAACATAAATAAATCAAAAAAACGTGTTAAGAACGCTGCGCA
Organism: Drosophila mimica; assembly: GCA_037043585.1. Classification (NCBI taxonomy): domain Eukaryota; kingdom Metazoa; phylum Arthropoda; class Insecta; order Diptera; family Drosophilidae; genus Drosophila; species Drosophila mimica. Next base: position 2,219,221 of record JBAMBE010000051.1, on the reverse strand, counting down.
TATAAATAAAGTCGAAGAGGCAAACGCAGAAGTGCATAAAAATCAATTACGCATGAAAATTCAAGAACAATGATCATGATGATGATGATGTTGATGATGATGATGATGGTGATGATGATGATGTTAACGATCATAATGCTGGTAACTGGGCGCGAGCGCAACACGTCTGACCAAGAGACTCTCCCACGGCTTGGCTGAGTTATGGGCCTTGGCCCTGAAATAGGCTGGGAAACGCCGTCGCCCATCCGAGCTGAGCTGAGCTGAGCTGAGCTGAGCTGAAGTTAGATGAAAGCCCATGGATGAGTCAGCGTGCAAACCTTTCCTCGGGTTGTGACTTGATACACGTTGATACGTTGGTGATTGCGATGAGTCAGCGGCAACTGGAAGTTAGGCGAAAGTCATTCATTCATGGCGTAGTAGATACCAGATACCAAAAACAAACTACAAGATACAAAACATACAGCGCGTAATTGAAGACACATTTCTTCTTTGCTTTTTTTTTTTTTTTTGTTTTTGCATCGACTGAGCGAGTGAATCAGCCCAAGGATCGAGCGCTAAATTGTTGTGGCTTTAATTTGGTGCATGAATCCATTTATTAATGCTAATCGCTTGCCCAAAAAATTGGAAAACAAGTTGAAAGAGCTGCTGACACATTTGTGACTAATTCGAATTCTTCTTCAAGGCGGCAGCTGCTGCTGCTGCTGAATTAGCCGCAGCCTCAGCCTCATTTCACATGAAAAGCGAAAGTAGCTGACAGTTTGGTCAGAATTATTATGATAAATTATCGCATTTATTTCAAGCACTCGCCTGTTGCTTCAGGTAATATTGTGTGCTTTGGCTAATTGCATAACTAATTTCATTATTATTATTGCTGATTATAAATCCGCTTCCTATAACTCAATTAATTGTGAGAATATGCAGCGCATTTACCACGCTATCATTTGACCTTCTGCCTCTAGCGTAGTTCAACAACTTTGCAGCAACATGTATTTGACAGATACAGATACACAAACACTTGACGCAGCTGCGTGTGCGTGTGGGTGGCGCCTACAGCAGCAGCAGCAGCAGCATCAGTAGCCACTTCGGCAGTTGTGGTTCATGGCAGCGCTGCCTTGTAATCAAAACCAGAGGCATAAGTAAAAATATTTAGAAATTCCAAAACACACGCAATTAGCATATATTTGGTTGTTTTGTACACTTTCGAATTTCCTGGAAACATTAACGTTCTCAGCTCGCTGCCAACAATTCGCGTATTGAAATGTTTAATAAACAGCAAAATTAAAAAAAAAGAAAAGAAAAACAAATAAAAAGGCAAATTTCACACAAGTAATTAAAAAACCAAAAGCAAGAAAATCAAATGAGGCGCACGTGTTCGACTTGATCTCAAATTCGATTCAATTGTTTTCAATCATCGAATCCAACCTGTGCTCAACGTCCATTCAGCAGCAACAATATAAACGCATTTGTTTATTTGTTTTGCGTTAACAAAAACGGTACAAAACGGATGAAAAAATAGCCAAATGCTTAAAGTAAACTAATGTGAATATTGTTTATATTAATGACTCGCTGTGCGTTTTCGAGCTAAAAGTAAACTTCAAAGTTCAACACAAATGCGTAGCAAAAAAAAAAAAAAAAATTTAAAATGCATGTAAAACTGAAAAATTGTTTTTTTTTTTCTGTAAAATCTTTGCAAGCCAAATTGCATTGGTGCAAAAATAAATGCGCCAAAAAAACAGACAACACAAGCAAGCTGCGCAAAGGAGTGAGTGGGAGAGAGACAACGAGAGAGAGCCCATGCACATGCTATCCATTATGCTCTTTACTTATGTCGCTCGCTCTCCCGATCGCATTTCGTTCTCTCTGCTTGGCAACGCTTAAAACCGCTTCGAACCTGCGCTGAGCAATTGAATTTGTTCAGTCTTGTGTCGAACACTCAACGGTTTAGTTCAGAGAGCGCGCTCGAAGACAACGACGGCTTTTTTGCTAATATCCCACGACAAATATTAAAAATAACAAAGTGTTTATAAATACATCCAACATATATATATTTGAAATTGGTTACGCGAGATAAAAGCATTAAATAATATTGGAAAATATGTAGAGAATGCTCGAAATAAGTAATAAAGAAAAACCTCAAATGGATTGTGCGTAAAACTAGACAAATATTTTAATGATACTACGAATATAAATTTAACGACAAAATAAAAATAAAACACACAAATTTCCCAGAATAATATTTCGTGTTTATTGTTACATTTGTGACGTGCATAAAATTTGTGAGGGAAATAAAATGTGCCAACTTAATTCTATATGGCATATATCTATTTTCTTGTTCTTGACTTTAGCATAATTAATGTAAATATAAAAAGTACATAAATCTACATAATTGGACATTTATGTTTTTCTTCTTTTTTTCTTAAAACACACAAAAACCAGTTTCCCAGAAACTGGCTCGGAAAATTAAAGCCAATTGCGTAGGCTGTGCAAGTCGCAAGTCGAACGCAAAACAATCAGAAGACGCCCAAACTAAAGTAGCTAAACGCGTTTATTGAGTAACCCAAAGACACACAAAAGGCAGACGGTTGCAGGGGGAGTGGGAGGTGTGGCTAAAACGGTTAACGCCTTGCATTTGGCCAAGCGGAAATTCATTAGCCAGTTGTAAAAACACGCATGCAACTTGACAGTGCAAACGGAAATGAGCAATAACAACAACAACAACAACAGCAACATACGTGGGCAATCGGGGACGGGGGCATCTGTTGAACTTGCTCCCACGCTTTTCCCTGGCTTAGATAGAAGTGTTGTAAATTGTCAAGGCTTTTGGCCAGGCACACACTCTTATGTATGTGTCATAATCGGCGAGTTTATGGCATTTTATCTGCTAGATACATTTGTCAACGGACAAAAGGCCGCAAACCAGTTTTCTGGCATCTTTTTGTAAAGCCTTTCTCATATTGTCTGCATCTGCTTTGCTTTTATTGTATCTCGAAAATATTTTCGGTTAACGGTTTGTTGTTGTTGTTGTTATTGTTATTCTTATTCCAAGTAGCCGATCTTTCGTCTTTCTTCGCCTTATTCTCTCTCTTTACTTGTATTTTTGCTGCTTGTTTTGCTTTCGGCGCACACACATAAGGAGTGAAAAAAAGCCAGATGTGCCATAATTGTTTATAACAATAACTTTTTCTATATGCACACATACATCCATCCATTTATTGTATATAAGTGTTATTATCGATTTCTGGGAAAACGCACGCCTTCTGGAATGCTAATTTTGGGGCTTTGTAATTAATGCAAATGAATTGTGTATTGTTTGTGGCAGGGAGAAGAACAATTTTTAACAACAGTTCGTAAAATGCCAGCGAATCGACAAAGTGACTAAAGAGAAAACACAAAAACCTATTAAAAACATAATAACAACAAGAGAACAACAACAAATAAATATAAATAAATAAAACAGGCAAACTGGGCTTCAGTTCCAGTGCTCACAAGTGTTGTGCAGTGTTGCAGCAGCATTTAACAACAATTTAACAATGGTTGTCACCACAACGCGTAGTCCGCTGCTGGCGCAGACGCAGCCCAACAATCCAGCAACAAGTGGCAGCCACACGGCCGCAATGCGATCCCGTTTGATATTTCCACGACAACACTATCAGGTAAAGTTCCCTTTTCCCCCAACTCCAACAAAAACGAATCTATTAAAGAAACTCCATCTCAATTGAGCGATTACAAGCGAACCCCTTCAGAGTGTACACTCAGAAAAACGAATAAAGTTATGACATAAATAAATACATAAAATCATTATAAATGTGTTATTTATATTATTAATTTTAAACTCAATATTTATTGCTTAAATAGAGAAACAAAATATTTTAAGGTATCTAGAAAGGTTCTTTGTCTTAGGTTTTTTTTTCTGAGTGTAGCTAAGCGTCGTTCATTAACCCCGAGGCGCCGCTGCAAATGACCAAAGCAAACGACGACGACGTCGACGGCGACGGCGACGCCTAATAGTTCCAGCTCAGTTCAGTCTAGTGCGAGTGAAAGGCAGACTGTAAATATTCTCATATATACATATATAAATATATATATATGTATGTATGTGTGCAGTGGTCTTTATTATTATTATCAAGTCCAATTGTGTGCGTGAGTTTTTGACGTTTTTGACCCTTGGCCAGACACCAACCAGCAAGTGGACAATGCATCTTAAACTGTGCAGACGACAACACGTAATTCACTTCACATTATTGTTGCATGGCGATCCTCTGTGCAATTGTGCAACAGACGATCCCTTCTGAAGAAACGCCCGAATCTGCTCAGTTCCATAACCTTGGATTAACACTACACTTGCAGTTGGAAATGAGTTTTCAGCTCGAAATTTATGTTAAAAAAGTATAGTTTCAAAAGCCAAAACTTTGTCAACTCACAACCGATTTTCAAAAAGTAAAGCTTTTTGATCATGCTTTGACTTCTAAAATAAAACTACATTCAAAGTTGGAGTCGCGATTATGGCTCGATTTTCATGTTTAATTTATAACCTCAAAAAGTGTTTTTAAAGAGTGGTCAAAATTTCGAGTTATCATCACTCTGTCAAAATTAATCAAATTTTCAAAAACCAGGTTTCTCTGATAATGTTTTGACGTCTAAATTAATAAACAGTATTATTAAAGTTGAAAACGAAAAGTTTCTTTGTTAACATTATGTTTGACTTCTAGAAAATGGTAACACCTGACTTCCGGTTGAAATTCTTGTCAAAACTGTACATGTTTAGCTTTGCACAATGAATTGTGCTGTAAATTCCTAAGCACTTGTAAAAATTATTTTCATACATATTTTTTTTTTAATTAGCTCGCTAAATTCCTTAAAATTGTTGAGTGCAGTTGCCACATAAAAGTGTTTTGAGTAGCGTGCAATGCATTTTAATGATATCTCAACTATTTTTTTGAGTCTGGAACACTACAAAATTGAAACGCAATTTGATTAGTGATCGTTTTTAGTATTGAAATTTGGCGATTTTTGTTTTGGGCTGGCCAACACAAATCAACCAGTTTCGCGGCTATTATTTGCATATCGGCCAACGTGGTCGTATTTAGATTGCATGCAAATTCACAATAAAAGCCATTAAATATAGCCGGCACATAAATTTCTCAAATGTTATTTTGTTTATAATCCATTTCATTATACTCTTGTTTACTGTGCCCCCAATCGCGACGCACAAATGGATAGAGAGAGAGGGAGAGAGCCTGCGATATAAATGCGTCAACTGCAGGCAGTCTCTAATTATATTTTATAAGTAGTTCCCCTAAGCGGCCCAAATTGAGATATTGAACATTTTCCATTTCGGATCTGCTTCCATCTGCTAATTTGCACTCTCGACCTGTCCCAAGCCCCTCTCTGCCCACCCTGGCTCCCATCTAGCTCTATCCACTTAACCAAATACGAATTTCCTTGCCTCTTCTGCCGATCGCCTCGTTCGTCAGCGCAATTTTCTTTTGACTATTCAGTAAAGTGGTGCGTCGGACTGTTTTATTTCTGTGCGTCGTCTGTGTCTTTGTCTTTAGTCTATAGTATAAACCACATATGTACTATATATATACACACACACATATGTACATAATTTGATTTCCAGAACGTGCCTCGGCCTGCCTCACTGGGCTCACAGGCCGGCGCCGCTGTTGACGTCAATGGGGAGCGTCGCTGTCTCTGTCTCTGTGCCAGGGAATTTTTGAATCCATTGCTGGAAAGTGGGGGAGACAGTTAGGCAGTCAGTCAGTCAGTCAGTCAGTTAATCAGTTAGTCAATCTTTTGCAGCAGAACTTATGTTAGCCTTGATGCTAAATTTAACAGGACTTGTTCAACTTTTAGACCAAATACATAAGTTAGGTTAATCTTAAGTGGAGATTTTAATTTGCAATATTCAAGCAACTAGATATTTCAATGTTATGTAACATCGAAGATCAAAGTGCCATTTGGCAATAATTTATGAATGAAATCAATTAAGATTAAATGCGAGCAACAAACTGGATATTAAACCGGCCTGTCCACCCATTACAGGCAGACTCGTTCCACTAAATGACAGCTCATTTTAATTAAAAGCGTCATTCAAACTGCAACGGCTGCAAACAAAAAAAAAAAACAAAAAAAAAACGTTTTCCATTCCGACGCAAGTGCGAACATACATAATGCGATAAATGAGAGAGAGAGCTACCAGTTTCACTGTGGACATGCAGCAGGCAATTAAAGGCGCCCCCCAAAAACCGCCACAAATTTCATAATGCAGAAATAAACGTGCGAGCGGGTGCGATAGAACTTTTGTACATAACAACAATAACAAGAGCAACAAGTTTAAAAAGCTCTCTGTGTCTGTCTGCCTGGCTGCCTGCATGTCTGCCTGCTGGCAATGCCATACAGTGTTCGAAAGCAGCGCAAAGAAAAAAGCGCTAAACATGCTTGGCTCGTCTGTTGTTATTGTTCTGGCTGCTGCTGGCTGTGGTTTCTTTGAGGTAGGCATTCGGTCCAAACACAAACAAGTTTAACCGCTCTCTCTTTCTCTCGCTCTCTCTCTCTCACTCTCTCTCTCTCTGTGTGTGTGTGTGTGTGCCTCTCTGATTTTATATCTCAGTGCACGAGCCCTGCGAGATATTTGTGCTTTTCATTCAGTTTTCGTTTCAGTTGTGTTCGTTGCTTCCGCGCGTGCAAAAGCTGAAAATCGAAAAACCGCGTGCACAATCGAAACACGCACGCGATTTCGAGGCGGTTATTATCGTCGCGATCTTTTTTGTTGTTGAAGAAAGTAGCAAGTAGAAATTTGAGATTGTTGATTATACAAAAATGATTTTACCTTGATATGTGAACGCAATTAGTAAAGGCATAAACATAAACAGTGCATAACGGAAGCGAAAAGGTAAAGAAATAACAAAAAAAACAACACGAATAAAAACAAATAAAAAGTAAAAGTATTTAAGCAGAATAAGACATAAAACGCTTGCTGTTGTTTATAGTTAAACGTTTTTGGCGTTGGTGGTTCCCGTTGTTCTTATTGTTCTTTTTTTTTTTTGCTATTAGATCGCACTGGGTTGTTTCTGATTAGCGTGTGTGTGTGTGTGTGTGTGTATAGGAAATGCTCGCAAATGTATCTCGCAGATAGTTTTTGTCATGTGCGTTGTTAGTGTGCGTTTTGTGTTTTGCTTCATGCTCGATTGCTTCGATTATGCTTTGATTGCACCGTCACACACACACGCACACACACACACACACACACACATAGAAATACATTGCCATTAAATTTATATACTGTTTGGCACTTTTATCTTTTGTACTCCCAGATCTAAGTGCCAGCACACAGCTCCTAGACCCCCAACCCCAACCCCAACCCGAACCCGAACCCGCACCCAAAACCCAAACTGACGCATTGGCACGCTGCCAAACACGCTGACGTCGAAGTCCATTGATCAACCGGTTTTATAGTTGTTTTTATTAGTTTTTGTTTTTTTTTTTTATTTAGTTGATGTTGCTTTTAAATTGAACCCGATACGCATGGCAACTGTATTTAATGTTTGATGGCAGTTGTTGTTCCACTGTTTATTTTATGGCTTATCTTTGGCAGCTGTTATCAAAAACACACACACACACACAGACACACTCACACTCACACTGCAGTTGCAACCTGACCCGCTTGGCGCCAAAAACAAAAACAAAACTAGAAATGAAACGCGACTCGTATCGAGCGCTAACTGCGTCATTTGGCTAAGGGTGGCAAACAGAAATCGAGAGCAACCCTTAAAAATCACCAACGGCAACTTTTGAACTGCCGCAGTATATTTTTTTTTTTGGCAACACCCACGCAGTGCCTGCTAAACGCAGCGTCAAATTGCGATTGCAGTCAAAATTAATCTACAGCTAATGAGACACAATATGGCGGCAGTTGTGGCAACTAATTGGCAAAAGACAGCACAAGCGCGGCACAGATTTTGCAGCTGTTGTTGCACAACAACGACAATGGCAATGGCAATGGCATTGACCTTGAACCTATGCGCATTCAATTTGCCTCAACTGTACATTGTTGCACCTCAATTCAACTCATCGCAACACATCGCATCACATCGAATCGCTTAAGGGGCGTATGCGCAATATTAACAACAAAAGCGCATTCACAGTTTTCACGATTATCTTTGAATAGAAAATTGTTGAACGTCGTCAGTTGACGGGTTTTGTTGTTGATTTGTTGACGTTGTTGACTTTTAGCCCTTTTGCTGCTGGAGCGGAAATGCCTCTGAGTCGAATGTCATATTTGTTTGCCAATTTAGCTGTCTGAGCCAGACTGCAGTTAACTAAACTCAATTACATCAAGTTTGAAAGGTGTCTCTGGGCACAATTTAGTTAAAATAAAACCATAAGCGCCTTTCAGCCACAAACTACAGATATCTAAATAAAATAGAAATTGTTATCAGCCAACTTACATTTTTTAAGTATTAATGCGATGACAACTCAATAATGCGGAGCTTTGCCACAAACGATTGCTTTGTGGGGAAGGCAAAAGTAGCATCTGACAAAAGTTTTATTTATTTTTAACTTAATTTACCCAAGTTGGCCTAAGCCTGCATAAGACTTGTCTAACTCCTTGTGAAATAAGTTGGCTAACAGATTGGCTTTTGTGTGCCAGCCATTTCATCAGTTAACTCAATTAGTCAGTGTCACCTCCAACAGCCCACACAGATCGAACCCAAGATCCAATCCCAAACCCAGTTGCAATTGGGTTTCTATTGTTATTATTATTGTTGTTATTGTTGCTGTTGTTGTTGTTGTTGTCTCTTTTTCACACTTGTCTGGCCCACGCTTTTCTCTTTTGCGTATTTGCTTTTAGATTTTGCATTTGCATCTGAAATGTAGCTTAGAACAATAAACTTGCCTCACAACACGTAAACAATGTTTTCGCATTCATAGCGGGCGGGGAGGGGGCGTGTCAAACGCCCTGGGCTACCTAATTAAACAATAATAAATCGCAAATAAAACAGCCAAACATTTTATGGCCCAGTGCTATCTGCAACACACAAATAATTGTCACGACTACATTAAAAATCACTCAACCATTGTCCCGTGTGCCATTTTACTGTTGCTTGAATTTTATTATAGCCTGAACCCATTAAAAATTGGTAAAAGGGGTATTATAATCTTTTTTTTTGACATTCTTGATTAGTATGTCTCATGACCGTCTTTATGATCTTGCGTAACTCACAAACTTTAAAAGATAAACTCCTTAAATATAAAATATAAGTTCTCGCATATCTGCTCTCATTTCTCGTATATCGATAATTATCGATTTCCGTAATTAATTAATTTAAAATAAATCCTGACTTGGTGAAATTAAAAAAGCTGCTTACATTTGAGTGTGCAAAGTTTTTTTTAAGTAAATTGAACATTTTTAGAATTAGAATAATATAGTTAGAAGCTGGTTACAGGGTATATTATAGTCGAGCTCACTCGACTACAGTATTCTGAGCTGATTTGGTTATGTGTGCGTGTGTGTGCAAAAATGCGACCTATACGAGGCAACTCCCCCCATGCCCACCTTGCCCCTTGCTTGCAGTATTCATTTAAATCACATAAAAACCACATAAAAAAGACGTTATCTTTTACCAGAGCCAGTTATGTTCTTAACATTTTGTTTTGTTGTTATTGTTGCTATTGTTGTTGTGGTTGCACGTTTTTTATGTTAATTGATAAATATTATAATTTTTTAATGAAATTCTAGGCGCAAATTGAATCCGAAACCTTGAAATACTTTTAGTATTTTGGAATTTAATGTAATTTTCTACATTATTTAAATGAGTTCTTTTTTTGACAATTCAAATTTATTACGCTTATTCCCGGATGCTTTTTATGTGTGATTTGGAAAATATGTAAATGTATGCAAAGGTTTTTTCAAATGAAAAGTGTGACAAGGTTTTCTTTTTCAAACAAATCAATAAATCGTATTATGAAGATTGGGCCTATAAAAACGCTTTCCCTTTAAAAGCTTTTTTGAAAATTTGATAAATTAATATTTCATTAATTGTGTTTCTAATAATAAAGATCTTAGTTAAATATAATTTATGCAAATGCTTTTAACTCAAAGCGACAGCCAAATTTAGGCAGCTTTTTCTTAGCTGATTTGTCAAATGACTGTGCGAACAGAAACAAAAAAAAAAAAACAAATAAAAAGAAGACAAATAAAAATAATAATGCTGATAATACCGGTAGCCAATCGGCCCTGGGGGGCATTGTGGCAACATCAGGTATATTCCAAATGATTAACTTGAAGAGCTGTAAACGTCAACAGGGTTAAGCATGCAAATCAGTCAAAAGATTGTCGCATACACGACTTAAACAATAATAAAGTACAAAATAAACATTCCGAATGCTGTACAACAATTCATTGTTTGACGGTTTCTTGGAAATGCGAAAGGAATTTTGTTTTTATGCACGATTATTGAATGAATCGAGCCAATTTGTTGGTGTCTGGTGGGTGCTGGTGGTGCTGGTGGTGCGGGCAGTCAAAACAAACAATTAAACGGGCATCAGAATACCAAGAAAACTAAAGAAAGAAACCACAACACGGTTCCCAAAAATAATGTCACGTGTCTCTGTGTGTGTGTGTGTCTGTTTGTTTGTGTGTGTGTGTGTGTCTTTTGTGTGTGTGTGTGTTTGGGGCTAAAAGTTCAAGAAACTTTTCATTAGTTTCGCATGCAAAGTGCGCCCGCAACAAGAACAAAATTGGTCAACAGACAACGAAGGTCGGTTAATTAGGTTCAGGTGCTGGCTGAATTGGGCGACTGGTGGCCATCGTGGAGCTCGGGGGGCACAGCTGCGTCCAGAAGGCGCCACAGCTACGGCTATGAGCGAATCGCGTGTCATATTTAAGCCACACAGCCGCGCCCAGTTCTCGTGAGTTCGTGTGTGTGAAATATGGAGCGCGCGTGGCATGCCACCATAAAAGCAAAAGCAACAAAAGAAAAAAAAAGTTGCAAAGCACGCAACAAACTGACGTTGCGACCGCCCGCCGTTGGTAGCACAAAATCCGGCTAAAATCAATAAAAAGCGCAAAGCCACGCTCAGACGGCACAAAAAACAAGCAGCCAAAAGTGAATCACAGACAGGCTTCAAAAAATGATATATACATATATAAATTATATATATATTTACCATCCAGAGATTTCCAGTGAATTCAATGCCGGAACTGTTCCAAACTAGGTAACGTCTGTTGGCGGCCGGCTACCGATTTGGCCAGACAAATAAGATGCGTCAATATTTGCATTAGACAAATGGGGCTGCTGCTGCTGCCCACGCAGCTGTTAATTGAGGCATGACTCTCAAGATGTACAAGTAGCAACATCATCTCATCTTCTAGTTAAACAAGACAGTTTGCATTTTAAAGCAGTTACATGTAATTTATTACATTGATTGTGAACTCCTATTCGCTATATACATTTGAACAAATAAATCTTAAATAAAATTATAAAGAAAAAACGATATACAAAATGTAAACATTTGTTAATTGCACAGCAGCTGTGTAAATAATACTAAATAATAATAAGAGGTAATTATAAACCAAGCGAAGAGGTTGTGCACATATCACATAAATAACTTAAAGGAACAGAAACACACACATACACGCACACACACTCACACACACAACACATAAGTACATATATATGTATATAGTTAATATAAATTAGGAGGCACTTTGCGTGCGCGGCGAGTACAAAAGATGCAAGTACATTTCTTTGTATATAGGGACATGTAGAAATACAAATTTATATATATATATATATATATATATATATATATGTATATATATCACACACACTCTATACGAACGAACAAAACACACATTCAAATGCAGTAGTTGTTGACCCGTTTATGCTTTGATCTTGCGGCCCAACTTGGTCACCGCATATTTGGTGCCATCGCGTCCAGTTGAACTGCTGCCATGCGAGTTACTGTGTTGCGCCTTATGCTTGCCACCAACTCCATTGCTCTTTGAGCGCGTCTCGAAGAGCACATCCGAATCCGTTTCCGATTCGGTCAGCGAAGTGTTGCGAGAATCTAAAAGTGAAACAAAGCATTTATTGATTTATGCAGTTTCTAGTTGGAGTTTTACTTACAATTGGCCGCCTCCTCGTCCTGCGTGCCTATCAGCGCATACTTTTGCACCTTTTGGCGCATGCGCGGCTTCTTTGTTGTGCGGCAGGCGCAGGCAATGCCCCAAAAGATGCCCGAGAGCAGCAAACAGCCGCCAATCACGCCCACAAACACATACAAAATCGACCAATCTATGAAAAGAATATAAATTGAAGCGATATTCTTATAAAGGTTATTATATATATATGTATATATATAGCTACCGCAGTTGGCCTCATCGTTGGCAAAGAAATAGCTGGCGGTGGGCATCCAGAAGGCTTCACAGATGCAAGCTCTGGTCGCTGGATTGCATCTGCCATGGCCGGAGCAATTGTTTTGGCACACTGTGGTGCGTATGTCCACATAGAGTGCACCCAATATGGAGGCGTCCTTCTGCAGTTTGGCACGCAGCATTCGCTCCACATGCAGCCCATCCACTGGCTTCGCCTGTGCTCCATTCGCCATCACATAGAAGACGAGCACGGCTGCCTCTGTGTGCAGATCGTGCTTAAGCTCGCGGATTTGTATCTTATTGTCATCGCCCAGCAGCAGCTGCAGCTTCTGCACAATGGAGTCCAGTTCGCTCTTGGTTATCACCGCTATGCCCATGGGCAGTGTCATTTGCACCAGATACATCAGCATCGGATCAGCATGCACATTAATGCTGACCGTATCCGTGCCCGTCAAGCCCTGATCATCGCTCACAGTCAGCTTGAAGACGTAGCGACCCTGGATAACATTGCTAAGCTGTGAAAAAACATGCGGGTGGCAATCTATGAGAATCTGTTAGGAGTCGAGTCAATCGTGGGCTTACAATCATAATTGGTTGCTTGTCGGTGTCGCCAATGATGACGCCAGCCGCTTGACTGGTATCCTCACGCGTCCACAGGTATTTCACCACTGCCAAATCATCCGAAGACTGCGAACCATTCAGATAAATAGCGGTCACGGGCAAAGTGATGGTGCGATCCCCACCAGCGTTTGCAATGGGCGCCGCATTACGTTCTGCAAGTGAAATGTGGCAAATGAGCAGAGCTGGAGGTAGACGGTTTCGATAAACTCACCCTGCACAATCTTTACCCAGGTGCTGTCTGCTGCGGTATTGTTGTTCTCATCGGCAACGCTCAGCTCGAACTCGTACAGGCCCAGAGTAAGGCTGGTAGCATTGGCAATCTGTGGAAGAGAGATTAGATTTTGGTTTAAAGGGAACCTTTTGTTGTTTACCGAGTTGTTTGATTTGAGGATGACGGCATTGTTGGGTCCGCTCAGCTGTTTCCATTGATAGCTCTTGATGCCAATGTCATCTTTCGATTCGGAGCCATTTAATGTGACCCAATTGACGGGCAAACTGCTCGTCTAAAGATATAGCAACATTATCATCAATATAAATCAGTTATTCGGAGTCAATTCCAAACTTACTGAGTTGGCGCCCGCTTTGGCGGTGGGCGGTGAGTTCGTTGGTGGCTTCACAAAGACATGAACCTTGGCGGTGCTCGATTGTTTGCTGCCATCGGTGACCTTCAGCACAAAGGTGTACATGCCCTCCTCCAGATTGGACAGCTGCACGTAGGGAGTTCTTGTGTTCTGCATGTCCACGGCTTTGGCCTCATCGCTGGCATCTTTGGTCCACTCCCATTCAACGATTTCGTGATCATCGGAGCTGGCAGTGCCATTGAGCGTGACATTATTGTTGGGCAGATACAAGATGACGGCATCGCCTGCATTCGCCACCGGCGCATAGTCTGTCTCCTTGAGCACTGCTATGGTCGCCGTGGTTGAATTGGTCACATTATTCGAGTCCGTCACGGTCAGCTTGAAGGTGTAGTTGCCCGGCGAGGTCAGATCCAGTTGCAGTGTGTTCACCTCCGGCAATTGGGGCTGATAGCCAATGGGACCCAGAGTGACCTCCCAGTGCCAGTTGATGATCTTGTCGTCGTCGGTGCTGGTACTGCCATCGAGCACCGCATTCGAGGTGGGCTGTCGTATAATCTGTTCTCGCGGCGAGATGATTACCTGCGGTGCCCGATTGATGCGTCGCTCCGGCAGCACCGTCACATTGGCAGCAGCCTCTCCAAAGGTGCCATTGTCGCCGGTGACGGTCACCTTGAAGGTGTAGAGGCCTTCCGAGAGATTCGAGAGTTTCACCTTCGCGTTGCTCTGATCGGAAATGGTACCATTCATAGGTCCCTTAGGCTGCGATATCAGTGTCCACAGATATTTGTATTTAGTGCCACTTGTCTCCTCCTCGGGCACTGTGAATGCGGCCAGTGTTACCTCCTGCTCCGGCAGCTGCACCTCCTTGGACATGACCGACACAGTTATTTTGTTCGCCTCCACTTTGCTTGCCGGCGGCACAGCAAGTTCTGAAGCAATCTCGCTACCAGCTGCCAGTTGCTGAGTGTCTTCGGCGGCTGCATCAACGCTGGGCAAGTAGGCGCTGTAAGGCACCGTGGTCATGACGCACTTGAGCTGCTTGTTTCGCATGAATCCATGCTTGCAGCTGCACAGGCCCGTCACGTCATTTGCCTGGAGGCGCACACACTGCTCCTGCGGCGGGCAGGGTGTGTCCTCATCGCAAGCCATGAATTTCGCATTGTTGGGCAGCTCAGCAGTGCCGCCATAGTAATTAAGATCCTCATCGTTGTCGTCGGACTGCTGCAGGAGTAGTTGCTTCATGCGCTTCTCTGCCAACGGAAAGGCATCATCATCATCATAGGCCAGATTGCTATCCTGCATGGGCCACAAGATTAGCTATGCCGTAAGGTGAATTCTGTTTGGTTGCTCACCTGAAACTGCAATCGACGCGGCTGCTTCCACAAGTTGAGCTCCGAATCGTAGGGTAAAATTTCGGCGCTCGGCTTGGTGGCCTTGAGCAGCTGAGTCCATGACACTTGCGGATCAGTGGCCACCGGGTTAACGAGTACCATTTGTACCTTATCGTTCTCCCGCTCGCGGGTCAACGGTTTGGGCAAACAGGCCTCATTGCTGACGCAGTGGATGTGATAGCATTTGCGCTTGAAGACCAGCACCACGTTGCAGGCACTCTGATTCTGCGACTGGGATTTCTCGCAGCACGCCTGCAGGCAGCTCCACAAATACCGCTCCTCGTCGACCAATTGCCCCTCCTCTGGTTTGTATTCCTCAAAGACGCCCGCCTGCTGCTCGTCGCGCGGCGTCGCATTCTCAAAAACGTGGCGCAACATTCGCGGACAGATTGGCAATTGCTGCTTACCACTTGCCACTGCCGTCAGCTCCTCTTGTTGTTTGCCGCCCGTCGACGATAACAAAGCGTTTTGCGTTGTTGTCCCAACTGTGCCCATTCCCCCCACTCCCGTTCCAGTCATGACGTCGCCTGCTGCGTATTTGGCTGACGCCATCCAGAGCCAGAGAAACAAGCAGCTATATTTAGCGAGGCTTGCGCGTTCCATTTCGTTGTTGTACGGCAGTGAAAACTACTACCTGTGTTTAACTTTGAGCCGCCTTTGTGCAATTTTTCCACCTTAATTTGCATAAATTAATACATTTTTATCAAGAACTCCAGGCGCTGTGGCCAGTGTGGCATTAACTGGCAAAAATACCAAAAAGCTAAGCGCACTTACTGGAACAGCTGTTTGGCTCTTATGGGCAACTCTGCGTGCAGAACTCACATAACCAGTGCTGTAAACTAGCGTCGGGGCAATGTACGTTAATTTTTGAAGCTTACAGCGGTAAAAGCACAAACAAAAAGCTCTCCCGGCAGTTAACGCGTTTTGTTTGCGTGTTTATGGCGTGTTTTATTGCCTGACAACTGATGGACAAATAAATAAGCGAAATCCCAACTTATTTACATAATTTACATTTCGATTACTTATGAAATGGCAAATATTAATTCAAGAACGCAAAACGGCTAAAACTGGTCTCGTGCGCCCACACATAATAATAATAAAATTATATATATGCGAGATTGAACATCGACTGAGAAACGAGCTCAATTATCCACAACGCAAACCACAATAACAAAATCAATGGGACGCCCACGCGTAATTGGAATTTTAATCACAAGCGACCGTCTTAAATCACAACAATATTAATTATGTACATAACTGCAAACAAATCGCAAAACTGCCATCGGCTTGTTTATCGAGCATTTTGTCGGTGCTAAATCAATGCGAAGCGAAGCTTTTATGTAAATAAAGAAATCGCAAAATGCACGACAACAAATGAACAACACAAAACGATAAATAAATCAATGCATTAAATTCAAAATTCATTTATTGTTCAACAATGCTTTTTTTTAGCCGATGTCGATTTTTTGGTTTTTCTATTGTTTTTGGGTTTTATTTTTAAGCGTTTTGCATTAATAAATAGTCCGAAACAGTTTGACATGCTTGGCGCAAAGCTTTGCAATAATTAAAATTTAAATGATTTTTTTTTTATGCTTAAGTTAATAAATCAAATAAATTCCACTGAAGTGTGGCTGAAATGATAATTATTACTGTTGTTTAATTTAAGCATTTCCAAGTGTTTTGTCATTGCCAAAATGCAAATCACGTTATCTCTTTATGACTCCAACCACATTATTACTATTGACATATAATATATATTTTTCCACGAATATTTACACCGAATGATAACTGCTCTTTCCGCTTTACTCATAAGACAATGCCATGCCATATATGGAAAAAACTTGAATGAACACACAATGCTACAATATGAAAACGTAATGTGCTCTTTGCAAACAAATACATATCATATGGATTTAAGAATTGTTCTTTAGTTAAAAGGGGTTTTGGAATTAGTTTGCTGATTAGTATGAGTTATAATTTCAGATGGCAGACTTCTCGGATAGTTCACCGAGTGGAATGCTGAGTCCGGCTACAACGCTCATTGAAAGTTTCAACAAGAAGAGTGGCTCGGCAACGTCCACGCCCCTCTCCCTGCCACTCACCAGCTCCACGAGCAACATGCTGTGCAACAATAATACGCCCACACTAAATGGTGGCAACACAAACGGAGGAGTGGGTCCCCTCAGCGGGGGCAGCACAACAACAACAGCAGCTACAACAGCAGCAGCAGCAGTTGCCGGCTTGGGCGGACGACAAATAAATACAAGTTCGAGTTCTTGCAGTAGTCTTAAGGAAACCTCACATCAGTCCACATCCACATCACAGCAGGTAAGTCGAAAACTAGGCTAAGCTACGCAGATAGCAATCATAAATCTTGGGCAATGTTGTCAATTGCTTGATAATTGATAGACTCGACGAGGCTCACATAATTTATGGAGCGCAAATCAGTTGATAATAAGAATGAACAAAATTCGGCCTTTGATCAGCTAACGCACATTACCTCGGCTCTATTTTTAAACAATTACTTAGGTCCAAAAATGTAAACTATATACATTTATGATTATTCAACCCGACGGGCCCTAACCCGCCCACCCCTACAGCCTGATAAGCAAATAACAACAATTGTAACAATTCCCTTCCGATATGGAAACAGTTGGCGTTGAATTCTGATTAGATTATGTCTGATAATTTTTCTGATTGGCGTCGCAGCGGCTGCTGTGTGTAGAAATCAATTAATGAGTGTGCAGATTACTTTGAAACACTTAGAACACTTTGCTATATTTGTTATTTGTACTCGTATTGATTGGGCAAAGTCATAAAATTAATTGCAATTAGCCAGTTCATAAACATTTTCGTTATGTTTTTTTATCTTATGTAGTTTTTGCTCTCATTTCATATTTAAACATTTAACGAGCTACAATCCAGCAAAATTTCCCACATAGAAATAGATTTCTTTTTATGAGCTTAGATTAGATTGCTTTAGCGGCATTTGCATGCCAAACTTGGTTCCGTCGTTTGATAAGCGAGCTTCCCATCCAAATAATAACTTGAAGAGTGACAAGTGCGTTTTTTCTTGTGTTGTTGTTGTTGTTGTTGCTGCAGATAAGCAGCAATCTTTGTCAACACGTTGACATATTGCACTGAATCACTTGCTTTCAAAATAGTCGCTTACACAGGGCACATTTTGACGTTGCCTTGGTCAAGTTTTTGTTGTTGATTATTAATTGACTTGCCCATCAACATTTATGCCCATTAAATGGGGGAGAGGGGGGAGAGGGGGGTGCTACGCTCACAGGCTTTAAAATAGTCAATTGTGTAATTATTGTTCAAGTGCTCAAAGCTCGTCGCAGGCATCTTTACAGTTAGTTGCTTGCTTTTTCGGCTCCGATTCGCCCGTGACTCATTTACCGGTATTTGTTGCTGCTGCTGCTGCTGCTGCCGGCATCACGTCGTCTTTTGGCTCGTGACGTTTGTCAATGGCTTGTGCTTTTGGTGCTGCTGCTGCTGCTCTCATTGAAGCTTAAGCGGGTGCTTTTCTTGTTTTTGTTTTTTGCAATAGATAATCGCTGATTAAGCTGCTTATTGATGAAAAAAAAAAATGTAAAAAGTGTGTACATATTTTATTATTGAATTTATTTTCTACGAAACGATTTTGTTCAACACTTTATTGGCTCTCGTTGTTGGCTGCTAAATGCTTAACATGCGAATTTCTTGGGAAAACGGTTTAATTTTAGAACTGGTAAGGAAGGACTGATATGGCCGCCGTTTTGTTTCCCAGAAAATACAGTGATTGTAATATTAAAAAGAAAATTATAAATCAGCAATATCTATATATTGTATAAGTATTAATATGCTTAATATATAGTTTATTAGTATTGCCATTTTAGATAAAACCATTGTGCACTTAATGTAGAAATGGTGGCACCAATACAGAATATTGCGGAGGAGTCTGAAGAAATGAAAGAAATAATCTGATGACGCATCGCTGAATGCGGCGTGTGAATACGTCAACAAAAGATGTTGCAAATTAGGGATTATTGGAAGCAAAACAAGAAGCTTTAATATTGATATATATTAAGAAGCCAAATATGAAACCAACTATATAAAATTTAATGAACTTAATTTATGACTAAACAGTGATTTATTGCCAATAATTTATTAGTCATTTATAACTTTCTATACTAGATAGATAAAATGTTGAATATTTAATATTGAAGAGCTGTTTAAAGATAGTAGTTTTTAACTACGACTGAGCAGAGATAATGCAAATTAGAAATGCCAATTGTTGTTCAGTTGAACATAAATTAACATACATATGTGTGTAAATAAATGTGTATATTAAGTTAGCAACAAATTACCATTAACAAAAAATCGACTCAGTAATTATGAATATAAACACATTAAATAAAACAAAACACAACAATACCAATAATCTGCTGCTGGTGTTAATGCAAAAGAGCAACGCTAATCGAGTAAGTAAACAGCGAGCAGAATTAGATAGAAGATACAAACTGGAAGCAGCATCCACATAAAATTGAATAGAATCTTTAAGCCGAACGCGTTAATTAGAAAGAAAAAGAAAAAAAAAAATACAAATAAGCGCTTTAGCTGAAACGTGAGTCTGTCGCAGAATTATGGAAATGCACAAATACACTGCATAAATTAAATAATAGATAAAATAATAAGCGACGCGTTCTTCTATTTGCTGCTGTTGTTTGCTTGTATAAAAGTTGCCGGCGCGAGAACAATTTACAATTCGATTTCCTAGAATTCTCAGCGCTGAGCTCACGTCGACGCCAACTTTGTTGTGCTTTAAATGGCCGCACTGCTCGCACCCACAGCGATCGCTGTTGGCAGCGGCACTTTAAAATGAAATGACAATCGGTCCGTTGCGACGCCGGCAGCGCTAAAAGCTCAAGCTCGCTGCTAGAGCCCATCGGTTGGACGCTAGAAATTCACTCATTTTACTTTAGTTAACGAAACGAACGAGAAGCGAGCGTCGCGCACAAAAAAAAAATCAAACAAAAAAAAAAAAACATCGTTGAACAGACCGACGCAAAGTCCTATTTAATTGTTGGCGTGCAATGATTTTTTTTTGTGTGACGACAGCGCTTCATACATAACATATATTTATATATATAAATTCAGCAATTATTTGCATAATTATTTCAAACGAAATCGAACGAAAGGCGCAAAGTTTCTTCAACAAACTGTTGCCAATATTAACGAACAATTAAACGAACTCTACTTTTGTTATCAGTATTTTCTGTACAAACGAGAAACGAACAGCAAACAAGCAAAATACAAAAAAAAAGAAGAACTCTCAACGATTATTATTTGAGTGCTGTTGGGAATATTCGCGGCAAGCGTGAAAAATATTAACTCTCGAAAGTTCAATTCAGTCTGCGAAGCGTTTTTGCAGCGTGTGAATCAATAAACAAAAAAACCGCGTTACCTTAGTAAAAAAACTGGCCAAAAGCAAAGTACGAAAGAAAATCAGTAAAACGAAAAAAATAAATAAATACATATTTAATACATATAAATCACAAATTGTTAAAGAACTGAATTATACGCTTACAAAACTAAAGGCAGATATTTAAACATAACCAAATTGCCTGACCGACTGTGTCTGTGTGTGTGTGCGTATGTGTGTGTGTATCTGTGTGTCTGCTGATAAGCCCCCCACAAGGCATTATTTAGTCTAGAATACACATAAATTATATATGCCAGAGTTAAAAGCGCTATCGCAACGTAGGCGTATACGTAATATGAAATTTAATTGAACATATTAAGGAATTTCTAGAAAGAAAAGGGCTATCGCGTTAATTGACATCGGTTAGTATAGTGTGTGTGTGTGTGTGTAAACCTGTGTGTAGACCACTACATAATGTTGATAAATTAGTAAATGACGCAGTGTTTAAAACGTTAAGGTTCTCTCATATCTAATCTCTTGACTTCATGTCCAAGTAACGCCTAGCCCCAAAGAACTGGTCGTTCCCGTCCTCCCCCCAATCTCTCTCTTCCATGTTTATACAATAATATTTACTAACACAACAGCAACAACAAAAGTGGGGAGGAAAAAAAATACAAAAAGAGAACGTCGATCACACTTGCCACTTGGGAATTTTTTTCCCCGTCATGTCAATTGCGATAAGTCGAATTATGTATACCTCGTATTATGCCATAAAAGCTAGCCGCACATATCATTATAATTATTGATTATGTTTTACGTAGCTCGAAGACTGTAACAACAAAGTATTTTCTTTGCGTGTATCTACACAGCGAATACGTTATATCCAAAACAGGCCAATTATCATTATAATATTTATAAATGTTTTATTAGTCAACGCTTCGAGCCATATAAAAACTATATGGGAGCGACACCCACACACCGATTTCGGCACGTTGTTCGTTTTGGCGCTTCTGCTCAAGTCTTTTCAAGAAACACACACAAAAATCGCGCAAAATTGAAATCCGTCCAAAATTAGAATTGATTCGTAATGTTGCTACATTTGTCAACAAAAAAAAAAAACAAAAAAAAAAAACTAAAATAAATAAATAATGAAGAAAAAACGAGACTTTTGCTCGATTTGTGTGTTGCCGTGTTTCTGTTTTCCTGGTTTCTGACAACCTTTTCAAAAATACTTAAGAGCAAAGTATTTCAAATACAATCCAACTATTGTCTGTCTAGCTTTTATTGTGATTGCGCATGAATAGAATATAAATAGATTTTTCGCGAAAATAGCCATTGAGGAATGTTGTTAAGAAATAATTGGCTATCACATGAATTTCTTTCTTTTTTTTCTTTTTCTAAGAAAGATTTAATGAGGGTTTAATGGCAATGTTTTTTTTCTAGAGATGATATTGAAGCTCTCATTCAAAACTTGAACGAAATGCATTATCTCTCAGAGTGTTCATACTTGAAAGATTGTCTTAAGCCACAAATCGCTTAAAGCCTTAAATCGGCTTATGCAAGCAAAGGTTGGCAGCTGATTTGTATCTGATGAAGATAGAATAAATACACTTTCGTATGCAATCTTATCTGCACTTCGACACTAAATTACTCGACGTTTATCGTTAATAAATTAATAAATGCAAAATCATAAAACATTGTCAGAAAGAAACGTTGCTAAATAAATAAGATCATCGAGCAAACTAAGATGCCGTAAAAAGACGTCGCCAAGCGCCTGCCATAAAAATATGCAGCAGATAGCAGCGATAGAGATACATACATACATATATATATATATATATATATACATAAATATGGGACAAATTGCATAGAGACACATAAATTAGGCCCACTTTGCAAATATTTGACATATCTCTGCGCTGATTCAGTATCATTGAAAATAAAGAAATGAACTTGTGCTTAAATATTTGGATTGTTTTTAATCTCCGTCTCTCTCTCTCTCTCTCTCTCTCTCTAATTACAGGTTGTGAACAGCAGCAGCAGCAGCACAACGACGCGTGTGGAGAAGAAATCACAGCGTTTGCATCACATAACATCATCATCGACGACACAAGCGTCATCATCGTCATCGTCTTCCTCGTCATCAACGTCTTCGGAAATGAAGGCCGCCGCCGTCAAGCGCGATCTCACTGATATTAAAATGTCCATGTCGGAAATAGAACGTCTGACAGCGGCGCCAACGCAAGCGCGACACCATCCATCGATTGATGACCTTAAGGGTCTCAATAGCGAAGATACCATAACGCAGTTAAAGAAGAAGTGAGTAGTTCATCAATCAAACAATCAATCATCGATCAGCTCAAGAACTTCATGTTTATCTTGCAGAGTGCGTGCCTCAATCGAGAATCTAGTTGATGGCAATGATGATGGCAACTGTTACGGCATTGTAACGACTCCGGATGGCGATGATGATTGTTGCACACATAAACATTTTGGCAGCGGCTTGGATTTAACGCATCCAAGTGCCGCACAGCTGAGCGCCAGCAGTGGCTTAAGTGGCTCGAATAAAACGATTGACACCATCAAGTTTGAGGAGAAGCGTTCCAAATCGATGGCCACCACAAAAGTGGTCGCCGATGGCTTCAGCTCCGAGCAGGCGACCAGCAATTCAGCACAAATGAAACGTCTCCAGGCTGGAGACATTGATTACAAAGAGGCTAAGGCTGCGTCAGCGGTTCGAAATCGTCTGGAAGTGGATGGCGTCAAAGCGGAGGAGAGTGCAGCCGTTATGCAGGTGAGCAATCAATCAATCAATCAATATCGCAATCCAGTAGTCCAGTAGTCACTTGCTTACATGCTGCAGACCACAAGTAACTGTTATAGTCATTGAACTCGCGCTCTCTCAGCGTGGAAGCTTTGAAAGCTTTGGCAAGCTAGTGAAGCAGCAGGGGAAACCACCGGCAAAGTTCAAGCATACCAGTGAACAACCGTTATGCCGGCCACTCCTTTCAGTCGAAGTTCGTCGCTTGCATGTTAGGGTCGCATAAAGGGGCACGCTTCACCCAAAAAAAACAACTGGGAACGTTTAATGACGCGAGCGAATTGTGAGGACGGTCCCGAGTGAAATTAGTTAAAATTGTTGTCCTTGCTTGAAAAACCAAAGAAAAAATCGATACTTCTACATGTTTTTGCGGCGCCAAAAAGTAGGCAACAGTCTGCTGCGAAATAGCATCGCGTATACGTAATATGTTCCTTCGAAAGCAACGTCCGCTCCAGTGGAGCCCACACCTAGTGCGACATTTGAGCAAGGAAAAGAAAAAGGGTTCCATGCTAAGAAGAATTCAGGTAACAATAATCGCCATCGTTGCACTTTGGGTGTTCCCTCGTTTCCAATGGCAACACGATGTTGTGGCTTATCTAATCGATGAGCGGGGATATTAACGACAAGCCCCATGATAAATTAGCATACAATGTTTTATGATGCAGCTCATTAAATGTTGTCAACAACGCCATTCGAACTGGATGATGAAATTGTATGCAGTCTATTGATTAAATAGAATAACGCTTAAGGTCAGAAGTTGGTTACTACTAATAATTAGCTTATCATAGATAATATAAATACGTAAGCTGGAAAATTCTTGCAGAACAAATAATATTTAAACAGGTTAAAACAATAGATTCTTCTTGCTGGCATTTGGCCAACAACAGACACGCTCCATGTGGGCAGACTTCTAATTGTTAATGCCCCAATCAGCAAAAAAAAAGAAACGATTTTGATGTAGCTGCGTAGTCAAAGACATTTTAGATTAATTCCAATTAGATTCTAAGAAAAAATCATTAAAATTAAAAAACTTCGAACAAATTGTAACAATTAACAATGTATGCATTTATTTAGAAGATCCAGCTTTTGTTTCTTGATTTATTTCGCTATTTGCGCTCGGAAATTTCAATACAATTTTCAGTCAGTCAACGAAAGGGGCAAAGGCTGTATTTTATTTTCGAACATTTTTCTTTCAAATAAAATGGCACTGAGCGGTGCTCAGTTCTCAGTTCTGAGTTCTCAGTTCAGTATCAGACAAGTGATCGACGCGAGCGTTACGCTTTAGACGAGCAGTTTCAAATAATCGTTTGCATATACGAATATAAATACGGAATTTATATATACTGTGTATATATATGTGTATATATAATACATGTGCTTATATTTTTGAATACTATAATATAGACAAGAACATTGCATTAATTTGTCTATTGGCACTAAAAAGATTTGCAAAAGACAACAAAATAAAAATAAAATGTAACAAGACGAAAAAGCGAAATAAGTGTTTAACTAATCGACAAAACAGTACATATTTAGAACCTGACCTTCTAGGTGGCTCACTTTTAAGCACAACACATAACACTTGTGCCGACACCACGAAAACAACAACAAAATCAAAAACAAAAGCAAAAAATTTCGGAATTTCACAAATTCCACGCCTGGCTGTGATGAAATTCTGACTGCTCAAAAATACGAATGAAAATCATAAATTAAACTAAGCAAAGAACACTATGAAATATATTCGCTGGTGCTCAAAGTTAAAAAACTCGGCGAAACGTAAAACTTTTCGAAAGCGCAACACGTAAAATCATACGAAATCAAGAAAAACTTACAGTTAAACCTAACAAACCTAAAGTAGATCAACCAACCGAACAACAAAGCTTTATTAACAATGGGCTACCACATGCGAAAATATGTGAGATATATGACAAATATTCGTTAAATTTCTGGTTAAATTTCTGTCTAAATATGTTTATGTGTATGTGTATGTGTGTGTAGCAGAGCCAACAAGTGTCAGTCTCAGAAAACATTTACATTTACATTTACATGTTCATTTTGAACATTCGTCAAGTTTCGTTAATTGTTATTAGCATAGCTGTGTGCAGCTGTAGCTTTAGCAATTGAACAGTGTTGTAAAATATTACATACTTAAAGTGTCGGTCAATGTCAGCAGACCCGTACACACACACACATGATCGACACTCCCACGATCTCTCACACAGCCAAAGAAAACTCTTCCTAACACACACACACACATAGAGCGAAGGCGCAACGCAGCGCAGCCAATTTGTGCGCTATTTTTATGTGAATGAAAATATACAAATCAAACTGTAAAACAAAAAACACCGAGAACATTAATTTTTCACGTTCACGCTGCGTTATATTTAAATACACATTTGAACACTCATCGAACTCTTGAAATAAGTACAAAAGAGAGCAAGAAAAAAAACGCAAAAGGAAACATGTCCAATCCGCCGCAGCAGCCGCCTTGGCCCGTTCGCAAGGGCATCTTTCGTTCGAGTGGCCAATCAGATTTTGTGCCCAATCGTTCGCCGAGTCCCATCGTTGAGATGCCGCTGTCGCCACCGCCACCGACAGTGGGCACGAGCTTTAATCGTTTTGCCCACAACTCCCCACTGTCGCCGCCCCCGCAACCCATTCAAGTGGTGACTTCTGCCGCTGCAGGCAATGCATCCATGTCCACTGCGTCCGCTGCCCGAATGTCGGGTGCATCGAGTAGCTCCTCCTCTGCCTCTGCCTCTGCCAGCTCCTCGCAAGCGTCATCGTCTTCTAGCTCAAGTTCTAGCTCCCACACAAGAGTACGTAAAAGTTCTAATCCACCTTTGCAGCCAGCCAACACCGCCACCAGCACCACTTGCCCCCTATCGCCACCACCCACCACAACAATCCCACAAACGTCAATTCTAAACAACAACAGCCACACAGCTGACATAACCTCAACGACAAACGTCAACAGCAACAACAACAACAACATGAAACATGTACGCGAAATACCCATTGAGGTAGAACAGAGCAAGGTATAACAGCGGCAAATATATAAACAACAGAAGAATATATAAAAGTGAACAACAGCTGAAAAGCAGCAGCTGTAAAACAACACTAAGTTAGTTTACTCAAGCGTTTAACATTTGTAACACTGTTACACATATCAAGGGCAAGTGCCTAACAGTTCTACTAAAATTTGCAAAACTGTAATACGCCTAAGTCACAAACCTTTTCGCAGCATGTAATGAGTAGCGCCTAGGTATAACAGTTATGCAACTGTCATAATGAGGGTCACAAACCTTTTTGCAGCATTGATTTTGCAACATTTTATTACATTTTATCACTAATTGTTGTACGTTCTGTGTCACCGTTGCAGGAAGCGCTCTCGCTGCGCACAGGCGATATTACACAGCAGGCGAGCAACAAGGTGGCCGCGGCCAGTATTAAAGTGCAGAGCGACAATTTCTCGGCCGACAAAAAGGCCATTTCGCAGTCGCAGCAATCGCAGACGATGACATCGAATGGCATCATTAGCCAGGAGAAGCATGTCTCGTCGGCATCGCAGGCCAACTATTCGCTGACCCACAAGGGTGTCTCCAGCACGGGCAGCAGCATGATCTCTTCCACCTCGCAAATGTCTGCCACAAATGGTCAGGGGCTCAAGCTAAAAGATCTCAAGCTCGATGATCTAAAATCCCTGTCATCGGGCAGCGGCCAGCAGGAGATCGAGCAGGCCATCCGAAAGTATTCAGATGTGTTAACCGGCTTTGTCAGTTCGCTGCAAAGCGATGACAGCAGTGCAGTGTCCAGTGCCGGTGAAAAGAAATCCGTCTATTTGGAGAAGATCAACGAGGTGATCCGTCGTGCCTGGGCAGTGCCCACACATGGACACGAGCTGGGCTACTCCCTCTGCAATTCACTGCGCCAGAGTGGCGGTCTCGATCTGCTGATGAAGAACTGTGTGCAGCACAACAGTGAACTCCAATTCTCGTCGGCGCATCTCCTCGAACAGTGTCTCACCACCGAGAATCGTTCGCATGTCGTGGACAATGGGCTCGACAAGGTGGTGAATGTGGCATGCGTCTGCACCAAGGAATCGAATATGGAGCATTCGCGTGTCGGCACTGGCATACTGGAGCATCTCTTCAAGCATTCCGAGGGCACCTGCTCCGACGTCATCCGGCTGGGTGGCCTCGACGCCCTGCTCTTCAAGTGCCGTACCAACGATGTGGAGACGCTGCGTCACTGCGCCAGCGCTCTGGTTAATCTTTCGCTATATGGCGGTGCCGAGAATCAGGAGGAGATGATTGTCCGCAAGGTGCCCATGTGGTTGTTCCCGCTTGCCTTCCACAACGACGACAACATCAAGTACTATGCCTGCCTGGCCATTGCCGTTCTCGTTGCCAACAAGGAGATCGAGGCGGAGGTTCTCAAATCCGGCTGTCTTGATCTCGTCGAGCCATTTGTCACCTCGCACGATCCGTATGTCTTTGCCAAATCGAATCTGGCGCATGCTCACGGCCAGAGCAAACACTGGCTGGAGAGATTGGTGCCCGTTTTGAGTTCCAATCGAGAGGAGGCACGCAATCTGGCCGCCTTCCATTTCTGTATGGAAGCGGGCATTAAACGGAAGCAGGGCAACACGGACATCTTTCACGAGATCGGTGCGATTGAGGCCCTTAAGACTGTCGCGAGTTGCCCCAATGCGATTGCCTCAAAGTTTGCAGCGCAGGCGCTGCGTCTGATTGGTGAAACGGTGCCACACAAGTTGTCCCAGCAGGTGCCTCTTTGGAGTGTCGAAGATGTGCAGGAGTGGGTCAAACAGATCGGTTTCAATAGCTACCTGCCTCAGTTTGATGAATCCCAGGTGGATGGCGATCTGCTGCTCAAGCTGAATCAGGACAACCTTCGCGATGACATTGGCATTACAAATGGCATTCTTCTCAAGCGCTTCGAGCGTGAACTGCAAAATCTCAAACGTATGGCGGACTACTCGTCCAAGGACACGGCGAAGATGCATCACTTCCTTGCCGAGCTCGGCCCCGACTACTGCACCTATACGTATGCCATATTGAATGCTGGCATCGATAAGTGCACCCTGCCACATGTCAACGAGGATATGCTGATGACAGAGTGCGGCATCAAGAATGCCATTCACCGTCTGCGGATTCTGAATTCGGTGAAAAATCTGGAGAACTCGCTGCCCAGCTCATCCGAGGAGAATATGGCCAAGACGCTGGACGTATTTGTCAGCTACAGGCGCTCCAATGGCTCACAGCTGGCCAGTTTGCTTAAGGTACGTTTCAGCCTCGATCTCTCCAAAGGACTTGCTAAATTCTGTACTCACTGTTTGTTTAGGTACATCTCCAGCTACGCGGCTTCTCGGTGTTCATCGATGTGGAGCGTCTGGAGGCGGGCAAATTTGACAATGGCCTACTCAACAGTATTCGACAGGCAAAGAATTTTGTCTTAGTATTAACCCCAGAGGCACTGCATCGCTGCATCAACGATGAGGACTGCAAGGATTGGGTGCATCGCGTAAGTTGAAACAGTATAATCCAATTGGAGTTAAGCTAATCCTTTGCTTGAATTTATTGATAGGAAATTGTTGCGGCACTGAACTCAAATTGCAATATAATACCGATTATGGATCAGCAATTCACGTGGCCAGAGAATCTACCGGACGACATGTGCAGTGTGGCTCATTTCAATGCCGTCAGCTGGATACACGATTATCAGGATGCGTGCATCGATAAGCTCGAAAGGTATATAACCGGCGCATTTAGGACTAAATGGATGACGGCCAAATAATCGATTAATTAAATAATCTAAACTATATCAATATTTATCTATATCTATATTTATACATATACATTATGTGTACAAATTTAATTTTAAAACCATTCCCACCCTTAATTCTTACCCTCTTCTGATGCGGCAGATTTTTGCGAGGCGAAAAGAATGTCGATCGCATCGCGGCGATGGCGCCCGGAGTGCCAGGGGGCTCATACCAAAGAATGCACAGCAACGATTCCGACTATCAGCAGAGTGGTGGCGTTGGAGGTGGCGGTGGCGCGGGCAGTGTGGTGGATGGCCTGATGGCGGCCAATGGCAGCGGACAAGGTGGGCCAACGAGTACAACAACAACTACTACTACTTCAACCAATCAGAATCCAAACTCGAATTCAAATTCGAATTCGAATGCGAATGCGAATCAGCGTAGACTAGGCCACCGAGAGCACTTAGGCTAGCCTCGAATATACTTACTTACCTACTTACATACTTACCTACTTACTTACTACTACTACTACGATATCCATCCTATGACTTAAGCAAACAAAAAACAAAAATCCTCAACAATATCAACCTCAAGATCAACTCGTTAACTTGGGGACTGCACGAGGCCGTTGTTCAGTCAAGACTTAAAAAAAAAAAACAAAAAAAAAACGGCATTGGCAGCCTCCCTCTCTCTCTCTCTCTCACACACACACGCACACCCACACCCACATATAAACAGACTCACTTTCACACACACACACTCACATACAAACACATAACTCTTTCTCTCTACTCTAAAAGAAAAACCAACTTAATTAATAATTAATTTAATTTTGATTGCAAACTCGAAACTCGATAATTCACGAGCAGCTAATCACCAGGCAAATAGATACCGGCAGTCCCCCTCACCAGCCCGCCAGCGCGGCAGCACCTCTCTGCTGAGCTATGGACGCGGCCAGACGAAGCGCGCCAACATGCTGCCACCGTATCGCACCCAGCAGGCGGCGCTCCTCCACAAATCCGGAGCTGGCTCGGCATCCATGCAAAATATGATGCCTCTGGCATGCTTGCCGCCACGTCGCAGCTCTGCTGCCGGACTGGGTCACAATGCCAGCGTGGCGAATGGCTATCGATCGCACAGTGTGGATGGGCTGCTGGATCAGGCGGCGGCTAGTAGTCATGATAGTCTGAGCACGCCCGAGCAGCGGATTGCTGCAGCGGCAGCTGTTGTCACAGCTGGCAGCACAGCGCTAACGAATGCCAGCTCCACGAGCACACTGCAGCCGGAGGAGGAGGAGGACTTGGCGGAGGATGGTGATGACCAGTTGGTCACGAATGGCCTGTGCCATGTGACGCGACGTGAGAAACGCGATAATCTGGTGCCGCCAAATGTGCAACAGCATCGCAAGTCGCGTAGCCTCGATCACATTCTGTCCAAGCAGACGCTAGCCGAGCTGCTGGCTCCGAGCGAACCCAACGAGGAGACACAGAGCATGCAGAATCTGGCATTGCCAATGACACCGAGTCCGCAGCGACGAGACACCAGCTCATCCTCAAAATCACCGACGCCGGAGCGAACAGTTCAGCCGCCGCAACGTGGCGTCTTCAAGCGACAGAGTCCCGACGGTGTCAGCTCCACGGAGAGTGAGCGAGAGGATGGGCAGGAGCTGGTAAAAGCACCGATGCATGGCAATCAGCAGCGGGCGGCGGCGCATGTGCATCGTGGTGGCAGCATCAACAGCAATAAGACGTCCAACTCGTCGCTGGGATCGAACAATAGCGCCAACAATAAGACGATCTTTAATCGAACGATGAAAAAAGTGCGCTCGCTGATCAAAAAGTAAGCACAACACAATCAAACCAAATCAAACCAAACCAAAACCAACCAATCAACAAACAACATGCAAACTGCAAGAAATGCGAATAATGTCGATCGTCTAATTCAGATACTCGCTACTTCAACTAGTTACTCGCTACTTTCATTCGTTACTGTCTAATACTACTTTGCACATTACTTTCAAAACTGACTCATCATCTGGTCAATAACGTCTTTTATTCACTCATTATGCCTTATTTTTACTCGCTACTCGCTTCTCGTTACACAACTCAAACGAATCTCATGCATCAATCAATCAATCAATACATCATTACATTATTAAACCACACACAGTCATTCCCTGGGCTACGCTCTCGATCTCTCTCTTTCGCTCTATATATATCTATTTTTTTGTCTCTCTGTGGTTATGGTATTCGCTCGCTATCTCAAT
The DNA here is from genome assembly GCA_037043585.1 of Drosophila mimica. Classification (NCBI taxonomy): domain Eukaryota; kingdom Metazoa; phylum Arthropoda; class Insecta; order Diptera; family Drosophilidae; genus Drosophila; species Drosophila mimica. The sequence goes on along the minus strand of JBAMBE010000051.1, from coordinate 2,187,958 downwards.
TTATCTCTCTCGTAGCTCGTTGTTTCAACTCGTTAAGCTAAGCATCCACTAAAACTTGCCTGCGTTGCCCAAAAACCCTTTGAACGCCTCCCTCTTTCAGTCAACACAAACAAAAAGAAAAACAAAAAAGAAGAAGAAAATCAAAATATCTATTTGCCTTGTGATTAGTTGTTTTTTTATAAATGCAAAAAAACGAATTTAAATTGCAAACTAATTTATAAACTATTATTAACGACTGCATATAAACAAAACATAATTTATATTACTAATTTAAAAGAAACAAAAAATACATGGGAATTCTATTAATTTTAGCTACGATTAATATTTATTGTCAAAATTTGAAAATTTATTTTCAAAATTTTTTTCTTGTAACCGTCCGCACCAAAAGAAAAAAAAAAATGAAAAAAAAAATGAACTTCACAAAAACACGAGTGTCTTGAAAAGAAAATAATTAAGTGATATTTAAATTATACATGAATTACCTACAAATATTTAAAGTAACACAAAAACTTAAAAGAAAGGAAAAAATCCACCCAGAAACAATGCTGTACAATATTTTAATTTTAACAAAAGAGACTTAAGGCATTATTTTAATTGATTCTTGCAATATATACATATATTTAATGATTAAATAGTGCCTAAAATTCGACTAGTTTAAAATAAAATGTGAACTTATTAAAAGCAATTGTGTATTATTGACCAAATGTTTATGCCCCCTGCTTTATCAGTCATTCTTATGTTTCATTCGCATGTTCATTTTACGTGTATGTTTTAAAACTTGTTTTAATGTTCTGTTCATGTCTAATATTCGTTTGTCTAATTGTTGGTCTCTTGATTGTTGTCAAATCCAACTAATTAAATTGTTATTTTTTTTCTATTTGGGAAACACTTTCTTTTCCATATTTTCTTTCTCTTTTTTCTTTGTCTATCTCTCTCTCTCTCTCTTCTCAATTATTTATTTGTAGACCATAAAAGCGCATTTGTTGTACTTGTTGTTGTCGTTATTGTTGTGCCTCTGCCCTCTGCGCATATGTATCCGACCTGAATCGAACTCAACAAGCTAATTCTCATCACTCCGCATCCCGATCCTGTCGACAAGCATGAAACACACACGCACACACAGCACGTGGGAAATTGTCGTCCGGCTGTTGCAACAACAACAACAACAACAAACATTCATTGTTATTTATTACACAAAACAAAGCAAAACATAAAGCAAACAAAAAGCGAATATAAAAATAAAAAATGTATATCTGTTTATACTATATACAAGACGGACTAATTAACTGTTTTTATATGTACCACGTCCAAAATCCTACCCTCTCCCCTCCCCTCCCATCCACACATAATATGTACCAACAGCAACGAACTGGAGGACGATGAGCTCTCGGATATTATCCTGTCCAAGGCAACGTCTCCAAATGCAGGACGCATGATATTTTGGTAGCGACACAAACTCAAACGAACTTTCACAAAAAACAACAAACACTTGTAAATATAAAAGCAAAAACGAATTAAATATTTCACAGGTGACTTGATTTGAACTGTCAGTTGAACTCTAAGGAAACTGACAGCTGGTTTTTACAGCTAGATACGATTATGGAATTTCATTATACTCAAAGTAGGCTTTGCAAATTCTCAACTAAAGAAGGTGAAATATTTTTGCCATAATCATTTACAAATCGTGTTTCGTTGCGTTAACATCGATATTCGAACAAAAAAGAAAATTGTTTTATTTTTTTTTTGTGTTTTTCAAAAGAGTTTTGGGTTATTCAATAATAGAAAATGGCTAATCCCATGTTGATCCTAGACCCCGCCGAAGAAGTAGTATTCGAAGCACCTTTCGGTGGTGCCAGTTGCAAAATAATCGACATACATAATCCAAGTAGTGAGGATCGCGTTGCATTCAAATGGATGACGAACACGCCAAATCTTTTTTTGGTACGTCCCTGCGTTGGGCTGATTAAGCCGCTCGAGCACATTAAGATTGAAATCCATATGCATCCACTCTTCCGGCATGGCAATATCAAAGTGCAGTTCTACAAGTTTATGGTGCAGGCCGCTGTGACGGATTATAGTTTCATCGGGTTGCATGAGCTCTGGAGGACTGTTGATAAAAGCAAGGTCTGGAGTGCCAAAATAAAAGCGAAATTAATAAAAGCGGATCAAGATTTTGACAAAAAATACGGAGATGCTTCGACTGACCCCAAAGCCATTGACGAGATTCCGGATAATGAATTTGTTAATCAAAATGTCCGCGATAGTCCCTTAGAAAGTAGCGAGGCCATTCAGAACAAGGATGCTGATCACACCGTCGAGAAGCTTACGCTGGAAGCTATCGAGCTGAAACAGGAGCGTGAACTTTTGGCGCAGCAAGTCGAATTGAACAAAAAACAAAGTAAGGAGGCTTTAAAGATGAAGCAACGAGGTGGCTGCTACTTTTTTATTATTGCACTTTTTATCGTAATGGTGGCTGCCATTCTAGGCGGATATGTTGCCAAAACTTACTTGTAAACTTACCACACAAACGTATTACAAATTAAAGCAAATAAACAAAAAACAAAAACACATAAATAAAAATAAATACATTTTTAAACTAAGCGCTAATTATGTGCCACTCCTCGGCATTTAAGCAACACTGGCGTCGCGGCGTTGCCACATCTTTCAATTGAGATGCGCTGTGATGGCAACTTTGTTTACGTGAAACAGCAGCAACTATAGCAACGAGCGCTGGTTTCGCTACGCGTCCCCTGTTTAAATGTTTTATTTTGCACAATAAACAAATAGATTTTGTTTTGAGAATGGCAATGCTTCTGTAATGAGCGATACGGATACGGACGATACGGATTTATTGCTGCTGATACCGCCCAATTACTACACGGACACTGCCGAGCGCCTGATGCTCGAGGCCAAAATGAGTGCAGCTGCTGAGGCAGCAGATGCACTTGCCATGCCACCGCCGCCGCCAGTGGCAACAACAGCTGCCTATCAGTTTCTGTTGCCCAGCAAAAAGTCGGAGTTGAATAAAATAAATGCGCGACTGCAGAACTTTGAGCTGGAGCGCGAAGACGATCGACGCTTTGAGGCACCATCGGACATTTCAACGATCTCGTCGAGCACAGTACGCACAGCGCAGGGCAGCGGCCATGTTCAACGCGAGCTGCACGGCATGGTGCACTCAACGCCCAAGTGTGGTTCGGTGGAGCCACCTCGTCATCATCGCTTGGAGGATAATATACTGCACGAAATCGACAACTATCTGGATGATCAAAATGCGTGGCAGCATCTGCAGCAGCAGCAGCATCGGCTGCCACAACAACATCATCATCACAGCGATGACTATTTGCGCTTGCGTGCGTATACGGGGCATGCGCAGGATTCGCAGACGACGACGGCGGCGACTTCGTTGCCCAGCATTCGAATAGGCGCATCGGTATCGGTTAGTAATGAGCAGAAGCTCATCAGTCTCAGCGAGCTGTGGGGCAAGAGTAATCTGGCAGGCACTGTCATCGCGAACAATTTGTCCACGCTGCACGGGAGTCCCTCGCTGAAGGAGGAGCAGCTGCGCCGTCAGCACCTGGAGAAAACGGTTCAAACGCTGCAATCTCAGTTGCTGGAGTATCAACAACGCATCTCCGTGGCCATCGAGGTGGATCGATCCAAGGATGACGCGCTGAAACAGGCCGAGCAGCAATTGAAGACGTTAAACTTTGAGGCGCAGCATCTGCGAGACACGCTGCACCGGCTGGAAACGGAGCGTGCCGACAATCATAGTAAATGCGATGCACTGCAGCACGAACTGGCCCAGGCAGTGGGCTTGGCCACCGACTTTCAGAAGAAGACAGAGAAATTGGAGACAGATCTGGAGCGTCAGAAACGCCAGGCAAGCGATACAAAGCAGCAACTGGAGCAGCAGGAACTGCAGCTGCAGAGCAGCAAACGCGCCGAAGAACTATCCCACGCCGAGATGAACAAGCTGCGCGATAAGTTCGCCAAGGCAGACTATCAACAGGAGAAGGTTTAACCCGAATCTAATTACAATATTTGCTTCTCTTACAATCACTTTTATTTACTCAGCTCAAATCTCGTATCGAGGAGCTGGAGAAGGATAATGGGACGCTGCAACAACAGAAGGAAATGCTGCAAGAATATCACCAAAAGCAAAAAACACGCGCCACCAGCCTCGAATTGCAACGCAAATCTCTGCAGGAGGCGTTGGCAAACCTGACAGAGACTGAGGTGAGTCCTCTGACAACTCCTTAAGTGTAGCAAGCTCATTGATTGAATTACCCAACTTTGCAGACCCAACTCAAGAAAAAACTGGAAATACAACAAAAGTCATTGAAGCAACACTACCAACAACAAATGGAGAATGTGGTGGCCAAAAAGTTGCAAGAGTTCCAGTGCCAGCTAGACAAATCGGAGGAGCAACTAAAGGCAGAAGCACGCGAACGGGAACGCCTGATTGCCGATCGTGCTGTCAAGCAGCTGGAGATGATCAACGAGAAGAACAACCAGGAGCTGAATCTCATACAGGAAAAGCACAACGAGGAGGTGGAGCTGTATCGACTGCAGCTGGCGAATGCATCCAAGAAGATAGAAGAAGTGGAACTCAAGCTCAGTTGCTATAAAACCAAGCGGTAACAAATCTACCTATAAAATGTGTAAAATGTGTATTCAATTTGTGGTTTGCAGTGCGGACATTGCGGAGAAGCTACATGGTGTGATGGAGGCGCAGTGGCAACAGGCGCTGGCCATACTAACCTCACCCAATCAGACATTTCAGCTGACTGGCGGCGAGACGGACAGCGAGTCACCGGATCTGAACAATGCGCGTCACTATCCGGACACGCCCAAGTCAAGTAAAGCGACGCAACGCAGCAGCAACACCGAGAAGAACAACTTGGATGTGGTGGACAAGAAGGATCCAGCATCGCCAATGGACAAACTGCAGGCATACATTGAGCTGTTGCTGAGCAAATCACCAGGTGATTTCGATAAGCTCGACGAGATTCTCGCCATGAACGCCAAGCAGGGCGGAAAGCCACAGAAGCGTAATGCAAGCAACGGACCCAAAGCACCGCCTTGGAAGTCCTGATAGTTGCAATTTGTGGGCACTGATTGTATTTAATAATAATAACAGTTGGATAGTCTGAATATCTATGTAGCCACATGTGGTGGCTTCTATTTTTGTACACATTTTTACTTAGAGATTAAAAGAAAGTAAATTGTTTAATTTTTTGCAAAAATGCATTTTTTTATTGATAATATCAACATTTCGAAGGCAGCGCAGCACAAGTAATATCGAAGCAAGAGCAAACTATGTGGCATAGATTGTCCTCTCCACTGATATATATATATATTTATATATATTTACACATATGTATATAGTTAATATATAGTATCAGAGATGCCATCGTCACATAATAATATAAATATTTTTCTTATAAGCCATAAAGAACAAAACGAAATTGGGTAAACTATAAAAGTGGTTTGTAGAAAATGTATTTGTAGAGCTTTATGAACCTATGGCTATAAAACTAATGTGTGTTGATATATTTTAAAGATCGATTCAATTTTGATTCTTCAGCTACTCAGTTTTATGTGTCTGTCATTGATATGCTTTGAGTTTAGTTATTCCTGTTAATGAGAATGTCGTTTATTTCATTTATAGACGATCTGCGGAAATTTTGGAGCATTGCCGTAGAGACCCTCCGATTCCCAGACCTGTATGTTGGAGTCCCGCGTTAGCACCACCAAATGCTGATGCGTGGAGTAACATATGCTGCAAGGGATACGATTTCAATGTGGATTACTTCCAAATTATTGGCAAAGAGATTCAACTCACCTGCGTATAGGCGATATGCCTGTGGCCAGTTGGCTGACAAAACTCAAGTTCCAGCTGGACCAGAAACGCACAATGCCACCCTCAACAGCGGTGGCAATCACATTGACGCCGACGCCCTCCTTGATGTAAGAATAGCAGACGGCTTCAATGCGATCCTCGTGCACCAAATGCTGCACATAGCGTGCATTGACCGAATGCAGACGCAGTATGGATTTGCCATTGGGATTGATGTTGACATTTACGAAATCATCGATACTCTCCTCGGTCACCTCGATGCACTCATCCTCTGTGCTTAGCTTGGATGCAGCCGGCTTTGGCTGCACTGTATTTGCATCTGCTGCGTTATTTGTGAGCTGCTGGGGCAGCGTGTGCACGGTGACAATGTCGCCCAGCGTGGGACTGATGGCCACGTGCGTGATGGGCGACTGATGTATCTCTGCGGGCCGTGCAATGGTGCGCACATAACTCCAGCTAAAGATGTAACGTTTTGGTTAAAAACATTTAGTTTAACTAATGTGAGCAACTTACTCGTTGAGATCCCAAATGACGGCAATGCCATCGCGACCGGCGGTCACTGCTATTTTAAACTCCACGGACAGGGCAATGCATGTGATCTCATCCGTGTGCCGCACCAGCAACGTTGGACCCAACCAGCTCAGATCAGCACCATCCCGCTGCAATGCATCGCTGTGGGACGAGCCGCCGGATGAGGCCATCGATGCCGACGAATTTGCGTTGTGCAAATTACCAGAGTCGTCGGATGCTCCAGCACCCATGCCGGAGCCAGTGCTCTTGGTAGTCATCTTACGGAAGGCTGAATTGTACGAGAGCTGCAAACCGATCACATAACTCTGACGAGTCTTGGTGCTTGCGCGCTGTTGTGCCTCAACGCCGCTGGTGCACTTGTAGACGCTGATGCGTCCCGATTTGTGGCCAAACCAGAGCTGATTGCAGTTGACATCACAGCCGCAGGCGCTGATGTCATCAAAGCTGCCATTGTGCAGCAGATTCTTGGGCTTCGCCTGCGGTTTGTTCAGCGGCTGAATGCGCACAATGCGATCATCGTAGCCCCACGAAATCACTTTATAAGTATCCGGTTCGGCGCCCTGCATTACGCCAGCACGTGCCGCCAGCGCATAAACCACATTTGTATTACTGAGGGTAACGAGTCGCTCCGTGCCGGGTATTTTGTGTATATTGGCCCAAGTGGGTGGCTTCAATTGTGGCGAACCCACGTAGACACCCCAGCGCAGACCCTTCACACTGGACACAATGGACTTATCCACTAAAGCGTATTCCAGTGCCTTTGTGTATGGATGTGGCGACTTGAAGAGCTGGCGCGGCATTTGTCCGTACGTCTTGACCATAGTTTTGACTGCCTCGCGTTCAATCGGATCGCTCGTCTCCGAGTCAAGAAAAACAGCATAGGTCTGCAAGCAAGACAAAAGAATATATTCGAATCTGAGAGAAGATTATTATATTGTTTACACTCACCGCTGGATGGAAGACATTAATGGCCTCAACGGCACTCTCGCCCGTCTGCTTGTAGCCAAAGATCAGATCGATCCAATGATGCAGATCGTTGCGCACCAGCTCCGATTCCAGCGCCTGTCGATGTATGAGCACGAAGAGACGAGGATCCCGCTGACACCAGCCGGGCAAGGCGACATCTTCAACGCGTTCGCCATTCTGTCGATGGCCGAAATTAAAACGCTCGAAATTCTCAAACATTTCAGGCAGGCAAAAGAACTCGGGTATCAGCTCCTTGACATCCGTGGGACTATCCCGGCTGGCCAGGCAATAGGTGGTGTTCAAAGCATGAAACGTGCGATCCGGCAGATCAAAGTTGTTGTCTTTTAAAAGAGAATGCATTTGTGAGAACGAGTGGATTATTCCCGCAGTTCCTGAACATTACCTTGATAGTTGAGAAAATAGCTGGTGAATGGAGGCACACGCACTAAGAAGTGCAGCACAGTGCCAGAGTTCGAGTAGTGGGAGCTGTAGTGATACGGCTTCAAGATTAGAGAGCCCATGTTGGTATTGGTGCTGTTGATGTACTGCAAACAAAACATGTACATTTATAAATATATAATAAAGTTAAATTAAATGATGATGTGCGCCACAAACCGCATAGTTGCTTATGTAATGCTGCTCATTCTCCTCCAGCTGCACAGCAATGGGTCGCTGGAGACGCCGGAAATTTTTCGGCTGGCGCAGATCCAAAGACTCGGACTTGTAGTTGGCCAGGACCCAGGGAAAGACCGGGTACTGCATGAGATCGTTGTAGGTGCGTCCGGCCATCTGATTGAGTGCCATCAAATACTCCCAGTTGGTTAGCAGGCCGTCACGCCATTGTTGCGTCACCTTATCATTTTCGGGCAAGGTTACAATTTTATCACAGAATACCTCGCGCATGATCTTCCAGTCGTCGGCATTTTGCAGCGAAAAGAACAGCGACTTGTTGCTGTCCAATAGAATCTCGAATGCCTTCTCCTGGTGTTGGTAGCGCTTCAGCCAAATTTCAGTTATGTTCGATATATCACAGTTCACATTGAAGTATTTACAACGATATGTGGCCAGAAAATAGAGCTTCAGATCGGTTATAATAATCTCGCCATCGATTTCACCATCGACGGGCAGAAATTTCGCTGCAAAATTATAGAGTATCTGGGAGTTGAGCGATATGTTCAATTGTTGATCGTAGCTGGCTATCAAATATTCCAGCGGACGCATATACTGATCCTGCTCCTCACGCTGTCCCTGCCCCAGGCAGTAGTCGTTCATGAAAAAGCGTCGATCAATGTCCAAGTGGCAGCGACGAAGTCGCGTATGGACACGCGATGGACCCTCCGTGTCGTCTAGTTCCCAGGAGCTGCAGTAAGTATGAAGAAGCCATCGTTTGGATGTCGCATTTAATAAGATAATTAGACTTACCACTCGGCACGCTCGCTGCAGTGCCAGGGTGCGCCCTCGTGCGTCATGCGACGGATGATCTCCAGCCATTTGGTGTAGGTGGAGGTGTCATCGTATTCCTTCATGTGACACATGAGCAGCTTGCGTTCTGCATTCTGTAAGGCACATGATTAAAATATACCAAATTTATCACTTGAGGCGAGATCTTTTTACCTGCAACTCCGCCACACGCCTCGTGGTCACCATTGACGTCTCAATGCAGTGCTGCACCAGCGGCTCAAATTTGTAGAGCGTCTTCTCCAGCAACTGTTTCTGTTTGGCTGCCCCACTGCTGCGGTTCACCTCTAAACGCTCCAGCTCATGCTCCAAATTCCAAGTGGAATCATCCTCCTTGATGCCCAGCTCCTTGCATAGGTTAGGCAAATTCTCAATGGGTGGCTTGACGTCCTCCATTAGGCTGAGCCACAGCAGCGCCTTGATCATCTTCACATCACATATGATGGACGATTGAAACTCGGACCGACAACTGCGCCACAGTGCATCCACAATGTAGGAGCGCAAGTCGCGCGGACACGACGGCTGCAGTCCCCAGGCAATGAAATTGTTGCAGCGCTGATTGTTGGCAATGCCATAGGAGACCAGCAGCTCGAACAGCGCCAGTTCCTGGCTCTTCTCCTCATAAGTGCTGTTCTTGCTGCCGGCCGTAAAGAATTGTGTGCAGCGATCAATGAGCAGTTCCATCCGTGTGCGACACTCCGTCTGGCTGAGCGAACAGTCGGGCAGGCTGCTCCTCAAGCGATAGCCATGATTGCAGCTGGCTCCATTGCAGGCCTCGAAGAACACGTTTAGCCACTTCAGCTGCAGCTGAGCTTGCACTCGGCGAAAGCTGCGCACAATTTGCGGTGGCTGTTTGTCCTGGTAAAAGGCCAGCATGTTGAGTATGTCCCAAACCAACTGAAACAGGCCAAGATTCAATAACATTTACTGGCAAATGTGTCCAAACGCTACTCACATTTATTTGTCCGACAGATTTGAGCGCACGCTCGCCAATGCCGCACAGCAGCTCCACAATGGACTGATCCATGTTTGGCTGTGTGAGACGCAGCGAATACAGCTGATGCAGCGCTTTGACGCTGCACTGCAGCAGCCCCGCCTCCACCAGGCACAATTGTTCATTGGGATTCTGCGAAACAGAGAGCACATATTAGCAAATAAACTGGATGAGCTGAAGCATAGATGACGAACTTGCAGATAGAGACGCAGCAGCGCTTGAAAGACACGTTGCGGCTCTGCGATCCAGCTGCTGTGGCCCATGGCCGTTGAAATGGCCAACAAGGCTTGCAGGCCAAAGCGCTGGCGGATGCCAAAGATGATCTCTGAGCCAAGCATATCGTTGAGATTGCCATGAAGATCGCTCACCCAGGCGAAACAAGCCTCAAACATGGCCACATCGCTGCCATGGATGGTCAGCTGATTGGCCAGATGCATTGGATACAGCTGCTTTGAGGCTGCCGCAAGTTCTGCTGCAGCCAAACGCTTCGTCAACACGGCCAGCAGCTGGATGATGGCTGTGCGTACGGCACAGCTACGATGATTGGCCAGGACGAGCAGAAATTCGAGCTTGACATAATGGCGCAGCACCTCATCCACGGCAGAGTCGGGCAACAGGCACAGGAAGTCCTTGAGCAGGATGAGCAATCGCTGCTGCAGCGTCACAATGCCCAGCTGCTCGTAAAAGTCCGTTTTGCGACTGGGCAGCGGTGTCGACTGCGTCGAGCTTGGCGTGCTGTGTATCGAGGGCTGCCAGTACTTAGTGGGATGCGAATGGGCGCGTTTACGGGCCACCTTCAGCGGACTGCGCTTGGGACTTTGGCTGGAGGCAGTGGGATGCCGTCGTTTGAACTTGAGACGCCACCGCGATGCCTCCACCGGACTGAGTAGATGTAGTGCGGCCTTGTTCAGATTGGAGCAGTCAGCCATTTGTTCCAGGTGATCCTCCATGTCGTTGAGAGCACGCTTATAGCTGGAGCTTGAATTGTGCAGGCGTCGTAATCGCCTTATTCGCTCGGTACGCTCCGCATCCAATTCTTGAACGGGCGGTTGGACCTGACGCCTGAACGAGGTGGTCACACGGCTGAGATTTGTTACCACTATGGAGCGCTCCTTCACCGGCATTTGTGGCGTCAGCAGAAAGTAGAACTTGGAACGATCATGGGTGACAAAACACTCGCTGGGCTTGTGCAGCAACAGCAGCAGCTTCATCATCTCGTCCAGCAACGAAGGTGCCGGCGGTGAGCCAGCAAATACGGCCAAGATCTGGACAAAGCATTCAGCTGCATAGGGCGATATGTGCACTGGACTTGGCGACTCAATCACATACACCTTGCACAGATTGAGCAGCGCACGCAGCAGCCCCGATTTCTGCAGCTGCTCCATATTGAAATCGCGCTGCGGATGCTTGTCCCGACTGAGCGCCAATATGCAACGGAACAGCATGTCCAGCACATCCGAGTGCGTGGCGCCCGAGCGATGCCAATCCGAGTAGCGCAGAAGCACCGCTAGTAGCAGACTGGGATAAGCTAGGCTTGCCGTTGTATTGTCATTCACGTGGAGCACATCGCCTTTGCGACTGATCACTGGCTGGGAGCAGGCATTGTTCACAATGCTGCGCAACAGTTGCACATCCTTGGAGCAGCGCTCCGATTTGATGACATAGCCGATGAGCGACAGATAATCCTGACGCAGAAACTCCGTATACAGCTGGGCATCCGAGTGGCCCACCTGCAGCAGCAAATCCAGAGCCAAAGCCTGCGCATTGGCACTGCCCGACAGCTCCACAATCTGTGAAAAAAGGAGCAAGTGTGAATTGAATAGCAGTTGAGATTTGAGTTGACAACTTACCCTAGCGAAAAGATAGAGCATTGTGGATAATCCGCCGCTTAGGAGCACAGCTGTTTGCAGCGTCTGTGGCTGATGCTGCAGCAGTTCACCGTAAAGCATATGTCCCTGTGGCTGGCCATAGCATGCCATGTCCAGCTCTTGGCTAGCATCGTGATACATGACCAGATCTGGCTGTTGGGCCGTGTAGACCAAGATACGAGCCTGCCGCAACAGTTTCATGCAGTCCGCATGGCTGCCAAAATTGGATGTGGTCAGTTTACCAAGCTGCACATGGCCATAGTTGGGCTTCCAGTTGGCCACCTGGCACTGGGTGAACTCGGTAAAGTCCGGTCCCATTGCAGTCAGATTAATCATGACATTGCGCTCAACGAGGCAACGCTTGAAGAGCACCACATTGGACAGAGCATAGCGTGGCGCACACCCATCCAGAGTGGAGCGTGAGGAGCTGCTATTGCTGTTGCCACTCTTGGCCGTAACACCTTCACCCACGGCGAGCATCTGAAAAGTGTGCGTGCGCGAGGCGTGCCGCAGATTCTGAAATGGCAAACTCAGTGTGTGCTGCTCGAGTCCGTCCACAAAGATGGCGATCTGCAATCCATCCGTCTGCTGTTGCAATGCGAACACCAGATGCGTCCACTTGTTGCGCGGCAAGCGCAGCTGCTGCACCTGCACACTGGCGCCTTCAAAGTAACCGCTGACGCCCTCGTGCCCCACCTGCCCATGTCCATTAAGCAGATGCATCTGGCCAAAGCTGTTCAACAGTTTCATTTTCGTTTGCTTCAGAGCATGACGAAAACTGCCGCTGTTCAGCTGCGCAGGCAGCTCGCTGCTGGCCTCCATGTGCTCCTCGACGCGTGCCGGCAGCGGTTCACTGGGTCGCACCAGCTCGAAAATCAATTGCAAATTGTTGCTAATATAAATGCTGAGCATGGCGGCGCTGCTGCCCAACGAGACCAGATGACATTTCTAGAGAACAATAAATATATAAAATATTTGTTTATAAGGAAAGGTTCGCTGCACTCACGGTTGAATCCTCGCCGGAGTAGCGTGTCTCGTCATCGTTCAACTGTGTGAAGCTGCGATGCATTTGCTGACCCTTCACCTCCAGCCACAGCGATAGCGTGAGTCCATTTGGCTGCCACAGGCTCGTCTGCGTCACGGGCACAATGCAGGCGGCGCGTGTGAACAAAGTCGTTGCCTGACAACGCTGATGCTGCAATCTGACCCGCTCGATCTGTTCACTGATCGTTGCATTAGCTGTGATCACAACCTTGCCATCGATTGTGATGGGAAACTCCAGTTCCATGCAGGGCTGTGCGCGCCTTAGACTTCCAGCGCAAATGTGATGCATGTGACGCATTAGTAGCTCCACCGGCGGCTGTCTGCTGCTCAGGATGCCAAAGAAGCAGTTGAGCACATCGGGTGTGTTCAGGTGACTGACGAGCTCCAGTATGGATTGCTGTAGTTCTGCAAGTGATAAATGACAAGTTCAAGAGGGATCAAAGCTACTTATCCGCTCAGTTACCTCTTAGTTTGGCATCATTGCTGCTAAGCACTGGAGCAAATCCTTGCAGCAGGCACAGCGGTCCACCCAGATAGTCGCGTATGACAAACAATCGATTCGCCAGCTGGGTGAGACTCTCTGTCCAGCCGCTGGGTTGGCGCATGCACAGCAGCGATAGCTCCACCAGCATCTCCACCACTAGTTGGCTCAGTCCCTCGTGCATAATGTGACTGCGATAGCGTGACGACGGCTGAAAAGGTGTCCACGATTCATTGGCGGCTGCAACGCCGCCATTCAGTTCGCACTCGGATTCACTTGGTCCAGCGATTTCACCATCCGCATCGTAACCCTCGTCGGCGGTTAGATAGCACTCCTGCTCGTTCTCGCTTAGCTCCAACTCGCTGTCGGCGGCGCAGCTGAGTGAGGCACGTGTGGAGAAGTAATCCGCGTCGCCAATTGCGCCATCACTGGAATTGGGTCGTTGGCGAGGCGTGGGTGGCGTGGCCAGCGAGTTCTTGGCCGGCAGCTTGACAGCCGTCTGCTGTCTGGGCAGCTCCACGCTGCCACTGTTGAAGGAGCGAGCGCGTGATCGCGTATGTGTGGCGACACCATTTGGACTGCTCACCACCACGCTCGCCGGCTCGTTGTGCGTGCTCGAGAGCTCGCCAATCTTGAGTAGTGTCTGCAGTGTTAGTATAACCGCATTGTCCCGGGCATGCTGCTCCCCATGCTCTGTCCAGTCGCTGGAGGCTTTGCTCAATATTTCGGCTTTCAGTTTGCGGAGGTGCTTCTGCATTTTCTCGACTGCAACAATGAAATGAAAGAGAACAGAGAGTAGTCTCCTCGTTGATCAAGAGATCGAGATAGTGGAAGCCAGCGTTAGATAAGAAACAGATCGCTTATCTTGTGAAAACATCGACAATGCTGATGAGAGGTGATGATGATGACTATCGTCAGCGTTGGCCGAGCGCTAAAGCAAAAGTGCCGTCTGCCGGAGCGTGTGGAATGCCTACAGTATCCATGAAAATACTGCTGTAACGTGTGCAACCACACACAAACTAACACACATAACACATACACACACACACACGCACACTCACAACGTTAGAGAGAAATTCAATCTCATCCGAGGCAAGATGCGAGCGTTGTAAGCGCTGGTATTATAGCAAAGTAGCTGAGCGTCCGCCCGACAGTTCGACTGACTGGCTAAGTAACTAACTAACTGACTGAGTGGCTGGCTTATAATTAACTCTCTTTGGCAAACCACAACGCACCGTTATTAGTCGCACCGCACCGCACCGCACCTCCTCCTCCAACACCACCTCGTAAGCTAGTGTGTGAATGTGTGCGCTTTGTTCTCGCCTCGCGAGCATTCATAAGGCTTCACATCCCAACCTTAGCCGACAACGTCGATTGTTGCATTGTTGTTGCAACGCATTAGCCGCGGAATGCGTTGAGCTGTGGAACAGACAACTAACTAAAACGATGACCTGCACTGCATGATTAACCTAGCCATATGCATTTTCAAATATACAACAAAAAGTGTTGTCACACGTACTCAGTCAAGTATAAAAATATCAGTTTATAAGCTCTCAATCATTTTTAGGAACTGAACACCCACATTTTTTTTTACAGTTGATTAACCACAACTCTAAGGGTCTGAAATGTATGAATCAGTAAAAAATATACATATGTATGTATGTATATATTTAAATACTGCTAGAAATATAAACATTTTATTACCAATTTTTAGTTTGAAACAACAAACCAAAACGCCCTGCTTTGTAGCGCAGAGTGCGATAACCACTTAAGTGCACAATCGCTGCTAGCCCCATTCTGCAGAACAAAGATACTTGCAACTCACCTTCTTCGTTTTGAAAGCCCTTGATGCATATGGCCATGGTCGCCTCAAAGAGTTTCAGAAGCAGTTTCTTGCACTCGCCATTTGCCACAAACAGCGAAAACAAATCTGCATCGATATCCAGTGCTGGCTCAGGGCTCGGCGAGCGTCGCTCAGTGCTACCCCCAAATAGTGAGCCCACAATATTAAACAGCTTGAAAAACAGTCCGTTTGCAACGACCTGATCCTCCAAGTGGTTGGGCTGCATTGCTTCGATGATGATGTGATTTTTGTTGTTGTTGCCGGCGTTGCTGTTGTTGGTGGCTGCGTTGTGATTACTTCCGCGTATGTCAAAGAGCACGATACTCTCGTCTGGTTGGCTGGACTGCAGGTGTTGCAGGAAGGAAGGCAATGCCGGTTGCGATGCGTAGTTGTTAATAATTGAGTCGTAGTCCAAGGAAGAGTCCGCATAGTCCGAACTAGCAACGGTCGTTGTGGAGACTGACAGCCCACTGGGCAGCAGCTGTAAATGCGGGACGAGAGTCTCCAATGAACTTGAGCCAGAAATAGACGACGGTATTGCTGTGGTTGTCGTTGCGGTTGTGGTTGCCTCAATGGCCGCTTTGGGTAGCATAAGGAAACAGTTAAGCGCATTGTAGTTCAGCTTGAGTATGTCAATGATAGTCTTATCGCCATGCCGCAACTTCTCCTCGTGCTCCGGCTGCTGTTGCTCCTCATCGTCATTATCAACTGTCATTTCCACGGGTATCGAGTAGATTTTCGCAAACTCATTGTAGAACAATTGACTGGTCTTGAGCAGCTCATAGTTGAGCGTCCACTGCAGCGCTGTTATATATAATATATCCACTGGCTTATGGCCCTGCAGCAGTGCCGTATCGGCCGTCTCCTCGAGCCAAAATTTGGCATGCGTTCGCTGGGCGCATCTGTGGAGCAATGCTTGAAAGAGTCGCGAGGCGCGATCGCTGCTATTTAGCTGGAGTTGTATGAGACGCCGGCTGAGAGCGATCTGCTCATGGCTATTGTCGCCCAGGAAGGCAATGTTATCGATGCCCACTTTGATGAGATCACAAACGCCACGCTGCAATTCGGGCACACTTAACAAATCCTGCATATACCCAATGTTCTCCTCGTTGTAGAAGGCCTTAACGAGGCGTATGTCGCTGAGGTACATCACGAAGATGCTCAAGCATTCGTGGATGATTCGATAGTTGTCCAGTTTGCCGGGCATTTGCAAACGGGGTAACTTGATTGCTGAATTCGGTTTTAGGCTGCACTCACTGAACTGTTTGTATTGCCGGAAAATGGGCAGGACCACTTCGGCAAGGATGCCAGCTGCCAGATCGTAGGACAGCAGATAAGCAATATGCTTCAGGTGCTTCAGAAAGAGCAGCATTGAGACGCTGTTGAGCAGTGCCCGATAGTTGTCCCTATAGATGCTCAGCAGTTGTGTGTGAAACACGGGCGACTTCAGCTTCTCCTCGCACACGCCACATTGCTGTGGCGAACGCTTCACAAAGATTGTGTGCAGCACATTGTAGTGGAGGAATTTGTAGGCACACTTCTGATAGCTGCTCGCTAGATGGGTCGCTAGTCGCAGCCAAGTGGCATAATTGGCGGCATTGTAGTGACAACAGCAGCTCCCGGTGCGCAGCAGCGAACGTACGCTGTGCTCCTGCAGCTCCGGCACCAGACTAGGCAGCAGCTGATACAGTTTGCCCTGGAAATAGCAGCTGAGCGAGTGCTGCGTGCAATGCAATTGACTGTGGCGCTGTCGCTTGTAACGTGGCGGCTGCTGTTGTTGTTGTTGCTGTTTGACCAAGGCACTCGAGGTGCTGCTCTCCATGAGGCACTGCTGCTGCTGTTCCTGCCGCGATAAGTGATCCGTGAGACGCAGCAGCAGCTTGTAGATGTGCAGAAATAGCAGCGATGTTGAGGTGGGACATGTGGCTGCCTCCTGCAGCACATCAAAGCAGTTGTCAAAGTGCTTCACATCGATTTCGCCCAACTGCTGAGCCGCATTCTCAACCAGATTGTGCAGCGTGCCAAACATGATGTAGAGTATGCCATGGGACAGCACAGTGCTGCCTCGATTGGCGGCCAGTGCATAGAGCAGCTGACTGAAGTTGCCATTGAAATCCAAGGAGCTGGGCTGCTGTTCGTACATGTAGAAATTGTTGACACAGTGAGCAATTAACTGCAGCAGCTCAAATTTGATAATCTCATCGTTGTCGCCCGGCTGCTGATCATCCGGCTCATCCACACAGCTGCTGCACAAATGACCGAGTGCAAAGTTGTGCACGGTAACACTTAGCTGTGGCTCCTGTTCCGCGTCTATGCAACGTGTGAGTAATTGGATGAGCAGCAGCGCAAGCTGGTCACTTGTCTTGCAAGCATTTTGAAATTGATCAAAGCTGTCGAGAATCTCAATCGGTAATTGTACTTGTTGCTGCTGTTGTTGTTGTTGTTGCTGGCGTCGCGTTTTGCTACGTTGCGAGTTAAGGTGAAAGCTGCCAATAAACTGAGCAATACTGGTAAGCGGCTGCAGCGAAACATTTGTTGCGCTCCACTTGCAATTGGGAAACAGATTGATGCACAACTGGCAGAGACTCTTCAGCGAGGCGATGTTCTGCAATGCGATGGCAATAACTGATAACAATGATAATGCAACTAATAGCTAACTGCAAGCAACGAGCACTTGCCTTCATTTGTACCCGCAGCAGAACTGCGAGCAAGTGTTGTCCCAAACCATTAGTGAGAAACGTCCGCAACGCAAGAATCTTGTTGCAATCACTGGGTGTGCTGAGTATAAGCTGCAATATATTTACATATATATATATATTATCACAAGTATGAATAAGCAACAATCTCTGTTGACCGGAGGGATATACTTACTCTGCAGCAGTACAAAGATAACACTTTTTTTCTTTACCTGTGCCAAATTATGCTGTTTGCGAAGTTGATTAATGCATTTATCTTGCTGTTCCGGCTCCTGGGATCGCTTGGCCGCGCTGATAATCTGATACACCTGCTCCAGTAAATAGGAGCACAGCTCCTCGGGCAGCTGATTGAAGTTGCTGAAACAACACACTCAGTTGAGTTACAGGTGAAGAGTGTTTAGTGTTCCACTGCTAGTTGACTCACCTGTTGAACTGTGCATCGCGCAGTATTTGCTCGTCCAAGTACTGAAAGTTGTAGAGCAATTGCCATAGCCAGTGTTCCTGCAAGCGAACACAGCTGATAAGTTGAATGGAGACACTTTGGGTGGTATCCGAGTCGCATACAAACCTTGACACTCGCTGTCTGGTTATCATCGACGGCCTCAGAGTCGAAGGCTTTCAGATAATGGCTCCAAAGTCTGTTTAATGTATGCAGCAGCAGTTGACGTTGCTCCTCCTCCAGCGCCATGGCCATATAAACGATCCCTGCTGACTGTTGCTGCTGCTGCTTCGTCTACCGTTGCAGTTGTCTTCTCGAGCATTGGGCAACGTTGTGGCCGCAATAAGCGCTGGAACAAAACTGAGCGAAAGAACTGCAATATTAGAGGAGATTGGCAGCCAGCTTTAATTACACAAGTATATTAACGAGTATAAGTATTTCAATTCGTCTGTATGTAAATATGCCTGCTGCTGTGTGTGGTAGATAGGGAAGGGGTTGGGGGCATGCTGTGATTATTTGCAGCATCAGCAGCAGCAGACGCAGCAGAAGCAGCAGCAGAAAGACAGAGGCCGGTGAAGCTGATTATTTGGACGAGCGACAATGGAAACTTTTATAGTTGCTGCTGTTGTTGTTGTTTTTGTTGTTGTTGGAGAAGGAAAAACTATTCGATTACTATTTATAGCAATCCAATGGCACACTGCACGCAGTGCACATATTTTGTTGTCAAGCGAATCCGATGCCGGCGAGGAATGGGTATTAGTGGTAGTGACAATGATGGCGGGTCGGGGTGTGTGGGAGGCAAATAGCACTCAGCATCATCCCATCCATCGGGTAAACAGCTGGCAATGATGCGTGTCTGTGTAACGGTTAATGCACACAGAGCAAAGCAGAGCAGCGCAGCGCAGCCGATAAGCTCCAACTACAAAAACAACATTTCAACTTCAACACTTCATCTTCAATAGAAATAATAATTATTGAATTGGTCGTAGACCAATTATAAAGTTGGCTTATCGGGCAATGACAGCAGCACCAACAACAAAAACAACAACAATGCGAGTTGGAATTACGATGCGAACAACAATTGATCCGAAAATGACCAAATTCTAAACTGCGTAAATTCGCTGATGACGCTATGAATTATATATATGCATGTGTATTTAACTTATTTAATGAGATATATCTATATATATATATATATATATATATATATACATATATACACATGTAAACTAGAAAATCAACAGACCTTACACACCAACAAAAATAATGAGAACCAAATATTAAAAAAAAAAACACCGAAAACGGTATACAGCAAAAACAATTTAGTACGCCATTTTGTTTCGAAGTGTATGTGTCGTACACTTTTGTCTATGATTAATGCAATTAACGTTTTTGTGTTTCACACAGTTTTTGCCTTTGATACGCGGATTTGTTTGCTTGCGTTCTATCGTTATAAACAATAAGCGTTTTGAAACTGCTTTGTTATTGCAGAAATCAGCTGCAACGCCAACGATATATCGATGGTTTGTATATATCGATAAGATGTGAAACATAACAGCTGATATTTTATAGTTCGCTTTGTATGGCTCGATATGTTATTACAGTCACTTGGCGCCAATTGGCAGCTTTTTAATTAAAGGTATATTTTTGATTTTCTTTGAATCAAATTTAAGATACAAAACAGATTCGTTTCCATTAAATATTACTGAGGTTACTTTGCACATTGCAATTAATAATTATGTTCTTTGATGCTTTAAATAAATATGCAATTCAAATAACAGCAGTTTTGCAAAACTAGTGCGCGCTGTTAATAACATTCGAGATAATGTTAAAATTTTAGGGAGGCCAAGGTAGTAATGGGCAGCTGTTAATGTTGTGTTTTAGTTGATCGTGTTTGTCTTTTGGACAATATTCGCAGCATAAGGCGGTGATTTAATTGTTGTCACGTGGAATAATTATTAATTGTTATAATTTCTAAGTGTAACTAAGCACAATCTAAAAAATGCTGCGTCGATTAACTGCATGTAACACCTTTGCAAGCCAGAGACAAACCATCAAGGTGAGCGCAACATATTCATAAAAATACATAATGCTCAAATTGGCAAAATCATAACAACAACAAATACAGTTTGTCTCATATGTGTTTTTACATAGGGAAAAATTCATATTTTCTAAATTCTTTTACAAAAATATGTATGTAATTATTGACTTTTGGCTCATTTAATCTGATTTCATTGATATAGTTATGTTCCTTAAGCTATTCTCTAATGGATCTGATCACAATTTTTTAGATTTTTTAGATAAATAAATAAATCTTGTTAATATTAATGTTAAGTAGCTTAGAAATATCCATTTAATAGTAGAAAAATAAGAAAATATTCAAAAGTCAATAATTACATACATATTTTTGCAAAAGAATTTAGAAAATATGAATTTTTCCCTATGTAAAAACACATATGAGACAAACTGTATACTATTCTTAGAATAGGGGCAGGTTATTCTGCGATAATAACAACAAACTAGTTCTGTTTACGAACAGGTGCTTTCCAACCATGTTATCTCTAAAAATAGAATAGTTTTAAGTAAAAATATTCATCGGTGAAGCTTATATTTGGTTTGATAAGCGAACGTATTTTATTGTCGGCGTCTGTGTCTGAGTTTTCACAAATGATCTGATAGAAATCACCACACGCGAATTAAATGGTTTATTATGATGACCCCTGCCTCACACAACGCACAATCGTCGCAACAAATAAATAGACACCGGTTGCGCAATTTTAGAACACGCAGACAATCTCTAAAGTATATACATAATATGTACATAACATGTACATAAGCTAATCGTGGCAAACAAGTATGCAAATGATAGGCGGCCATTAAATTGTGAACTAAAACACCTGATTCCCCTGTTCAATCTTACAATGTTAAGATAACCAAGGAGTATTCTTATCGCGAAGATATGTAAAGACGCGTACGCGGCACCCATAGTGACCGTAATAAAACCGTCCGCGATAAGAACTCTCCGAACTGATAGGATAATGAGTCTAAACGCATTTGCAGCAGTAAATATGCAACTAGATAATTTCCTAAGTAGGATAAGAATAATTGCATCTAGCTGTAAGATAATTTAGAAGTTGTCAATAAACCTGCCGAAGCAATTCGGCAAGAGTCTTTGTTCGAACCTTAACCAACGTCGTCGTGTTATAATTTAGCTCTTGCGAGCATTGTCAGTTATATATATTTTGGTATTACCGAATTAAACAACCCCCCACAATCTTTGTTTGTTTTTTAGCTTATCGCATGCTGCTATTCGACAAGTGGAAAGCCCAGGCGCCAGGGGAAGATTTATGAATCTGCTATCGATGCAGTTGCTGATGTTAAGGATGGCTCCAAAATACTTTTTGGCGGATTTGGCGTTTGCGGTATACCGGAAAAGATGATCGATGCGTTAAAGCAGAAGGGCGTTAAAAATATTACTGCGGTGTCCAACAATGGCGGTAAGAATATCAGTTTAAACAGTTATTCAAATTTATTTGACACCTGTTGCCAATGAACAAATGCATTCTGTTAACTTACATTTCACCACAAATGTTAGTCGTAGAGTTGTCAACTTTTTTAAGCCATAGACAAAACACACCAACAATCTACACATTTACAACTGTTTTTTTTTTATTCCCGAGCTATCTTTCTTATCGGCAGGTGTTGACGATTGCGGTCTGGGTGTGCTGATTAAGCAGAAGCAATTGTCCAAGGTGATTGGCTCGTATGTGGGCGAGAATACCGAGCTGGTGCGCCAGTACCTGCAGGGTGAGCTCGCCGTGGAGTTGACACCCCAGGGCACCCTGGCGGAGAAAATTCGGGCCGGTGGTGCTGGCATACCCGCCTTCTTCACACCCACCGGCTATGCGACGCTGGTGCAGCAGGGTGGCGCACCCGTGAAGTATGCGAAAGATGGCAAAGTGTTGATTGCCAGCGAGAAGAAACCGGTGCAGTCCTTCAATGGTCGCAACTATGTCATGGAGGAGTCCATCTTTGCCGACTTTGCCTTTGTCAAGGCACAGAAAGCGGATCCTTTGGGCAACTTGGTGTTCAACAAATCGGCGCGCAACTTTAATGCGCCTATGTGTCGTGCTGCAAAGATTACCGTTGCTGAGGTGGAGGAAATTGTGCCTGTTGGCGCTCTTTCGCCGGATGACATCCATGTGCCCGGCATCTATGTGAAACGCATCTTCAAGGGAAGCAACTACAACAAGCGCGTGGAGCGTCTGCGCATCACAGAGCCCAAGCAGGAGGGCAAAGCTGCCGCTGCACCAAGTCCTGGCCAGGCTCTGAGAGAACGCATCGCTCGGAGAGTAGCGTTGGAGTTCGAGGATGGTATGTATGCCAATCTGGGCATTGGCATCCCAGTGCTCTCATCCAACTACATACCGGAGGGCATGAGCGTTATGCTGCAGTCGGAGAATGGCATCTTAGGCCTGGGACCGTTTCCCACCAAGGAAAATGTGGATCCGGATCTAATCAATGCCGGCAAGGAGAGCGTTACTGTTGTGCCAGGTGCTTCCTACTTTGGCTCCGATGACAGCTTTGCCATGATTCGTGGCGGTCACGTTGACCTGACCATTTTGGGCGCCATGGAAGTGTCGGCCACTGGTGATTTGGCCAACTGGATGATACCCGTAAGTGAAGATTAGCTGCCAATCAATTGCAACAGCTAAGTTTATCTCATTACCAAATACAGGGCAAACTTGTGAAGGGCATGGGTGGCGCTATGGATCTGGTGGCTGCACCCGGCACTAAAGTCATCATTACCATGGAGCATAATGCACGCGATGGTTCCCCCAAGATCCTGGAGAACTGTTCGCTGCCGCTGACGGGCAAGGAAGTCATCGATCTGATCATCTCCGAGAAGGCAGTGTTTCAGGTCGAAAAGGGCGTTGGCCTCACCCTCCTGGAGATTGGCGATGGCTTCACTGTCGACGATATAATTGCATGCACAGGCGCCAAGTTCACCGTCTCGCCGAATGTTAAGCAAATGTCACAAATACCCATTTGAGTTGCTAAGTTGAGGTTGGCATGTAGAAAGAAGGCTATGTAAAAGTTACTGTTCAGGTACTCGGGTGATATATATGTGCATTTATTGTTGTTATTAAACGTTAAACAATAATCGTTTTTATTACCATTTGTTTTACAATTCTGTCAATCGTGCCCCCCACTTCCCGCACCTTCACTCATCCGATAGCCTTGGCCATGTTCTTCAGTGCCCCCGATCGGTGTGCAAGTCGCATCTGTTCGTTGAGAATGTCAAAGGTGCGATTGTATTTGCTGCCGGTCTCGTTGCGGCAGATCGCACAGTACTGTGAGGTGAGGAGGTGGAGTGGACTGCGAAAGTAAATATTCTTCTGCATGGTCAGGGAGTTCTTGTAATGCGACATCATGTGGAGAGCAATCTCTAAAACAGAGAGCAGCGCCCACATAAAGATGTTCCAGCTGAACAAAGTGGGTATCAAGAAGAGCAGGAATGAATTCTGGCGCTGATAGCCTAATATAATGTTCTGCAAAAAGGAAAGGAACATTTTATTTGTGAGCATGTTGCTATTATGGATATCCAATTTACGCTGCTGACGCCGTCCATTTTGATGTAATCCTCGCGCTCATAGCCGGGCGTGATTTTCTTCAATGCAGACACCTGATTTTTGTTTTCCTGGCCTACCAAGTGCTTGGCTGTGATGTTCGAGTTGACATGTTTGTTGGCCAGCACCTGTTCCACCTCATCACACATGGTGCCCCGCAAAAAGTGCTTGGGCACATGGAAGTTTCCATGCTTGCGATAGCGCACTTTCATCTGATCGTTGACCGGTTCTCCGGTCTCCTCATCGTACTTGGGCTGTTTGACGCGTGCTGAATCGGTATAGAAATACTCAAACTCACCAGTTTCGCTGTTCTGCAAATGATATTAAGATAAGCTTCAGATTAAAGATTGAACGTATGAGATAAGAAATACAATTAGTTATCTACTTTCTTCTGTCAACGTATGTGAAAATGGGCAAAACAAACATATTCGTTGTTGTTTTTATGATGAAATTAACAATTAAATTAAAAATTATTAAAAATTAATTAAAATTATGTTTTATTGATCTGAACTTTTTCCACTCGCACTTTGTCAAACGGCGCACTGAACAATTCTGATAAGGCAACTAAATTGTTACTGTTTTATTTTACTATTATTTTTGTTTGTTATTGTTCGTTAACAAAAACAAGCAAGACTGACTATTCAGATAGTAATGCCCCAGTGGTCGATACCGTCTGCTCGACCGTCAAATGATTCATGATATACACACATTGTACTTTATACATATACGCGTAATATTTTACATAGCACACGAAATAATTGCCGTAGTACACTTCTTACCACATTCATGTTTAGCTTGACACTAACCTTAGGCAGAATTCGGTTTTTTTATTTTTGGTCTCGGGCATGCCCGACATTAATAATAATAATAATAATAACTTATCGTTATCAGCGGGACTTGAGATACGGCGCCTTCAGGCTTATATTTCAGTGTTTGAGCCTTATCATTCCGTTGGTTTTCATATTATTATTATAAATGCTACAGTACCACAGTGTGTCTAGTCTCTCAGGTCAAGTCTACGATCCCTTGGATGAGCCACGCCCATCAAATTAAAACTGTTGCAATTCTAATAAATGTTACATATATATTTATAAAGAAAAAACAAGTCTTAACTTGCGTGATATTTCTATATGTCGTTAATCCTGATTGACAATGAAAATTAAATTGCATAGTAGAGAACATGTTTGCCTAATTGTAGATACTATTATTAAAATTATTTAAGTATATACAATTAAAATGATCTCAACCGGTTCAAACAATTTCTGAACTAAACATTAGTAATAGGAAAACTTTTACTAAAAACAGAGAATTCTTATACACAATGTTATTTGTTGAATGCAGTGCTTGTTTTTTTTTTTCTAAACAAGACCCTATTATATTGCCCCATTTCCATTTTCCACAGTTTATTACTCGAATTCGTATCGGTTAAGTTGCACTCGAAACAACTTGATTTAGAACAGGCTATCATTAAAGGGTGCTTAACGGATTTTACTACCTGTTCACTGATTATAGCGTAATTTGATGTTAGCACAATGATAAAGCGTTGTCAATGTTCTTCAATTGATAAACCCTTTTTAGTGATAATTGCAGCTAGCCACAAACCTAGCACAATCTTTAAATGGGTCGAGATTATCAGAGTGTCGCACGCGCCAGACAATATATTCATATGCATCACACTGTAAAGTCCGATTAACGATTGATGGTTTTTGTCTGGCATTCAGTTGAATGAATCTTTAAAACTGTATGAATAGAAGACTTTCCAAATCCAGTTTGTTTGGCCAGACACTATTTAACTATTAAAATCTGAGCTAAAAGGTCAGTTGATGTCTGGCTAATCGGCAAATGTGTTTTTTGACTCACCTTTATAGAGTAGACCATGGTTGTTTTGGGTTTTGTTTTATTATGCTTTTTTATATTGTTATTGTTATTCGTTTACGATTACTGGATAATAGTACTCTTTTCTTCTTGTGACGCTATGTTTTCGTACTAAGCTGGGCTTTTATATGTATATATTAATTTTTCTAGCTATGCTAAAAAATAAACGCAAATCTGCCCGCTACACATTTTAACATTGTTTATTTTGTTAATTTCAATTTGTCACCACGCGTTTTATTCGACGTAATCGGGATGAGAAAATTACATATAATTAAAACCGGTTGAGCGTGTTGTTGGCTGTTTCTATTTAATTGCGTTTGAAATCGCATAAAATTGATCACAATTTTACAACGACTTGAAAACCGTATCGTATTTTATTGTTGTATATATGTTTATATATATATTTTAATAGAAATTAGGTTTTTTTCCTTCTTTCACGCACGAGAGTTGAAAGAGATTCCACGTCTGTTATGAACAGCTTTCGAATGAAGAATAAGCGACAGGGCAACAAATAAAAACAAAAAAATAATAAATAAAGCTTTTACCAAACAATGAGAAAAAGTACGCTATGTGGCGGCAGTCGACAAAATAGACAGACGGTGAGAGCAATTCAATAAGATCGCTTAACAGCGAGTTGGCAGCACGGTGTGGTGGGTTTCTTAACAATAAGCTTTGAGTTGGTTGTTGTCTTTGCTAAATGTGTAACAAAGCTCAAAGGTTTTGCCTAAAGTTACACATATGAATTTCGGTGCTTTGAAAACGATCTCCAAATTAAGTCTGAATTTGCTTTGTAAACCAGTTTTAGGTGTTGTTGCCATTTTCGATGACTAATTATAAATGCCAAATTTTGTTGTGACTTTGAATTGTTTATAAATATTTTCGCAAATTTATCTTGGTAGATTAAGTATTATTTTTATTTACTAAGTTGCTTTATATTTGTTTTGGGGGGTGTTGAGCTTATTCGACCTGCGTTTTTGATTTAGTAGCTGAGAGTTGGGCGCCTCGTTAGGTTGTGTCGCTTACTGCACCTCCCACCAATATTTTAGACGCTAATCCTAACTATAGGCAGTAATAGTGTAAAGTGTGTATCCCTTTATCTTAAAAGCCGCAAGTGTGATTTACGAGCAGTAGCAACTGAGTAGCCTTATCATATAATTATTTTCGCCGCTACCTTTGCCTTGCAATGAAGTGAGTAAATTTGATTATCTTAGCTGGAGAATCTTCAGTCACAAACACCGGGCTAACTGATGAGCAAAAACACTGTCATTTTCAGTGTACACAAGTCAGTTTTATTTTCGGGTATTTTATATTTGAATTATTTAATTTTTTTTAGTTTTTTCCTAGAACAGTTGCCAGCTTGTTAAAAAAAGTAATTACCTTTTTGGTTTAATGATTATATGCCGTTTGCTAGGCTAATAAATATTTACAATTGTTTTTCTTCCTTGGGGAATGTTTATCAGTTAATAAAAATACAAATCAGTAAAGTAATCGGTGCTGTTAAAAATCACTTAATGATAATTTATTGCTCGCTTATCACATAGAAATCAAATTAAGAATGAATCGATAGCATATCCAGCAACGACGACAACCATAACAACAAAGGCAGCAATCGCCTCCAATGAACATGATGACTATGATCCACACAAGCATCGCGATGTGAAGAATCCAACCAAGTGAGTATTGAGTTATTTAAAATTCTCGAGTATTTTTATAAGTTTGTGATTTGTGATCTTCAGCAACTGGCAAACTTTTGCACACTTCCTGAAAGCATCCATTGGCACCGGTGTCCTGGCCATGCCCAGCGCCTTTGCGCATGCGGGCTACGTCAATGGATTTATCTTTACTTTAATCATAGGCCTTCTGGCGCTGTACTGTCTACATATACTGGTAAGTTCAAGTTGCCACATTGCTTTTAACTGTTTAGATTACTGATTGTTCGCATTAACCAGATCAACAGCATGTATGTTCTATGCAAGCGTCAGCGGGTTCCCTACATCACCTTCTCGGAGGCCATGAAACTGGGCCTACAACAAGGACCACCCTTTCTGCGCTGCCTCTCCCACATTGCCACGTAGGTACTCCTATCCCATAGCTACATACTCTTATATAATGAATATTTCTGTAGTCCTTTTGTGGATGGATTTCTGGCCTTCTATCATTTTGGCATCTGTTGCGTCTATGTGGTCTTCATAGCGGAGAGCGTTAAGCAACTTGTGGATGAGTATTTGGTCAAATTGGATGTCCAAGTCCACATGGCCATTCTGATAGTTCCACTTCTGCTGATCTTCAGCATACGCAACTTACAGGTTTTGGCGCCATTCTCAAGTGCTGCCAACTTGTTGCTGGTTGTGGGTTCGTCTACAAGAAACTGGCAAGTCTTTAAGAACTCTATTCTAAAATATCGCTTTTCCTGTTCCTTAGGCTTTGGCATCGTTCTGTATTACATATTCGAGAATTTGCCACCGCTGAGCGATCGCGAACCAGCCGTTCATTTTTCTAAGCTGCCCACCTTCTTTGGCACTGTGCTCTTCGCCCTGGAGGCAGTGGGCGTGGTAAGTACTTCAGGATTATTTATAACACAACCTTGAACATTCAACTGTCTAGACTCAGTTGTGGCTGTGGATAGTCTTGACCAGTCCGAACAAACCCTTTTTACGGCATAATTTTAGCATGGTTTTTCAATTAGAAACGAATTTCCAACTTTGAATGTTGCAGAGGTCAATTCATTACCAAAAAAACCTTGACCTCTAGAGGTCAAACCATGCTTAAAAAGCATATCCTTTTGAAAATCGGGTTACTTTTGACAAAGTTACGACTGTGGAAATTTTTGACTCGACCCTGAATAACTTTTTGTGGCTAAAACTTTAGGCCATAATCACAGCCCGCAAGAAGTTTCTTTGCCATTTGCTATCAGCCGATTTTACCCTGTTATTAAGGGATTTGGCAATTGGTTATGACCGACTACAATGCTCTCACTTATTTTTGCTAGATTTTAGCTATAGAGGAGAATATGGCCACGCCTCGGGCCTATGTGCAACCGTGTGGCATCATGAACTGTGGCATGGGTATTGTGCTGGGTCTCTACGTGATTTTAGGCTTCTTTGGATACTGGAAGTACGGCGATGAAGCATTGGGCAGCGTTACGCTGAATATACCACAGGCGGAAGTGTAAGTATTATCAGAATATTAATTGGAATCAAATCTTGAGATTTTTTTTTGTTATTTTGCAGGGCCGCCCAGGTGGCGAAAATCTTCTTCGCCATCACCACATACATATCGTATGCCCTGCAGGGATATGTCACAGCTCACATTCTGTGGGGCCAGTATTTGAGTAAGCGTATCCAGAATACCAAGAGGCATACGCTCTATGAGCTAATCTTTCGGGCACTGATTGTCTTGCTCACCTGTAAGTTTCATCTAATTCCTCAATCATCAATTTAGATCAATTTATTTATTTATATATACATATGTATATATATATTTGCAGTTGGTTGTGCCATTGCCATTCCGGATCTGTCGCTGTTCCTGTCGCTGGTCGGCTCCTTTTGCCTATCGATACTGGGCCTCATCTTCCCGGCCCTGCTCCAAATCTGTGTGCTCCACGAACAGGGCTATGGACCATATCGATACCGACTTGTCATTAACTTGCTGCTGTTGGTGTTTGGCGTTTTTGGTGGCGCTGTGGGCACTTACGTCAGCATCGTGGACATTGTCAACGCGTTGTCGGGAAAAGTGGCCTAATCTGGCCACGTGATCCTCGACATTAAATACTAATACTAATACCAATAGACATGTTTGTGTGGCCTTCATTCAAGACTTGTAGCAGCATCAGCAGTGTTTGTGCCACGCTGCGTATGCGTAATCTAGCGTAGCCTCTGCGTGTGGCTTATGCAAATCATGTTGCGGGCTGTGTTTGTCTTACGGGTGGCTGCAACCAGCTGTTTGCACTGCTAATTATTACTGTCTGCACACACTCAGTGGGCGCATTTGGGAAGAGGGTTATCCGTTTTATAAGACGGCTGCTCTGATTTGCTGTAACATTAAGAAGCACTTCAGTCGAGGTTAGCAGACACACCAGAATTAAGTTAACAAGTCTGTGTCCTCATTTCCCAGTTGCCTTGGATTTGATTTAATACGAAGTGCTTTCTAATCTTAGCCTATTTTGCACTTGTTACAGCTGCTGCTGATGATGGAAATTTGAGATTTTTTGCTGTTTTCTTGATTATCGAGGTATAACAAGCTGTCAGCTTCTGGTATCGATAGCAATTTCATAGTTAACTGCTAGAAATTGCCATTTTTGGTTAATACTGAGTGAAGTTGGACATCGGTTTGCTTACAACCTGTTCGTCAGTCAATCGAGTTATTCGGCATTGTGTTGAAATTTCCTCTCTGACTTGTGGCGATTTCCATCTGAATCAATATTTGAATAACAAGAATATTGTTGTTGCTTAAAGACTCACTTACATGTTGACCGAATCACAAGACGATGGCTGGCAGCCTACCTATTGTTGCATGAAAACAATGAAACAATAAGCATGTTTATATCGAAAATATCTCTCAGTTCATAGTCTGAATTGATATCAATTTTATGGTATTCTTTGTATCTTTTTATCATATACACAACGACATTTCAGATTGCCAGATTATGCAGTAAGTAATTGGGTCGCAATATTAAAATGATTATTTAGTTGCTTAAGTTATAAATTCAAAAAGTGATGCAAAAGACGATTACGATCCGACATAAAGGGTCCAACCAAGTGAGCAATGAGCACAGATAAATCGGTTCAGCTCCTTTCAATTATTTATCATTTATCATTTAAATTAAATTTAGTGTGTTTTTGCATAAATTAATTATAATCTTTTATTAAGTAATTTAAGACTGCTGACGTTCTCTGATGGTATTTGAGGAATTGTTGGCAGCTCAAATATTATCGGGCCAAGTTGCTTAACGCAATGTTTGCCAATAAATACACACACATAATTGTGTTGCCCTCATGTTTGTGCAACGTTGTGTGTGTGTAATGTAGCATAACCTCTGTGTGTGGCTTATGCAAATCATGTTGCCGCCGGTGTTTGTCATCTAAACGGTTGCATTCTACATGCTGTCGTCTGCTGTGGTGTGCTTATAATTACTGTCAGCCAATAGACGCCTTGACCAAAGTCAAACAGCCAAATTCCTTTAACTTTAATTAAAAGCTAAGCGGAGGAGCAGGTATGTAAGTATGTGGCATTACTACTCATTGCAGCTGCTGCTGCTGTTGCTGTTGTTATCTTGCAGCTAGGGAAGTCAGACATGCGGCAAATGCAACGAAGTGTAATTAAATGCAACCGCAATTAACGCAAAAGCACCCGCAGGTCAGGAGAGCAACCCTTCCGAATGCTGCCCAGACTTGAATTGTTTTTGGCTGCTCCTCTTGCGCGCCCTTGCATTTTATTTACAATGTTTGGAGCTCAGGTTTCCGCATGTCTCACCTCCTTCACCTCCTCCCGCACACATGCCGCATACGTCGTCTTCTGCGGACCACACTGCCACAATGTCCGCCCGGCTGCAAGAAGCACGAGCACAAGCCAAGTTCACATTGCCAGTGAGGGTTGCTCGAGGCTTGTTGGCCATGATTACAGAATGTAAGCGGAACTCATCAAGCTACCCTCGGCTATGTTGTGTGTTGAATTGTCCGCTGCTTTGTACGTTTAATTACTCTTTTGACGGAAATAACACACCATTCGTTCTACAAATGGAAACAAAATAGAAATTGCACAATTGCAGCCACTTACTCCGGTTGAACTCACTTTGCTCAGCATTTTGCGAAATGCAGCAGAAATATTCTTTTTTTTTTTTGTATACCCTTACGAACTGGGAAATATTTTCCATTGCAAAAACTGTTGCGATTTTCATAGAGCAGAGATTTTTGAAAATGAATTGGATTGTCTAAAAATATTACTTTGTTAGTTGGGATTATCATTTTGAGTAGAAGTACATATTGATTTCCATAAAAATTATAAATTATAAAAATAGGATTGAGTTTTATATGATTGTGGTTTGCAAGTGCATTCAATCTGTGGGTTTATTTATCATTTGTATTTTAGCGCTTCCATCATGAGAAACAAAAAGTTGACCGTTGCTTGATTGGCCGTACTTTGATTCAGCAGCTAACTGTTGTCTGCTGCTGTTGGCCTATCCATCAGTTTCAGTTTGAGCTCGATGCCAGACAAATGGAATGACAAGTTTATATGTTGTTTGTCAGTTGAGATTGCAGTTGGTTTGCTTTTGTTGTTGTTGAGCCAGTTGCTCCATTCGAGTTATTTGCCGCTCGAGCATTTTAATTATATTTGTGCAGGGCAGCCCTCAACGCGCAATTTAAGTGATTCCGGCCATTTGGCTCCGATGCCCTCCTCAACGAAGGGGATATTGAATTAGGTAAGCACTTGGTCTTCATTTTCGATCAGAGCAAAATATCCATTTAATTAGAAAATGGCCCCATATCCAAAATCTCACTTTATTTCAATTTAAAGCACTTATTCCGT
This sequence comes from Drosophila mimica, assembly GCA_037043585.1. Taxonomy (NCBI): domain Eukaryota; kingdom Metazoa; phylum Arthropoda; class Insecta; order Diptera; family Drosophilidae; genus Drosophila; species Drosophila mimica. The sequence continues at coordinate 2,155,745 of JBAMBE010000051.1, read as the reverse complement.
TTGTTTGCCAGCCAATATGAAAATTGTGCATTGAATTCAGCTTTCAGCAAAATTATAAAATGATGAGCAAAGTGCAACTTTTCATCTATTATCATCGTTTGTTTGATCAAGCTGTATCGCACAAAATTAATTCTGTATCCACAAATATATGAGTATATTTTGCCAATTTTAAGCTACACACTTATAGTTAAATCGGTAGCTGGCTAAAAAATTTCCAAAATTGTTTGCATATTTTGCAAATTTGTAGCCCCTGTTTAGTTTTGTAGTAGTTGTTGGTGCCTTGCGCAAACGTTAAATGCAGACTTTCTACAGTATATATATATATATATATATATATATGTATATATATATATGTATATATATATATATATATATATATATAACTTCGTTAATATTGCACATGACTTTATGGCTTGTGCATAATTTTGTTAAATTGCAGAAAATAATTTCGTTTACATTAAATTAGTTATTTTGAATTAAGAACTTGAAGTATCTTTTAGGAGCAAAGCAAACATATTTAGTATAAGTTAAAAATAAAATTACATTGGTTTCTATAATTTATTATATTTTTCCCTAATCCATTTAATGCATACTTAATTTTGTGCACAACAAAAATGTTTAAAACAAATTTAAAATTAAAGTTAGAAATGAAATGGTGCACATTTTAAATGAGAGCGAAATAAAATAAATATTGCAAGGATTGGGGAAACTCCAATTGGCGAAATACAATCAGAGCAGAAAATGTTAAAATTCTTCGTGCACACTTTGTTGCCCCCGATTTAAGTACTCTTAATGGCAATGTGCAGGTAATTTGCCACGGAGCAGAATCTCTGGCGAATGGCTCCATGCATTTGGGACCAATTCGAGCATTTGAGCAGAACTAAGTCCAGAAGCTTATCTCGTGTGTAGCTTCAGTTTAAGCGCTGTGGGTTTGCATATTTGCTCATTAAGTATGGCAAGTGCTTAATTTTCTCCATACGCCGCTTGGAAACGACTCATTTTTATTCATTTAACCAATTTTTTATTTTATTCATTTTTTTTTTTTTTTTTTTGCCTAACAGCCAACAAATGTGCAGGGCGCAGTCAGTCGGCAATTTGTTTGGCTGCTTGTAACATTTGAGCTTGTAACAGTGTGTGTGATTCTATCGGTGTGTGCCGCAACAAAATGATTTATTTTACGCAACGGTAAGCACACACACGTACCTAGAATAACAACAAAAACAACAAAAACAACAAAAACAGCATTCAACGGCGACAAGCGTCGCATTGTTTTGTGGCAGCCGCTTTTGGTTTTGTTGTATTTATTTTGGGCCAGCATTTTGGTACATTCCCTGCAACAGACGCGGCTGCCACCTAGTGGCACCCACAACAGTCAACACAAATAGCAAATAGCAGCAGCATCGCGAGCCTTTTTTTTTTTGTTGTTTCATATTATGAATAAATAACAAACACACCGACAGCTGACGAAAATGATGACTTGGCTGGAGGAGTCTGCGTTGCATGTGATTTATGCCGAGAATACATGGCAACTTAAACAGGCGCTGGGCTTCAACACATTGATTGTTGCCGTTAATATGGCCAACGGAGACGGCTCTCAGCGGCTCTCACTCTAACCTTGCAGACAAACATACACGCATTTATGTGTTTCAAAGGGTCGCTATACCATTGGGATAAGTAGGAGCAGCAGCAGGAGCAGGAGCAGGAGCAGGAGCAGGACCAGCAGGGGCAGCATCTGGCTGGCTGGTTGGTGGACGCTGCAGGTGCGTTAAACATTTATGAGAGCCAGAACGCAGATTTTATTGAGGCTGTTTGGGGCTTACCGCAGAAATTGTTATAAGCGGCCATGCATAATTCATAAAATTAAAGTGTGCACCGGTTGCGTATACGCAATAATCATATGCCACACAGCACAGCACAGCTGAAAACAGCTGAAAACAGCTAAAAACAACACAACCAACAACACACAAAAAGCATGACGGGAACAGTCCTCGATATTTTGTATGCCCTTGGTGTGCTATTTGAACGGATTGCCATCGAGGGAGGTTTATTAGCAGCATGATTATATCCGACATTCAGTGTAGCCATCAAACAGAACTTAAAAGTCATTGATGCTAGCATTTGAAGTTTGAATTGAGCTTATTTTGACATATTTGCACATTTTGATTTTTAGAAAAATTTAATTTGGTTCAGGATATTGCAATAAATCGTGCATATTTCGAATTTCTTTTTAAAATGTATGTGCTGCTCTCAATTTAATGCGATAGACGAAAGGATATTTCCCACATAATTCAGTTTGATAATGACTTTTATTGAGCCTGTTGTTCTTGTAAACATGTCCGACCCAAAATCTGCACGGCTCTGTTGGAGCAGTACCCACAAATATCCGCACGTTCCGCAATCGACTCTTCAATCGTTTTCATTTTGGCATTTTTGCCTAATTGCGGCCAAAGCGTTTAGCCAGAAATTTGTGTTTGGATAATTGCCAAAGAGATGGGATATATATGTACGGAATATGTGCATGTGTGGTAATAATATTACAGCCAGAGCAAGCAAGTGAAATGCTTGAAATGCTCAAATGACAGGCAATGAAAGTTAGCGTCATCATCAAACCAAATACAATGTGATCATCATGGCCGTCATCATCATCCAGCGTCGACATTGACAAGCCCGATGAGCGACTGCCATGTCATGGAGCTGGTAGCAACCACTTGGCATGTCAACGCTTGCCGCGCGCCAACTTTCATCACCCAGTTCCTAGCTCACTGGTGTCAAGCACTTTTGCCTAAACCCATAATTTATGCCGCATGTTTGCCATAACTCAATGGCTACGAATTTCATGAGGGGGATTTTGTTGGCTATAGATTTAGCTGGAGCGCTGCTAGTTCTGTCTGCTCGACTCCTCTCTGCTCCTTTCTGCTCCTCTGTGCTCAGTGCTCTGTGCGGTTGATGAAACCCAATCGATAAATACTCTTACTCGTATTCGTACTGCTTGTGCTGTTTCCTTTGCGTTTTTGCTTTTTTTGTCGCCGATTGAGCGAACAATTGTTAGATGGCGCCCAAGATAAATGGCCTGCAGTTGTGCGCATTGCTTGCCATTTGTTTTCCAGCGCCAACAGATTTACACCATCAGAGTCCCAAGAGCTGATAACGTCACAGCTCACGAGAATTTGACAATCCTAACAGGCGATTCCCATCGACAAATCATCAAGGCGTACCAATTCCTGCGCTGGTTCTTTCTGCATCTGCATCTCAATGCACTCCACCCTGTGCAGTATCGGAGGACACATTAATAATTATGGTTATGGGATTTGGAGTGCATGCTAATGGCCATTCAGTGCATAGTTCGAATCGATTTTCATATATAATATTTCACATTTGCCCTTCTGATTGCATTACCATAATACGCTTTTGCAAACACATATGCCTTTGTGTGTTTTGCGGTCGCTAATTAGCCAATGACATATACAGAAAAGCACACATACATTTTCAGCACTTTTCACATGACTATTTACACCAAATAATTTGCTTTCTGTGGCAGCGAATGCCAATTTAACCTGATACCGTTACACAATTATGCCTGATTTGATAAATAAGTATTTATATATACATATATAGTAAAAATAAATATAATATTTATATTATATATATTAATGCGATAAAAAATGTTAAATTTAAATTTTAATATCTCTAAAATATAGCATAATGGAAGCTGCGAACAAACCTTTAAATAGTTATTTAAAGATTTGAAAACATTACATTTTACTTGTAATGTTATTAACAGGCTACATTAACAGGACTGTAACTTAACATCTGTACATAGCATTGATATCGATACCCATCAATATAAACTGCGCGATCACCAAATTAAAGAAGAAGAAATTAATCGGGAATAAAATGTTGGGGATATAAATATAATTTAGTTTTGACTGCTCCAATATGACACTTAAAATACCACATTTATAAATTGTAATTACAAACAAGCTATGCACTCGCAAACACACATAAACAATTTGTAACTGTAATTATTATGACCAGTACAGCAAATGATATCCAAATGTAAATACACAGAAACACACACTCACACATATTTGGATCAGCTTAATGTTATTTTATTTGTTTACTGGCTCGGACTAATTGTATAATGCGCAATTGTTTTTACATTTTGTGGTCGCCACGGACAGCAAATATTTGTATAATTTCAATTTAATTGAAGCTGCTGTTCGAAACAGGCATTGCAAATGTTAAATGCGTTTTAATGAGCCAAACACCAGACAACCGGGCCCGAAAACCCGTATCTAATGAAGTGAGCTAAAATATGCGTAAGCCAGAGAGAGGCCGATTCAGGGGCCATGATAAACTTTCGCAGTTTATTGCAGGTCATCTGTTTATGTGCCTTCCAATCGGGATATGGTGGATATGTTTATGTGTGTGTGTGTGTGTGAGTGAGTGTGGGAAAGGATATAAGCATGGAAGGAAAATGGCATTGTAACTCTTTACAAATAAGCAGCATTTCCGTGCCAGGCTTGTGTTTGGCATAAAGCCAAAGATAAATGGCAACTTCCAAATGCCAGCTAGAAATATAAGTAAGCAAATGGAAGGTCAGTGGACAACAAAGGGGGGCGGTACACAAAGGGCGACAGACAGTGAATTTGTTCTTGCTGCTGCTGTTGGGCCATACACTGAAGAAAAGTGTAACAAATCTTGCACCAGTTATTCCACTTTTAGTTGTTGCTTTCAGGGCGAATTTATGGGCGCGCATGTCACTGCACACAAAAAGTTAAACAGCGCGCAACGGAAGTGCGACAACAACGACAACAACGGGGCAGCAATCAAAGCCGAGGGAGAAAGCGGGTGGAGTGGGGAACAATACAGGCACAGTATAACGATACAGCAGGACAACAGGAAGCACAGGCAGTGCATTGCAGTTTTTAGACGCCTCAGTGACAAACTGCGAATCAGAGCATCAAATTCTTCAGTTACCCCCCGCAAGACCAACACGCTTGGGTTCTCATTATCATGAATCACTAGCTAAATATAGCACATATAAATGTATAAGTGAGTGGGAGTCACTGTAGCTGACTTGATAATACACTGTCAATAAATGGTCTTTGATTTATTGCAAACTATTTTCCAGTTCTTTATAAAAAATAGCCTTAAAGCGTGAACGTAACTCTAAGAGGATATTCGTTTATTATCCAGTTGGATCTTGAAATAATTGAGCTGGAAGGTCGTGTATACCCCATTATGGTGTTTTGCGCTAAGTATGTCAACTAGTTTTATCTAGCCTCCAGCAGAGGCAGGCAGGCAGTCAGTCAGCTTTGCCTCGCTAACAACATTAACTAGCAGTGCCTACGGGTCGTATGTGTAATGCACACAGAGTAAGTGAGATTGGAGGTACACACGTATGTGTGTGTGTGCGTGTGTGTTGCATGCTGATTCTTTTTTTTATTGCTGGAGCCAACTTCCGTCGCTTGTTGACATATTTCCACTTCATTGGAATGAACAGAGCAGCCAGGCAAATGAAGATACAGCCGCGACAGCCGCGGGCCGACTGCCAGCTCCGCGATTCATTCAGGTGTGTGCAACAAAAAAACACACTAAAAAAAAGAACAGAAGGAAAAGAGTCGGAGAAAATAATGGAGAAGACGGAAGCTAGCGGATACCCGGCCAGGAGGCACCTAACGACAAATATTTGACACATGGCAGGAGGCGGTGCTAAATTATGTCAGACATGTGCCGGGCCAGTACAATGTAGGAGCAGCGTGTTGGATCCTGTGCGTGGCTCCATACTGCAAGTGGCACAAATTTTCTTATCCTTTTGTCCATTTTAATTTGTGTCAAATTGTTGCTAAAATGCAAAACGCATTGTTTGCCAACCAAGCTGTGGGACCGACTCTGAAGACAGAAAAGGCAGCTACCAAAACCCCTTTCGCATTGTTGTCCTTATTTCTGTACTACAACTACAAGTTGTTATTGTAATTTGTTGTTGTTGGCGTTGTTGTTGTTGTTGTTGTCGCTGCTTTCCTTGTTAACACAGTTTTATGCTTTTGTTTTGGGGGCTCTGTTTTATTTTTATTGTGCCATAAGAAAAACACACAGCCAGACTGCCGCGAGTAGCAACTATGGGGGTGGAATGGAGGAGCGGAGACACATCTGCTCCACTGCTGGGTGCTCCTCTCCTCTCGTGCGCTAGCTGGCAAAGCACAACAATAAAATGTTGTTACAAATTCATTACCGAAGGCGTTAAATTTGACACACTTTTGCATGCGGAGTGCAATGCAAGCCAGAGAGCAAAAGAGAGAAAGCGATAGTGAATGCAGCAAATGCAAAAGCAAAAGCAAAAACAAAGCAAACAGAGCAGAACATGCAACAATGCTTAGCAGTGGCAAGGCTTAATATGTATGGCCAAAAAGAGCAGGCACTAAAGGTTCTGCGAAGAGGTGGCTTGAAAAGTTCACAATCGGGCATAAAAAAACACTTTCTTTTTTTGCGGAAGTGCTACTTATTATTGCTTGCACTAATCTAAGCTTTTGTTTTATATAAATATGGGATATATTCAAACTGTAACTGATTACTATTAGAAGTCCATAAATATATACATATATATTGGCTAAAATATAGATACTTGTAGAGCTTAATAGCTGTCATCAAACAATTTATGCTTGCTGATATTGTATTAATAGATACTATTAAATTTATATCTCTAATATTCTTCAGCTGATCCATAACTGACTATCACTGATTACTATAAGAAGTTCGTATATATATATGTTAAATTTCTAATATATATATGTATTTGTAGAGTTTTTGCCACTCATGCCCTTCTATATATACTATATAATATGAATACATAATACTCTCAAGCGTATGATTTGCTTTATTTATTAATCACCTTTTCTTTCCTCGGTAAACATAAGTCAGCTGATCTATAACTGACCCTCTCTCCCACCTCCACCACTCTTATGAACTCACCACGTTGCCCTCTTGCAGTGGCACATCTATAAGGAAAAATGTCGTTGCATAACATTAGGCGCAATGCTGGCAGCCTTTTGGCCATTTCCGTTTTGCTTTGGCTTTTGCGCTTTGCTCTTGATGCGCTTCGTTTATGTAATCCATATAAATTTTGTTGCCTATTTTTATTGATATTTGCATTATTCACATTATTTGTAACGGAGGTTTCATAGATGGTGTGGGCGTGGCTGCCATCTATCGCGTTAACAAAAAGGATTATTATCTTTTGACATTTTGCTAACACGATTCGTTGCCACTTTGCATCTAAATCGAAATTACAGGCACACGCATGTACGCACACACACACACACACACACACACACACACACACACTCTTGCAGATTTCTTAAGACCTACATAGAATCATAAAATATGAAATGGGCTCTGACTTCCGTCTCCCCCCACGCGCACCTCAGCAGAGTCCCACTCACTTGGCTGCCTTCGCGCTGCGATTATAATCAGAGTTTTGTTGTTATTGTTGCTATTGTTGTTGAATTAACCTTGGGGTTTAATTTGTAGCAGCTTCCGTTTTGAGTTTTGGCAATATACAAAATTACTTAAATTGCGATTTCCGACCATTTCCGCTGGTTAATTGCTTGCTCCTCCTGCGACTGCTTCCACTTCCAGCCATAAGCTATTCGCTTAACCTTCTGTTGGCCATTTAAATTCGACATGTATTTTGTCCTCTTTTCAATTGTCGCAATTCCCCACAATCCCAATCCCAATCCCAAACGCAATCGCAATCGCATATTCAAAGCCAAGCACTTGTTTGCTCAGCTGTGAAAATTACTTGTGGGCAAAAGTCAAAAACTTGAGCAAGAAAAAACAAGCATGCGTATTTATCAGGGTGGAAAGGGAGGGAAACAAGAGGAATTATATTTCACATTTAACCTTTGGCTGGCATTATATGCTCGACATCGTGGCAGCCCGGTTGCAATGGACAATATCGATTGACCCCAATTCCGTTGTCGATTGCAATTCGCTTCAGTATCATGCACTTTCAATCGAACCCAGTTAGCACACCCAGACCCAGACCCAGACCCAGACCCACAACCAGACACAGACCCTTAACCAGAACCAGAACCAGTATCCAGTCGAATCCATTTGAACTGAAAGAAAACATAACTTATTTCCGATCGAACGCATTTTGACTTTGAATTTCAGTTAGCGCTCGGATCCGTGTTGCAATACTTTGCCATGCTGCTGCTGCTGACGATGCTTAAATGCGGCTCATTTATCAATTGTTACTACTTATCATTGTCCATCTCAACTATCCACCAGTTGCTATACACACCCGCAGTGCCATCAGTTAACCTTGGGGGAGGATTGGGAAATGGGACTGCTGGGTAACCAGTTGGAATAAGGTCAAATGCGTTTTTCTTGCTGCCGTTTCCGATTTCCGTTGCCTGCACTTCAAAAATTGACTTTTACAAGAAAACAATTGCAGCGCTGATAAGTGGTCGAGAGCAACGGACAGGGGCACATCCACATCCACATCCAGATCCAAGTCCACGTCCGCAGTCACATCGACAACTACAGCCACAACAACATGGACTTTCACGTTTACTTCGTTTGCGTCCATCTTTCGCATGCACCTCGTCGCTGTTGCAGTTGTCGCAACTGGGAAATAAGAGCAAAACAATGAGAAAATGTTGCAAATATAATTCGAGTAACGAACATTGAATACACTTCGATTCGAATAATTAACATTGTAAACCCTTGCATTTAGCCAATTATGGGAAATGTTGAATTCATTATTCAAATAACGAACATTGCACACACTTGAATTATTAGTTCTATTTAGGTATTTAATCAGCAAGGATATGGGCTGTTAATATCCTTATACTATACTATATTATAGTAATATAAAATAGTAAAAATAACTGTGCATTGCAGCTTCTAGAAAGAGTACAAAATAAATTCCCACCCATTCAAAGTCAGCGTCAATCAACAAACTCGTCCAGCTGCAAACTGTAGTGGATTGTTTTTTTTTTTTAAGAGTTAAGTTTGTCAGTGAAATTGTTGAAAAGGTAAAGCTGCCACTCGAGTGAAACCTTGTAGACCAGATGCAACCGCTTCTATTAAGCAAATTGAATGAGCAGCAGAGGGAGCACTCTGGACACTCTGGACACTCTCTGACTTTTTACCAGACATATGTTGGCGGCAAGTGCATTCAATTCCATTTGATGAACATTTTAAGTGATGTCTTTTGTATTTTTATTCGAGTACTTATTCTAAACCTAATGACTTAGCTATAAAACCCAGCTGGTCTAGTGTAAGAACTAGTTGAATAGCGATTACAATAAATTCACAGCGATTTTGCGGTTGTGTCTTTGCCTGTTGTTGCTTTTGGTATCTGGAGAGTTGTTGGCCGAGTAGCTCAGGCTCAGTTTCCTTCTTTTTGTTCCATTGCTTTCAGTTATTTAATTTATGATTGGTTTCCATGGCAGTGACAGCTTTTGGCCAGTTGACCAGTCATAGATATTACTGTTTTTGTTTGCACAGGTATTCGTTTAATACTAAGGCAAACATAATTTAATTTTGAGTGCTGGGCTGAATTGCATCTTGCATTTTTCATCAAATTCTAATTGAGCAGCAACAGCTGCACCCAATGCCAATTTCAATTGTCAATTTGTTATTGAAATATTTTGATGACTTATGCATGGCACAATGTGCTAAGCAAACAAGTAAGGATTCGAATAACATGTTATCTTATTTGCCTCTATCAGTTTTGTGTAAGGACCAGGACCAGGTTTTGCCAGTAGTTTGCCTGATTGTTTGTTTACCTAGCTTTGTTGGTAGTTGGATAATAGCCTTCAATATTTAATGCCAATTTATGTTGCATTGTCTTACAACATGCGCAAATGTGTCCTCTGTGCATAACCAATTTACCTACGCCCCCCTGCTCCATCTCTCCATCATAAGATCTTAGGCAAGGGACAGGGATATACATACATATAGGATCTTTGGCTATGTTGCATCAATTAAAGGTAATTCACTCATGTGCATATTGCATGACATTGCCAGACAACCAACTGAGAGTTGAGAGCCAACAGCTGAGGGATCAGAAGCAGTTGCATCTGCAGCTGCAGCTGCAGCTTGGTGCATAAGCAACCATGTGATAACTTTCATCCTACAGACGTGCACTGAGCGAAGCAAATGTAATTTATATAAAAATGCTTTCATATTGTTGAATGTAATTCGGAATTTCTTATATAATAATTCTGCATAATTTTGAATCAAGAAATTTCGGAAATTGGATATTTATTTTATCCAATGAATTGAAATATCTGGTTTATATCTCAACGGAGCGATTCATCGTTACTTTGTTTAAGAAACTCTTACATAAATCAATTAAATCAATTCAACAAAGTCTTGTAAAACACTGAAATCTAATCTAATAAAATTGTACTTAGGTTAAACAGTCGACTTATTCATTATTGCAATTGCAATCAGCTAGTAAGTACTACCAGCAAATTCGAACTGGCTTTCAAGACAATTGCAACTGATTTCTACATGTTTACTTAGCCATTAGAGGCACTTGAATAGCGATTAGCTCCAGCTGTCATCCACTGCGTACATTTTCCATTGTTGTCTCCAATGGGGAATGTAAATGCAGTTGTAAGCATTTCGCACCTTCCGCTTACATGTGACCATAATTTGCCAAAATGCTTAGACCTCGAGCTAAATTTCCCGAGCACTGGATAGTGTCATTTGTACCCAAGATAATTACTGCCTGTTCAATGCGAAAACAATTATTGAAACCTGCATTAAACAGTGACAAGTTTTTTTCTAGAGGCAAAACTATGACTAAAACGGCCTTCATTTTGAAAATGCGTTAAGTTTTGACGAAGTTATAGCTTTTTGAAGGTTCGACCTATGCCATATCGGCCCATATGCCGATTTTCTGATTATAATTTTGACTTATGTTTCGACCAAAAATCACGTTGTCAACTTTAAATGTACAATTGATCTAGAGGCCAAAATATGATTAAAATGCCTTTGCTTTTGAAAATGCGTTGAGTTTTGACGAAGTTATGGCATTTTGAAGGTTCGACCTATGCCATTTCGGCCCAAATTCCGATTTTCGGACCATAATTTTGACTTGCGTTCCGACCCAAAATCACGTTTTCAACTTTAAATGTACGATTGATCTAGAGGCCAAAATATGATCAAATCGCCTTTGCTTTTGAAAATGCGTTGAGTTTTGACAAAGTTATGGCATTTTGAAGGTTCGACCTATGCCATTTCGGCCCAAATTCCGATTTTCGGACCATAATTTTGACTTGTCTTTCGACCCAAAATACCGTTTTCTACTTTAAATGTACGATTGATCTAGAGGCCAAAATATGATTAAAATGCCTTTTCTTTTGAAAATGCGTTGAGTTTTGACCAAGTTATGGCATTTTGAAGGTTCGACCTATGCCATTTCGGCCCAAATTCCGATTTTCGGACTATAATTTTGACTTATGTTTCGACCCAAAATCACGTTGTCAACTTTAAATGTACGATTGATCTAGAGGCCAAAATATGATCAAATCGCCTTTGCTTTTGAAAATGCGTTGAGTTTTGACGAAGTTATGGCATTTTGAAGGTTCGACCTATGCCATTTCGGCCCAAACTCCGATTTTCGGACCATAATTTTGACTTGTGTTCCGACCCAAAATAACGTTTTCAACTTTAAATGTACGATTGATCTAGAGGCCAAAATATGATCAAATCGCCTTTGCTTTTAAAAATGCGTTGAGTTTTGACCAAGTTATGGTATTTTGAAGGTTCGATCTATGCCATTTCGGCCCAAATTCCGATTTTCTGACCATAATTTTGACTTGTGTTCCGACCCAAAATCACGTTTCCAACTTTAAATGTACAATTGATCTAGAGGCCAAAATATGATTAAAATGCCTTTGCTTTTGAAAATGCGTTGAGTTTTGACGAAGTTATGGCATTTTGAAGGTTCGACCTATGCCATTTCGGCCCAAATTCCGATTTTCGGACCATAATTTTGACTTGCGTTCCGACCCAAAATCACGTTTTCAACTTTAAATGTACGATTGATCTAGAGGCCAAAATATGATCAAATCGCCTTTGCTTTTGAAAATGCGTTTAGTTTTGACCAAGTTATGGTATTTTGAAGGTTCGATCTATGCCATTACGGCCCAAATTCCGATTTTCGGACCATAATTTTGACTTGTGTTCCGACCCAAAATAACGTTTTCAACTTTAAATGTACGATTGATCTAGAGGCCAAAATATGATCAAATCGCCTTTGCTTTTGAAAATGCGTTGAGTTTTGACCAAGTTATGGCATTTTGAAGGTTCGACCTATGCCATTTCGGCCCAAATTCCGATTTTCGGACTATAATTTTGACTTATGTTTCGACCCAAAATCACGTTGTCAACTTTAAATGTACGATTGATCTAGAGGCCAAAATATGATCAAATCGCCTTTGCTTTTGAAAATGCGTTGAGTTTTGACCAAGTTATGGTATTTTGAAGGTTCGACCTATGCCATATCGGCCCATATGCCGATTTTCGGACCATAATTTTGACTTGTGTTCCGACCCAAAATAACGTTTTCAACTTTAAATGTACGATTGATCTAGAGGCCAAAATATGATTAAAACGCCTTTGCTTTTGAAAATGCGTTGAGTTTTGACAAAGTTATGGCATTTTGAAGGTTCGACCTATGCCATTTCGGCCCAAATTCCGATTTTCGGACCATAATTTTGACTTGTGTTCCGACCCAAAATAACGTTTTCAACTTTAAATGTACGATTGATCTAGAGGCCAAAATATGACCAAATCGCTTTTGCTTTTGAAAATGCGTTGAGTTTTGACAAAGTTATGGCATTTTGAAGGTTCGACCTATGCCATTTCGGCCCAAATTCCGATTTTCGGACCATAATTTTGACTTGTGTTCCGACCCAAAATAACGTTTTCAACTTTAAATGTACGATTGATCTAGAGGCCAAAATATGATCAAATCGCCTTTGCTTTTGAAAATGCGTTGAGTTTTTACCAAGTTATGGCATTTTGAAGGTTCGACCTATGCCATTTCGGCCCAAATTCCGATTTTCGGACCATAATTTTGACTTGTGTTCCGACCCAAAATAACGTTTCCAACTTTAAATGTACGATTGATCTAGAGGCCAAAATATGATCAAATCGCCTTTGCTTTTGAAAATGCGTTGAGTTTTGACCAAGTTATGGCATTTTGAAGGTTCGACCTATGCCATTTCGGCCCAAATTCCGATTTTCTGACCATAATTTTGACTTGTGTTCCGACCCAAAATAACGTTTTCAACTTTAAATGTACGATTGATCTAGAGGCCAAAATATGATCAAATCGCCTTTGCTTTTAAAAATGCGTTGAGTTTTGACCAAGTTATGGTATTTTGAAGGTTCGATCTATGCCATTTCGGCCCAAATTCCGATTTTCGGACCATAATTTTGACTTGTGTTCCGACCCAAAATAACGTTTTCAGCTTTAAATGTACGATTGATCTAGAGGCCAAAATATGATTAAAACGCCTTTGCTTTTGAAAATGCGTTTAGTTTTGACAAAGTTATGGCATTTTGAAGGTTCGACCTATGCCATTACGGCCCAAATTCCGATTTTCGGACCATAATTTTGACTTGTGTTCCGACCCAAAATAACGTTTTCAACTTTAAATGTACGATTGATCTAGAGGCCAAAATATGATCAAATCGCCTTTGCTTTTGAAAATGCGTTGAGTTTTGACCAAGTTATGGCATTTTGAAGGTTCGACCTATGCCATTTCGGCCCAAATTCCGATTTTCGGACCATAATTTTGACTTGTGTTCCGACCCAAAATAACGTTTTCAACTTTAAATGTACGATTGATCTAGAGGCCAAAATATGATCAAATCGCCTTTGCTTTTGAAAATGCGTTGAGTTTTGACCAAGTTATGGCATTTTGAAGGTTCGACCTATGCCATTTCGGCCCAAATTCCGATTTTCTGACTATAATTTTGACTTATGTTTCGACCCAAAATCACGTTTTCAACTTTAAATGTACGATTGATCTAGAGGACAAAATATGATTAAAACGCCTTTCCTTTTGAAAATGCGCTGAGTTTTGACCAAGTTATGACATTTTGAAGGTTCGACCTATGCCAAATCCATATGCCTATTTTCGGACTATAATTTTGACTTAGCTATGGTATTATAGTATTTCGCTGTCGGTTACGTCCGACTGCAACGTTCTCTCTTGTTTATATCTTATCTCTGTTATTGGAATAATACCACTCATAACATAGATAATGAATACACTGAATAAATAGATAAAAAAGATGTCAAAGCTTCACGGGTTATTTAAGTCTCTCCCATATTCTCTCTTATGATACCGTTATGATATTTAACAGCTGTCGCTTGAGCCAAACACACCGCACTGACAATTGCTATTAAAATCAAAAGTTTTTGCCACGCCCAGATGCTGCCGCCCACACAATGTCTAGTTGCGTATTTGATACGCCCTCAATTCAATAACTGTAACTGCCACAAAACAAACTCTCTGCCAAGCCAGCTGCGTCTCTCACACCAGCTTACACACCAACACACACACACACAGTAGCACACCAACACACACACCAACACACACACACACACACACTCAGTCGCTGAACGAGTTTAACTTGCAGAATAAATAAAACTCGGGGCGCTTGAAATATATACACTGTTCAAAGTTTTGCTCACTGCTTCAGTCCGCTTCACCTGGCGACAGAAGTGGAAAGTTCGCAAAATATTTGCATGCTCAACTTTAGTCATAATTTCAAAGGAGACGACCTGCCCCACCCCACAATGCTCCCCTTCTCACCCCAATCTGTGCACCATCGTAATTTGTAGTAGTGGCAGCTACTTTGCCACGTCTATCTTGTTCTTCTGTTATTTGTACTGCTTTTTCTGTTTGTTGCCTGTGTTGCCTGTGGCACTTGCTTCACTTTCATCATCCAATTGCCCTCGCCCAGTTGCCTAGTTTTTTGGGCGTGGGTCTATTGATTTTTGGCACCATGAAACAAGCACTTCTCTGACACGTAGTTGTGTTCAGACAGCCGGACAGAACATGAGAGTGAGGCGCCTCCAAATGGCAACAAAACTAGATGTGCATAAGCAAATTTCAATGCTCCCAAAAAATAGAGGAAATGCGCTTGACAGCAATCAATGAACCAACTATGGAATTTGGAATGTCCTGACAATTATTAAGTATTTGTTTTATTTTAAATATTTCTATTTATTTATATTCAATTTATTACAGTAAAGTAAGTTAGTAGCATTTACTTATTTTTAATATGTTCACATTTCGAAACTCTGTCAAGTCTCTTGTAAAATTGTAAATGCCCATTGGTTGGTAGTTTTCAAAAGTGTAGTTTCAGGCATCATTGGAGTGTAAAAAATGATTTTTGAAACACACACCGTGTTGGCCAACATGAAAGCTGGCATTTACTGGCAATAAATGTTTGCGGTTTCGATGTTCGAAAGGGGGCACATTAAAAAAAAATGAATATCAAGCTTTTAGGCATTTACACTCCAGCACACACACACACACACACACACATGCACACTTTGGTTGTGTGTGCCCCCGTAAAAGCCCTTGACCACAAGAGCCGTAATTTTGTCGGTTACTTCTCCGGTTGAGGCCCAAAGAGCACTTTAGCCATGCTAGCCAGCATTATGATAGTAGTCCATGTCCATGTTTAGGAACACACAAAACAATTTAAATCCCCAGCACTTTTAAGCATCTCCCACTTTGCTGTTCGTTCACAAAATCCATTGAAGTTATGCATTCCAGTGACCTTCTGACAGCAACCCATACAAGTTATCCAGGTGAATCAAGTCAACTCGTTGCGTAAAGTTGTTAGTTTGGTATTTTCGAAAATGCATTCAAATGTAGAGAGCTGTGGCTCAACTCATCCTGCAACTGCAACTGCAACTGCTGCTACTCCTATACCCACTTGAGCTCAAGTCTTGGCCAAGAAGCGCTTGGTAGGCTGCCTGGGCTTTGGGGCGTGTCGAACAGCTGGTTTAACGAAGCGTGAGCCCCTCAGGCAACAATAACAGTAACAACGTTCCTCATATACATATATACATGTATTTTTATTTTTTTGGCACGCACTTTACCAAAAGGGAAACGCAATAAAGGGGCGGGAAGAGAGCGAGAGTGAACAGGGGGCGTGGCTGCGTCCTTGTGGTCAGGTAAACCATTTGGGCTTTTGTTTGGAATTTGTTTTGCGGCCCCGTTTGCGTTTGACATGCATTGACTATGCATAAACCGAGACTCAATGGAAATGGAGTCCAAACAACAATAAGAACAAGAGTGGCGACGATTTGGCGGCGTCTCCGATGCAAATCCGCGTCGCAATCTCTGCGTGATCTTTTGGAATCGTGCCAAAAGCCAAAAAAACGCAAAATAGAAAACAAAAAAAATAGAGAAGCCGGCGTCGTTTGACTTTCTGCATGACATGCAAAATGAAATAATGAATATTAAGCAGTCTGCGAGTGCCACAAAGTGGGGTCCAAACAAAATGAAAACTTTTATTTGTGAAGTGGATTTTGGTGGTGCATATTTAATGCGGCATAAACGTTGCAAATTCAGCTTGGCAATTACTTAATTATATAGCTGCAAAAGCAACAAAATTTAGATAAAGATGCAGTATTAAAAATATAGAAGAGAAGAATTTATTTACTAAAATTCAGCAATTTAGGTAAATATATTAAATTTAAGCTCATAAAGAATAGTTAAGTAAAGCGGCTTATGATAATTCAAAGTGAATTTTTAATAACTTAAAAAGAAAATGATTTATTTTTGTAGTACTTTACTTTAGTTTTGATAGTTTTGTGGTTTTAAGTGAAATAATTCGCTTTGGCAATTGAAACTTATTCAAGCACACACATTTTCAATTGAGACATTTATTCCGTATTGGCCCAATCCTGAACTGTCTACGAAATTTCAATCTTGCTTTTTAGCCACTTTTTGTTTGCCCATTTGAGTGTTTGCATAGCTGACAATGCCAGCTACCAGGATTATCAAACGCGTGTCTCCTTTTTTGCGTGTGTGTGGAGTGTTCTTTTTATTTTTATAGTGGGTGCGTTGCAAGGGGCTTGTGGCAAGGGAGTGTTGGGGCTGGTTAAACTCGTATTTGATATTCATGCGAAAAGTTGGCTTGTTTTTCTTGTGCTGCAGGGCGCAGAGAATAGTTTTTATAGAGCATGTGCATGACAGTAAATGAATGTCAGTCAGTCGGTTAATGGCCCAAAACAAAACTATACAATCCCATAATTGTAATCATAAATGAAATTTAACTAATCAAACTGACATAAACATGTGTCGAGCTTGGAGAAAAAAAGTTGATGCGCACAACAAAAATTAACACATATTCAAAGCAAAATTGTTGAAAGAGGCGAGGTTGAGTTTTGTGGCATGCGACAAAATCAGGGTTCGATTCATAAGAATTGCTGGCAATGCAGTAAGCCAAAACATTGTTGAAGCGTGTCAAAGGCAAAGCTGGTAAAACTTTCTGCCAAATTGCCAAATTGAATGTCAACACGCGTAAAAATAGCAGACAAGACGAACAGATAGAATGACGGACTGACAGACTGACGGACTGACAGACTGACAGACTTACAGACAAGGCAAGGCACACACGCATGTCCGTGTCCTTTGAATTTGTTTATGACTATTGACACGCGTCGGAGGTTGCCTCCTCCGTTGCTGCTACAGTTGCTGCCACAATCAAATACAAATTACGCATACGACGCGTGTGCGCACGTGCCACAAACAGAGCTCAATTGCAAATGCTCTTGCAACGTTTATTGCCAAACTTTAAACATTGCTTACTGGACGCTGTCTCCCATATTGGTTGAATGGCCATTTATCAACTGGATTCCTAGACGTGGCTAATCACAGTTGGCCGCTTGGGTCGGTGCCTGTCCGACACGTGTCTGTTGCTTAGTTAGTTCAGCTGCAACTTCAGTGATTGATTGACACCTCTGTCTAGCCAAACTGGCAGCGAAAGTCTGGGATCAGCTGGAAGAGAAGCAGAAACTGAGATGCTCCTAATCACAATCATGTCTTATGCATAACAATTGGTCCAGGAAATGAATCTTTGCGCAGAAATTAAATTACTATTGGTAAAGTCTCTGCTACTAAGTAAACTCGTATTTAAAGTCATCAACCAAGTAAATAGTGCGGCATGTAGACTACCTCAATGGAAATTGTGGCAAGCAACTTTTGCTTGCATTTGTCACAGTCGAGTCCTTCAAGGACTTGTGAAACGAGTGCTTACATTTAATGATTGGGTTGAGTTTTCACTTTTGTTGATAGTTTTTTACGAGTACACGATTGCTGCTGGGAACAGTGCCACATTTTCGGGTCTGAAGGACACCTTGCAATGTAGCAACTATAAATGTCTTTTATTGCAGTTTTTAAACGCTTTGCTGATTTTGCTTACGAAACATCAAATGTGGGGATGCACACACACACACACACACACACACACACATGATTGTATGTGGGTGTGGCAAAGTTTGTCAGGTCTCATAGGTGAATTAACTTTTCCGCTCGACTCGCTGCTGCCGCTGCTGCAAGTTGAAGCAAGTTGCAGCGCGCTACTCCCGGCAAGAAACTTTCTCAGCGAGTCAGAATGCATTTTGTGCAAACTTTTGCTGCACCGCATTTGGGGCATTGACAACCGCTTTGAAAAATGGCGGCTGCTCAATGTAGGCGTGGCACGTGGCAGCTGCCAAATGCATTACACTCCACTGGCTGAGTGGCTCACTGAATGGCTGACTGGCAAATTATGTTCACTAAGCAGCAAATTTAAATTTTTGCTTTAAAGTGTATCATTTATTTGCTTTTACTTAGCAGCTCAATCGAGCCTGTTCATTTTCCTGTTGTTATTGTTGTTGTTGTTGTTGTTGTTGCCACCGCCATTTTGAGTTAAGCCCTATAGATTTCATTTTGACTGTTGGCCGACAACCGGAAGTGGCCATCGAACCGAACCAAAACGAAACTGAGTCAAGCCGAACAGCGCTCGACATTTGCTTTGTTTATTTTTACTTAAGTGTTGACTGCTTCTATTACTTCTTCTTCTTCTTCGTTTTCTTCTTCTTCTTCTTATTTTGCTTCTTCTGCAAATAAACCATAAAAGAGCATAAAAAATGTTTCAATTGTAGACGCTTTGTACTGTGAATGCTGTGAACCAGTGTGTAAATAAGTATGTGGCAGTCACTAAAAATTTATATATATATATATATATACATTGGACATCGCCAGATTGTCCAGAGACCAGGAGTCAAGAG
Source organism: Drosophila mimica (assembly GCA_037043585.1). Classification (NCBI taxonomy): domain Eukaryota; kingdom Metazoa; phylum Arthropoda; class Insecta; order Diptera; family Drosophilidae; genus Drosophila; species Drosophila mimica. Next base: position 2,136,412 of record JBAMBE010000051.1, on the reverse strand, counting down.
GCAGCAATACTAAGGAATGTTCAGCTCGACTGCAGCCTGTCGGTCATAAACACAGAAAACAGCTAAAAAACACAAATCGAAACAGCAAAAAAAAACAATAACAAACAATTTGGAGTCACAAGCGGTACAAATATAAAATTCACAAGCGGCGGCCATAAAAAATTAAATCAGTTTGCGCAAAAAACACTTGCACATATATTTTCATGAACTTTAATGCCACAGTCACTCCCTTCCACTCCCTCCAGATGATGATTTTAATGAAACGCACGCTTCCCATTTTGTTTGAGTGATTTTGTCTTGGAAGACGCGTAATTGCAGCAAAAGTTGAATCTTAGCCGGGATGAAGGAAACTGGAAACTGAAAACTGCTGCTTCCTCGGACAATCGTAGTGCAGAGTCGCAACTTGCCTCGAGTCGGAACAGGAGCGGTTCTGTAACGGTTTGAATTGAGTAAAATGCACAAAGTTAAATAATTTTAAATTATGCAACTATTTATTCGAGTGGATAAATCTCTTTTTAATTAGCTAAAAAATAATCTAAATGTGCTTTAAATTAAAATATATTTAGTTTGTAATTAAAACTTATTTTAAATTATTGCTGCTACTAAAATGCAATTAGCATTTTTTTCTAGCTTAAATAAAATGTTACATTGAAAAGATTCTTATCCAGCTTAAATAGATAAATAAATAAATTCTGTTTTATTTTTATTTTTTAATTTTTTATGTTGCCCCAAAACATGTGCGCCTTTTACAGCAATTCCTGAATTTCGCCCCCAATTTTGTGAGAGGCGAACTTTTTTCCATCATTTTTTGCTGTGTTTGGTCTGCGTTTTGAAGTTGCGCAAACTGTTTTGCCTTCTGCGTGCCACACAAAAGTTTGAAGCAGCATCATTTGTCAGTGGATAAATAGTTTTCTAGTAAGTGGCCAAAGATATGCTTTTTGATTGTGCAGCCCTGGCTGATAATTCTTCATCTGCACTGTCCAAACTTTAAATGCTCTCCAGCCAGGCATTATCGCTGACATGTAGGACATTAGTATACATATGTATATATATATATATATATAGACATATATATATGCATATATGTGGAGGCATATCTGTGAGTTAAGTAAACGCAATAAATTCAAATCGTGAGCTGCTTAGTGGACGCAATTTGGCGCAGGTCCTTAATGTGTGTAAGCCGCAAACATAATAAATAAGCTTAAGTTTGGTCAATTTGACAAAATTGTTTGGGCTTAACAAAGTGCGTTTTGGGCCCGCTGTAAATAAATCAGTTGCCATTTAAGATGGCCAGGCTTTTGGCCATAAGCGAATTTATTACACACTCACCCGATTGAGTGGAGTGGAATGGGTCTCGAATCTTTCCGGGTGGCAAATATTGATGAGTTGATATTCTGGTTTACTTAGGGCTCCGGTTGCGTACTATCGCCACTAATCAAATTCGACATAAATGATTGAATAGAATTTTAAGCACAAAATCTGCAGAAACAAAGCAAAAAAAAAAAAAAATAGAAGAGAAAAATGAACCCCTAAAATTATTGTCAGTGATTGAGCGCTAACGGAATTTGGTTGGCCAAAAGTCTTATGTTCGGTATACGCAGCAAGTGCAAAAACTTTGCCCATTGATTGATGGCAGCTCAAAGTTCGTTAGCCTGTTCGCTTTTGGCTTTAAAGCGCAGTTAGCAAAATGTGCAACCAGCAATGAAACATGGCAGATAAGAGAGAATACCCAAACTGGAAACCAATACGAAATCACTGAAAATTTCGTGACGCATTTGAAACCACTTGACAATAAAATGCACAATTGCAACTGGTAACTGGTAACTGGCAACGGGTATCCGCAGTATCCTGTGTCCCGTGTCCCGTGTCCTGTGTCCCAAGCTGTGTGTAAACATAGCCAAAGTTGTTGCCAGCCAGATGCCCTTTGCCAGTGGCACGGGAATTGGCGCTGGTGTCAACGATGCAGAGGTAATAAAAGCAGCGCATAGCTGCCGGAAATGAAATATTAAATGCACCCTCGAATGCGATTCGAGTGCACCCGAAACCCGTTGAATCCACTGAATCCTCTGAATCCCCGGAATTCTTGCACTTAGGTGCATTCGGGTGGAGCAAAGCTTGTTGTGTAATTGTCAATTGGATTGCGAAGGACAGCTTGTTTGGGGCTTATCAATAAGGTTTAATGGGTTTACTCAGCTGGCAGCTGTTGCAAGTAAAGTGTGGCAGGCACAACTAAATTTATGCACTACTCTTCTTTTTATCTTTTTAATTTCTTCACCACAAATGAAACATTTTTTTGGGCGTAATTTATCATCTGCCCATTTGTTGTGAGCTGAGCATTTCCATTGCTTAAGTGCCATTTTATATTAAAATAAAATTGCTCATAAAAAACATGAAAATAAATACCTTAAATGCTTTGCTCGGCCGCGGCAAGTTTACAAATTCGTGGCACGTCGCAAGTTGCGTTATTAACACGTATTCTTCACGTTTTGGCCCCGAAAAATTCGTTGGCCATTGTTGACTTTAATTTCGATGTCAAGAATTGGTCAAAAAATTTTATTTTGTGGTCCGTGGATTTTTAATGAAAATGATGCCGATGAACTTGTTCAACTTTACTGCGCCTCAAAATGTCATAAAATTTAATGCGATTGTGGCAGAGAACGAGGATGTGGATAGGCGCAACAATAACACACGACTCCCTCAAGATACCGGGCTAAGCAATCTGATCCAGGGCCATTTGTATGAGTGACCATTGCTTTCACTCGAGGATTCGCTTGTTAGCCTGTCCCGATGCTGGTGATGGATTCTCATTTTGAGCGCCTGTTTTTATGTGCTACATCATAAAAGCGCCTCGTGGGCGTTACACACATTACATGCCCCCCCCGCACACACACACATACAGCACACCCAGCCAGCCATGCTCCTTCTCACTCACACACACACACACACAAACATATGCACAACAACCACACACAGACAATGCCGCCTATTTTTCTCGTTAGTCGCGTTGCCTGTTTTGAAAAATGTGCGTGATGGGCGCCACAGCCTCCTTGCCCCTGCCCCTGCCCCTGCCCTTTCCCACTCCTCACCTCTCCTTTTCTCCTCCGTTTTGTTTGTTGTTGGTGCTGCCTTTTGATCTGATTGATTAATACATCAATTTGTTATAGAGCCATCAGTTGTCTCTGCGACTCTTGACACACTTTGCAGCTCATTAAATCGACACAGTGCCGCATCAAAGCTAATTATGCAAGTTTTCGTTTTTTCTTGTTTTTTTCTATTTTTTGTTTTTTGTTTTTTTGTTTTTTTGCGCAAAACTTTTGGTGACAGCGCACATATGACGATAGAAAAAAAGGTGCTTATTAAAGCAATGTCGAATACAATAAATGATTGACAACTTCTTTTGTGTTGTTGAGTCTTTAACTTCTTGAGATTCCTCCTTTTTTATTTTTATTTTTTATATTTAATAGAAGCCCAGAGCTTAAGTAAATATCCAATCGGGCTTGTTTGCTTTCAAAAAGGACTCATCTCTGCATTAGGCGTATATTCAGCTGGTTTAGCAGTTGTAGCTGTTAACGAATGGAAATCATAAAGATAAATGTATTCTGAACTTCTGAACTAACTTTTAGTTTTGACTACAATAAAAAACTTTTTACATCTTTTTCCCTTCAGTTGTTTGGGTTGTTTTCTTAGCTCAGCACTCAATTCATTTTCATGCATGCCACACACAAAAGGATCGCCCTGCGGTTAGCTTCATCAGTGCTTGTTTCCGAGTGTGTGGCATGTGTGTGTGTATTTGCGTGTGTGTGTGTGCGTGTGTGTGTGTGTACGCGGTTGTGTGTGCTAAAACTTAATTGGTTTCCATGTATCGAAGCCCACATTTAGCTGTAAAAAAATGCAGATACAAATTTTTCGCACTTTACGCATTCGCCGCATTGACTTGATGGCCTCAGAGCAGATATGCAAAAATTTCCAATGGTTACCAGCAAATTTCCTGACAGAAACAAGTCCATAAATTATGCAGCTAGAGCTGCTCACAGGCAAACTGAGTCAAGGGAGCCAAGGAAGCCAAGGGAGCCAAGGAAGCTAAGGAAGCCTCCAGCGTTGGAGCTTAGAGCTTAGACGTCTCTGTGACATTATTCAATATGCATAGTTAAGCAAGTTGCACAAGTTGATTGATTGATTGACTGCTTGATTGAGTCGTGTGCTCCAAATGCAGCACCATTTGGCTAAACTCCCACACCACCCCCCTCCCCCCCTCCCCGCACGCCCAGCAAAGTTGCATGTCGACTCCGTGGCGCGTGTCCAACAGCAATTAAAAGCCAATGGAGTTGACTGCTTTTAATTGTTGGCGTTCGCTGTTTTGATTGGCGCATTTACCGTTAAGCACACATGGCAATATCAAGCAAAAAGTCGTGTCGTCTTCGAGGCGGTGGGAGTGGCATATAAAATCCAATTTGTTAATCACTTTATGCCCTTTAAAGTATTTTGCATGCATTTATTTTGATTTTCATTTAAATTCGTGCTACGTTCGCTGTTGCGTCTTATAAAAGCGACCACATAACGAAAATTTACAAACAAATTTAAGTATCGCTTCCCTTATGGCCAGCACCAGCATACCGCAACCCCCGCCGCTGCCACAGCCCCCTCGGCGCACCAAGAGGGAGCTCCCTCTACACTTAATGTTGTTTTTTCGTGTGAATTTGTAATAACTTGCATAAATTAAGGTGCACTGCGAAACTCACCACAGCGGGGAATTGCTCGCGCCGAAGGGGAAACTTAACGAAAGCTTCGTTTAGGTCGAAATGTTGGTGAGTTTTTGTGTGTGAAGCTGCCCCTTTTTTGGTTGATTTTCCTACAAGGGCTCAATTTAATGGCGTTTCTTTGAGCTGTTGTAAGGCCAAATGTGGCCTGCCTGTTTTTATAAATCTCATATAATGCTCATAAATGACACGAAATTGGCTGGCCAGCTATTTTGATATGATTAGCCTGGCCAATAACACATGTGTTTTGGCAAGCCAAAAAAAATAGGAAAAAAAACATTTGGTCAAGGCTATGAACCCAATCAGGGCCAAGTAGCCAAGTCTGACCAACTATTCAACTGCCAGTGTCTTAAATAACACTGAAATTTGTGTTTGTGGTTTAAATTTCTTTAAACTTTGCATTCAATTTTTGAACACTGTGCAGCGGCGAGTGGCTTAAATTATGCATCAAAATAGTTCACATTCTTTTGTGGAAGGCCGTGAATGTGAAATGACACAAAATGAACACACAGACTGCGTGTGTGTGTGTGTGAGTGAGTGTAGTAGTCTGCTCTTGTGTGTGTGGGCGTGGCAGCGACATTTGCCCTGAATGTTGGCAAGTCAATTTTTGTGATAAAATTTTTGGCTGCACATAAATTTTACTTTAATGCGCTTACTTCGCATTTGGTCGCACAGGCATGTGTTTGTGGCACATCTGAGGAGGCAAGGGGCAGCTGCAGAAGCATATTCAAATGCTTGATAGCGACAAAAAGGAAAAGAATACAAAAAAAAGAGAACACTTCGTTGACCAAACCATAAATTGAGCACAGCATTTTTGATAATGATACACATTCAATGGTCAGTTGTTATTGTGTCTTGGCTTGCTTTGCTAATTGTTTAATTAATTAGGAGGCAACATTTTAATTTGGCCTAAGTGCTGTGCCAGTCAAATCATTTAATGGCAGCCAGCTTTAAATGCCTTGGACATACCAAACAATATCAACATCAACTAGGGCAGAAACAGAAGTTTTGTGAGAAAAATATTAAAAAAAAAAAAATTCTAAATGAAAGTAAGGATTCTTAAGTAATTAACAACAAGAAACACCAAATTTGAAGTGTTTCTAACTGTTTTATTTATTAATATAAACTATAATACTTTTTTTTAATTATTAATATAAACTATAATAATTTTATATGCAAATTATGTGAAGACCTTCAGCTATTTAAGATATTCGTTTAGAAATTAAGAAGATTTAGTTTGGCGCCTGAAAAGTAAGGAAATAGTAGAATGGAAAACTGTTTTAATTAAAATTAATAGTAGAACCTCAGCAGCTCCAAATATGGCTTCTACTCGGTTTGAGATTCCTGACCCAAAAATTGATGAAGCTACCCCGTTGCCAGCAATCAAACTGACCCAGTAACATGCAAACAAAGGCGTGTACTGAAAATCAAGACAATGCCCATATTTGTGTGTGTATGTTTGTTGTGTAAGTATGTGGTGTGTGCTTGTGTGTGTGTGTGTGTGTGTGTGTGTGTTGGTGGTGGGTGTGCATCTTGGGCAAACAAGCCAAACAATGTAGACAATTGCTTTTAGAGCGTTGACTGATGACAATCGCAATCACTTGGCCGCCCACTCAACCTAGATTCCATTTTCGGTGGCAGCTTCCTTCACAAGGCAAACAAACGGAGCTTTGTTTTTCTCTCTCTCTTCTTCTTCTTGCCCTATCACCAGACACAGACTGTTGTGGCTGCAGATGCTGATGCTGATGATGGTGCTGTGTGGCACACGTAGCACAGGTAGCATTTGCAGCTCTCAATTTGTAGTTGTGCACACACACACACACACACACACACACACACACACACACACGTATCGCAAATACGCCGCTCATCCAGCTTATAATTCAATTCGGCAGCTGTTCCATTGAAATGGTTCACCCGGTCTTCAAATTGTATTAGCTGTCAGCTCAGTAATTTATACGCAGATTTCGCTCTTGACCCACTGTGCGAGTGTCTTTTCTTTTTATTCACGCTGCGACTCATGCGTGACAACAATGGGTTCAAGTTGCTGTCAGGATTTAACGCTTGCTGTGTTCATTGAGAAACATCTGCCATCATAACTCAATATTTTACACTTGAATGTACACGAAACATAACTTGACAGTGGCAGCTGAGGCAACAACAATAACAACACCAACAACAGCAACGACATCAACGGCAAATGAAAATGTTTACACGCTGCTGAGCACTTTCGCTTGCCACACAGCCAACATTTTGTCCACAGCCAACAGCAACGACAGCTTACAGCACAAATCCACTCGAGTCGCCACCAACCATCAACCCTTGCCACCAGTTACAATTGGCGCCGGCACGTCTTGAGCATCTCTGGTGGTCAACAAGCGGAGCAGCCGCAGCAACTTCCTCTTCTGCCTCTTCTGCCCCTTTCCATAGCTATGTTTGCCATTCAGATTGCGTCTACAGTTGTTGGCCAACAGGTGCAGACTAAACTAATCTGAGACACTTGCAGCGTTTTGTATTTCTACTTCTGATATCATGAGAATCACATAGGATTACAATTTGGTATCGACGCTTTTCTTCAATGTAAAACGAGAATTCTTTCTAATTTCAGACTTTTCTTTGCTTTTGAACGAGACCGTAAACAAACATTGAGAGACTTGAGTCTCGAGAGCTTTGCATGTGGCAAATGTTGTGCAGCATAATTAATTAAAATGTGGAGCAGTTCATTAACCCAGGTTAGCCAAAGCTGTGATTTGTTTACACTTCGTTAAGTTGGCTGTCTGGAGTTTGACATACTTAACACACAAAATCCATTCAGCTATGTTGGACAACTGCAGTTTCAATTCTTGGCCACAAAACTGACAGAACAGCTTACTTGGATTTTATAAGACACCTGTCCGGGCGGTTGTCAGCGGATATTTGGTTGGAAAATACATGCAAACTTATCCCAGGTGCATTGAGATACTTGGCTCTAAATCCAATGTCTTTTTGCCAGCTTTTGCATGCAACATGAAGCTGATATTTATGTGTGTGTGTGTGTGTGTGTGTCTGTCTGTGTGTAAACAATTCCAAAAATTGCTGCTGTCTGCTGCGTCTTCAAATAGGTGGCACACATGGCGTATGCACAATAATTTCCACATAATATCACGAATACGCAGCGTTTAACCTTTCTTGCCACACAAGCAACATAAATTGCGCGCTTGAAAAGCATTTTAAAGTCAGTCCAACAAGAATCGCAGGAACAGCAATAATAATTCTGAATAATATTCGTACTCAACGCACTCCAGCAAGCCGCAAAGAAAACTTTTCACGGCTCGATAAGAGTTTTTTAATTTGTCTAAAAAGGTGAGCAGACGACGGGTGCACAGAAAGAGTGAGAGAGAGAGAGGGAAACAGAGGAGGTGGTGCCACACCACTTGAAGCTGCTGTTTCAACTTTTTAGGCGTGTAATTTATGCGCAATGAAAGCGTTGGGATTACGAACAAAAACCAAGGGCGTGGCACAAATGTCGCCTGTATGGAAAGTGGGACTGGAGTGGGAAGACTGTGTGTAGAATGGAGAATATCAGACTGGAGGCTGCCTTGGCAGACCGGTGTAGCAGTCAAACCGGAAAATTAGCGGAAAGCGTCAAAAACGTTCCCCAAACGGCAATGTCGCGACATGGCTACCACATCTTTTTTTTGTTTTTAATCCACGATCCACGCCTTTTGGCCATGGCTGGCACTGGCTTGACTTTTTGCATAACCGCAAGAAACAACAAAAAGCAGCAGCAGCAGCAGCAAACCACTAAAATGGCTAAAATGTGCGCATAGTTTGTGACTCTGCGGTTGCTTCCTGCTGCTCTTGTTTGTTGTTGTCCTTGTTGACAAATACGCCGCAGGACACTTTGAGTTTTGTGTAGTAGTTTTTGGGCTACACAAACTGTCATCGTCCAAGGCGTAATTACCTGGACTTTGACTATAATTTGGGCACGTTGTTTGCCACTTTAGTGTGCCGCAAAAGATGCCAACAACAATTAACTTGCCGCTCGGGGTATGTTAACTATGTGCTGCACTTTGACAGCTGCTTCCTTCAAGCTAATTTCAGTTTTATCTCAGTTCAACTGAAGCCAATTTACGCAAAATTTAATATTTCTCACAAGATGGGAAGGATACGAAT